>CAJGYO010000007.1:82946983-84146983 GCA_904845875.1 Miscanthus lutarioriparius | reverse complement strand
AGTACGAGCTAAATTGGACTGTACCTTCTGTTTGAACCAAGAAATGAAATTGGGCATTCCATTTCCTACACCCTCTCTGAGATGGGTCTCAGCTTCCTGCGGGGTAGGCTCCCTTGATTCACGCCAGAATTGACGATGAAATTCCCTATACCAACGAGAAACATGGGAGTTGGACACATAATAGTGACTACTTGAGAACAAGTTTGTTGAGAACTTACAGCATGTACGGCTCCACTTCGGATAGGTTGATCAACAGATACAGCATGATAGTGCGCCACTCTTCATGTTTCAAGGTCTTGTTGGTCGCATCACTTGCACTTCCGAGTTGCCCTCGGAAAAGGCTAAGGCCCTAGGGTTGGCGGCGTGCGGTTGTGAGCGGTGCGGCGTGTTGTCTGCGCGAGGGTGAGGGCCGGGGATGCTAACCGATGGTTTTTTTTAAGGAGTATGCCGAGTGCCAAGATCTGGGGCACTCGGCATTATTTTTTTTAATGTTTCATTATGGCCCGATACTATACAGTGGGGCCGGTCGACGAAGTTGCCGAGTGTCCCCTATATGACACTCGACAACTGTTCTTTTCGCCGAGTGTCAGATACAAAACACTCGGCAAAATAAATCGATATTTCATGCTCCACCGTCCTCCTTCTTCAAAGCGTGTTCTACTAAATTTGTTACGATGTAATTTAAAAATACCTTGTCAAATTCACTCAACAATGCATATTTGATTTTTCTACGAATATTAATCCATTATTTCATGCGGTTATAGCTCAAATTCAATATATATCAATTAAAATTCTATAATTGCAGTTAATAAATTAAAATTATCAAAAGGGTCTGAAAAATTACCAAAATTTGACGTGAACCAATCTATGTTGTCTATTGCCTATACAAAAAGTTTTGAAGTCAAACCCTGATTCGACCGTCACTTTGACTCCAAATCTTATCGGATCCTTCTAAATGCTACGATTCTTGTACGGAGATGCTTCTGTTTGTAAAGGTCATACGTGACAAATTGTGCGAAACCTTCTCAATTTTTTTTCACAATCTCCACGTATGATATCAGGAGATCTTGACAAATCTCGTCATTTTCAAACTTCGTTTGCTTTTTTTAGAATTTAAAAATCATTCGGCCACACGTTCGTGGACGTGTTTCCTGAATAAAATGTTCAAAAATTCTTTTCATTTCCCGAATAAGGCCCCAAAATAGACTCAATAACATGAATATGATTTCTCCACTCAATTTATTCCATTATTTGTATCACTTGCAGTTTAAATTTGACTTAAACCAAAAAATTCCTCTAAATGCAATAAATTACTTAAATATAGCAAACAGATGGAGAAATATATCAAATTTTAACATGTAGTACCACATGTTGTATGTGGAGAGTAGAAAAAGTTTGGAGGCGGGAGAGAAAAAATTTATTATTTTGCCGAAAAGTGCCACTAAAAACACTCGACAACAACATTACTTTGCCGAGTGTAAACAAAAATACTCGGCAAAAGTATTAGTTTGCCGAGTGTCAAGAAAAAAACACACGGCATACCTTGTCTTTGCCGAGTGTCTCTAACGGACACTCGGCAAAGTTCTAACGGCAGGGCGGCGCACCCAACGGCCGTCAGATGGCCGCCGCATGCCCAGCGCACATGACTCCATTTTACCGAGTGCCCGTGTTTGCCGAGAGTTGTTTTGTATTTTGCCGAGTGTTTTATATTAGACACTCGGCAAAGTTTGCTTTTGCCGATTGCTATGTGTTTGCCGAGTGTTTCATTAAATACACTCGGTAAAGTGGATGTTTGCTTTGAGTGACCGATGGAATGCACTCGACAAACCCTCGACCACTCGATAATTCTACTGTTTCCGGAAGTGTCTCTCCCTACTTGCCTTGCTGCAGGGTCGTCGGTCGTCCATGCATGTACGACAACTACAGTACCAGCTACCAGCAGGAGCTATACAGCCGCGACGCGCACACGTACCACGCGTCTCGCTCTTGAATTAAAGTCATGGCTACCTCGCACAGCCACATGGCTGCCTGCCCCATATGGCCGTATGACCGTACGGTGGTCTTGGTCCATATAGAGCGCGTGTGAAAAGATCAAGGAGCATTTCGATGTGCTGCCGTAGTGCCGTGGAGCAGCAGAGCACGGGGCATATGCATGGCCTTTGGACATGGAGAGGGAGAGCTGGAGAGGAGGAAGAGCGAGCGAGGGGGAAGAAAGAAATCATGGCAATCATGAGGGTGAGAGTAGAGACAACGATGGAATGGAAATGTCCTGCGGTGCGGTGCGCTGCGCTCGGGCCTCGGCTACCTCACCTGGCCAATGGCGTTGGCCTGCCCCCCGGACGTCTCGCTTCATCATCTTCTTCATTGCTGCTGCCTGCGCGCGCACTGGCCGCGCTGGTGGCTGGCCGAATCTGCTGCGCACTGTTCGTGCCCGGGTAAATAATTACGGCGCGCGTACTGCAAAACGCACAACCCAGTCGGCAGTCGCGCGCCTCGTTTTGAGTTATTACCGCGGTGAAAAGAATGCATTGGAAGCCATCGGTCGATCGATCGATGCCATTGCCGTACGACTACGAGAGGAGGGAGACAGTGAATTGGGTGCTCGTTGCTCCATCGGCTTTGCGCAGTTTCCGCTGAAAGCGTTGCAGCTCCAGCTAGTAGCCATCGTGCGAGCGGTCAGGAAGTTGGCCGTACCGAGCGGCCCCAGGCCTGTTAGGGTCATAGGGTGTTTTCGTCCCGTAGATCTGACGGAGTACTCGCTCCGTCCCAAAGATGAGTGCACTTCCAGGGTTCAGTGAAGAGATAAAAGTTAGTGAGAAAATTATGTATATGCCCCTATAAAGATGTAATCATTACGTCTTGGGAGGAGAGAAAGTAGAAAAAGACAAGTGAAGTAAGTTTTTCTTATACATAGAGGTACACTTATTTTTGAAATTTTTTTGAACTCTAGAAGCGTATTTGTTATGGGATGGAGTGAGTACCGAGTACTAGTCCCTCGGTCAAATGAATATTTTATCGTGTTTTTGTCTCTTGTAAGACACAAATAAATACTTTAGTGGACCGCAATGTCTTTCAATAAACCTGATTGTCCGCGGGTTACTTAGACTTGTTTTAGTGTTGGCTAGCAATGTAGCTTCACTTTTTAGTGTCATGTAGAAAAAGATATCCTATAAATAGTGATAAAGTTGAGTGATTTAGAAGCACATACATAAAAGAACTTATGTAAGTCGATGCAAATTTAAGGTTTAACTTTTATGCTTATGTTAGTTTTGTATATTGACAATCAGAAGTTAGTAATTTAGAACAATATCGACATACTTTGTAATTTTTTTTATAAAGGCATATGTAGGTATTTTTGAATTATGGGTTATCTATGTTGACTCGGTCCAATCTCAATCATTTGGAGGTGTTTATAGAGGTAAGGTGTGGGTGAGTGTGTTCATAGGGACTGAGTGTTCGTGTGTTGACACTATTGTGTCCCACACCAGCAAGGACTAGCACGTTTGAGGCAGCACATGGCATATCACGTAGCGAGGACGCTTGAAATCAACAAGACTCAACCCATTAGCAGGTCAGTAGAGCCTAGATTTGGTGCTCGTTCTTTGCCTGGAAATCTAGAGAACACCTCTGGGAAGAACCGTCGGGGAGGGGCACGTCGAGGTTGTTCTCGGGCGGCAAGCAGTCCACCTAGAACGCCCTGAATCTCGTTGGAGAGACACGCTAAACAGAGAGGGTTGGAAAAATCTATGTTAAATGAAAAAAGGTAATGGATATGTTTTTGATCGATTAGTTTTTAGATTACTCAATCGGCAGTAATCCTACAATATAAATAGAGGGGGTCATCTTATCCTTATAGGAAACATATCCAAGATGGAATCTATAAGTTTCCCATGACAAAAAATGAGTCAGGGACGAGTTGGACTCAAACCGGTCTCAAACTATGAAAACCCTGAAACCATCCAAGCCAGTTTTCATGACGTTGGCTTTCGGCCTACTGGCGACAGAGAGAAACCGACTGGGTCGGTTCAAGAATCCCGCTAGGCCGGTTTTGGCCGTTCATTGCCCAAAACCTCTTTTCTTCGTTCAAACTGCAAATGCGAACGTGTTAAGTCAAGGAACTTAATGGCGGAGTTCACTGCACTTGTCGGCACATTTTTTTTTATGTCAACAGCATGCATATATGAGTGTTTAGGTCTGCACCGTTATTCACAAAAAAAAAACTTAATAATCGTTAATGTGTGTGATTTTAGATGCAAATTTAAGGATGATTCATATCGTTTTTTTTGTACAGGCATATGTGGCCATGTGTGTACTTCAGCATCTAGATTTCTTTCGAGGTCACCTTCTAGTATTAGAAAAAAAAATGATGATAGCATCACAATGTCAGTACTTGGAGGAAGTGTATGAAATGCGTTGAACAAATAAAACGTACAGTAGAATTTCCGGACACCGAAAAATACGTACGATGCTGTATTGGAGTATACTACCAGCCAAGAGCCCAAGACCATACCCAAAGTACAGAGTAAGTGGGTGTTTGGATCCACTGACTAAAATTTAAAATTTAGGAGGTGTGTCGGAACGATGTTGCATAGGGTGTTTAGATACTAATAAAAAAACAAATTATATAATCCATCAATACTTTACGAGACGAATTTTTTAAGCCTAATTAATCCGTCATTAGCACATGTATTGTAGCACCACATTATCAAATCATAGATTAATTAGGCTTAAAAGATTTATCTCGTAAATTAGTTGCAAACTATATAATTAATTTTATAATTAATCTATATTTAACACTTTATACCTGTGTCAAACATTTAATGAGACCACGACTAAAATTTAGGACCTAAACAGCATCGGGACATACGGCTGGGAGAAAAAAAAGCCTGCGACGGAATAGAAACAGACAGAGAGAGAGATCACGGCCGAGCCGATGGAGATGGAGCTCGCCCCCGGGCCATTCCTCCTCCTCGTCCTGTCGCTGTCCGAACCCACTCAACCTCCTCCTTTCTCCTGCGTCGCCTCCGTCTCGCTGCTCTCCACGAGGGAGACAGGTCAATTAGAAATTTATTAACTCCGGCTGGGACAAGCAGGACGCCAAGCCGGGCACAGCATGCACGTACGGGCAGTGTACAACAGGCGGGCACCATCAGGATTGACGAGAAGCCCCGAACCATAGCCACCGGCCGCCCGCGCACGCCATGCAAAAAATGCTCGTCGTCCGTCCGTCCGTCCTCGGTGCACCCGGCCCATCGTCCGCGGTCATCCGCTAAGGTTTCCGTGTCCGGCGCATGTGATGTGAGGCCGGCCGGCCGCCGGCGTCGTCCCGGTGTCCCACCACTCCCACCCAACGAAACCCAACTGGCCGGCCCCGCACGATCCAACCCCTTTCATTGATCGATGGCTGTCGCCTGGCCCTGCCACGGCCGGATGAGGATATGACCCTCTTCGTTTCTTTTATAATCTGTCTTTTTCAACTTGTTTTTTTAGTCGGAACGGTGTTTTTCTCTCACAATAAATCAGTCGGAACATGTTTCGGTTTTTTTCAGCGAAGCGAACCGGACCTGTATGATGCGCGCTGCGGCCACGCACAGTGCACGCATGCAGCTGCCTGCCTGCTGCCCCCGCCCGGCGCCCGCTGTTGCGATCGAACTGCTGCGATGCATGCATGCATGCACGAAAGCAGGCTGTCGCGCAGTGGCTTCATCGCTTGTACTGTAGCTGCATTACTGCATTAATACGAGCGAGTGCTCTGCTAAGCTAACCGGCCTGATCGTCGTCCGTGCCGGCCAGCAGCGCCCAGCGGTGCGCGCGGAAGCATGCATGCATGCATGGCGCCAATGACGCTGTAGCTCGAGCTGGGCGTCCGGCTGGCTGCCGTGGTACGACGGGGCGGGAACGGTGCGTGCCCGTGTCAGCGCAGCACGGACACGTCGGGCCTGGGTGGCCACGTCCGCTCTGGGCTGATTCGTCGTCGTCTCGTCAGGGTGGGTAGGGCTGGACGTCGAGCCAGCTCATCCTGACTTGTCCAACTCGAGCTGTCTCGTTAGATTAACGAACCAGCTTGATTCGGCTCATTAATATTATGAGTTAGAGGGACAGTTCAGCTGGCTCGTTTAGCTCGCGAGCTACTAACAAAATATGACACACATGTTTATAATGTTCATGTCACAATAATTTCAGGAGATGATGTCCACCATTATACAACCATACATAATTAATATATATCAGGTTCATCAAAAATATCAACCATGCAATATAACTAGTCCATCCATGATCCATGCAGTTCCCTTGCTTACCAATCACAAACTTAGGAAAGTCCACAGATTCAATATCAGCATCATCATCTTTTCCCTGAAAAACAATCCATAAATCAATATTTAAGTACCACAATAATTATAAAATTAAAATTTATATGAAACAGCTGAAAATAAGGATTACATATTAATAGAATAGGTGTACACTTCTAGGTCAGCATCATCCTCTTCTAAATTCATGGTCGTGGGCTGATAGGTATCAACTCGTTTGAGCTCGTGAACAGCTCGCGAGCTTACTCAAGCTGACTCGTTAAAACAGCAAGCTAAACTTTCAGCTCAGCTCGTAAAAAAGTTAAAACGACCCGAGCCGAGCGGCGTGGCCTTGGTCTGGCCCCGCTGCATGTGGCCCGTGGTCCGGTGGGTAGGGGTCGGTCGGTTCGGTTCTTCTCCCTTCTCCGTCGGCTCCGGCTCTCCGCTGTCGCTCTCTGCCTGGCTCGAGCTCGACGCCGAGGGCTGTTCCAGGGCTGTGCTGCGTGTTCCCGTCCGGCCCCACGCACTGACAGGATACCGGACAGCTGTTCGTTACACAAAAGCCACCACCACACCACCCTTGCATGCATGGCGATTGGCGCGCTAGCTCATCGTCAGCCATCGCTCGGACGCTGGACAGGAGCCGTACGTGTGCAGTGCAGCAGTAGGGAGTCCACTCGATGGCAATCAAGGACCCTGCTCGCCTGCCCCAGGCGGTATGGCTGGCCCTGCATCCCGCCGGCCGATCCTGCAGCTGGGATGATGATGGACCATGCATGTGAGCCACCGACGGCCGGGCAGCGGGCAGCAGGCGGGCAATACTGCTGCCGCTGCCGCGGCATGCATGCAGCAGCGCCAGCAGACGACGTTGCTAATGAGCGCACAAGCACACGCTGCAGCCTACAGTGCTCGCCGCGCAACCGTCCACGCCGGGCCTTAACTCCTCCCTGGATCCATCTCTTGCCGATCTGGTTCTGGTCCTTGGTGGAGTATCATCAACCGGTGGCCGCCCGTCTGGCCGTCTGCCATGCCATGTCGCAGCAGCAGACGTATGTGCGCCGGGAATATTATCTGGCAGTGAGCTCAGGCAATGTAGGAGTAGCTACGACTACCCTCCAGGGCTAGCTGTGCGTGAACGCATGCCATTGCGTGTGCCAGGCTGGGCTGGCTGGAAGCCATGTTTTTTCTGTCTTGGCTGCCCCATTATCTTGATCGATCTCATAGGCAATGGAGAGCCCGCTGCTTACCGCGCGTATTCTAGGCGCGCCCGCCAAAAGCTCCAGATGATGAAAGACATCAAGAGCAATATGAGTAGGATCTAAGTCCACTAAACCCTCAGAAACTACTGCATCTCGCGAACTCACGTTGTTCACCATCCCAATTGAGCATCTTCATGAGTCTTCCGTGTCCCCGTCTAGAAAATTCTTAGCCCTCGTTTGGATGCGCATATATTCGTCTCAATTCACATATGCTGAAATGAATTAGAGTGGAATTAAACTAAATTATATTCCATTCTACTCCAATACATATGGATTGAAATAAATACACATACATCACATAAGCCCTTAGCCGTTCGCTTGCCTTTTCTTCTAATAATCCTCTCACTGCGTGTAATCGTCTTCCGTCTAGGGCTGGACTTTGGCCCTAGCGCAGTAGCGCGCTACGCAGACGCTTTGCCGGTTTGTCGTCTGCAGCAGCACCTGGCCTTCCCGCCCAGCACCAAGTCCCAAGGCTGGGCAAAGCCTTCGATCCGTCTTTTCAGCAAGCTTGGACGCATCCCTGCAGCTAGGCCAATCAGCGGCTGCATGCGTACGCCGTGCGCGCTTTCTCCCCGCCCCCGGCCACCTTTACGCTAGCTCAGCTCACGGCGCGCACACGACGCCACGAGCCGACGACCCGCGAGCAGAAGCAGTGTACTACCACACGCACGCACACTCGAGTGGATCGCGACGCTAGCCGCCGGTGGGTGAGAAGGCACACGAACACAGCTCCTCGCCTCGCATTAATTAATTAGTTAACCCCTAAAATACCCGTAGGGCTCCTCAGTAGAATACCACTCCTCGTCACCCTAAATTCTCACCACCATCAGATCTTCAGTTCGACGATCCAGATCTCATAGAGCGGATTCTACCGAGAGCGGCTTCCCGGTCTACTCCTTTACTTCCGTGGATTCTCTTCTGCTTATCTTTCGATTTAGCAACTTCTCATCCGAATCCGATTAGACAAATATATACAACGGCTTATGCTTCTCCTTCCCCAAACTTCTGCTTCCCGACCCTTCTCCTCTTCGCTCGATCTCTCTCTCTCCCCGACGCGCGGTGGCGACGACGCCCTTGCCATGCGGCGCCGCCCTGCCCCCACGGCGGCTGTCCCCGGCCGCAGAGCACTGCCACCGGGCCTAGCCTGTGGCCGCCGGCATGGCTTCCCTCGACGCTGCCTTCTCCTGTTGGTCCGCGTGGGCTCGATGAAACCCTAGCTGCCTCTTCCTCGCTGGTCGCGACGGCGGCTCCGCTCAGTGGCCGCTTCTGGCGGTACGCCACCCTCTTCTCTAACCTCGTCTCATGGCTCCTCTACCCCAGATCCCCTCTCCCTCACGGACCCAGCGCGGGCTGCCACCGGTGCGCTGGCGACGCCCGCCCCCAGCATGGCTGCGCACTGTCGCGGTGCTTGCCGCGGCGCCCACAACAGACGTGGCCAGCTCCCCGCGCCACAGTCGGTTCCTCTGCTTTGCGTGTGCACGGTGGCACCCCCTCTGCTCCATTCGCTTCTTGCCGTGTCATAGGTTAAGTGTGCTTGATGATTCCAGCTGTGTCACGAGCCGCTCCCGGCCATGGCGCGACCACGCGGCACGGCCGACCCCGCCTGGGCATGCCCTCTTCCTCTCCGCCACCGGCGGCAACGGCTCAGCTCAGCATCCGGATCTCGTGGTACCGAGCAGGTACTATATTCAACAAAAAAAACTTTGCTAATTTAATTAGCTATTTCCACTTAGGTTACTAACTATGGGACTATTGCCTTTGCTCAGGCCTCAATTATTTTGCATTGTTCATGCCTCAATTGCTTTTTACGCTGACATAGATTAACGAATCCAAAAAATTGTCTTTTACATACCAGTGAGTTTAGTTGTGTCATTGTCGGTGTTTTGAGTTGCCACCGACAAGAAAATTTCTAATATTGCGCGTCTGGTTCGGATGGTGTGCTAAGAGGACACGAGATTTATACTGGTTCGGGTAGAGTGTCCCTACGTCTAGTGTTCGTTGCTGCTACTCATGTTACTAGCACTGAAAAGTTTGTAGTAGGGGTTACAAACGGTCGAGAGAGGGACAGGTCCCAAGTCTCTGGTGAGAGGAGCGAATGGGTGCCGAGAGCTCGGTCGCTTCCCGGCTATGTGCTTGTGTGTTCTGATCGGTTCAGGGTTTGATGGGTTCGAGTCCCCTTCATGGGACGCCCTGCTTTCCCTTTTATAGGCCAAGGGAAAGCACGGGTTACAGTGGAGGAAAAAGAGGAGAATGAGAAGGAGAAGAAGTCCTCCAGGATCGCCGAGTCCTTCTTTTCCTTCACGCGGGTCCCACCGACCCTATAGACGTTAATAGGGACAGCTCCACGTCGCGGCCCTATCCATCACTAGCGCCATGCGCAGGCATCGTCTCCCGGTCGTGGCGCTCCACTCCGTCCTAGCGGACGTCGTGGTGAACTGACGCGCCTGTTAGTGCTTGTACGAGGGTTAGGCAGAACAGCACCGGTACGCCCAACACTGTTCCTGATGTGAATCCTCAGGCATGGCCCATCATGGCCACGGGTTATATCGGGGCATGCCGGTCACCTCCCTGGTGTGAGAGCTTTGACCCAGACCCATTCGCTTGGACCTGAAGTGGTTGGTGGCGGTATGGGTCTCCGTCGGGCGAGACGGATGCCCCGACCTCGGGGTCGGTCAAGGCAGAGTCCCCCCCAGAGGCCGAGCGAGGCGGAGGGCAAACCCAAGGGTTGGGCGAGGTGGAGCCCGTCCTCAGAGGTCGGGCGAGGCGGAGCACAAACCCAAGGGTCGGGCGAGGCGGAGCCCGTCCCTAGAGGCCGGGCTAGTCGGAGCCCGTGGCCTCGGTGTCGGTAGAGGCAGATCCCGCCCCCAGAGGTCGCACGAGGTGGAGTCCGCCCCCAGAGGCCGGGCGAGGAGGAGCCAACCCTTAGAGGTCGGGCGAGGCAGAGCCCGTGACCTCAGTGTCGGGCGAGGCAGAGGCCATCCCCAAAGGTCGAGCGAGGCGGAGCCTGTGGTCTCGGTGTCGGGCGAGGTGGAGCTTGTGCACCTTGGGGTTGGTTGGAGCTGTAGTCGCGCTCTTGACTGCTCGGATGAATCATTGTTGATGGTTATTAGCTCCTCCTCTTCGGGTACCCTAGTATTGGTCTCCGACAGTAACCCCCGAGCTTGCGGAGGAGTAGAATATTCCTTTGGAGGCTTTTCCGAATGGGACAACTCTAAAGGCCTCGGCCTTCTTTTGTTGCCCACAGCGTGACCTGGGGACGGTGATTCCCTTTCCTCGAGCTCCCTCCCGTAGCAGGGGCCCGGTCGAGGATCAGTTCGTCTTTGCGATTGTCTTCCCTCAAACATTTTTTTCGATAAAAACGGAGGGGCCGAGCCGTGCCACGATTTTCCTCTATGGACGAATCATGGCACCCGGTGAGCTGTTAATGGGCTAGTCTAAGTGGGGCCCCCGGCATCCCGTTAGTGGGGATCCGGCTTGGGTCAGCTTGGTGACTGACCCTAGATTCTCAGCGGTCAATCCATATAGTTCTCGGGTCCGTTCGACCGGTCCCGAGGGCTAAGTACCTTTCTTCGAAAAAAACCATGGATCGTAACCGACAGAGACTCGAGCGTGGACTGGGATGCCCGCTGTGCTCGTGCGCTCGGGTACTGGCCGCTAGCGGGCCCATCCCTTTCCACCTCTTACCCGCCTAAAGCAGTTGTCGAACCCATCAATGGGCCAGCCTACGAGCTCCTAGGCCCAGTCGGCCCGTAGAGGCGCTTTTAGATCTGTATTCCTCTTACTCGTGACAAGTCGTGGCCTGTCCAAAGAGGCGAAATGTCCGACGAGTTTTCTGAGAGAACGAACAGAGATTGCGTGCGCACGTCCTACGATGGGATGTTGCGGCAGATCGTGGCAGGCACGGAGATCTAGGTGGGTAGTTGGTTTCCTCGCATCCGGCGCCCCTATAAAACCAAAGGGTTCGCCCCCCGGATTCCATACCTTGTATCCTTGCCTCCGTAGCCACGACCGCCGCCACCAATCGCTCAGGTTTCCTGTCTCCGCATCCCCGCCACCGTCGAGCTCGCATCCACCTACCCCCATCTCTAATGGATCCGTGGTGCCGCTCTAACATCACCTTCTAGCTCATGGAGGGCCTCGTCCGTCGCGGTCTTTTCCACGCACGGACCGCGGCCGAGGAGTGGCTACTGCCCGGAGAGGAGGACGTGCCGTCGCCGCCCGATGGCTATGTGGTGTCGTTCGCCCACTTCCATGAGCGTGGGTTTGCGACCCCCGCCCATAGATTTCTTTGGCGGATGCTGCACTACTACAAGATCGAAGTGCAGCATCTCAATCCCAATGGGATCTAGCACATGGCAGCGTTCATCGCCCTATGTGAGGGGTTCCTTGGGATCAACCCTCACTTTGATTTGTGGAGGTACTTCTTCGCCGTCACCCTCCAGAAGAAGAGGGAGAAGAGCGACAGGCAGGAGCTGCACATGCCGATGGGGTGCGCCGGCATCTAGCTCCGGAACAATCGAGTCAGCGAGTACCTGTCGATGCGGCTATCAACGTCCAACAAGGGGTGGCACTTGTAGTGGTTCTACCTCAAGAACGCTGCCGCCATCCCTCTGTCGGAGTTCACTGGGCGCCTAATCGAAGAGGCCCCGAAGTCATGGAGAAAGTGGGGCATCCTGGAGTAGGACAAGAAGAAGATCCGGGACCACATCGCCGCCATCCATATCCTCAAGGAGAATGGCTTAAAGGGGTCGGGCATCATTGTGGCCTACCACGCAAGGAGGGTGGCGTCGTTGATGACGCGCGCGCTCCCGCTGTACGCGATGGCACCTGAGACATCGTTCGATGGAACGGCGCTCGCCGAGGGGGCGCTCCCCAACTCTGAGATTGCGCAATGCATCAAGGAGGTAATGGAGCTCTCGCGGGATGACATGGGTGTCCCCCTTGATTTCGTCTACCCGGTGCCGAGACATCCTCCGATGCGCCCGGAACTAGGCCACGTCGTCTTTGTAAATTTACCCTTCTCATGCCTTCTCTCTAATAGATTTCTCGACCTCTTGATACTAACTTTGAGAGGGGTGGGACCAACCGAGGGACCTCATCTTCATGGATCACTCGGTGTCGTTGCTGAGGGATTCGCCATGAGGGCGGCGAATCACGCCGAGGGCGAGCGACTGAGGAAGGCGAAGGAGGACAAGAAGAGGAACAGGCAGTGGAAGCTGCAGGCGCGGGAACGGGGGGAGGACACCGACATCGACGACGATGATGACGATGGCAACGACAACGAGGTAGCCGACGATGTCGAGTGGGACATCCTGGAGAACGAGGATGCGCTGACAAGTATTGGTTCATCCTTGCAGGAGTTGGGACCCCTCCTGTTCCATGGAGGGGAGGGTACATCTAGGTAGCCGACGTAGGTGGGACGTACCGTCGGCCTCCCTTAGGAGTCAACAGAGGTGGGCGGCTCTACTGCCGCTCCTGAGATGTTGGCGAAGGCGAGCGGCTCCGTCATCACGCCTCAAGAGTCAAGGGGAGTGAGCCCCTCTGCCCAGGAGCAGGGGGCGGGCTCAAAATGGCCTCACCCCGATGAGGCGGAGCAGAGGTCGGGGGGTTCGCCCCCCAAACATACCTGCCACCCGACGGCGCTGAGGTGAGTTAACAGTTCCTCTATTTTTTCTGTTTTAGTCAGATTTCATCGTGACTTATGCTTTTCGTCCCTTGCAGCGTTGGTAGGCAGCACAATCCTTTGATGCTGATGTCGAAGAAGAGCGTTGCCCTCCAATTGAGGCGGCAACCATCGGCTAATGTCGTGCCCATTTTGGGCGAGAGCGGCACCAGTGTGACCGCATCGTCGGCCGGTCAAACGCTGCCCATGGTGGCACCCATGCCCTCGGTGGGACGGGCGGACACGGGGGCTCAAAGGGCGCCTTCGGAGGTCGCGGAGTAGCCGGCGATGGCCGCGATATCACTACCGACGATGAGGTGGACGGGGTTGCCAACCACGCTCGTGGCATCGACCATGGCGGGCACGACGTAGCCGGTCGTGACCCCACCAATGTAGGTGGAGGTAGCGGCGACTGTGACAGATGGGTCACAATCGGGCACAACCGCAGCGGTGCCTGAGGCACCGACGCGACCCGTGCCATTGGTGGCCCAAGCAACAGCACCTGGCGTGGGCCAGATAGAGGGGATGCAGCCGAGGGGTCCTCGAGTGTCATGGTGGTGGCAGAGAGGTCGATGTCCACACTGCTAACTCCTTCCATCGCCGGAGGGGGTCCCTTGGTGGAGACATCACGACGAGAGGGGTCGACGACGCTTGGGACCGGCGGGGAGTCATCCCTGGCCCTAACATCGGTAGGCAGTGACTCACCCATGTGGGGCGAGCCCCTGCTCTAGTGGACAAATCCGTAGGATTCGGCGTGGACGCTCTTCACCCTCGACGACGACACCGAGAGCATGGAGCGGGAAAGCCTCGATGTGGGGATCACGTCCGTGCTGGAAGCCTTGGACCACGCCAGGGGTGCCTTGCGTGATGTTGTCGTTCCCTCCGGTCGGGTACTTGCCTGATCCTGCTTCTTGCCCTTTTCTTTCTCTATATACTTTTTTTGTATTATGACCATCGTTTCCCTGCAGTCCCTCATAGCTCGTAGCTGGGGGAAGTCTCGGTTCCTTCCTCAATAGAAGGAGACCTAGGACTGTCTCGTCGAGGAGGTGTGGCTACGCGGGGAGGTGATCGCTTAGCTTATTGCCACCTAGCAGAGGGTGGCCGAGCTAACTCACCTCACCGAGGAGGCAGACAATCTTCATCGCGGGTGGTCGAGGCCTGTCGGGACGCTGACGAGGCCGAGAAGGCATTCGAGGCCCTATCGGTGAGGTCGTGGAGGGACGATGAGGAGGCCACAAAGGTCAAGAAGGAGTGGGACGAGCTGCTCTAGAAGGACGCCGAGACCTGCCAGCAGATCCTTGACCTTCTGGCCGAGGTTGAGAAGGAAAGGAGCTGAAGCTGGGGGCCGAGGAGACGCTCGCGACCCTAGTGAAGAGGGCGAGCCTGGATGGCACGGCGGTCACCTGGCTGCGCAAGGAGCGGGATGAGCTACTCCAGACCACGGAAAGGCTCCTCTTAGAGCATGGCGTGGCTCGAGAGGAGCACGACCAGGCCTTCCGAGGACATGACCAGGCCTACCAAGAGCACGATGACGCGTAGCAGAAGGTCAGCTCCCTCCTAAATGAGCTCGGAAACACGACGACCCAGAAGCTGGAGGCCGAGAGCGTTTCTGCTAGGCTAGCTGTGGACCTCACTGAGGTGAGGAGGAATCTTTAGGCAGAAAGCGATGAGCTCAGTATCCTGAGCACCACCCTCAGAGTGGTCTGCGATGACCTTGAGGTGGTGCGGTCGGAGGGGACCAGCTCGCTCGCGGCCCGTGCCATCGAGATCATAGCTTGGGTGCGCCAGCTCTCGAGGATTGCCCTTCGTGCCGGGGTCAATCAATCCTTCATGATTGCTCATTCTCATTATGGGGACAGCATCGATCTAGAGACGATGAGCCACAGCTTCATGCCTGGCTATGAAGTTCATGAGCTGGAGGAGATGGAAGCGGCGGCGGCTCCCCTTTCGTAGGACCTGGCGGACAGGATTGAAGTCATAGTTCTCCCCTAGAGGGGTTAGTTAGTTCAATAGGTTGGGCGGTCATTCTTGTAATAAGTGAACAAGTTCCGACCCAATTATATCATTTGAACAAACTTGTCATTTTGTTTTGGTGCGAACAAATTTGTTTTCCTCTCCTTTTATGTGTGAAAAGGGGTACATGCGTTCTGACCCTTCCATTTGTAAAGACCATAGAGTTCAAGGTGTATGAGGGAAACTCTGATCATGCTGGTAAGCAAGAGTGCCATAGCCGCTGGGGTGTAGGTTTCCTGCAGTCCGACCAGCCTTACTCAGTCGTTCATTTCCGCAGACCTAGACACTAGATTTTTTAACGTGAGGAAGGGGTCGGGCACGGTGACTGTTTCAGAGAGGGTGTATATATACCCTTATCAGCCCCCGAGTGAGACCCGACCCCTTGCCATTGCTGGGGTCGGGTCTCACTAAAGATCGAGGAGAGGATAGCGAAACTAGTAAGAGAAAGCGTCTCTTATTTTCGTACGTTCCCCCTCCATGGATCTGAGCCACCGTTCTGCGACCGTGTGTTCGGTCTTCTTGCGACTCCAACTTCCTTGAGCCCCCACGCATAGCGGGGGTCCGGTCGAGGGTTGGCTCATTTTTGTGATCGTCGCCCCGTCTGTGGTTTTTGCATCCGGAGGGGTTGAGCGAACGTCGCTTGCCTCGATGGCTCGAGTGACGCGCTCGGTGAGCTCGGTAATGGGCATGTTTGAGTGGAATCTGGGTCCATCGTTCATGATTGGGTCGGCATAGCCCTCATGTGGCATTCCACTTCTCCTTAACCCGCCTCCCAGCAGATGCCCGTGTCGCTTCGGAGAGCGACTCAGGTGGCACGCTGGCCTATCCTCGATGGAGATTCTGTGGGCTCAGCTCAAGGTTAGGATCGAACGAGAAGGTTGAGATGACCTTGTCTGCTTCTAAGCGAGTCGGGCGAAGGCCGCTGGGGCTCATCTGTGTTTTCTCCCTTGGCTCTGTTCGACACATGGCAGCCTCGATCCCTTTGCAGGCCGGCTTTCAACCCTGGTCTGTTATATTCCTGAGCTTGGGTCGGGCGGCTCGAGCCCCCGAGCCCTGTTGGGCTCGGTAGGGATCGGCCGAATTTCATGCATCACCCCATCCGTGGTTTCTGCAACCAAAGGGGCTGAGCTAACGACACTTGTCTCGATGGCTCGAGTGTCGCGCTCGGTGTGCTTTCTAACGGGCATGTCCGAGTGGAATCCGGATCTGTCGTTCGCTGACGGGGTCAGCATAGCCCTCATGTGGCATTCCACTGCTCCTTAACCCGCCTCCTAGTAGATGCCCGTGTCGCTCTGGAGAGTGACTTAGGTGGCCCACTGGCCCCTCCTCGATGGAGATTCTATGGGCTTGGCTCCAGGTTAGGATCGAATGAGAAAGGTCTAGATGTCCCTATCTGCTTCTGAGCGGGGTCGAACAAGGCCACTGGGGCTCATCTATGTTTTTCTCCCCTGGCTTTGTTTGATGCGAGGCGGCCTCGAGCCCTTCGCAGGCCAGCCTTCGAACCTTGGTCGGTCGCCGCTCATATCGAATGAGACGACTACCACTTCATGACACGACGCGAAGCGTTGTGATGCAGTAATTGCATATGCAATGCTTGGATGTATGGGATGAATGTATGGATGAATGGATGGATGAATGAATGAATGAATGAATGAATGCATGAGAATGGATGAATGAATGATCATGCAATGAAAAAGAAAAGTGGGGGTCGGTAAAGTTACCTCGATGGCTTGAGGGACGGGTTCGGGGAGCACTTACCAGATATGTCCATGTGGGGTCCAGGTCCATCATTCGTGATGGAGCTGACATAACCTGCATGGAGCATCCCACTGCTCCCTATCCATCTCAGCAGCGGCCCAAGCCGTTCAAACGACTCGAGCGACCTGCCGGCTTCTCCTCGATGGAGATTCCACTGGTGGGTCCCTCCAAACCCTTCCAGGGAAGGCAGAGGCTAAAGCTCGGGGTGTGGGGACAAAAACTCTAATCACGCTGGTGAGCAGAAACGCCGTAGCCGCTGGGGCATAGGTTTCTAGCGGTTCGACCAGTTTTACTTAGAGTTTGTTTCCACACACCTTGCTTCTTGATGGCAAGAGAGACGGGGTCAGCATAACCCGCATGGGCATCCTGCTGCTCCCTACCCGTCTCTCGGCAGTGGCCTGAGACATTCGAGTGGCTTGGGAGACCCGTTGGCATAGGGCTTTCCTATGGAGATAGAGGATGAGATCATCTCCCCAAGAATTTAGTTAGGCAGATGAGCCATACGACAAACTTGTAATAAGTGGACAAGCTCTTAAATTTTGTTATGGCCTAACATATTTTTAGCCCTTCTCCCCTTTTTGTATAAAAAGGTTAGTGCGTTCTGACCCCTTCCGTCGTTAAGGCCGTAAAGCCAGGGCGCAGGTGAACAAACTCTGATCACGCTGGTGAGCAAAAACACCATGGCCGCCGAGGCATAGGTTTCTTGTAGTCTGACCAGTTTTACTCAGCGTTCGTTTCCACAACCCTAGCTTCTAGGTCTCAATGTGAGGGAGGGTCGGGCACAGAGAATGTTTGCTAGGCAGATGGACTCTGAAACGCGCACCGACTTTTTTGGTAGCTAATGCCAAAAAGCCTGAGGCGCGGAATAAACTCCGATCACGCTGGTGAGCAAAGATACCATAGTCGTCGGGGCGTAAGTTTCTCGCAGTCCGATCAGTTTTACTCAGCGTTTGTTTCCTCAAACCTTGCTTTTGGGTCTTAACGTGAGAGAAGGTCAGGCATAGAGAAATGTCTACCAGATAGGTACGCTCTTATTGGCCCCTGAGTGAAGCCTGACCCCTTGTCGTTGCTAGGGTCAGGTGTCACTAAAGATCGGGGAGGCGATAGCGAAACTGATAAGAGAAAGTGTGCGTTTATTAAGGGTAAAAGTGACGTAGCTGCTCGATGTTCCAGGCATTGATAAAGACCTCACCGTCGATGGTCTTGAGCTTGTAGGCGCCTGGCCGGAGCACCTCCATGATGACGTACGGTCCATCCCACGGTGAAGAGAGCTTATGGCGGTCCTTATTGCTCTAGACGAGGCGGAGCACCAGGTCTCCGACATTAAAGGCCCGACCCCGCACTCGACGGCTATGGTACCGGCGCAACACTTGCTGGTACTTGGCCGATTGGAGGAGGGCGACGTCGCGCGCTTCATCCAGTTGGTCGATGGCATCCTCGAGGGACACCTTGGCTCCCTGTTGTAGGGTCGAGATGGTGACTAGAGGGGGGTGAATAGTCATTTCTAAATTTAATTGCGTCAGCTAACCGAAATAATTGCGGAATTAAAACAATCGGACTAGCCAAGACTACACCCCTCTATCTATGTTCTCTAGCACCTTGCAAAGATTCTAATTAAGCAACTAAGGTGCCGGGCTAGCTAGAGCTCACCTAACCAATTCTAGAAGCAATGTCACACAAACCTATGCCACCAGTACTTCAAGCAATTAGGGAGCTCCTACACATGCTAGTAAGCAAAAGCATAAAGCCACCTAAGCTCACTAGCAATGCTCAATAACAAGGCAACCAATGCCAAATTAGATAACGCAAATACTTAGCTACACAAACTAAGCAATGTGACTAACCAGGTTACACAAACCAAATTAGCCACGCAAGGGAGCTACTTCTATGCTACACAAGCTAGAAGGTAACTAGCAAGCTACACAAGCTAACTAATTACAAAAGCAACTACACAAGCACAATGTATATGAAAGTAATTACAAGCTTGTGTAACGAGGATGCAAACCAACGAGAATACAAGTATGACACGATGATTTTTTCCTGAGGTTCACAGGCTTGCCAACACGCTAGTCCCCGTTGAGACAAGCTCCAAGGTTGCCGCCGGTCCTCTTGCTAGTGGTGACTCGCAAGTCACACTCTCCCACATGGAGTGCTTACCACAAGCTCTAGCACTTGACCTGGCTGGACCACTTGTCTCCCTTCGCGTCTCGCGTTACTAGAGTTGCTCTTCGCGGCTCCTGCGGGGTGAGCACAATGCCCCTCACAAAGCTCTTCTCCGGAGCACCGCACAAGCTTCTTGCCGGCTTCGACGGAGACCACCACCAAGCCATCTAGGAGGTGGCAACCTCTAAGAGTAACAAGCACCACCGGCTTACAACTCGATCACCTAGTGCCACTCGATGCAACCTCACGATGCAATTGCACTAGAATCGCTCTCTCACACAATCGGATGATCACAATCAAGCATATGTGAGATGGAGGACTTCTAAGCACTCTCAAGCATGGACATAAAGTCCCCCAAGGTGCTCAGCACTAGCCATGGCCGAGACACCCTTCTATTTATAGCCCCACGGGCTAAAATAGTCGTTACACCTTCACTAGGCATGTTTTAGACGACTGGACGCGCAGGTCGTGCGCACCAGACGCGTCCGGTCACCTATGTCCGGTCGCTGCCTGACCACCATGTGTCCCTTTCAAACTAGCCAATGCCGCCATTGTCTCTCTCTGACATGTAAGATCGGACATGTCCAGTGTGTCGACCGGATGCAGGAGGGCCAGCGTCCAGTCGAGTCCATAGAGCTCCCAAAGCTGCTCAACCACGACCGGATGCGTCTGGTGTGACTGACAGGACACAGGATGACAGCGTTTGGTCAAGTCCAGAGAGCTCCTAGAGCTGCTCAACTCTAACCAAACGCGTCCGGTGTGGCTGACCGGACGCGCCCCTGCGTCCGGTCCACTCTGGACCAACACCAGCGCTCCACATCACCACGGCCAGACACAGCACAATGATTTCTCAGCGTTCGGTCACTACTACGAGTCATAGTCCGGTCATTAATACCAAACGTGTCCAGTCGACATACCGGATGTGTCTGGTCACTCTGTGACCAACGTGACTAACTCCTTTTCTTCACCAACTTCTTCACCTTTGCAAATGTGCCAACACCACCATGTGTATGTGTGTTAGCTTTGCATAAACATTTTTTAAAGGATTTGCCACTCAACTTGCAAGGCCACTCGATCCTAGCGACGATGCAAAGTTAGATCACTCAAGTGGCACTAGATGACCGATATGCAAGTAAGTTAGCCCCTCTTGATAGTACGGCCATCTATCCTAAACCCAGTCATCAACTTCTCTACACACCTATGACCGGTGAAATGAAATGCCCTAGGTTATACCTTTGCCTTGCGCATTCCATTCCATCTCCTCCAATGTCGATGCAACACATGCACCAACATGATCAACAATAATATGATCCACTTCATATCATCACATGATCATATTGGTTCATCGATCTTGACTTCACTAGCTTTTCACAGTTGCCTTCGTCCATCGGCGCCAAGTCTTGCTCAAGCTTCACCACCACGCAGTCCATCGCTCCAAAGCCTCCAACTTGCCCTTCACACTTGCAACCGGTCCATCAAGCCAAGTCATGTCTTGATCTTCTCCACCTTGATCACATGACTCAATGTCATGTCTCATGTGTAATGAGCTCCTTCATCATCACATGTGTGAGCTTTGCAACATCTCCAAGCCATTTCCACCTCTATGGCATATGTTGCTCACACACATGTACCTGTGGGCTAATCACCTGTGTATCTCACATAAACACAATTAGTCCACCTAGGTTGTCACTGAATTACCAAAATCACACAAGGACCTTTCACCTGTTTGTCGTATGCCCTGACCCTTGACGCTCCATAGTCGAGGTCGGTCGGGAGGATAGCCTTAGAACTGTAGACAATAAAAAATGGTGTTTAGCCGGTGGCCCGGCTGTGGGTCATCCTCGGGCTCTAGAGCTCCGCAGGAAGTTCCATAACCCATCGTCCGCCAAATTTGTTCAACCGGTTGAAGATCCTAGGCTTGAGGCCTTGTAGGACTATGTCGTTCGTGCGCTCGACCTGCTCGTTCATGCGGGGGTGCGCCACGGTGGCCCAATCGACGCAGATGTGGTATTCGTCGCAGAATCAGAGGAACTTCTTTCTGGTGAACTGCGTGCCATTGTCCGTGATAATGGAGTTCGGGACCCCAAAGCGATGGATGATGTCGAGGAAGAATAGCATGGATTGCTCGGACTTGATCGCAGAGATCGGTCGAGCCTCTATCCACTTTGTAAACTTGTCTACGGTGACAAGCAAGTGCGTATAGCCCCCGGGCGCCCTCTTGAGAGGTTCGACCAGATCAAGCCCCCAGACCGTTAATGGCCACGTGATGGGGATCGTCTAGAGTGCTTAGGACAGCAAGTGGGTATGCCGGGCGTAGTACTGACACCCTTCACAGGTGCGCACAATATGTTCAGCATCGGCTACCACGGTCGGCCAGTAGAAGCCTTGTCGGAATGCGTTTCTGACTAGGGTTCTAAATGTGGCATGGTGACCACAGACCCCACCATGGATATCACTCAGCAATTGCTTCCCTTGCTCGATTGGAATGCAGCACTGCAGGATCCCAGTGTGGCTCCGCCTGTAGAGTTTGCCATGAACAATGGCAAAAGACTTGGCACGACGCGCAAGCCATCGAGCCTCCGTCTTGTCCGTCGGTAGCGCCTCACGGAGGAGGTAGTCAAGGTAAGGCGTCCTCTAGTCGGCCAGAGGGTCGGGCTCTATCGCTGGATCCTCATCAAGCTCCATGACCTCAGGGTCAGATGGAACTGATGGCTGGTTAGCCCTAGAGCCCAGGGTAGGTGGCCCGTCATTGGCCTATTCTGGCTCCTCGTAGCGGACCGAGGGCTTATGCTGATCGCTGGCGAAGACACTCGTTGAGATGCCTTGGGATGTGGTTGAGCTCGAGACCGTCGAACTTGTCCTCCAGCTGGCGGACTTCTCGGTAATATGCAGCCATCTTGGCATTGTGGCAGCTCGACTCCTTCGTGACTTGGTCGATGACTAGCTGGGAGTTGCCCCAGACGTCAAGGCGTCGGATACCCAACTCGATGGCGATGCGTAGACCGTTGATGAGCGCCTCATACTTGGCCACATTGTTGGAGGAGGGGAAATGGATGCAAACCATGTACCTCATGCGTACCCCGAGGGGCGAAACAAAGACCAGCCCTACGCCAATGCCTTTCTTCATTAGCGATCCATCAAAGTACATTGTCCAGTACTCCTGGTCGACGACTACCGACATCATTTGGACCTTGGTCCACTCTGCAACGAAATCAGCCAACACTTGGGACTTGATGGCCATCCGGGGGGCATACGAAATGCCTTGACCCCTCAGTTCGAGTGCCCACTTTGCGATTCTTCCCGTGGCATCCTGGTTTTGGACAACCTCACCGATGGGGAAGGACATCACGACCGTCACTGTATGCAACTCGAAGTAGTGATGTAGCTTCCTCTTGGCAATAAGGATGACGTACAGGAGCTTCTAGATTTGGGGGTAGCAGGTCTTGGAATCGGACAAGACCTCGCTAATGAAGTACACGGGACGCTGCACTTTGAGGGCTTGTCCCTCTTCTTCTCGCTCTACCACCAGGGCAGCGCTGACCACTTGCGTGGTGGCCACAATGTAGAGCAGAAGTTGTTCCCCATCGGTCAGAGGGACCAGGATTGGGGCCTTCGTCAGAAGCCGCTTGACCATGTCAAGCGCCTCCTAGGCCTCAGGCGTCCATTCAAAACAGTCGGCCTTATTTAGAAGACAATAGAGGGGGAGACCCCATTTGCTGAGGTGCGAGATGAAGCGGCTGAGTGCGGCGAGACACCCTGTAACTCGCTGCACCCCCCTTATTTTCTGAATCGGGCCCATCCTTGTGATGGCCGAGATCTTCTCCGGGTTGGCTTTGATGCCACGCTCAGAGACAATGAAGCCCTGCAGCATACCCCTCGGGACCTCAAAAACGCATTTCTCAGGGTTGAGCTTAATGCCGTTTGCTTAGAGTTTTACGAAGGTCTGCTCAAGGTCGGCTATGACCTAGTCAGCCCGTTTGGACTTGACCATGATGTCATCTATGTAGGCCTCAATGGTTCACCCGATGAGATCTTCGAAACACTTGAGCATACAACGCTGGTACGTAGCCCCAGCGTTCTTTAGACCGAATGGCATTGTGACATAGAAGAATGATCTGAATGGGGTGATGAAAGATGTCATGAGCTGGTTGAACTCTTTCATCATGATTTGATGGTACCCGAAGTACGCATCAAGGAAGCAAAGGGTTTCGCACCCTGAGGTAGAGTCGACTACTTGGTCTATGCGTGGCAAAGGAAACGGATCATTTGGACACGCTTTGTTGAGACCCATGTAGTCAACACACATTCTCCATTTCATGCTCTTCTTTCATATAAGGATAGGATTGGCCAACCACTCTAGGTGGTATACTTCCCTGATGAACCCTGCAGCCAATAGCTTTGGGATCTCCTCGCCGATGGCCCTATGTTTCCCCTCGTCGAAGCGACACAGGCGCTGCTTCACCTGCTTGGAGCCTGGCCTGATCTTCAAGGCATGCTCGATGACTTCTCTCGGAATGCTTGGCATGTCCAAGGGTTTCCATGCAAACATGTCTCTGTTGGCACGGAGGAAGCTGACGGGCACGTTTTCCTATTCGGAGGAAAGCGTGGTGCCAATGCACACCACCTTGCCCTTGGAGCCACTAGGGTCTATGAGGACCTCCTTAGTGCCCTCCACTGGCTCGAAAGACTCGACCAACCGCTTGGGGTCGGGTGCTTCTTCGGCAACCTCCTTCCTGATGGCCGCAAGCTCCTTGGAGACGACGATTGCCGCGGTGTGATCGCAGCACTCGACCTCGCATTCGTAGGCGCGCTGGAAGGAGGTGCCGATGGTGATGACCCCGCACGGTCCCATCATCTTTAGCTTTATAGGTGTAGTTAGAGACGGCCATGAACTTCGTATAGCATGGACATCCCAGGATGGCATGGTAGGTTCCACGGAACCTGACCACCTCGAAGGTGAGGGTCTCCATCCTATAATTGGATGGATCCCCAAAGGTGATGGGCAAATTGATCTTCCCAAGTGTCACGGCCTGCTTTCTAGGCATGATGCCATGGAAAGGCGCTCCGGTCGGTCGGACGCACAATCGGTCAATGCCCATGGCGTCAAGTGTTTTGGCATACATAATGTTGAGGCCGCTACCTCCATCCATCAGTACCTTGGTGAGGCACTTCGTGCCGATGATTGGGTCGACCACGAGCAGATATCTCCTTGGTTGTAGGACATTCTCCAGGTGGTCGGTCCGATCAAAGGTTATGGCAGACTCTGACCATCGGAGGAAGGTAGGCGTGGCCGACTCAGCCGTATAGACCTCACGATGCGTGAGCTTCTGGCGGTGCTTGGATTCAAAGGCCACCGACCCTCTGAAGATCATGAGGTAGCCATCCCTCCCCTTGGCGTTGTCTGCGGTTGGCTCGGGGTCCTAACCATGCCCTCCCTTGTCGAAGCCTCCGGACAAGAACCGCTTCAAGAGGCCATAGTCCTTGTATAGATGCTTCACGGGGAAAGCATGGTTCGGGCACGGTCCTTCGAGCAGCTTCTCGAAGTGGTCCGAGGTACCCTCGGTGGGCTTCCGACCCCCCTTACAGTCGGCAGCTGCTACGAGCGAGCCCTCGTGTCGCTGCTTGTTCTTCTTCTTGCCGAGACGGTTGGAGGCACCTTCGCCGGCGTCCTCGTCCCGCTTTGCCTTGCCCTTAAGACAGTTGAAGATCGCTCCAACCACATCCTCGCCTGAGGCATGGCTGGTGGCGATGTCGAGGAGCTCCTTGGTGGTTCGCGGACCCTTACGTCCTAGCTTGTGAACCAAGGACTCGCAGGTGGTCCCAGACATGATGGCTCCTATGACGTCGGCGTCGGCGACGTTGGGCAGCTCGTTGCATTGCCGGGAGAAGCATCGGATGTATCCACAAAGGGTTTCTCTGGCCTTCTATCGGCAGTTCTTGAGGTCCCATAGGTTCCAAGGACGCGTGTACGTGCCCTGGAAGTTTGCCACGAATATCTCTTTCAGGTCCACCCAACTTTAGATTCTGTTGGGCGGAAAGTGTTCCAACCATGTTCGCGTCGAATCGGCCAGGAACAATAGAAGGTTGCGGATAATGAAATCATCATTATACGCTCCACTGGCTTGTCAAGCAAGCCGATAATCCTTGAGCCACAGTCCAGGGTTTGGTTCCCTAGAGTATTTTGGGATGTTGGTTGGTGGTCGGTACCATGGTGGGAAGGCGGCATTGAGGATGTGTTGGCCAAAGGCCTGAGGTCCCTATAGGTCGAGGCTCGAGCTTCGGTCCTCGCCGCTGTCATAGCGTCCACCACGACGAGGGTGGTAGCCAAGGCTAGCTCCCTCCCTCGGATCCCCGTGGGCACGCCTATGGGCGACGAGGGTGTCACGCGCGACATGGTTGTGGCTGAGACGCTCATGTACCGGGACCGCGGTGTGCAGCCTGCCGCCTTGTGGCACCTGGTGGACTGACGTGTCCTTGTTGGGTCGCTCTGGGGGCGTGCGCTGGCCAACATCGAGCTCACATCGCTGAGACAGCGAGCTCTTGGCCTACTATGTCGCCGCACGCTCTCGTCGCATGTGAATCTCGCGATGGGCTCGACGGTCTTCGGGCGTTGTGGGCCCCGGAAGCCCCTAGAACAAGGCTGCCGCAGCGGTAATGTTCTGGCTCGCCCGGGCGAAGTGCGAGAGTGCTTCATCGTCATCGATGATCCTCCGGTTCACATCGCGAGCCATGGCGCATGCACGCCCACTGTCTCCATGGCGCTCGATCTCTCGATTGAGCTTCGCGCATTCCTACTCGAGCTGGAGTCACGCTTCCTCGAGCTCTTGGTGCTGGGCCTTCAGCTGCTCCACCCGCAGGCGAAGCGGGGCCCCTGCATCCCTCCTGACCTCATCATCGAGGTCGTTTGTTGAGGTAGCCTCTTCCTTGTGGATGCTTTCGACGTGTCCCTCAGGGGTACCCGCCATGAAACACTCACAAGAGGGGTGATGGCTCCCCCTACTGGAGTCAGAGCTGGAAGGCAACTCCGATTCTCCCACGAGGAGGTCGTGGAAAGTCTCCACGACAGATTCGGTCATCCCTACGAACTTGTCGTTCGTGGGGGATGGAGGCGTGCACTGCGCCATAGGGTGGCCATCGATCTCTGTGGTGTTGTGGAGACTGAACGGGAGCGCTATTGGGGCGCTCTGGATGAGGTATTCTGGAGAGAGCGGCTCCCCTCCAGCAAGCTACACCATGACGTTGGTGAACGAGAAGGTGAGGTAGCGTAGGTCCTCCCAGGATGGTCGGGGTCCTAGGATGGCGCCAAGCTGGTGCTCTAACCTCCCGTAGTCAAAGTTGAGGAGCTGGTCGCTTCCGGGGGCGTGGGCCTCCAGTGTGTGCAGCTGTAGCTCCTCAAGTGCCTCAGTGATCGCGTCAAGGCCGGTGGAGTGGAGAGGTCGGACGGTGGCAGGAGCCATCGCCAACTCTCCCTCTGTTGTGACGATGAAGTCTAGGTCTCCGAAGCGCACGTGCGTGCCCGAGACCCAGCTGAGGTTGTGACTAGCCATCCGAGGCCTGGTGTGGATGTCAAGACACACGAAAGGCCCCAACCTGGCGCGCCAACTGTCGGTGTTTCGAGTTGCCACTGACAAGTAAATTTGTAATATTGCACATCTGGCTTGGATGGTGTGCTAAGAGGACATGAGGTTTATACTGTTTCGGGCAGAATGTCCCTACGTCCAGTTCGTTGCTGCTGCTCGTGTTACTAGCACTAAAAGTTCATAGTAGGGGTTACAAATGGTCGAGAGAGGGACATGCCCCAAGACTCTGGTGAGAGGAGCGAACGGGTGTCGAGAGCTCGGTCGCTTCCTGGCTATGTGCTTGTGTTTTCTGATCAGTTCGGGGTTCGATGGGTTCAAGTCCCCTTCATGGGATGTCCTGCTTTCTCTTTTATAGGCCAAGGGAAAGCACGGGTTACAGTGGAGGAAAAAGAGGAGAATGAGAAGGAGAAGAAGTCCTCCAGGATCGCTGGGTCCTTTTCCTTCACGCGTGTCCCACCAACCCTATAGACGTTAACTGGGATAGCTCCACATCACGGCCCTGTCCGTCACTGGCACCATGCGCAGGCGTCGTCTCCCGGTCGTGGATCCCCTGGCCTTGGGATCAGTGGAGGCGGAGTCCTCCCCAGAGGCCAGGCGAGGCAGAGCGCAAACCTAAGGGTCAGGCGAGGCGTAGCCCGCCCTCGAAGGCCGGGCAAGACGGAGCCAGCCCTCAGAGGATGGGCGAGGCGGAGCCCGCTCTCAGAGGCCGGGCGAGGCGGAGCCAGCCCTCAGAGGTTAGGCGAGGCGGAGCCCGTGACCTCGGTGTCGGGTGAGGCGGAGCCCACCCCTAGAGGCCGGGTGAGGCGGAGCTAGCCCAAAGAGGTCAGGCGTGGCGGAGCCCACGGCCTCGGTGTCGGGCGAGGTGGAGCCCGCCCTCAGCGGTCGGGTGAGGCGAAGCTTGCCTCTAGAGGTCGGGCGAGGCGGAGCTAGCCCTCAGAGGTCAGGCGAGGCGAAGCCAGTCCTCAGAGGTCGGGCGAGACAGAGCCCGTGACCTTGGTGTTGGGCGAGGCAGAGCCTGTCCCCAGAGGGCGGGCGATGCGTAGCCTGCCCTTAGAGGTCGGGCGAGGCGGAGCCAGCCCTCAGAGGTCGGGCGAGGCGGAGCCCATGGCCTCGGTGTCTGGTGAGGCGGAGCCCGCCCCTAGAGGCTAGGCGAGGCGGAGCTTGTGTACCTGGTGGTCGGTTAGAGCTATAGTCGCGCTCTTGACTGCTCGAATGAATCAATGTTGATGGTTATTAGCTCCTCCTCTTCGGGTACCCTAGTATTGGTCCCCGACAGTCATTATCTCATTCTTAAATTTGCTTCTTATTTATTCATGAAAGGTGCCATGTATCAAACCATTCTGAACTTCACTGTGACGATGTCCGTTTTTTCTCAGCCCATGCTTAAATACACCAGAGTTCAGGTTCGACTGCAGGCCTATATAGAGTGAGTACACATCTTCTTTGACTACATTTTAATTCGTGTTTACTGAATTCTTGCATGTAGTTTTCATTTCTTATTCTAAGATGAAAACTGAGGTGTCTGATTTATATTATTTTTCAAGCAAGAAACACAGGTTAGGACTCAGGCCTACTGAAATATGCAACTTATCACCTACTTATACTTGCATCTAATAATTTCCTAAATATTTGGACTTTAGGTTCCATTGCGTAGATGAAGCATCTTTTGTTTAAGATGACACAAATTACCATGTCACTAATATAGCTTGCTGAAAGAGAAATCTGAGCCCCTAAAAGTGTTAGAATGCATTATTTGAACTGCTTACTGTCACATGTCCAGGACACATAGGGTATTTGTTCCACTTTATTCAGTTACTGTTACAAGCAAACTTAAGCTTTTTGGTTAATTGCATGATTACTTTACATCAACTATGATTTTATATTATTCTGTTGGTGCAATCATGAACCTTTAGTTTTATATTCTGCATTTGTGCTAACCATGCCCATGCCCCCAGGCCACCTTGGCACGGTCAGGCGCCCGCGGCTCGTGCCAGCCATGGGCCTAGCAGCGCAGCCTGTCCTTCCCGAGCAACTAGCTCGCAGGTGATGTCCACTATGTGCTTTAGGGTTAGGGTTAAACGCTGTTTTTTGTCCGATTTTGTGCTTCCTTGATCGAATCGGCAAACTTAGAGTTTAATTATGTGAATGTGTACTCAGTTTTGGGTGGAGGTATCTTTATTTGTTCAATTCAACACCTTGATTTCGTGTGTCCTAAACTGCAGTTCAGAGTTCTAAAACATGAGCTTCCATGTGCAGCAGCAGTGCTTACAGTGGACGATTTAGAGCTTGAGGTAAGCAAGGGTATTCCTTAGTCCACAACTTTTTATTATTCATGCCTCATAGTATTTTAACTCATGGATGCCCACAACGTAACAATAGCCTGCTATAAGTCTAGTAACTATGTATTTCTCTCCACCCATTCGAGCGATTATTGACCAAAACTTAGATATGACTCCTGTCATATGTTTTTCTGTACTAAATATTTTTTGAAACGTGTTTATCAACCAGTGTACTTTGTGTAATGAAACAGAGAAGACAAAACATGTAATAGAAAATGAAAACAAACACAATCTTAATTCTTAGGAGGAGCTTTCGATATTCTATTTTTTACAGCTTCCTTCTCTAGCCTTATCAATGCTACTGTGTGCTTCAGGGTTCCTTGGTAGTCCTCGAGTTATGCTACCCTTTCCATCAGGGTGTTATGGCTGCGTGGATGATTCTTTTATATTGCATAACACACAGGTGCTGCCACTGTAGCCCGTCCCCATGTTTATGCTACTTGCCCTTCTCTCCAAGGTTGTTTGGCAGACTGATGAAGGTGATTTTGCAGGGCCCTGGACTCAATGCATGTTGGGGAAGCATCACACTTGGTCCTTACAAGCAGATCTACAACTAGGCCTGCATGGATTACATCTACATGTAAATTCCATTATTTCTTCTCTGTGTACTTCCCAATTCATGCTTTCCTCATTTTCAAAAAAAGGTTACACACTGTTTATGATCCAAACCTAAATTAGGGCACATGCTCAATGAGCATAACTATATTTTTTTCTCATTTGTGATGACTCCTATGCCTTGAATGCATTACTGTGCTGCTACCAAAAATAAAGCAATGTGTACCTTTGCTAGGTTCCAGTGAGGTAGATTTATATGACGATAAAACCTGAGACTCATACTTTGTTGTACTTATCAGGTCTGGAGTTCAATGGTCCACACAGTTCAGAAATCAAATAGTTTGCGTCCCAAAAACAAGAAACTTTGGTAAGTCTGCAAGAAATGGAATATTGCTCTTCCCTAGTCTAGAGTTGTCAAAGAAGTGTTTATTTTTACAGGTTAAGGGGAGAATTATGGCCTCTGTGATATTTTAGTTAGCTGATCTAAATAGAGCAATGTTGCTTGGAGCCACGGTATCACAATATTGTTACGTACTTTCTCCCTCTATTCTTTGCTCTAATTTCAATTATATTTGACTCACTGCAGTGAATTTTTAGATAGTCATGCATATTTGGTCTTATTCGTTTGGATCTTGGAATTTGATATTGCTTTGCTGGAAGAAATAGTGAGGTGTGCATAATTCTTAGAGAGTAGAGTTCTTAAAAGGCATACACCTGCCAGCTATGCTAAAAATGTTTTCAACAAACTATAAACAATTGAATTGATTTCCGACTAAATTAAATGCCCCGAAATAATTCTTGCTACAATTTTGTTAGCTATAAATGGAGGACAGAGAGAATCAAGCATTTGGAATGCCATCATCAGAGTGTAGATGTTCTGAAAAGGCAGACACCTGCCATCTATGATAAAAATATTTTCACCAAACTATAAACAGTTGAATAGAATTCCTCGTAAATTAAATGGCCCCAAATAATTCATGTCACAATTTTGTTGGCTGCAAATGGAGGATGGAGAGAGTTAAATTTCCCTTTAATATAATGTTTATTTACCCTTGTGTTATGCATCATGTTTTGCACAGCAAAAAATGAGTTGCTTATCATTTAGCGTTTCATCCTCAGTCAAATTTGAATAAATTTGTGCTCGCTGCAGGCAGTCTGATTTATTCTCACGATGCTAGATATTTCAATTCTTTGGTCCAAGTCCCTAAGCAGCTTCATCATGTGTTCTAGAGATAAGTACTTAAATGTTTAACCATACTCTTTTATCTCTAATTGGTATAATAGTCACAACTAATGCTTCCATATCACCTTTCAATTTGCTAAATGTTCACAAATATTGTTCTATACATGCAGCCTTGCCATCTACAGTTCTTCCTGTTCACCAGGTCATCTGAACCTTATATAAAATGAAGCAAATGGCCATGGGTTCGATTCTTATTGCTGAAAGAGAGCACTGGACTGTTTGCCAACAAAGAGAGCACTGAAGGAAGTGAAAATATGAAATTAATGGTAAAACTCTCATCCCTATTATCATCCGCTATGATATGAAATTTAGTTTCCTTTTTTGGTTAAATTTAGTGTTAAAACTCCCATACCTATAATCATTCGCAAATATATGAAATTTAGTTTCCCTTTTTGGGTTAGATTTAGTGTTCTAGCAGCAAGAAAATCATGAATTATTCGTGGTTGACCCAATTGAAAATCATGTTAGTTTCTGTTGCAATAATTACATATGGCGCCTCTAAGCTTAGGGTAGCTACCTGCTCTAAATTCAGATTGTTCAACCCGTTCTACAAAGCATCTGTAGTGAGGAATAATATTGTATACTTGGTGTTTAAATTGATGTATTATAAACTGTCCCTATTGAACCATCGATCGAATGCTCAAATATGAATCTTAAATTTTCTTTATTACTCTGAATGACATTGTGTGATTTAGTTTCTTTTTATGTCTCGGTGATACACTTGCGGATGACAATATAAATCTAACTTTTTCACGTGGCAATTTATAACCCCAGAGAGCGTGCTGATAGTCTGCTATCAACATTTCACAGTAGTTCTTTTGATTATTATTTTTTCATCCTCATTACTATCCATATTCTTATATTTTTCTTTTAAACCTCCTGGGACAAAACCGCTCGTATGCATTGCAACAGAGCTGAAGTATTTAAGGTTCAGAGCTGACAGCGTCATATCAGACCTCCAGTACTCTTTAACACATTCTCATATACAGGTAAATGTATTTTAAAAATTATATATACTTGCAAATAGACTTATAATGCTATCGAGACATGAACTGTTCGTTTCGCTAAAATTTGGCTTATGCTGATCTATTATGAGAGGAAAATACTGTTTGTTCGCTGAAAAGTATTGCTGAAGTAGTTCAAGTGATACTGCTGATGTTTCTGCTAATTTATGGGACGATAAAATGTTATCTACAGAATCATATTACTGAACTGTAAGTTTTTTCTGTCTGAATGTTGGCTTTATGTAGCTGAGGTTTTTTTTTATTGTTGTCATCGACGTGCCCGCCTGTGCAAGTATGTATCGACTATCAAGACTCTTGCTTTCTAAATACTCTGCCTAGCCCTTGTGATGTAAGCGACTCAGAGCGGTCTATGGTTTTTGTAATTTATATTTAATAAAAGGATAAGCAAAGAGGCAAACAAAAAAATTCCTCTCTTTTAGTGGACTAATGGATGATCCATGTAGTTTCCTTCTTGCTCTCTTTTTCCACACATTCTATTTTCTCTCGTCTAATTTTCTTTCTGACAATTTTCCCTCCTGGTAACCCATGTTAAAACTGTTGCTCTCCTTTCCATCCTCCCCTTCCCCTTCTCAAATAAAAGCCACCTATAGGGGCACTGCATTTTGGGGAACGGCACAAGGAAAACCCAGGGGCCAGGGATACATTCCAATTCATGTGAGTCCATCGAGGTTTATTTTTTGGGAGATACAGTAATTTTAATATATTGTATGGTTAAAACCAAATGTTTAGGCTTTTATCGTAGTGATTTATTTCTAAATTGATCTTACATAAACCAATTATCCAGGAAAATATGATGCCACCATGTTCCGTTTCTTTTCTACACATAAGCTTCGTTAGATTCTCATAACATCAACTTTGTTATTTGGATTGTCAGAATATAAACCTCATCGCCTCTATCTTTAGTTGAGTCAGGAACTCCTATGTTTTTTATGTACAAATCTCCATCTTTACCAATAGTGTGCTATTCATTCGGTCGTTGCAGGTTTTACTTCATAGTTAAAACGAACTGTTTGTAGTGAAGTCTTCTCCAGATGACTAAGTTTCTTATTACTATTTAATTGGTTGAACACACAAACATAAGTTAATCTGTTTTCTTTTCTTTTCGGTGCCGAGATTACTTGAGCTTAGGTGCATGCTGGTTTTATTACGAATCTAAATGAGTACTTCCTTTTTCCTTAAAATACTTGCTAATGTGTTTTACTTTCTTATTATATATCCAGGTGCCCTTAGGGTGTGTTACCCCTTTTGCGGTAATAAATGAGTAAGCGGGCAGGATTCTTCAAAACACTATGTCTCCACCGCTTCAACATCAGCAAATGGAAAATCCAAATGTGTAGGTCCTCCAGGAACCACTGTCTGCAATAGTTGTATGCTCCGACAATGTTTGCTATTACCCAAAGTACTTCAGAAGCAGGATTGCTCCCTGTTACTCAGTACTAAACAGTTTATATATAATCGCTCTATACGATGTATGAACCCATCTACGACATGGCCATGTTGACTTCCTCGCCCTGATGCTATTATCATTGGAGCACTGGACACTCATCTTTTGCCTATATATTTGCATGCTAATTCCAAACGCGCGCACACATGAATAAATCTCACCATGGTCCTTAACCCTCGCGCGCGAGGGTGCGCGTTTTCCACTAGTTTCCTGCAATCATGAGGTGCCATCTTTGCCGGCTGGTGGGGGCGATGGTTGGTGCTTTGAGGCAGCATTATCGTGTATCCTCCGCGTCTCTCGTGTAGTAATTGGGGATCCTATTTCCTATACTTCCGTGTGCGTCCATCCGTTCGATGATCCGTCCATCCGTTGGGTGCCGGAAAAGGAAAATCCTGCCGGTTATATTTCAGTCGTCACTCGTCGGTGCTGACCTCCAACGGCTACCCCGGCCCGGTGATTTTTCAAAATATAATACAATTTTCATAGAAAATTGTAAATTCAGTGATGAAGCCCAAATTTTCATTGTATATGTGCCCTCCATGGTCTTAAGTTCATGCACGCAGAAGACAACTGTAACTCTCTCTAATTTGTTCTAGTTTCGTCACTGGTTCAAAGTATAAGACGTTATGACTTTTTTAAAAATATTATTTTTATTAGATATCTAGATATACTGTATATATCTAAATATATAGCAAAAGCTACATATAAAGAAAAGTCAAAACGTCTTACAAAATACAATGAAAGGAATAATAGATAGTAAATTATAGAAACTATCTAACTAGTAGCTTATCGGCTTTTGAGTAGCCGACTCCAGTCCTGCAAACACCAATATAACCTGCCAATAGAACCTATCTACTTGGTAGTTATCGATTTCTTGATTAGATCCTTTAAAACTATGTAGTTTTTCATGTAGATACTCACTCAGTCTCAAAATAAGCGTATTTTTTTAGTATTTAAGAAATGTTCCACAATAAATGCACATTTGGATCATAGGACACCTAGCACTAGTAGGTTTTTGCTACTTTCTCCATTACCAAAGTGCTATTATTACATGGAAGTACACAACCTTTGATAGGTTATATATGTAAATTCACAATAGTATTGATCTTACCAGCCGATCCTAAAAATACACTTATTTCAAGACTGAAGAGTAGTAAAAATCAACCACAATCAATTTTGTTTAAATCTAGCACCATAGCTTTTGTATTTTTTTCTAAAATTAAAATTCTTTTTGGAATGCTATATTCGAGTTTTCAGTTAAGCTGGTTGGCCCTAAAATGTTATAAAAAAATAAAAAAATCATCTAAAAACATGGTTCAAAAATTAGTATTTTGTCATTTAATGTTCTAGCATGTATGCATGCTTTGTTATTGAACTTTGTCCTTTTAATTTAGTATCAACCATCTAATTTTGAGCATTCGCTTTTTAAAAGCTTTAGGTTTCACTTGAGCACATATATTGAAAAGTTACATGAAAAAATACTAATTTTCAACCATTAATTATATGATTTTTTGGATTTTTGGAAGCCATTTTAGGGCCAAACAATTTATCCTAAAACTCAAATATAGCATGCTACAAAATAATTTCAAAGATATGATGCCAATTAAATTATGTTTGATTTTTAACATCCATTTAGAAAAGTTTACAATTTTTAGACACTACTGGATTCAGGTTCTTTGCCAAGTGCCTAAGGCACTCGGCAAAGCCTTTGCTGAGTGCGGCACTCGGCAAAGAACACACGGCAAAAAATTGATCGGCAAAGCCCTCTTTGCCGAGTGTCTTTTATCGGGCATTCGGCAAAGGCTTTGCCGAGAACCCCGGGGGCACTCGGCAAAGAAAAGCGATCGTCACGGTGCCGGCCCCGTTGACGGTGGCTTTACCGAGTGCCAACCCTGTAGGCACTCGGCAAAGATTTTTTCTTTTTTTTAAAAAAAAATTCTTTGCCGAGTGCCCACTGGCCGGCGCTCGGCAAAGTTTGAATTTTTTTTTAAAAAAAAATTCTTTGCCGAGTGCCCTCTTGTCGGCACTCAGCAAAGTTTGAATTTTTTTTAAAAAAAATTCTTTGCCGAGTGCCCTCTTACCGGCACTCAGCAAAATTTGAATTTTTTTAAAAAAAATTCTTTGCACTCGGCAAAGCTGGAAAAATGGTTTTCCGAGCGCCCATTTTCCAGCTTTGCCGAGTGCTGTGACCATGGCACTCGGCAACAGGGTCCTTTGTCGAGTGCAACACTCGGCAAAGTGACCCAAAACGGCAATTTTTTTTTTACATTCCATCATGACAAATAAATTTATACAATCGTATATCTCATTCATCACATATATATCTCATCCATCACATATATATCTCATCCATCCACACATCCATCCGCACATATCGCATCCATCACAATATATATCACATATATAATAATAAGTGTTCAAGTCCATCCAAATAAATCCACAAGTCCATCAAAGTCCACAAGTGCATCACAAGTATATCACAAGTCCATCACCAAGTGAACAACAAATGAAAAAATACAACATGCACTCATCTCGGCCACTATGACTGTGATGAAGGCCCAGTTCCATTATTCGGATGTGCATGAGGTGGATTATTCGAACCACCATCAGATGGAGACTGCACAAAGGAGAAAAGATTGTATGTGAGACAAGATTATTTGGATAGCTAATCTAGGAAGGTAGAGGCCATACAAGCAAAGCACAAGCGAAAATAAAAACTTTCATACTCACAGGAGTAGCTGGAGCTGTAGGACACGGAGGCAGAGGTGGAACCAACAACCCAGCTGGCAGAGAGAAGCCCACATGTTGCCCAAGCCCTTATGAGAACTCCGTAATGTCCGTCAGCCTCTACGCCTGGGCCTTCCACTCGGCCCGCTCAGCCTCCAGCTGGGCCTCCATCCTCTGGTGCCCGGCCTCCAGCTCCTAACGTTGCCTCATTTCTTGTTCTAGCCGGGCATGTAATATTTCACTCCAATGTTTCAGTAATGCAAAGCTAATTAAGGTGTGTACAGATCAATGTATGACAAGTAAAATAGGAATAACCTCGAGTGTGTCGACCCGGTGCTGTGCAGCGGTCGGTCGTGTGCAAATGGCCGAGCTCTCGCTCGTGCTCCATGCTCGGATCTAGGAGAGAGAGAGGGAGTAGAGGCCGTGTCGATGACGCCGTCGCCGAGCCAAAATTGCCCATGCTTCTTGCCTTGCCCTGCCCTCATGAGGGCCTCTCCATCGAAGTCCTGGGTGCTCAGATCGTGGTCTGACCCATGGAGCGACCTCGCCACCTCAGTGCACTCACTGATGCGGGAGTGGACGCTCAGGTTCGTGTATGCCTCGGGCGGGTCCTCCAAGTTGAAGGAGACGTCGGACGTCGCCTTGCCCTTGTGGTCCATACACCATGCCTGGAAGTTCGAGCAAGCCTGGCCACTATGTGACGCCGACTGCGAGAAAGACAGCACGATGATTAGAAATCAGGCAGAACTGAGCATCATAATAGATAAATGAATTCGCGTACCCATGCTTGTTTGTATCCGGCAAGGCTGCGGCTGCCTTGATGGTGTGCTGGACCTTACATCTACAAACGATGGTCCCGGGCATCCCTGTGCATCTTGAGGTACTCCTCCGTGAACCACCTCTCCACCATCATCGCCCAGCACTCGGGATACGCTTGGCACCACCAGGGAATTATCTACACGTCATCAAGTATTGGACATATAAGAAGATCAAATTAAACCAACTTAATCTCAAAATGAATCAATATTGATGTTCTTCATTTACCTCAAGGTATTGCTCCCGGGGCAGCTGCATCTCTCTTGTGTCTTTCTTGGTTTTCCTCTCTCCAAGCTTCGACCCGTAGTAGGTTACGATGGCCTGGATGCGCACCTCGTGATGCATATCGGTGATGAGTTTTTTATAGGCTTTGGTAGTCACCTGCTCTGCCCTGGCCTCAAATCCCTCCTTGCATCTGTAAAAAGTCTACATACAAAAGTGATGTATCCATTCATTATTTCAAGAAAAGTCCAATGAATGCGACGTATTGAGCAATGTTGTGCGAGGGAGACTTACCCAAAACTCTGCCTTCACCCACGCCGCCTTGTTGGGGTACTCCACATCGTTGGCGACGGCGTAGTGGTCAAATGAGTAGGCCGGCTCCGTCTTCGATGCGTACGTGACAATGCCGGGGAAGTGTTACCTGCACAGAAGACCCAGGATGCTGTTGACTAGCCGTGCGCTACCACCCGACACAACCACCCAGTTCCTGCACAAGTGATTAAGAAAAATTATTTGTTTTTTTCATCATATCATATGAAGTAGTGGTGATAACATATAAAATTACTTACTTTTGCCCTTCGGGGTGAATCACTGGGCATTGGTGAGGAAGCGAAACCTATGGGAGGCTCGCGGGACCTCGCAAGTAGACACTCTAAGAGGAGTCGGAGGAAGCGGAACCCATGCCTGCAGCCTCCAACTCGTCGTCCTCATGCGGCCCCTCCTCCTCGTCCGTCTGCCGAACCAGCTCATCGTCCAACTCGTCCACGGGCGCCACCTCCTCCTCCGGCTCCTCCTCACGCGGCGTGGGAGGAGACGGCCCCCTCCTGCATCTGGCGGTCCTCCTCCTCCTCCTCCTGTCTGATCCCTCCGCCGCCCCCTTCGCCTCCTCCTATAGTCGGCGTGGTCTTTGGTAAATCGAGTTCACGGACCTATGACGGTCGTCCGCCATCTTTGTTCAATCACCTGCAATAAAAAAGAGAAACAAGACGTAATTAGAAATAGGTGCAAAAATGAACAAAACATAATTACAAAAAACATAGTAATACATGTATTAGAAATATTTGCAAAAATGAACAAAACATAATTACAAAAAACATAGTATTACATGTATTAGAAATAATCTTCATGATTGAGATTAGCTGGATCATAGGTTTCGTCAACACTATCAACATTGTCCAACTCATCAACACTATCCGAAGGAGGAATGTTGTCTTCATTGTCATTGCCTAAACGTAATCGCTCAAGCATTTGTATGTTCTTCAGATTTTGCACCTCATCTCCAGTGTCCTCGTCATCATCTCTTTCATTGTCTACTTCCATTCCTATCTCTTTGGTTAAGTCTATGTCAAACCTCCCTTGTAGTCCCTCTTCTTGATAGAACTCTCCATCATATGTGTTTGGGTTGAAGTTGTAATCTTCATCATTTGGGATGGGTAGTTTACCGTGTGGCAATACCTTGTGCACAATAGACCAACCCTTAAGATGCTCAGCGTCTTTGCACGTGTATGACGTATAATAAACCTGGATGGCCTGTTGAGCCACAATGTAGACATCTTTTCCTAGATAGACGGAATCCTATCGAATCTCGACTAGCCCAAGCTTAGGGGTCCGTCTCGTTACTCCAGGATGAAACCAGTGGCATTTGAATATGACAGGAGTAAGAGGTTTGGAACCATAGAATGATAGTTCGTAGATTTCTTCAATTCTTCCATAATAGTCGAGTCCATCAGTGCCGGGCGTAACAACTCCGTTGTTTGTGGTTTTTAGATTGGGCCGACTCTACTCGTAGCTTGCTGTGTGAAAATGATATCCATTCATGTCATAACCGGTAAATGACTTGACCCTAACGGCACAGCCGTTTGCAACTTGTCTCAGCTCATCACTTATAGACGCGTCAGTTTGGGCTTTCTATTTGAACCAACAAATGAAATCGGGGCTCCCTGGTCCCGCACCCTGTGAAAGAAGGGTATCATTTTCTTGCGGGGAAGGTTGCCTTGATCCATGCCAGGATTGACGAAGAAATTCTCTGTACCAACGAGAAACAAGGGGGTTGGACGAAGAAACAAGGACATACAGTGAAATGAAACAAGTTCGTTCACAACTTACCCAATGAACGCTGCACCTCGACAAGGTTGGTCAACACATATAGCATGATAATGTGCCACTCTTCATTTTTCAATTGCTTAGTGGTCGATGCACTTGCGCTTCTGAGTTGCCCTCAGAAAAGGCTGAGGTTCGATTTATTTTTGCCAGCATTGAAATGAGGGGGTGGATTATAAATGCTAGGAAGTTTCTTAGTGTAGTATTTCTCTGTGATGTTCGACACCTCCTCTAGAATGTATGCCTCTGCAATGGAAGCCTCAATTTTGGCTTTATTTCTACATTTTTTGCGAAGAGTTCGACATCTCTCGATTGGATAGCACCAACGGTTCTACATAGGCCCCCCCATCCGTGCCTCATACGGGAGGTGCACAATCAAATGCTGCATCGGCAAGAAGAAGCCGGGTGGAAAGATCTTCTTGCCGATGCAACATGGGTGCCACTTTTTCCAAGTCATCAATGACGGTCTGAGAGAGCTCCTTGGCACAAAGCTGGCGGAATAAGTAGCTCAACTCTGCCAGCACTTGCCAGACATGCTCCGGGACATAGCCTCAAACCATCGCCGGAAGAAGCTGCTCAATCCATATGTGGTAGTCATGACTCTTCATCCCGTTTACTCGCAGAGTGCCTAAGTTCACTCCCCTCTTTAGATTCACTTCATACCCATCAGGGAACATTAGCGTCTTGATCCATTCAAGTACTTCCCTTCTTTGGTCCTTTTTGAAGATGAAATCTCCCTTAGGCCTTCTCTAGGTCTTGCCACGACTAGGAGGCTGCATCTCTTGATTTGGTCTATCGCACAATGTTGCCAGGTCCACTCTAGCCTTAGGGTTAAACTTTTCAGTGTCCATGAGTGTTGCCCAAAGTGCCTTGACGACATTCTTTTCAGTGTGCATTACATCAATGTTATGTGGCAGAAGAAGGTCATCGAAATAGGGGAGCCTCGTCATGCCCAAGATATGAGTCCACATATGTTGCTCACCATATCCCACAAAACCACCTTCTTCATTGGGCACGAGAACATCTATCTGAGCATGAACCTCTGCACTAGTCATCATCCGTGGTGCAGGGTTTGTCACTTTGACACCTTTCGTAAAGTTCTTGATGTCTTGTCTGAATGGATGGTCAAGAGGTAGGAATTGACAATGTCTGTCGAACGACGAATACTTGCCACCCTTCTACAACCAAATGAACCTCACACCTTCCTTGCATATTGGGCATGGGAACTTCCCGTGAACACACCAGGCGTAGAATATCCCATACACCAGGAAGTCATGCAGGGAGTAGTGGTACCAAACGTGCATTTTGAAGGTTGTCTTTGTAGCTCGATCGTATGTCCATACCCCTTCATCCCAAGCACGGACCAATTCATCAAACCCGGGCTCCATGAACACACCCATATTACTCCCTGGGTGTCCAGGAATTATCAACGACAAGAATATGTTATGTCGTTGAAAGGAGACACCGGGGGGAGATTAAGGGGGATAACGAAGACGGGCCAACATGTGTATGGGGCAGCCATCATTCCATAAGGATTTAACCCATCTGTTGCCAACGCGACACGTACATTATGAGCCTCATCTGCTTTGTCACGATGTTTGTCATTAAAGCGGATCCAAGCTTCACCATCGGATGGATGTATCATCTTGTCAGGATTGTACTGTTTGCCATTTTTGTGCCATGTCATCTGTTTTGTGGATTCCTCGGTCATGTATAGCCGTTGGATCCTCAGTAGGAACGGAAGGTACCGTAGGATTTTCACGGGGATCGTAAGTTGCCTCTTCTGGACATCATCAGAGTCTACCTCTAGGTACCTAGAGGATTTACACTTTGGACAGAACTTTGCATGCTCGTGTTCTTTCCTAAATAGGACGCACCCCTTCGGACAAGCATGTATCTGCTCATACGGCATCTTAAGTGCACGAAGGAGTTTCTGTGACTCGTACATGCTCTTTGGCAGAATGTGGCCCTCCGGAAGCAGTGTGCCAATCACGACCAACATCTTATCGAAGCCAGGTCGACTCAAGTTTAACTCAGACTTCAACCCCATTAAGCGTCCAATGGCATCTAGTTGAGACACCATTGACCGATTGTGAAGGGGGTTCTGTGACGAGTCCATCATGTCGTAGAACGTCTGTGCGGCTGCCTCCATCTCCTCCTTCTCATGTCCCTCATCGAACTGTCCTTGGTGAAAGTCATCTAACATGTATGCTACCCCCGCATCAGCATCAAAAGCCTCCACCCGTGGTCTCACCACCTCCTCTCTCATACGATGGGCTTCACCATGGTGGACCCAAAGGTGTAGTCCGGCGTAAATCCATTCTACACAAGATGTTTACCCATTTCCACCTTATTTACCCTTCTCCTATTTCCACATTTCTTTGCAGGGACACAAAACTATGCAATGTCCTTTATGCCTTGCCAAATGCTGCTTTATTCAAGAAAGCATCGGTCTTATTCATCCATTCCGTGGTGTAATCACTCGACTTCTCTAGCCCGTGTACATCCACCGACGGTCATCCATCCTCTAACATATGTATCAGCGAGTAATGTAACCATCAATTGCATCTACATGGTGTTCCTACTGCCTAATAGGTGAGGATAGGTCCTAATCCCACCCGCGGATGCGTAGATGAGGTTAGTTTCCATGCTCTACTCCTATCCGAGATAGAATTTTGGTAGCACCTCCCCGCTGTTCTCTAGATACACGTCCTGCCAAAGAAGAGTGCGTATCCGAAGAACAACAGGGAGGTGATGCTTAAAACTCGTCTCGGACCGGAGAGCACCATGGAAACTAACTCATCTACGCATCCATGCAGCTATCAAAAATGTGGACAATCCAAAACAGATACGGTCAGAGATATGCAAAGATCTGCATACCTCCAACCGTATCTCTTTCAAACGGGAGATGCCTAACTGGGTTACGCGATCTACGACCATGATACGGAAAGAGGGGTTATACCTAGGGTGGAGGCGGAGTCAGGCTAGCGGGGCCATGGTGGGTCGGTGCAGTGGCGAGGCGACGCGGTGCAGGCAGACCGGCACAGCGATGGGAACTCTGACTCGGCTCCGACGGGCTCTTCTCTACAAAAATGGAACAAAATACTGTCATTTAAAAAAAATTCGGTAGAACCTCCCCTGCACGGTGAGGTCTCCAAAACCTACAAAAAACAATGGCACGATGGCCGACAAGCACATATGTCTCAAGAGAAGCCATGTAGTTTGGATATCAATCCATGTAGAAGAATATATCCAAGTAGTACCACTACTTCTACTACTACTTCCACTATTGCTACTACTACTACCACTAGTTCTACTACTACTACTACCACTATTGCTACAACTACTACCACTAGTTCTACTACTACTACCACTACATCTACTACTACTACCACTAATTCTACTACTACTACTACCACTAGTTGTACTACTACTACCACTACTTCTAATACTAATACTACCACTAGCACTACTAGTACAACTAATACTACTACAACTATCACTACCACGACAACAACAAGAGAGAAGGCATACCTGACGGGAGTCGGGGTAGGGGCGGGCGGCGGCGGGGTCGGGCGGTGTTGGGGTCTGGGGCAGGTGAGTCGAACTGGGTCGAGGCACCAGGCACTGATCAAGGGATGGTCCACGTCACGACCGAAGGCAGGGCATGGCGAGGCATCAAGGCAGGCAGGCAGTGGTGGTGAGGCAGTGGGCAGGGCGGCAGCATGGTGGCTGGGTGGGCGCGTGGTGGCGGTGGTGGGTGGTGTGGTGGGTGGTGGTGGTGAGTGGCGGCGATGGCGTGCGTGTGTCGTGTGTGCGGGGTGCGTGGTCGGCGGCCCAGCCGGGAGGGGTTAAATCCCCCCTTTGTCGAGTGCCCCCGATCTGGCACCGCCTCTTTGCCGAGTGCCACCTGGCCTAGCACTCGGCAAAGAAGGTTTTTTTAAAAAAAAAATCTTTGCCGAGTGTCCCAGATCTAGTACTCGGCAAAGATTTTTTTTAAAAAAATAGTTTGCCGAGTGCCCCTGACACGACGCTTGGCAAAGATTTTTTTTTTGAAATGTCTTTGCTGAGTGCCCATGCGAAGGCACTCGGCAAAGAGGAATTTTTTTTAAAAAAATTCAAAACCCTCTTTGCCGAGTGCCTTATTCTTGGCACTCGACAAAGACCCCCTTTGCCGAGTGCCATGCCCCGACACTCAGCAAAGTTTTTTTTGTTTTTTGCCTCTAAATTTTTTGTGCAGCCTTTTTAAAGTACCAGGAACTCCTAGGTAGAATTTGGGGATTTTTTGTGGTTTTTTGATATATTTAGTTACTTTATTTTGTTTACTTGAATTTTTTCGAAAAATATAAATTTGAACTGCACGTGGTACGAATAATGGAATTTAATGATTCAAAAAACGATAGTCATGTTACTGAGTGTAGTGTGAGACCGTATCCAGAAACGGACCTGAAATTTCGGACATCTTGTTCACGAAACATGACCGCAAACTAGCGTGCGAAGTGTTTTTAAATTATATAAAAAGCAAACGAAGTCCGAAAATCATGAAACTTGTTGAGATGTCGTGATATCGTATGTGGAGGCTTTGATAAAAATTTGAGAAGGTTTGGTGCACGTTGTCATGTACGATGCTTACAAACCAGGACATCTTCACATGTGATATCCCTGGATACGGCCTCACACTACACTTAGTAACATGACTATCATTTTTTGAATCATTAAATTTCATTATTCGTACCACGTGCAGTTCAAATTTATATTTTTTGAAAAAATTCAAGTAAACGAAATAAAGTAACTAAATATATCAAAAAGCCACAAAAATCCCCAAATTCTACCTATGAGTTCCTGGTACTTTAAAAGGGCTGCACAAAAAATTTGAAGGCCAAAAACAAAAAAACTTTGCCGAGTGCCGGGGCATGGCACTCGGCAAAGGGGGTCTTTGCCGAGTGCCAAGAATAAGGCACTCGCCAAAGAGGATTTTGAATTTTTTTTAAAAATTCCTCTTTGCCGAGTGCCTTCGCATGGGCACTCGGCAAAGACATTTCGAAAAAAAAATTCTTTGCCGAGCATCGTGTCAGGGGCACTCGGTAAAGTATTTTCCAAAAAAAAATCTTTGCCGAGTGCCAGATCTAGGACACTCGGCAAAGAATTTTTTTTAAAAAAAATCTTCTTTGCCGAGTGCTAGGCCAGGTGGCACTGGGCAAAGTATTTTCAAAAAAAAATCTTTGCCAAGTGTCAGTTCTGGGACACTCGGCAAAGAATTTTTTTAAAAAAAACCTTCTTTGCCAAGTGGCTAACAGCAGGCACTCGGCAAAGAAGGACGTGGCCGAACACCGTTAAGCGGGGCAGCCTATGCCGAGTGCCGCTCTTTTGCCGAGAGCCTGGCACTCGGCAACTTCTTTGCCGAGTGCCCTTTTTTGCCGAGTGTCCGGCACTCGGCAAAGAACTCTTTGCCGAGTGCAATTCTGTGTCGAGTGCGGCACTCGGCAAAGAAGGTCTTTGCCGAGTGCCCGATTTTTAACACTCGGCAAAGCAGTTTGCACTCGGCAAAGATCCCGTTTCCAGTAGTGAGGAGTAGTGAGAGGTCTCTATGTCCTTTTTTCTAGATCCTTAAAGAGAAGACACAACATCTCGTGGGTTCGTAACCACGACAAGTAATTAGCGGAACAATCGATGGGTCGATGTGTGGGACTTTGATGGTTAGCACTCAACACACGAAAGGTTTATCTAGTTCGGGCTTGAGAGCCCTATGTTCAGTAGCAGTTTCTTGATATTAGAATGCTAAAACAAGATCTTACACACTCAGAGAGAGAGAGAGAGAGAGAGAGAGAGAGATGATAGGACATCGTTAGCTAGTTCTGGGTTAGATCGAGTTGATCTCCCCTTCTGCTGGAGCCTTTGTCCCATCTTATAACTTGAGGGGCAAAAGGAGTGCAAGGAGTAAGGTTTTGTAACGTCCTTGACGGCCTCACACGGCGGAGCCATGCTGCAGCGCGGTGGCGGCGGGGCGGGCTCGCGGGACTCCGGCCAGCCAGTCTTTGGTTGTGTTTGTTCCATTTTCCTTTTTTTTTCATTGAATTTCCCTTGATTTATTGTGCTGCCCTGTGTGTTTCTTTGGAGATCCCTGGCCACCCAAATTCTTACCTGCTAGAAGCACAGATCTTGGTGCTGATGATTTTTTATGCTGTTCCACAGGTGTTGCTCGCAAGTTGTGTGCAAGCTGATGCTTGGTTGTTGACAAAACAAATCGACAGTCCATTGTTTTCACTACCGGACTCGGTGGCTTTGTCGAGTGCCAGGGGCACTCGGCAAAGTTCAATTTGCATTCGGCAAAGGCTTTGCCGAGTGCTGCACTCGGCAAAGACCACTCGGCAAAAAATGGGTCGGCAAAGGCGTCTTTGCCGAGTGTCTTTTGTCGGGCACTCGGCAAAGCCTTCGCCGGCAAAGTTAGAAACCGAAAAAAAACCCGAAAAAAATGGGAATTTTTACCCAAAAAAAATGAAATTTTTTTTAATCGGTGGAGGCCTCCACCGGCCAGCGCCCACCCATCTTCGGCATTTTTCGCATAAAATTTGTGCGATCTCCCCCTGCGCATGAACCTTCTCTACCACTACACCACACTTTCACTTGTGTATGGATTTCGTTTTAGTTCCCAATATATTATACTAAATCGAGTGTGAATTACTTGTTTGAGGCCCTAAACGAATTCAAATAAAAAAGTTGTAAATTATAAAGTTTCATAACTCTTCGAGATCTACACTTTTAGTATAGGAAGTTTTTCCATCCGAAGTCGTTTACAAAATTTGAATTTCAAAATTTTGAAATTCAAATGCAGTTTTGCATGACAAGATGATTTCAAATCAAAAAGTTACCAACTACAATGTTTCATAACTTTTCGAGATCTACAAAGTTTATTTTGGTTGTTTTTCCATCCGAGGTCGTTTGAAAAGTTCGAATTTTAAAATTTTGAAATTCAAACACAGTTTTGCATGACAAGATGATTTCAAATCAAAAAGTTGCCAACAACAATGTTTCATAACTTTTCGAGATCTACAATGTTTATTTTGGTTGTTTTCCATCCGAGGTCGTTTGAAAAGTTCGAATTTTAAAATTTTGAAATTCAAACACAGTTTTGCATGATAAGATGATTTCAAATCAAAAAGTTGTCAATTACAAAGTTTCATAACTTTTCGAGATCTACAAAGTTTATATTGGTTGTTTGGTTATCTGTTCATCCGACATGGTCGTTCTAACATTATTGACAAATCTTATATATTTCTCTTGTAGTTTCGTAAATTACGAGAGAGATATGTTAGATTTGTGAACAAATTTATTTTTACTTTGTCATATAAAGAAAAGACCAAAACAAACATTGTACATCTTGATGAGTTATACAACTTTGTAGTTGAAAACTTTTTCATTTGAATTAATTTACTGCTTCAAAATGTGCTTTGAAATTTTTTTTGCCGAGTGTAAAAAAAAACACTCGGCAAAGAGCTTCTTTGCTGAGTGTCAAAAAAACGCTCGGTAAAGGCGTCTTTGTCGAGTGTCCGAAAAACAACACTCGGCAAAACACTTGGCACTCGGCAAAGAGCCGGTCTCCGGTAGTGTTTCTTTTTTGTAGAGATTTTAGTGCGAATCTTCTAGCACTCTTTCATTAACATGGCTACAGAGATACTGCCTGCTCTTTTCTATGCAAGTGCAAGTCTACCAAGTGTTATTATACAGCTCGACTACATATGTAGCTGAGCGTATACAGATCGCTATGGAGTACTAAGCGGGCATTGAAACATCGATCACCACAGATACGTTCATGGGTACTGTAATAATGTTCTGCGTACTCTCTTCCTTTGCAAATAAATACTCCTACGTGCTGTATAGAGATCTGTTGTTATTATGTTGTAGACCAGCGAGAAAAAGAGCTCGAGGCTCTCCAGGAACGAAGGAGGCACAGAGTAAACCCCATTTTAAACCGGGCTGGAGCCATATCCCAAACCGCTGCATACGCTGAAAGAGAAAGAGAGGACAAAGATCCAAGATATAAACAGGAGCCAAAGCCACACCACACCAACTCCACCGTCTCGCCACAGGGCCACAGGTGCGCGGAGCGTGTAGCGAGGAGACAGGGCTAGATTGGGGGTAGTAGAGCGAGAACCAGACAGAGAGATGTGTTTGTGTGGCTACGGGGCGTTTGATATGGCAGTTTCGCTGCTCCACCAGCCAAACGGTAGAGAATGACTCCGCTCCAATTTCGGAGCCGCGGGAAACCCGCTGAGAGAGGCGAGAAGAGAGAGTAGGGGCCAAAAAATGTAGCTTCCTCCGGCTCCGCGACAGAGAGTGGGCCCAGAACCGGCCGGTGGCCTGATTTGCCCCCGAGGCGCGTCGGCGCAGGCGACGGCGGTGTAGGGGCGTCGCGGGGTGCACGACGACGGCGCGGAGCTTGTCCGGCGTCGAGGCAGATGTGGCGCGCCTGTGCTGGGGCACAGCTCATGCGGAGACATCGGGTCTGCCCCGGACAGCACAAGGATGGCTGGCAGAGGCACACAAGGATGCGGCCGCAAATGGCAGTGCTCGGAGGCACATGTGAGGAGGGAGGGAGGGCGGGCGGGCGCATGGCCACACAGCGCGCGTAGTGGCCGGAGCTCCGAACGCCGAAGTGGAGGAGAGAGCTAGCGTGGAGGGCAGAGTCAGCGCGGGCACGGGCGCGGAAGCGCGGCCCCATGGCACGCTGCGAGGCGCCGGAGGTTGAAGGAGATGCGTCGACGATAGGCTGCGTGCGGTTCGACCGAACAGACAAGGTTGGAAAAAAAAGAAAAGAAAAAAAAGTAAAAAGGATATTATGGACAATTCATTCTTTTGGATTACCAGATGAAACTGTTTTGCCAAACGATAAAAAAAAACTGCTTTAGCTTTCCAGATGAATCTGTTCCACCATCAAAGCCACGACTGAAACTATTTTGGCAGAAGCCGGAGCTCTATGAAACCCCTAGATCATCACCCTAAGAGCACAGGCACAGTCACAGCAGCCGCTTGCCTGCCTACATGCTGCTGCAGCAGCCTGTTGCCGCGCAGTGCCGCTGCCGATGCGTCAAAATTAGCAGCAGGAGCGTGCACAGTTTACGGCTATTTTTTTCTCCTCACTTTCTCTCGATTCCCCTATTACAGCTACAGCTAGAACACACTCTCCTGTAGCTATTACAAGCCACTAAGCTCTTGCTGTTTAACCTCGGTCCGGCAAAGAACCTACTGGAAGTCGGAAGGGAAAAAAGGAAAGTAGGAGTAGCTAGTAGGAAGCAAAGCCTCCCCGTGCAGCGAGCCGCCGACTACGTCGTCAGTCACCGACAGCCATGGACTTCGACGAGCACGATGACGGCGACGAGGAGATGACGCCGATGCCCGTGAGCTCGAGCTACGACGCGCCGATGCAGCCGGGGCTGGTGGGACTGGGAGGAGGCGGCGGCGGCGGCGGGACCCCGAAGCCCGGGGATTCTGGAGGCGGGAGCTTCAGGACGCCGGGCGGCGTCGTGGTGGGAGGAGGCGGTGGCGGTGGCGGGGGCGCGGGCACCAGGTACCGGGAGTGCCTCAAGAACCACGCGGTCGGCATCGGCGGGCACGCGGTGGACGGGTGCGGCGAGTTCATGGCCGCGGGCGAGGAGGGCTCCATCGACGCGCTCCGCTGCGCGGCCTGCGGCTGCCACCGCAACTTCCACCGCAAGGAGTCCGACTCGCCCACAGGCGGCGGCGGCGGCGCCGATCCCGCCGCCGCCCTGTCCCCGGCCGCCATCACCGCCTACGGCGCCGCCGCGGCGCACCACCACCACCACCAGTTCTCCCCATACTACCGCACCCCGGCCGGGTACCTCCTCCACCAGCACCAGCAGCTGGCGGCCGCGGCCGCCGGGCACATGCCGATGCAGCGTCCGCTCGCGCTCCCGTCCACCTCCCACTCGGGGCGCGTCGACGAGGGCGACGACATGTCCGGGCTGATCGGCCCCATGGTGGTGGCGCCCATGGTGGGCATGTCCCTGGGCTCGGGGGGCGGCCCGTCAGGGTCCGGCCGCTCCGGCTCCGGCAAGAAGCGGTTCCGCACCAAGTTCACGCAGGAGCAGAAGGACCGGATGCTGGCGTTCGCGGAGCGCCTCGGGTGGCGGATCCAGAAGCACGACGAGGCCGCCGTGCAGCAGTTCTGCGAGGAGGTCTGCGTCAAGCGCCACGTGCTTAAGGTGTGGATGCACAACAACAAGCACACCCTCGGCAAGAAGCCATGATGATCCTTCCTTCCCCGGCGCCGGCGCCAGTGCTAGCTAGTAGGTACACTACCACTGATCGCATTATATTGCGTCATCGATCTCCTCTCCTTAGCAGATTATTGCTAGCCTTTTTCGATTTGCTTCCTTCCTTTTAGGCCTCGTTTAGACGATGGTTGGGAATTAGTATTTGACATTGTAGTAATTTCGTTTGTATTTGATAATTATTGTCCAATCATAGCTTAACTAGGCTTAAAAGATTCGTCTCGTAATTTACAATTAAACTATGTAATTAGTTATTTTTTTTATCTACATTTAATACTCCATGCATGTATACAAAGATTTGATGTGATGGAGAGAGAGTGAAAAAACTTGAATGTAAACAAGGCCTTAGCTAAAAAAAATGCAAGCTAGCTAGCTAGGTCCCCGTAGCGAGCAGTTCTTGGATTTAGCTATGATAGAGAAGACGGCTGTTGTTCTTTTGTCATCTTGAGTATTTTATTGTGGTTTCTTTGGCTGTGTGTTTCCTAGATGAGACGATCATGACGTTGGTGTTGGGAAGGAGGAGGGCAGGGCATGGCCATTTGCCGATTTGGATCTTTGGAATGTACTGCTCCCTTTTGTGTTTGCAATTGAAAATTTCGATCGTGTCTGGGGATTTGGGTTGCATGGATCGTTTGTTTCATCTTTGTTTTCCCTCTCTCTCGTGCTTGGCCAAGAGCCGGGATTAAAAATTTTACTCCGCGGCCGGCCAGGCCTCCTGGGTCCGGCCATGGCGACCCTCCAGGGTCCAGGCTTTGCCAACAGCTAGGGCAGAACTCAGAAGCGTTTCCTAGTCTCCTACAGCAGCTTAGCCTGCTAATTGCCATGCCCATGCATGCCAAGTAGCAGCAGCAATGCACTACTGCATGCGCTTTCCAGCATCATCGATCGATCGAAGTGTGGCAGGATTTAACTATTAGTACTAGCATTACTGTGACCTGTTCTTGATTATCCGTCCATCTCCACAGCCCCATTTGCATGCTTCTCAGCTTCTTTTTCTCTAACAAGTTAATGCTGGTCGACCAGCTTCACTGTTGCAATGTCACTGCTCGGGTTCGTAACGTTGATGACGCCTCTTCCACAATTTGTGACGAGCAGCACAGCGAAAGCAGCTGCAGAAATGCAGACTCGCAGTAAACGCTGATGAGTAGGAGCTGATCGAACTCAATGCTAAGCTCGCTTTAATTAGTTTCGATCGGCATCCTCCTCCTTTCCGCTTTTACTCCCACTTTGCTGGTAGGAGGAGCGGAGTTTCGCATTCAATTCCGGTTAGTGCTCGGCAGCATTTATGGCTACATTCTTCGCCATGCGATATGCAGTGCAAGCGTCCATGGCGTCTCCGTATGGAGGACCGGAGAGGAGGCAGCCAGATATTTGCCAGCCTTGCAAAATCCCTAGCTAGCTCCCTCTTTGTTTTGGAAGAAAGCAAAGCGCGAGCCAGAGGACGATCCGCGCTTTCTGTCTCTCTCCTAGTCTTTTTCCGCGCGCTGGCGCTGCCTTTCTTCGTCCGGTTCGTATAGATTATAAGCCGTATTTTGTAGATGATGAATAATATTTTCCTCTCGTAATAAATTGATTAACAGTATTTTCAGTCATAACTTATCAGCTAAGCAAACAGCACACTGGTTCCGGGGGTCGCACGCGGCGGACGCTAGCTCCCTCCCCCGGCGCTGCGCAGGCAGGCTTTCCACACCGTCCGGCCTGCGACGAGCCGACGACCGCCGTCGTGGACTTCTTCTTCCTCAGCAGCGCAGTCGGCAGTCGGCACGCACACGCTAGTCTGGGGGCTGGGGCTGTGGCTCGGGCTGGGAACGGACGGTGGAGTAAAAAGCGCGCGCATGCATTGCTGCTGCAGTGCAGTGCGGACGGAGGTGGTTTCCTTTCGCACCGCCCCTCGTTAATGGCCAATCCGGGGTGTGCACGCACGGCCACGGAACGCGGAGCGGGGCAAGTGCGCCGTGCTGTGCGGTGGCCGGTGCCGCCGGCGGGCTCGCATGCAGAATCTGAAGGGGTGCACACTTTTGTTCTCTACTGCGCCTGCGCGCGCGGTAGGGGGAGAGAGAGAAGAGGGAAGGTCGATCGGGCACCACCGCTGGGACTGGGAGGGCGGCGGGCCGGGCTAGTGGGATCTGTAGATCGGCGTGGACCACGGCGCCGATCCGTGCCGTGCGCGCATGGGAAGGGGTCCCTCGGCGCGGCGCGGCGCAGGACTCCGTCACGGAGCGGGGGCCTGGGCTGGGCTGTCTGTCTGTCTACTTGGCTAGGCCGAGCGGCGATGGCCTGGCCGCCACAGGACGGCGTGCCGTGGGGGCCGGCACGGGAGGGGGAGGGATTCGCTGAGCTGCTGAGCTCGCGTTGCGTGGTAAGTACTGGCCGGATCCGACGTGCGTCCGTGGTCCATGCCGCGCTGCTGAATGCCGAGGCTGGACTGTCACTGGACGCCTGGGGAGTTTTTCCCTTGTTGACAACTGCATGCTGCTACTGGTATTCTGGCATCAGCTGCATTGGAAATTTGCTCGGATGTTGCCAATGGCAGCTGTTTGTTCTCCACTAGTTGCTCCCAGCCTCCCACCAACTTGGAAATTTGTTCGGATGTTTTGGAGATCTACGTATATGCTCTTTTTAAATTTTTATTAGACGTGTATGTATATGCATGGTGTAGTGAACCTAGCTTGACTTGGTTGGATGTGAGATGTGGTAATGCACCCTACTACCTAGGTTTTAAGTTTGGTCTCAGCTTTGAATTTGGATGCCGATTTTCTTATACTAATGAAAAACCTTATGTCTACTAGTTATCAACATTTTTTAGGTATATATGCATGGTGTGTGTAGGATATCTGTCATTCTCTTGCGCAAATAATGCAAGTTAAGATTATTAGCTGGCTAGAACTTTGCTCAAAATGCGTTTTCTATTTATTAAGTACTGGGGTAGACCAGAAGAACTAGCTTAAAGATGTGTAAAAGTTTGGTCTCAGTTAGATACTTGGGTTACACAGATAGATAAGTAGATAGCTAGCTGCTTCTTTGTCTGGATCTTGTATACTACCACTACTACAGAATCGACTTGTTGTCCCGGGCGGTAACAGCCTTTAGTCCCGGTTACCGCGCCGGGACAACGATCCCGGGACTAAAGGTGGAACCTTCGGTCCAGGTCATCAGAGAGGATTAAAGAGGACCTTTAGTCCCGGTTGGTAACACCAACCGGGACTAAAAGGCCCTCAACCATGAGCGAACTGGCGCAAGATTTTTAGTCCGGTTGGGGTTACCAACCGGGACTAATGAATTCATTTTTAGTCCCGGTTGGTAACCCCAACGGGACTAAAGGTTCCTTTCTTTTTTTTTTTTTTTTGTTTAATTTGTTTTCGATTCGATTACTACGTATTTGTTTAATATATAATATGTTTTTATATACGTATTCTACGTTGCTAATATAAATACACGCATGCATATAATTACATCTAATTCTCATCTTGAGTATTATTATATTTGAATAAAGTATGAAACTATATATATTATAGATATATATATATATATATATATATGTATATATACAACACTTTCATAATCTTGTTCTCGAAAATAACGATATCAATAAACATTTAATTTACATCATTTATTCCTTAAGATCAAAGTAGAACTCGCCGTTGGGATTTAGCACTTTTTCTAGAAGATATCCTCTTGTTGACTCTTGAGCTGCTTCGAGATGGTCTTTTGCATGACCCTTCGTTTCAACCATTCAGGTCTTGCATTTGAAATAAAAGGAAAAGTATTAATACACATATATGTATATATATTCATTTAAAATAAATAAAATTGATATATACGTACTCGAGGACATCTTCAGGAGTTCTTCTTATATGCTTGTGATGATAAATTCACAAACGTAGTATCCACACAAGTTATTACCGGTTCTCGCCAAAACACCCTGCATTTGAGAAGAAGATTATTCTCATCATCTCTCACACGTAAATTGAAGTACGATATAGTAATTAAACACGTGGAAAAGTGTATATAGTACAACTTATTGGTATTTCAACTACATTAAGTGGTGCCTTGCAATCCTTATGATGTTGCCGAATAAACTCTTTCCAAAACCCCGTATGCGACCAATAATGTACGATCGTTAATAAATTATGGCAAAGTCTATTCAATAATAGTTGTGCGCGAGAGATCGAAATTACCCCCGGATAATGTCTATCATATCTTGGTATAGTGCCCGTTCTTTTCTCAACGAGTCAAAGATTAGTAACCGACTTGAGTTTAACTCAATGACAATGAGTATCCAAATGAAAAGCGCATTGGTTTTATACACACGTACATGCATATAAGTTGTATAGATATTACATAAAATGTAGACTACATTATTATTAACACTTACTCAAAGTTGTACGGGAAAAGTATTGTTGTCTTGTCGTCTTTGCTTCACGAAGAACTTCATGATATTAAATGTATTCAGATACCCAAAGTGGTCATTGACAATAATATCGGTTTTGAATACGATATAAGGATCAATGAAGCCAACACTTTGGTGTCTTGTATTCTTTGGAGCTCGACATCCGGAATCTATATATAAATATAAGTTACATGTGAGGATAATTATATACACGCACGCATGGAAGTGAGTTTATTAAATAAAAGTAAGAATCACTTACAAACAAAAGGAGCTAATGATTGATTTGTCCGGGCGTCCAAGTGGAATAGTTGATGCAATTCTTGAAACTAATATGTAAGATGTCATCCATACGGAAGTAATGATGGTCTCTAAATCGACAAAGATCCACTTTGCTCACCCCCGCCACACGCTTTGCATGTACCACTTGTTGAGCAAGTACATTTGCGTATCCAATTCATTTGAGCCGCGAGGTTGTAACAGACTTTTGCCATATTTATAAGTCTTCCGTGTATCAACTTCCGTGTTCGGATTGGAGCTTTGCCCGTCAATTGATCCAAGGTTAAACCAGTATCTTAAAAAAAAGCATTAAGGGCTTGAACCGACACTTCTCCGAGTTATGCGGTCGATAGACTTCTATGTTGGAACCATATTCATTAGCAACAACAAGATTTTGCATTGGTTGCTTCATTGTCCGAAGTGTGGGACATCCTTCCCCGATGCTCTTTTCCTTTTCTTATCTCGCATCATGTGACTTCACGAGGAGCGGTCATAGTCGATAGTGGCGAAGGCTTACGAAGTTCAATCATCTTTTTCTTGTGAGCATCGACCTTACGCCTCCGCACATCTCGTGGTATGTAAAAGTCACGGCTTCTCCTTAAGCTTTGCTTGACTCTTGTTTTTGATATCTATAAAAAATCTTTTACTTTTTGTCTTCTTCATTTGCTATTTGCTCATCGGTCTTTTCAGAAGTATTTCTTGAGAAATAACTCTTTTTCTTGGGGTCTTCTTTGTCACGGGACCTTAGACGTCTTTGTAGTGCGTCATTGTGTGAGGGGGGTGGGCGGTGTTGGAGATCGGCGTGGAGGCGATGAGGCCGGTGTTGGTGGAGACCGGCGTGGAGACGTTGGAGATCGTTGTAGGAGGCGGTGGGGCGGTGTAGGAGTTGGAGAGATCGTTGTGGAGGCGATGGGGCGGTGTAGGAGTTGGCGATCGCCGTGGGGATGAAGTCGTCTCGCCTCCCCATGACAATTTGTGATGAGATGGGGAATGAATGATTAGGCTAGGTCGGGAGAGACCGCTATAAAAACAATTTGTGTGTCAATTATTTTTGAAGCCAATAGAAAATTAATGGAAAATAATATTTCATTCACTTTCATTCGTACCTAGGGTGAGGTAGGGAAGCGGTGGCGCCCGGGAATGATGATGAAGCGTTTGCGCCATTGAATAAATGTCTTCTGTTTCTCCTAGTGTCTTCTCCCCATCACCGCCTTCAATGTCAAGAGGAACATTCTTGTAACCTTTGAGCACTCTATCGACCGAGACGCTAGCATATCCAAGGTTGAATAATCGACCCATGGATTCTTGGTGTCTTCGTTTCGGTCTATTGGAGATACAACCCCGACATACCACCATGATTGATGCATTACCATCCGGAATGTGCAGCTCACATTTTGTTAGAGGCTCGGTAATGTCATCAACAGGGAAGCGCAACCAGCGTCGTCTTGAATAATCTGGCAGCTCAGTAGAAGCACAAGCGCTTCATCATCGACCAACGGGGCTAATGGTGACTCCGGCGTTGATTGCGATTGCATTTGACTCATTGCTAGCTGCACTTGCCTCTTGATCTCCTCCCGCATTCTTGCCTCAAGAGATTTTTCTCGTTCACGTGATTCAAGCAATGCTTGTCGTGACTCATCAACAAATTGCTCCAATGCACGAATTCGTTTCGCCTCCTCATCCTTCTTTCTCTGGCGGCTTCAGAGGTATCCTTGTTCTGCTGGGAATGCGTAGCCACGGAACCGCCCCATAGCCTCTTGTTCGACCACCGTGTTTGGGATTCTCTAGGGCATATGTCAATTCATCCTTCTCTCTGTTGGGCTTGAAAACACCACTATCAGCTTCTTCCCTAGCACGAGCTAGTCTCTGTGTTGCTCTCTCAATTTTTTGGCCGAAAATTAGCTTGCCAGTGTCTGGGTCTAGGCTTCCCCCATGAGCGTAGAACCAATTCTTCGCGCGTTGAGGCCAGTTCTTTTCTATTGTTTGGTATGATTCCCTTGACAAGTAATCTTCGCTTCTAGGTTCTCGCCGCCACTTCGGAATAGCACTCCTATAACCACCGATCCCATGCGATGATGGTATTGCTTCGCCGGGCATTCTCGCCGATTCCTCATCACACGTTCCTCACTTTGTCTTGAGATGTCTTGTATTCTCTGAAGGCATCCCAATGGGACTCAACTTGACAAACGCCTTAGCATTGAAATTGGCGTAGCATTCTTCAAGATAAACTTTTTATACAATGTCTTCTTCCAACTCTGGAACAATGTTGCCATCTTCTTCATTGTCCAATCCCTCACTAGCTCCTTCAAAGCATCATCTGCTTGTAATGTGAAATGCTGAGTGATATCTCTCCAAGCTAGGTTCTTATCACGATCAGATACAAAACTAACATTAGGAGCGGATATCTTCTGCTTCCATTCACGAGCACTAACTGGGATCCTATCCCTTACAATGAACCCACATTGATTGACATATGTCTGAGCATGTGGTCCCAATGGTTTGCCGGTGTCGGTGTCGAATTTTGATATTATGAAACGGCCCTCTAATGGCTTTTTTGGCCCTCGGACTTTCCTACTTTTGTCGGTGGTTGATGTAGATCCAGAGACCAGCTACATGAGTAGAAACACAACGATTAACAACAAATATATCGTGACGCATGCATCTATAAGAGATGATAGATAATCGAATATACCTCGCCAAAGATTTTCTTTGCGCGACAATTTGTTGATCTTCAACCACCCAAGCATATTCAGGATATCCTCATAATCAACCAAAATCTTGACTCGTGTCATCTACATCCACATTGGTGCCGTTGCGTTGATAATATCCGCCATTATGTCATTACTCAAGTTATCATCCAAGGAGCGACCATTTGTATCTTCAAGATAACACATAGATAGAATTATTATGGTACATAACATAAGTACATGTGATAACACATATAGAATTACTAAATCCAATTAAATATAATAACACATAATATTTCATAAGGATAAACATAAGAATTACATAAGGTATAGGCTTTGGAATCGAATCAAAAACACTTTCGATCCAAAAACATGAAAATAAGTACATGTATATATATACACATAGAATGATACAATATATTTTCTCTCTCTCTCAACACATAGAAATAAGTGCATATGTCTATATCTCTAGATATATGCATGTGATAACACATAGAATGTCTCTCTAGATGCAATTTTCTCTCTCTCTCAACTTATGAAAATAAGTACATGTATATATACATATAGAAATAATTAAGTACATATGTATACACATATAGAATCTCTCTCTAGATATATATATATATATATATATATATATATATATATATATAGAGAGAGAGAGAGAGAGATAGAATATATAATTACTAAATCCAATTAAATAAATCTAACATGAAATTAGATAAACTAGTAATAGATAATACATTTTAAAAATTCTAACTAACTAAAAAATTATCTAAAAAACTAACATATATCAACTAACAATCTAACTAACATATATCAATTATCTAATAAATCTAACTAACTAAAGAATCTAAGTAACATATATCAATTATCTAATAAATCTAACTAACTAAAAAATCTAACTAACATATATCAAAAACTATCTAAAAAACTAACTAAACTACTAAATATTATTTATTAGTATTATCTAAAAAAACAATTAAAAATCCAACATTATAATCGATTTACTAGCAATGAGGAGGGCAAGTGCAAGGATGAAGTTCGACGACAGGCGCCGCAGGCAGGCGGGCTCGACGACGGCAATGAGATCACGAGGCCGAGGCAGGTGGCGAGAGCTCAGCTGAGGCCGGGCGAGGGGGGCTCGGCGACGGCAGACGAGGTCAGGCAGGCAGTGGGCGAGCTCGACGTCACGAAGGGGGCTCGGACGACGGGCAGACGAGGTCGGGATCGACGACAGGCGGGGGCTCGGCGATTGACGACGAGGACGAGCTCGGGGTGCGGCGTAATGAGAGCTGGATGGGAGAGAGACGCCAGCGAGATCGAAGATGAACAGAACAAGTCGATATATATAGGCGGTACCCTTTAGTACCGGGCCGGTAACACCAATGGGACTAAAGGTCATTTAGTACCTTCATTGGTAATCTCAACCGGGACTAAAGGCTCAACCCTTTTAGTCCCGCTCTCCTACAAGCCGGGACTAAAGGGTTTTAGTCCGGTTGGTGTTACTAGCCGGGACTAAAAGTATTTTGGGCGGGCACCGAAATTGCCGCGCACCCTTTAGTCCCGGTTCTTGGTCTGGGCCGGGACTGAAGGCCTGAAAATTTTGCCAACCCGCCAGCGTACTTGGAAAGACCTGGGATTTTGATTTTGTTTAATACTAGGTTAATCAATTAATTCCATAGCAACTTCAATACTTTGCAATATTTATTTTAAAAAATTCTATTGATTAACTAATTATTTATTGTAAATAGGAAAATTTTGTAACCTAAAGTTTTTAATTTCTTTTATGAATATAGAATATAAATGTGACTAATACTAAGTATTTTGTTAATGCAAAAATATATTTGTAACTTAAAATTAATAAAACTAATATTATTCGATAGGAAATTTATTATCACATTATTGTAACGTCAATGTTTCAATTTTTCTCGGTTTTTGACCAAAATTGACAGGAAATTTTTGTTGAACCTATAAAAATAAAGAAAATGTAGTATTTTTTGTTCTACAACTTTTTCAAATGAAAAAATGGTCTATATAAGGATTGTAGATATTGATGATATGAACAAACTTGGTATTCAAAACTTTTCAATTTTAGACAATCTAGGGTTCCGAAAACTAGTTTGTAGGCGTCGAAATTTAAAAATCACAAATTTGAACCGTCCAAACTTTCTCAAATGGAAAGTTGACCTAAACAACAATTGTAGATCTTTTTGAGTTTAACAAACTTGGTATTCAAAACTTTTCAATTCGAAGTCATTTAGAGTCCATAATACTAGGGTCAAAGTGTTGTTTTTTCATTTGACCAAATTTGACTTGGTCAAACTTGCTCAAATGAGACACTAAATGACCTCAGATGAAAAAACTCTGAATACCAAGTTTGATCATCTCAGCAAGATCTACAATTGTTACATAGCTCATTTTCCCATTTGAGAAATTTTTATCAAACACTAGTCACAATTTTCCTTATCTCTTATAGACTTTCTAAAACTATGTCACACACTTGTGAAAATTGAACTACATTTTGTTCAAGCTTTCTCAAATGAAAAATGGTCTATATAAGGATTGTAGATATTGATGATATGAACAAACTTGGTATTCAAAACTTTTCAATTTTAGACAATCTAGGGTTAGAAAACTAGTTTGTAGGCGTCGAAATTTAAAAATCACAAATTTGAACCGTCCAAACTTTCTCAAATGGAAAGTTGACCAAAACAACAATTGTAGATCTTTTCAGTTTAACAAACTTGGTATTCAAAACTTTTCAATTCGAAGTCATTTAGAGTCCATAATACTAGGGTCAAAGTGTTGTTTTTCATTTGACCAAATTTGACTTGGTCAAACTTGCTCAAATGAGACACTAAATGACCTCAGATGAAAAAACTCTGAATACTAAGTTTGATCATCTCAGCAAGATCTACAATTGTTACATAGCTCATTTTCCCATTTGAGAAATTTTATCAAACACTAGTCACAATTTTCCTTATCTCTTATAGACTTTCTAAAACTATGTCACACACTTGTGAAAATTGAACTACATTTTGTTCAAGCTTTCTCAAATGAAAAATGGTCTATATAAGGATTGTAGATATTGATGATATGAACAAACTTGGTATTCAAAACTTTTCAATTTTAGACAATCTAGGGTTCGAAAACTAGTTTGTAGGCGTCGAAATTTAAAAATCACAAATTTGAACCGTCCAAACTTTCTCAAATGGAAAGTTGACCAAAACAACAATTGTAGATCTTTTTCAGTTTAACAAACTTGGTATTCAAAACTTTTCAATTCGAAGTCATTTAGAGTCCATAATACTAGGGTCAAAGTGTTTGTTTTTCATTTGACCAAATTTGACTTGGTCAAACTTGCTCAAATGAGACACTAAATGACCTCAGATGAAAAACTCTGAATACCAAGTTTGATCATCTCAGCAAGATCTACAATTGTTACATAGCTCATTTTCCCATTTGAGAAATTTTTATCAAACACTAGTCACAATTTTCCTTATCTCTTATAGACTTTCTAAAACTATGTCACACACTTGTGAAAATTGAACTACATTTTGTTCAAGCTTTCTCAAATGAAAAAATTGTCTATATAAGGATAGTAGATATTGATGATATGAACAAACTTGGTATTCAAAACTTTTCAATTTTAGACAATCTAGGGTTCCGAAAACATATTACATAATATCCGTCTCTAAAACATAATATATTAAACATGCATCGTTGTATCATGCGGGCACAACAGTGAATTTCTTCTTGACGTATGACCCTTGGTTATGATCTTGTCGTAACCATGGAGTGTCTTCATCATTTAACATGATGCTTGGATCTTTCTTCACTATGAAGGGTGGAATTCGGACATTTCTTTCGTAATCTTCTGACATGTCTGACTTGTCTTCAATTCCTACTATATTTATTTTCCCAGAAAGAATTATGTGGCGCTTTGGCTCATTGATCAGAAAGAATTCTTTGTCAGGTGCATCACGTCGATTGCGTTGCGGACCTCTAGGACTTGCCAATAGGGTAGCTCCCAAAAGATGGACTTCTTCTTCCACATGGGTGCATGTCCATTAGCATCTTTGGGAACAGAGTCACTGCCTTGTCCCTTTCCAAATACTACTTTCACATCCTTGACCATTGCAGTACATCTTCCCGGTTCGGTTATGAGGCTTCTTCGGTGGTGCGGCTTACCTTTAAAATGCTTCCCTTTCTTTCTTACTTGGTGGTTCAAAGGAAGGAATCGACGATGGCCAAGGTACACGACCTTTCGACATCTTTTCAAATATATACTGTCAAGGTCATCAAAACAATGTGTGCATGCATTATATCCTTTGTTTGTCCGACACGAAAGATTACTTAAAGCAGGCCAATCATTGATGGTTACGAACAACATTGCTCGTAGGTCAAAGTGTTCTTGTTTGTACTCATCCGGATACGCACACACTCGGTGCATTCCATAAAACTAGAAGTTCTTCAACTAATGGCTTCAGATATACATCAATATCGTTGCCGGGTTGCCTCGGACCTTGGATGAGGATCGGCATCATAATGAACTTCCGCTTCATGCATAACCATGGAGGAAGGTTGTAGATACATAGAGTGGCGGCCAAGTGCTATGACTAGTGCTCTGCTGTCCAAAAGGATTCATACCATCGTACTTAAGGCGAACCTTAAGTTTCTAACCTCATTTGCAAACTCGAAAATTCTCTATCTATCGCTCTCCACTGGGACCCATCATTTGGGTGTCTCAAAGATATTGTCTACCTTACGGTCTTCTTTATACCACCGCAACAACTTTGCGTGGTCTTTATTCTGAACAAACGTTTTAAGCGTGGTATTATAGGAGCATACCACATAACCTTGGCAGGATTTTCTTTCTAGGACGTTGTTCACCTCGACGTCACCGGGATCATCGCTACCTGATCTTATACCATGATGCTTTACATATAGGGCATTCATCCAAATTCTCGTATTCATTGCCATGGTAGAGGATACGATCATTAGGACATGCATGTATCTTACGGATTTTTAATCCCAAAGGGCGGATAAACCTTTTTGCTTAAATGCACGTAGTGGTGGGCAATTCATTTGGCTTCGGAAGCATCTTCTTTATGAGGTTTAATAAATTCCCAAATGCCTTATCGGATACACCATTCTTTGTCTTCCCTTTGTAGCAATTCCAAAGTGTTGTACCCGACTTTTTTTGCCCCTCTTCGGCCGTCGGGTATAGCAACTTCCTATGATCCTCAAGCATGCGCTCCAACTTAACTTTCTCTTTTCACTTTCCCATTCTTGTTGTGCATCACGAATGGCATCGCCTAGAGCATCACCGAGATCATCTTCTACCGCTACCTCTTCTTCATCTCCCCCATTGTAGTATCATCAAAGGCACCATCTTGAGCAATAATGTCATCAATGTCTAAATCTTCTCCTTCACCTTCTTCCATCATGACCCCGCTTTCTCCATGCTTAGTCCAACATATATAGTTTGACATGAAACCCGACTTAAGCAAATGTGAATGAAGACTCATTGAGCTTGAATATTCCTTTAAATTCTTACATAGGGCACATGGATGAAGATATGAAACCATCCCGCTTATTTGCCTCGGCCACACCTAAGAAATAGTGCAAGCCCTCTATAAAGTCTTGGGAGCGGCGATCGGCATTGTACATCCAATGGCGTGACATAATCAGTATTATACGACAAATTATGAAAGCGTTGAACATAATTAAGTATTTTATTACACAACATAAATGACACACACACGGTTGATTAATTAACTAAGCTGGCTACAACGTAAGCAATCCCAACTATCACTAAACAAACTAAAACTACAATGCACTTGATAACATAATTATTTTGTGATAAATGCGCAACTAAAAGCAGACAAATCATTCTTTCCGTTGAATATCAATAAGCTTCTCCTGCTTTGGCTCTTTGCCTCATCGTGAGATCCGCTACCTCAAGCGCACCCAAATTCTCTGCGTATGTAGCATAATCTTCCTCCCGGTACCAACCATCGCATCCATTGCCCTCCCAACTGAAATTAAAGCCAAAAAATATTTAGTCAAAATATTCAAGAAAAGCGAGTCAATTAGCCATAATTATAAAATGCGTAAGAAACTCACATCGCGATCCGGGCACTTGTAGAAAACACGACCCTTGTTGGGTCCCTGTCTCTTGACTCGGTACTCCATCACAATCTTACGCTTACACTTGCCGCAGATAATGAGAGGGAGTTCGGCCTCGATCAAGCCAAGAACCGAACGAGAGGCCGAGGATCCGATAATAGATTGTCATCTACTTTCTATACTTATTTTTGCAAACTAGTGTAAATTTCATATTTTCAAATATCCATCAAATTATAGTTCAAAAACATGTTTCAATAAATAACCATCCGTACTAGTTGACCTTGCTTACGTGATCATCTCGGCGAGCATTTCTCCCAACCGGACGGCACCGCATTTGGCCAAGGAAGAGCTCCGATTCTACGAGAAAGGGAACACGGTCTTCCATGACCGTTGCCGCTCTCCTCGTGAGAATCAAAGCTCCTCTTTGACGTCCGTTACCACTCGGCAGAGAAAATGCTCACCGAGATGATCACGGTCCGCAAGTTCAACTAGTACGGATTTTCTACAATTTTCTAACTATTTTCTAAGTTTTTCATTTCATGGAAAAATTAATTCTAAGATCACGTAAGCACGCCGATTACGAGGATGGCGCGCGATGCTCAAATGAGGACGAAAGCGAGGCGTGATTTTGATGAACTAATTTAACTTTTGTTTATCCAAACATATATGCAAATCATCATGTGATTTTGAGCTAAAAATGACATATAAAATCATAATAAAGTCCAACATATAAAGTTACACATGCATCTACATCGCAAAATGAGATAAGCTAACGATAAAACATAAGAGGATTAAGTTTGTTACCTCCAAAATCGAAGAGCAACACCAATGGAGGGGGAGAGAGCAAGAACAAGCAAGTGAAGAACAGAGCAGTGAGTTTGAATGGAATGGCTCGGGCTCGGGAGGAAGAAATGAGCCGTTGTATAGGCCGCATAATTAGTCCCGGTTAGGTGGCCAAACCGGGACTAAAGATTAATATTTATTCGGGATATCACCCAAACCGGGACTAAAACCTTTAGTTTCATTTGGTATTACCAACCGGGACTAAAGGTTTACCTTTAGTCGGTTGGTAATACCAGCCGGGACTAAAGATCCCCTGCCTCATGCAGACGACCGTTGGGCAGGGACCTTTAGTCCCGGGGCAAAAAATGCCGAGGCTAATGCTAAATTGGGACATCGTTCTAAAGTCTGTTCTCTAGTAGTGTACTAATATTTTCGAGAAGTGGAAAATTAACGAGCATGTAACACAATGACCAAATGCGTCTTTGCTTTAAAGGGATAGCGTTAATGATTTTCAGTACCATTTATAGAAGATTAGTGAATATATATATATATATATATATATATATATATATATATATATATATGCATGGGCTTCCGTATGAAAAACTTATATATATATATATATATATATATATATATATATATATATATATATATATATATATATATATATATATGCATGGGCTTCCGTATGAAAAACTAGAAGGTAAATATGGGCAGTATGTAGTATTGTGTTCTGGTGAATATCTAATGCTTGGGATATATATTTGCATGAGCAAGCAGATTAAAAACACTTTCATCCAGCAGTTATTAGCCCATTACCTTAACTTTTGTTAGTCCACATGGAATTTAGCTGTAGAGCTGCTCTGAACGCTTTGGTTAGCGGGACAGCAAATATCCTGCAGTTATCTGTGTAGTTTGGTAAATACGGCATCATCTCAAGTGCAACAGTGAAATTGATTTCAGTCAAAAAGGCTGAACCAGCTGGGGCATACCCAGTGATACTGCAATACCACTGTCACTTAATTGGTGTGCATACTGTCACGAGTGACTTCATATACACTACTACAGAATGGACTCGTTGTCCCGGGCGGTAACGGTCTTTAGTCTCGGTTACCGCACCGGGACAACAATCCCGGAACTAAAGATGCCACCTTTAATCCCGGGTCATCGAGCCAGGGCTAAAGAGGGACCTTTAGTCCCGGTTGGTGTTACCAACCGAGACTAAAGGCCCTCCAGCCGAGCAAACGTGGCCGCACCCTTTAGTCCCGGTTGGTAACCCCAACCGGAACTAAAGGTTCTTTTTCTTTTTCTTTTTTTTTGTTTAATTTGTTTTCAGTTCAGTTACACGTATTTGTTTAATATATAATATGTTTTTATGTACGTATTCTACGCTGCTAATATAAATACACGCACGCATATAATTACATCCAATTCTCATCTCGAGCATTATTATTATATATATATATACACAACACTTTCATAATCTTGTTCTCGAAAATAACGATATCAATAAACATTTAATTTATATCATTTATTCCTTAGGATCAAAGTAGAACTCGCTTACGTTGGAATTTAACACTTTTTCTAGAAGAAATCCTGCTATTGACTCTTGAGCGCTTTCAGATGGTCTTTTTGCATGACCCTTCGTTTCAACCATTCAGGTCTTGCATTTGAAATAAAAGGAAAAGTATTAATATATATATATATTCATTTAAAAATAAATAAAAATTGATATATACGTACTCGAGGACATCTTTAGGAGTTCTTCTTATGTGTGTGATGATAAATTCACAAACGTAGTATCCACACAAGTTATTACACGGTGGTACGCCATAAACATCACTTGTCACGAGAAGAAGATTATTCTCATCATCTCACACGTAAATTGAAGTATGATATAGTAATTAAACACGTGGGGAAGTGTATATAGTACAACTTCTTTGGTATTTCAACTACATTAAGTGGTGCCTTGCAATCCTTGCGATGTTGCCGAATAAACTCTTTCCAAAATCTGTATGCGACCAATAATGTACGATCGTTAATAAATTATGGCAAAGTCTATTCAATAATAGTTGTGCGCGCGAGAGATCGAAATTACCTGGATAATGTCTATCATATCTTGGTATAGTGCCGCGCTTTTCTCAACGAGTCAAAGATTACTAACCGACTTGAGTTTAACTCAATGACAATGAGTATCCAATGAAAAGCTGCATTGGTTTATACACACATACATGCATATAAGTTGTATTGATGTTACATAAAATGTGTAGACTACATTATTATTAACACTTACTCAAAGTTGTACGGAAAAAGTATTGTTGTCTTGTCGTCTTTGCTTCACGAAGAACATCATGATATTCTCTGTGCTTGAGATACCCACCGCTCCATGATAATAATACGGTTTTGAATACGATATAAGGATCAATGAAGCCAACCTTTGGTGTCTTGTATTCTTTGGAGCTCGACATCCGGAATCAGTATATAAATATAAGTTACATGTGAGGATAATTATATACACGTCGCATATGGAAGTGAGTTTATTAAATAAAAGTAAGAATCACTTACAAACAAAAGGAGCTAATGATTGATTTGTCCGGGCGTCCAAGTGGTATAGTTGATGCAATTCTTGAAACTAATATGTAAGATGTCATCACCACGAAAGTAATGATGGTCTCTAAATCGACAAAGATCACTTTGCTCACCCCCCGCCACACGCTGCATGTACCACTTGTTGAGCAAGTACATTTGCGTACCCAATTCATTGAGAGCCTTGAGGTTGTACTGGACTTTTGCCATATTTATAAGTCTTCCGGTATCAACTTCCGGAGTTACGGATTGGAGCTTTGTTCGATCAATTGATCCAAGGTTAAACCGGTATCTTCAAAAAAAGCATTAAGGGCTTGAACCGGCACTTCTCCGAGTTGTGCGGTCGATAGACTTCTATGTTGGAACCATATTCATTAGCAACAACAAGATTTTGCATTGGTTGCTTCATTGTCCGAAGTATGGGACATCCTTCCACGATGCTCTTTTCCTTTTCTTATCGCATCATGTGACTTCACGAGGGAGTGATCATAGTCCGATAGTGGCGAAGGCTTACGAAGTTCAATCATCTTTTTCTTGTGAGCATCGACCTTACGCCTCAACACATCTCGTGGTATGTAAAAGCACGACTTCTCCTTAAGCTTCGCTTGACTCTTGTTTTTGATATCTATAAAAAATCTTTCACTTTTTGTCTTCTTCATTTGCTATTTGCTCATCGGTCTTTTCAGAAGTATTTCTTGAGAAATAACCCTTTTCTCGGGGTCTTCTTTGTGCACGGGACCTTAGACGCGTCTTTGTAGTGCGTCATTTGTGTGGGGGTGGGGGCGGTGTTGGAGACCGGCGTGGAGGCGATGAGGCGGTGTTGGTGGAGACCGGCGTGAGGCGTTGGAGATCGTTGTGGAGATGGTGGGGCGGTGTAGGAGTTGGAGATCGTTGTGGAGGCGATGGGGCGGTGTAGGAGTTAGCGATCGCCGTGGGGATGAAGTCGTCTCGCCCCCCACGATTTGTGATGAGATGGGGAATGAATGATTAGGCTAGGTGGGGAGACCCTGCACAACAAAAACAAGTTGTGTGTCAATTATTTTTGAAGCCAATAGAAAATTAATGGAAAATAATATTTCATTCACTTTCATTCGTACCTAGGGTGAGGTAGGGGAAGCGGTGGCGCCCCAGGAATGATGATGAAGCATTTGCGCCATTGAATAAATGTCTTCTCCGCTTCTCCTAGTGTCTTCTCCCCATCACCGCCTTCAATGTCAAGAGGAACATTGTTGTAACCTTTGAGCACTCTATCGACCGAGACGCTAGCATATCCAGGTTGAATAATCGACCCATGGATTCTTGGTGTCTTCGTTCGGTCTATTGGAGATACAACCCGATGTACCACCATGATTGATGCATTATTACCATCCGGAATGTGCGGCTCACATGTTGTTAGAGGCTCGGTAATGTCATCAACAGGAGCGCGCAACCAGCGTCGTCTTGAATAAGCTGGCAGCTCCGTAGAAGCACAAGCGCTTTTCATCGACCAAGCAGGGGCTAATGGTGACTCCGGTGTTGATTGTGATTGCATTTGACTCATTGCTAGTTTTGCACTTGCCTCTTGATCTCCTCCTGCATTCTTGCCTCAAGAGATTTTTCTCGTTCACGTGATTCAAGCAATGCTTGTCGTGACTCATCAACAAATTGCTCCAATGTATGGATTCGTTCTGCCTCCTCATCCTTCTTTCTCTGGCGGCTTCTGTAGGTATCTTTGTCTGCTGGGAATGCGTGTAGCCATGGAACCGCCCCATAGCCTCTTGTTCGACCACCGTGTTCGGGATTCTCTAGGGCATATGTCAATTCATCCTTCTCTCTGTTGGGCTTGAAAACACCACTATCAGCTTCTTCCCTAGCACGAGCTAGTCTCTGTGTTGCTCTCTCAATTTTTGGCCAAAAATTAGCTTGCCCGTGTCTTAGGTCTAGGCTTCCCCCATGAGCGTAGAACAATTCTTCCCCGCGTTGAGGCCAGTTCTTCTCTATTGTTTTAGGTATGATTCCCTTGGCAGTAATCTCTGCTTCTAGGTTCTGCCACTTGGGAATAGCACTCCTATAACCACCTGATCCCATGCGATGATGGTATTGCTTCTGTCGGGCATTCTGCTGTTTCCTCATCACACGTTCCTCACTCTCTTGAGATGTCTTGTATTCTACGAAGGCATCCCAATGGGACTCCAACTTGACAAACGCCTTAGCATTGAAATCCGGCGTAGCATTCTTCAAGATAAACTTTTTATACAATGTCTTCTTCCAACTCTGGAACAATGTTGCCATCTTCTTCATTGTCCAATCCCTCACTAGCTCCTTCAAAGCATCATCTGCTTGTAATGTGAAATGCTGAGTGATATCTCTCCAAGCTAGGTTCTTGTCACGATCAGATACAAAACTAACATTAGGAGCGGATATCTTCTGCTTCCATTCACGAGCACTAACTGGGATCCTATCCCTTACAATGAACCCACATTGATTGACATATGTCGGAGCATGTGGTCCCAATGGTTTTTGATTCGATTCCAAAGCCTATACCTATTATTGTTTATCCTTATGAAATATTATGTGCAACTAGTCCTTTGGCTTCCCGTACACACCCATGAGTCCTAACAGGTTCACACAAATATTCTTTGTCAATTGCATCACATCGATTGCGTTGCGGACCTCTAGGACTTGCCAATCGGGTAGCTCCCAAAAGATGGACTTCTTCTTCCACATGGGTGCGTGTCCCTTAGCATCTTTGGGAACAGATTCACTGCCTTGTCCCTTTCCAAATACTACTTTCACATCCTTGACCATTGCGAGTATATCTTCCCCGGTTCGGTTATGAGGCTTCTTCCGGTGGTCTGGCTTACCTTTAAAATGCTTCCCTTTCTTTATTACTTGGTGATTCAAAGGAAGGAATCGACGATGGCCAAGGTACACGACCTTTCGACATCTTTTCAAATATATACTGTCAAGGTCATCAAAACAATGTGTGCATGCATTATATCCTTTGTTTGTCTGACCTGAAAGATTACTTAAAGCAGGCCAATCATTGATTGTTACGAACAACATTGCTCATAGGTCAAAGTGTTCTTGTTTGTACTCATCCGGAACACGCACACACTGATTTGTTCCATAAAACTAGAAGTTCTTCAACTAATGGCTTCGAGATAGACATCAATATCGTTTGCCGGGTTACCTCGGACCTTGGATGAGGATCGGCATCATAATGAACTTCGCTTCATGCATAACCATGGAGGAAGGTTGTAGATACATAGAGTAACGGCCAAGTGCTATGACTAGTGCTCTGCTCTCCAAAAGGATTCATACCATCATACTTTAAGGCGAACCTTAAGTTTCTAGCCTCATTTGCAAACTCTGGAAATTCCACATCTATCGCTTCTTCTTTGGGACCCATCATTTGGGTGTCTCAGCTATTGTCTATCTTACGGTCTTCTTTATACCACCGCAACAACTTTGCATGGTCTTTATTTCGAACAAGCGTTTTAAGCGTGGTATTATAGGAGCATACCACATAACCTTGGCGGTGATTTTCTTTCTAGGACGTTGTTCACCTCGACGTCACCGGGATCATCGCTTTGATCTTATATCATGATGCTTTACATAACGGGCATTCATCCAAATTCTCGTATTCATTGCCATGGTAGAGGATGCAGTCATTAGGACATGCATGTATCTTCTAGATTTTTAATCCCAAAGGGCAGACAACCTTTTTTGCTTCGTACGTAGTGGTGGGCAATTCATTTGGCTTTGGAAGCATCTTCTTTGTGAGGTTCAATAAATTCCCAAATGCCTTGTCGGATACACCATTCTTTGCCTTCCACTGTAGCAATTCCAGTGTTGTACCCAGTTTTTTTTTGCCCCTCTTTGGCCGTCGGGTATAGCAACTTCCTATGATCCTCAAGCATGCGCTCGAACTTGACTTTCTCTTTTTCACTTTCGCATTCTTGTTGTGCATCACGAATGGCATCGCCAAGAGCATCACCGAGATCATCTTCTACCGCTATCTCTTCTTCATCTCCCCCCATTGTAGTATCATCAAAGGCACCATACCGAGCAATAATGTCATCAATGTCTAAATCTTCTCCTTCACCTTCTTCCATCATGACCCCGCTTTCTCCATGCTTACTCCAACATATATAGTTTGACATGAAACCCGACTTAAGCAAATGTGAATGAAGACTCATTGAGCTTGAATATTCCTTTAAATTCTTATATAGGGCACATGGACAACACATGAAACCATCCCGCTTATTTGCCTCGGCCACACCTAAGAAATAGTGCAAGCCCTCAATAAAGTCTTGGGAGCGGCGATCGGCATTGTACATCCAATGGCGTGATATAATCTGTATTACACGACAAATTATGAAAATCTTGAACATAATTAAGTATTTTATTACACAACATAGATGACACACACACGGTTGATTAATTAACTAAGCACGGCTACAACGTAAGCAATCCCAACTATCACTAAACAAACTAAAACTATAATGCACTTCAAGATAACATAATTATTTCGTGATCGTGACGCCTTAAAAAGCAGATAAATCATTCTTACGTTGAATATCAATAAGCTTCTCCTATTTGGCTCATCGCCTCATCAGCAGTGATCCGCTACCTCAAGCGCACCCAAATTACGCACGTATGTAGCATAATCTTCCTCCCAGTACCAACCATCGCATCCATTGCCCTCCCTTTGAAATTAAAGCCAAAAATATTTAGTCAAAAATATTCAAGAAAAGCAGTCAATTAGCCATAATAATCAAATGCGTAAGAAACTCACATCGCGATCCGGGCACTTGTAGAAAACACGACCCTTGTTGGGTCCCTCGTCTCTTGACTCGGTACTCCATCACAATCTTACGCTTACACTTGCCGCAGATAATGAGAGGAGTTTCGGCCTCGATCGTTCAAGCAAATCAACGAGAGGCCGAGGATCCGTACCATTGTCATCTACTTTCTATACTTATTTTTGCAAACTCATGTAAATTTCATATTTTCTAAAATAATATATTTAAAAAACTAAAATTATTTATTTATCTAACTAAACCGCTCGCAGAGAGAACATGCTCGCCGAGATGATCACTGATCCATAAGTTGAACTAGTACGGATTTTCTACAATTTTCTAACTATTTTCTAAGTTTTTCATTTTATGGAAAAATTAATTTTAAGATCACGTAAGCGGGGGACGAGGATGGCGCGTGCTTCAAATGAGACGAAGCGAGGCGTGATTTTGATGAACTAATTTAACTTTTGTTTATCCAAACATATATGCAAATCATCATCGCAAAATTATAATAAAGTCCAACATATAAAGTTGCACATGCATCTACATCGCAAAATGAGATAAGCTACTGATAAAATATAAGAGGATTAAGTTTGTTACCTCCAAAATCGAAGAGCAACACCAATGGAGGGGGAGAGAGCAAGAACAACAGCAAGCTGAAGAACAGAGGCATTGAGTTTGAATGGAATGGCTCGGGCTCGGGGAGAAAGAAATGAGTGTATAGGCCGGCATAATTAGTCCCGGTTAGGTGGCCAAACCGGGACTAAAGATTAATATTTATTCCCGGGGTATCACCCAAAGCGAGACTAAAACCTTTAGCCCCAGCTGGTATTACCAACCGGGACTAAAGGTTACCTTTAGTCCCGGTTGGTAATACCAGCCGGGACTAAAGATCCCTGCCACGTGAACGACCGTTGAGCAGGGACCTTTAGTCCCGGTTGGTATTACGAACCGGGACTAAAGGGTCATTTAGTCCCGGCGGCAAAAAATATCGAGGCTAAAGCCAAATTAGGACATCGTTCTAAAGTCTGTTCTCTAGTAGTGATAGTAGGTTATTTTTAGTGGGAAGTTTTATTCTGTAGTTTTCAAAACTGTCATGCCACCTATAGTATTGAGAGAATTGAACGAAATAGTCTTTTGGTGTTCAGTATTATTTCACGGTTTTACACTAGGTCAGTTTCAAACTAGTATTAGATGTCACGTGGGGGACAGAGATGTCAGAAAACATTTGAGCTAGCGAGATAAATGGAGTCGTTCAGCAGCACCAGCGAAAAGTATTTTTTTTTCTCTCACAATAAATCGATATGAACCAAATTTTAGCGAAACGAACATACATGATAAGATTACATCTAAGAGTTGATATCTGACTCTTACTATTTGGAGTGCCCTTAGATTGTTTTTAGATAAAGGAACAAAGTTCCAGCCTCTATCATCCGGGAATGGTACACAGCTGAGCAACACCGTACAAAAGGCCATAAGGCAAACACACCCATACTTGAAATAAAAAGAGTTTGGCTCAACTAGTGAGCTCGATGCCAACACGGCAACGCTAAACGCCAATAAGGTTGGTGAAGTTCCAACCAAACTTCGCAAAAACGGACATAATCAACGTTTCCCATCTTCTGCATCCTTCCTTGAAGAGCAGGCGTTCCTACTCCTTATGCAGCATGGACCACTGACGGATCCAGCACGTCGTCCTGAAGATTACCTTCATGTAAGTATTAGCTTTAGCCTTATTAAACACCATATCATTCCTATTCAACCATATCGCCCAACGGAGCGCAACAGCTCCTAACAAAATTTGTTTCCGAAGCTTCGGACCAAAACCATGAAGCCATGAACCAAACATGTTAGTAATGCTAGTAGGTGATTGAATTCCAAAAGTGATATGCACAGTGTTCCAAATAAAGCTCGCAAAAATGACAATTGAAGAACAAATGTTGGATTGTTTCAGTAGAATTACAAAGACAACACCTTGCCGGTTCCTCTTTGCTAGATTATCTTTGGTAAGGGTTACACCCTTTTTTAGGTACCACAAAAAAATCTTAATTTTTAGCGGTATTTTTAGTTTCCAAAGAGGACTTTTGTCGGGATGGATTCCGTGTTCAATAAAGCTCGTGTACATAGACCGAACCGTAAACAAACCATTCTTAGTTAGGTTCCAATGGAACGCATCTCGTCCATTTGTGAGGCTAATTTGTACCACTTTTGAGACTAGATCGAACCATGCAATCCGATTTGAATTAATCAAACCTCGTCTAAAGGATACATTAAGTGGTACAGTCCCAAGGACCTTTGCCACTGTATCATCTTTGCGCCTCACAATTCTAAATAAGGTCAGGTATACCTCGCTCAGGACTCTATCACCTAACTACACATCCTTCCAAAATTGCACATTCTCCCCGTTGTGCACTTTAAAAGTGCCACAGGTTAGAAAATCGGATTTGGCCTTCATGAGACCAGGCCAGAAATGTGAATCCCCCGGCCTATGTTGCACCTGGGTCAAAGGTTTGTTAGCCAGATATTTCCTTCTTAGAAGGTTTTGCCAAACCCCATCTTCATTAATCAACCTAAAAAACCACTTGCTAAGAAGACATCTATTTTGAAGGTCTAGGTTATGTATACCTAAGCCACCAAAATCTTTGGGGGTACACAGAACGATCCACTTGGCAAGGTGGTATTTCTTTTTGTGCCCATCACCTTGCCAGAAAAAACGAGAGCGATATTAATCTAATTTTTGAAGGACTCCTCTAGGGATTTCAAAAAAGATAACATGAACATGGCTAAGCTAGTTAGCACCAAGTTAATGAGGACGAGACGGCCTCCAACAGATAATAATTTACCTTTCCAGCTACAAAGTTTTTTCTGGAACTTCTCTTCAATGTTGGTCCAATCCTTATTGGATAATATAACATGGTTCATAGGGATACCTAGATACCGGAAGGGGAAACCACCTAACTGGCATCCAAATATGCTCGCGTACTCCTATTCACAGTTCTTGGCCTTACCGTAAGTAAACAACTCACTTTTGTGGAAATTAATTTTCAATCCTGATAATTGCTCAAAGGTACTAAGCACAAGCTTTAGTTCCCTGGCCTGTAGCATATCATGATCCAAAAACAAAATGGTATCATCCGCATACTAAAGGATCGAAAGGCCATCGTTGACTAGATGCGGGACAACTCCTCTAATTTTTCCATTGGACTTAGCCCGAAAAATCAGGGTTGCTAGCATGTCTGCCACCAAGTTGAATAGAATAGGAGATAAAGGGTCTCCCTGTCTTACTCCTTTCTTGGTTTGGAAGAAATGTCCCACCTCATCATTTATTTTGATGCTTACGCTACCACCCTTCACTATTTGGTCAATCCAATTACACTAACCTGGTGAAAAGCCCTTCATTCTTAGGGTTTGTTGTAAAAATGGCCATTTAACCTTGTCATAGGTTTTCTCAAAGTCTAGCTTTAAGATTACCCCCATCTAATTTCTTTCTATGCATCTCATGGATGGTCTCATGTAGAATAACTACACCATCTAAAATATTCCTCCCTTTCATAAAAGCATATTGAGATGGCTGAATAACCTTTTGTGCCACTAGTGCTACTCGGTTGGTTAAAACCTTTGTAAAGATCTTGAAACTAACGTTCAGCAGATAGGTGGGATGGAATTGCTGGATCTGTGTCGCCTCTTTTTGTTTTGGTAACAATGTAATTGTACCAAAGTTAAGACTGAAAAGGGGGCATGCTTCCTCTGTGAAAATCAGCGAAAAGGGGCAGGAGGTCTCCTTTTATAACTTCCCAAAATACCTGATAGAACTCGGCTGGGAACCCATCAGGTCTGGGAGCTTTATTATGCTCCATTTGGAAAATAGCCTCTTTAACTTCTTGTTCAGAAAATTCAGCCGTTAAGACTTCATTTTCAAGATGTGAGACTTGCGGAATATCTGACGTAGCAGATTCCACCAAATAGAAGTTGTTAACGTCTGGTTCCCCAAAGAGACCTTTATAGTAATTGGTGATGAATTTCTTTAGGTTTTGGTCACCTTCAATTATTCCTTCCTCTTGATCGAGCCGGAAAATCCGGGTTCTTCTGTGTTTACCATTAGCCACAAGGTGGAAATACTTAGTATTGCAATCACCCGATAACAACCTAGTTGTCTTGGCTCTTTGGTACCACTTGATTTCCTCCTCCCGTAGAAGGAAAGTCGGCCTCTCTTTGTAAAAATGTTTAAGGTCTATCTCCAAAAAACTTAACGGCTGCACTTCCACCTTTTTGTCAAGCGCCTCATCTTTTGCAATGAGCTGGGCCTTTTCTTTCTTGTAGTTCCCACTCGCATTTTTAGCCCAGCCCCTTAAGAACTGTCTAAGTCGTTGTACCTTACATTGCTAACGTTGCAGTGGGGTGTTTCCCCCCCCCCCCTGTTCATTGGACCAAATTCTGGCCACAAAGTCATTAAAGTCATCCCTCAATAGCCAACAGAGTTCAAATTTAAAACCCGATTGCTTGTTACCATGAGTGCTATTTCCAGTATCAATAACAATGGAGTTTGATCTGAAATTTCCCGAGTCAACGCTTGTACCGTTGCTAGTGGAAACTTAGACTCCCACTCCGTACTAACAAGGATTCAGTCTAACCTTTCAAAAGTTGGGGTGTCCCTGGATTTAGCCCATGTATATTTCCTATTAGAGAGATCTAGCTCTCTAAGATCCAAGCTATCAATAATAGCGTTGAACAGGAAAGGCCATCGATCATCATATCTGTCATTATTCTTCTCTTGAGGGCTTATGATGATATTAAAATCACCACCCACAAGAATAGGATCAGATTCCTTTGTGCAAGTTTGAGCTAGTTCAGTGAGAAAGCTCTCCTTGTGCTCCGCTTGTGCCGCTTCATAGACAGCAATAAGCACCCAGTAGAACCCGTTCACTTTGTTTCTTACGCGGAATTTGACATAAAAGTCTCCCTCGTCAATAGAGCCAATGTCAAAAAAATCTAAATTAATCCCCAATAAAATGCCACCGGACCTACCATGAGGTTCGGACCAGCGCCAAATGAACTCCTGTCCACCACAAATATTGTCGAGGACAGTTTTCGAGAAATCTTTTTTTCCAGTTTCAAGAAGAGCGATCAAGTCTAGCTTTTGCTCTCTCAATAGATCGGATAGGAACCTATATTTAGCCAAGTCACTAAGACCTCTACTGTTCCAAAAGATTCCTTTCGTGGGGAAACTGTTCTACATTTTTTGATTACACGCACTTTTGGCTTCTTCTTTGACCTAGTCATAGATGAAGCTTGGTTTTTCTTAAAGACAGATTTAAAATCACAACTTAGGTGATCACTGTCCAAAACTCATCCAACAAGTCGCCACAAATGCGACCAAGAGTACCATTCTCTAAGTCAAACTCATCATCATCCTCTATAAAAATTGGCTCGGTAACAACCTGCGTGCTAGACGGTTCCGGTCTTACCCTTGCGAACTCAACATTTTTCAGTAAAGAAACTGAGTCTGAAACTAAATTTGGATTGGAACCTAAGCAAATACCACATTCTAAAAGGCGGGAAGAAATACCAACTGAAGGGAAGCGAATGAAAGAGAGGTTGGGTGTATTACCTGCGTCGAAATCCAGATTTTTCCATGCCGCTCTCTTCTTCGCCTTTCTCATGGAGTCGAGGTCGTTGGTGAGGACTAGGCGAGGGCTCGCCCGCTTCGGGGTTTGCCTCACCTCTGGAACCATAGCTTCAGGCAACATGTTTGCCCTCAAGGGCAGCTCAGCACTATTGGTGCTGGCCACCTTCAAGGCAAAGCTGGACCCGCCATCTTCTTTGTTCTTGTCGCCAACGTCCTTCAACTGACCCGGGTCGCTGCCCAGCCCGGCACCAGCAGCTAGGCGGCTCCCCTGGCCAACACCATCTTCTTCTTCTCCGCCCCAGGCCAGACCAGCGCTAGGTACGGCCGCTCCAGACCGCCGCCTTGGGCAGTCGCGCCGGCTTCCATGCAGCTGCTTGTTGTGGTTAGGCCTCCAGCAGCCTCGTCAGTGGTCTTGTATTGGGCAGTGGGCTTGTTCAGTTTGCTGCCAAGACTAGCAGCAGCATCGTTCAAGGTACCACTCCCACGCGCCGGCCCGGCATCATCTCGCATTAATGCCGCTATCGAAGCTTGAAAATCTGTCTCCTCTTTATCGGAATCCAGCTGGCCGTTTCCTTTGCTGGGCGCACTGTCCTCCAGGCGGCTTCCCATGCCGTCCAGGCCTCCCCTGCGTACATCAGTAGCAGCACCAGCGCCATCAAGAGCAGCAGCAGCCATTGCAACATCCGGAAGAGGGGCAGCCGGTTCGTCCCCAGTCATCTCCTCATCCCCATCACCAAGCCAATCTGAGTCATCCTTGGATTCAACATCTTCCACCATGCCATCAAACATCTCACCATCATCTTCACCGAAAACCACCTCAGCACATTCTGTTGTAAGATTATCAACCACCTTGTCAATTATTCCATCCGCCATATCTCTGAGCATATTCTCAAAGTTTGGGTTGCCTCCCAAAGGTAAAATGAAACACTCTAACCCTGGATGCTAGTTTCAACATGTGTTTCATAGATTTGGACACAGTGTACACCTAGTTATATCCTGATGAAACTATGTGACATCTCATTTAATGAGTTTGAAATCTATTCGTTCACTGAAAAATACCGCTGAAGTAGTGCCAAAGAACAAGACGTTCAATGAGAATGGCCTTATGAAAGTGTTTCACCTATTTCTTTGAACCAGTCAGAAGACACTGTTTTCTAAACGAATAAAAAAAGACATACTGTTATGAAGGACTTCATGTTAACTCTGATACGCGTGATTGTCCAAAAGTCCCAAACTATTCAGACTTTTACCTCCAGAGTATGAAGGATTTTAGGAGGAAAAATATCCCACCAATTATACTGACCAAGGCTTCCACAGCCCCTCTTTAACAGATTATACTGTTTCCTTTTCAAAATGTGTCTTCATGTAAGAAAACTAGTGCAATTTGCTGAACTAAAGAGGATTATAGGCTGTGAAGAGTCTTAGGTTCACCAGTTTTCTGAACTAAAAACGCATTTCGTGTAGCATATGGATAGTTTCTGAATATCTGATAGAACTGTAACACTACTGTAACATGAGATTTAACATCATCTACTTTTCGTTCCCATTGACCTCACAAGTACGTACTTCGATCTAGTTTTATTATTATTTTTGTGTGTATTTCTTTCACATCCATGCACTTCTTTTTTCAACTGTTGTGTTTTTGTATATATGCACGTGTGGTGCGCATGAAAACAAGCCTACGTGATTAGTTCGTAACCAAGGAATAGCTTCGTCAAGAAAACACTCTTCTCTATATTACTAGAGCTTTATTTGTTGCATGATGCACCAAATAAAGCTCTAATATAGATTGCATGCACATACAAATCATACACGTTCAACCTGCACCTCTACGGTCTAGACTCTAGACTTTTCAAGGATTTACTAAGGTCTTGGAGTGATGAGAACGGCTTTTGTAAATAGCTAGTTTGGCGGGTTTTCATTAAAAAAAATGCATGTATTTGTTCCTTAGGTACTCCTATAGGCTGTTTCTGCTGTAAATAGCTAGTTTGGCGGTGTTTCTTCTGCTCAGGCTGTTTGCCTGCTTGGCCAAGGTAATGGCGTCCAACCATAGGTCTCCAAAATCAGAAGCATAACATTGATGTCTGACCAGCTGACCTATGCATGTTTACCAGGTTAGCAACCAAACATACCCGTATATACACACCTTAAAACTAAGAAAGGGGTAAGTAACAATGGGATGTGGCATGTTTTTTTTTCTTCTATATGGAGTAGTATCTTTTTGCCCCCTTCCAAAGAAAAAGAGTATCCATTGTTCAGTCCGGAAACCATGACGAAGGGGTTGTTTTGTTTAAAGGTGTAACACACGTAGGAGTATAGCCTGCCTTTACCTCGCCGCTCAAAGGCGACTGCATGCATGATGCATGGGATCCGTCCCTCCCTCCTATAGGGTGTCCCCATAGCCAGGCACCCGCTTGGCCCGCCTGATGGAGACAGAGCTTGTAGCCAAATAGTGCCAGGAGCAAGCAAAAGATTGTTGTGTGCCACTGTCACCGATAAAACAAGACCCCGCCAAAGCCTTTGTACGTCAGGGCGGCTCGCGCCTTTAGGAATAGCAGGCCAAACACGGGCTTGGACGGACGTGCTGTACATCGGGCAGCGCAAGGGGAAGCTCAAAGCTAGCGCGTGAAAGGGACAAAACGATGCCCTGTGCTGCGCCCGTCTACCGAGCACCTGCACCTGCTCATCGCTTTTCTCCTCCCTCTGCCGCTACCTGATGACTGACGAGTCGAAGAAGCCTCGGCGCCGCCCAACGCGGCCGCGGCCGCTGGCTGTGTGCCGGTGGGTGGGTGCCGGCGTTGCATGCGACATGCCGTGCCAGGGCAGGCAGGCAGGCCGGCCGGCCTGGGCGATGGATATCACTGTGCGTATGAGTTTTCATCGCAACAGCCAACACTGACACCAGGCGCAACACAACAGTGCGGATAAGACTGTAGACGCCCGTCTGCACGTCACGCAATAGAGGCCACACCGTCACAGTCAGGCTTTCCTCTGGCGAAGCAAAAAAAAACGCTGCCGTCTACCGGTCTACGTATGTCATCTGTAGCCGCACAGCTGTACCGGTCTACGTATGTCATCAGTGCATGGTATATACAGGAGCAAAAGATGCCTCTGTACTGTAGCCTGCGTCAGGTTGATTGGAGCACTGAGAATCGAGACGGGCTTGGTTGTTCTTTGTACACTGCTTATACATCTTTCCTGCGGACACAAGTTGTGGACAGATATGCCTTTGTACCTGCATAATTGCATTAAGTGAGGTAATCTTCCAATCATATTCCGACAACCAACATGGATATGTGGTGCATGTGCATGCCATCGTGTGACGGTGTGAGCGCGTGTTTGCAATCAGTCCATGTCTCGAAGATACAACGAGTACGAGTTGAACTCAACCAACAGTGCACAGCAGCTTCAGTACCGTCTTCTCTTAGTGGCACCAAAGCCCTTTGCTAGCTAGCCACATTCGAAGGAGGGAAGGAACAAGAGCGGTTTTTTAACACCCCCTCCTCAATTTTCACGATTGTTCGAGCGAGAATTTACCCCTATAACTTTTGAAGCCATTTATTTTTGCATACTAAGTGATATTGATGGCGTTGCTTAGCCGCGAGCGGTGTAAATCGAATGAAATTGAAAGTTCAGAAAGATAAATAGAACTAAATATATTATAAAAAATATCCACAAATCCATCCATTTTTTTTCAAAAAATTATCAAATAATTTTTACATGAAAAATATGCAATTAAAAAACATATAATTTGGTGTAATCTTAGAAAGTTTGTAGAAAATTTGTTTTAGCTCGGAAAATTGGGAAAACTAGCTTTAGTTTTATTTCTAAAATCATGCTCTATCTTATGGCACCAAGCTTAAAATTACTTTAACCTTGTTGGTCTCATATTGGTGTTTATTTGCTATAGTAGAAGCTCTCATTATCTATTATAATTAGTTGATGTTGATCCTCCAAACTAGGTAGAAGCTCTGGCGGAGCGTTGTTAGGACCATAGTGGGCACTGATTCCTGCCCTAGATAATTTTTCATAGTACTTGTGTTAGCTTGCAGGGCTGCATGTACACGCGTTTGATATATTCAATTCATCTTTAGCAACTGTTATTTTAAGTGAGTTTTAATACATAATGAATGATGCAGCGTAGTATGGGAGAAAACCTAGATGGTAGCACAAGAACACTGGGTGTGTTCCATCGGTGTATGGTGCTTGTATCGTATAACTTGGCTGAGAGGATACGGACTGAGTGGAACCGTATTTTAGAAGTGAAGTTGTTTGGTGAGGTTGCATTAGCGGATACAAAAAAAACTGAGATGTTGTTTGGTTGACTGTATGAGCAGATGCAGCTTGTCTAGCCTGTGAGACTGACACATGGGTCCATCACCCTCATCCTGTATCCAGTCAGCCAGGCCCAGTAGTGAAGCTTGATTTACGCGTATCCCACCAGCCTGTATCGACTCATGAAATTGCATCCGCTTATGCAAACATGCAACCAACCAAACAGACTTCTCGCTCAGCTTTCTATAGCTCAGCTCATGCTGGATGGGTGGAACAGACCAACCAAGCACACCCACGACGTTTTGTACATATGATAAAAAATGTAGACATGAGCAAATTGAGTCTGGCCCGAGCCCAATGGGTTTTAGCCCGCTCGCGAACCTTATTGGACAGGGCCTGGGTACAGATCCCGCTGCCCAGGAAAAATTTTCTTGGCCCGAGCCCAGCCCGAAATGATGTCTTTTTGCTTTACACTATAAAATGCGTGGACGGCCCGCCCAAGTCTAGGCGCGGCCTAAAAAATTAGGCCTGACCTGCCCAGAGAACGGTCATGGGCGGGACTTTTTCAGCCCAAAATAACTGGTCTTTTTTTTCGGCCCGGCCCACAAAATGCTTAGGTTTAATCAAGTGACACAAAAATAATTGAGTGATACTTCGTACGAAATAGTATTAAGTACGGTGTGGTTACCTAACACTTGTGTTTTCATAGACTTGTCATCGACGTAGATGGAAATTGGTGATCTCACATACTTGATGGCCCATCTCTCTCCCTTAGCCCCCCACGCCACCCCCGCTCCTCCATGGTGACGACCCTCACGAGAGCTCTCTGGCGGCCTCTCCTCCTCGGAGAGACCCCGTGTTGTTGTCTGAGGATGTTGCGATGCTCACCAATCTACAGAATGCCTGGAGAAAGGTGAATCTACCTGCGACCGGTTTTGAGGGCGAAGCGCCTACATCCCCTAGCGGCCAGGCCTCCCCAAAGTTGAAGTCACCACCTACAGCTCCGGTGAATAACACGGTGGAGAGGTTGTAACAGAACCGACCAATTATACGAAATTAAGTAAGAAAATCATCCGCCAGAGCAGACGATTTAGCAAACTTAAGCCCGTATAACCCGGTAGTCCGTGAAATCACGAAGGATTTCAAACCAACTTCCATTCCAGCCAAGATCGTAATAAGTTTAGCGGTCACCATCACATATTACATAAAAGTTTGCATCTCAGATACATCAGAGTTTAAACATAGTTATTACAAAACCAGTTCGAATAAAAGTAGCGGAAGCCATTTGTTCAAACCACACACACTCACGCGGAGTTCAAATATAGTGCCAACGAATGATCATCTCCAACAAAAGCATTAGACGAGACGTAAGGAATGACCATGCCCATGGTCCTAAGCATCACCCATCGCAGGATAAAGGCAGTTGATACAGTAGCCGTAATACATCTGCCCATCTGCAACAAGTGGGAATAAAACCCTGAGTACGAGAAGGTACTCAGCTAGACTTACCCGACATAACCGAAAATAAATGACACCAAGGATTATGAAGGCTTTATAGTAGGGTAGCTGACTCATTTGCAAAAGAAGCATTTTTAGCATTTCAAGAACCTTTCTAAAAGCATTATTGTCAAGTTAATTCTTATTAACCTGTCGACTAGATTTGCACCTAAACTAGAGCAAACATATGATTAAGCAGATAATGATAACCAATGATCATTAAACAACTTCCATACTGTCATATTCACTATAACTGTCCAAGTGTTCCATAAACATTTACTACGATGAAGTAACTCAAGTTAAGTGCTCACTATCCAGGAGCGATGGCGATTCGAATCGATTCCTAACCAGCTGGTGATTTATTCCTTACACAAACCTCACTCACCCGCTAAAGTGAGATATTGATTACCGAGTCAACTTTCCAGGTATCTCGAGTTTGCCAGGAACCACATGTACCCGGGGGCCGACCGACTGCACTTTGGTCTTATCATCTCGCCCGTGTCCTACCACACTGCTTTCTCCGACATTACGGTCATGGGCGGGCAATCTACTCGGCCCGAAAAATCTCCCAGCTTCGCGGTCGGAAGGTACTTTATCCGGCCAGCTAAATGTAAGGCATGCGTTCAACATGACTCGAGGCCCAACAACGGTCGGTCCTTAATCGACACAGACGGAAACACTACAGTCCAAAACTCTGCAAGTCTCCGTCCGGTCTCAACTTCATTTAACACTTAGTTATACCATGACTTCATAGTCATCCAAGCAGATCCAGGTAACCACCTATAGCTCGTAGGTGATAGGAAATCACCCGACTTCTACCGGTCTAAGCCAGCTAAGCATTGACTCGACTGCGGATACCAGGGTAACAAGGATATAGTATAACAAAGGTAAACAAGGTATAATGCAGCAACGGTTGCAAACAACTCCTGAACATGATGCATCAATTAAAGTAAAGCATTTAATTAAATAATTGCAAACCGGGAGAAAAATGCTCCGGGGCTTGCCTCTCTCGAAGGAGCTCGGACGGTGATAGGGGCACTCCGGAAGTTCCTCAACGTCCTCCTCGTCGGCTTCTGGCACTTCCTGCGGCTGCACCTCGAACTGCTCCTCGGGCTCTTCGGGTATGACGACTGGGTTCTCGGTTTGCGATCATGTATGATGCAATGTGCGTAAGTGCTTATGCAATCGGTGCATCGGATGAGATGAATACAATGGATATGTTTGAATGCAAGGTAGTCAACATCATCCAAGAAAATATACTACAAGCACATGTCATCTACTGCGTTCTCTTCTACTACTAATATGTTAAGTCAACACATCTTATTAAATGCTTCAAATATACACCAAAGCTAACATTATTAACTAACTTGCATTAAAGAGGATTATTTTAATTCATTTTTAAACTGGGGCTACAACAACAACCTATATTTCTGGTGCTTATAAAAATCTAAGAAAATTACAGTAGCATAGTACTACTCTAAGTAGACTACCATAAAATTTTCATGGCGTTTGGATAAGTAAAATAGTCTACACAAAAATGACAAGGCATGGCAGGATTATGAACATAAAAATACTTTGAACTGTGAAAAGTGTCAAACAACAGAGTTAGTATTTTTCCTAGGTTCTTCATAGCATACAATGACTGTACAAAAATTATCACATGCATGTTTTATACAAAGTTTGCTCTCTAACTAAAATAACAAAAATCAGCCATTAAAGGCACTTGAACTACACCTCAAAATTTTCCCACAGCACATGCATGAAACATATTTGTCCTAGGAAGTACATGACATAAGAAGATTAACAAACTTGGAATCATATTTTTCTGAAGCCTATAGATTTTTCTACATATTTTTCAAGTTATCAGCAATATACATGATTAAATAAAATTCTACAGCAAAGTATCTCAAAAATGACATGCCATAATTTTCCCAAGTAGATCTGATGATAAGGAACCTAGATAAATTTATTTCAACAGATTTGGAGCAACTTTGAGTACCCAAACATTTTGCAAACCATTTCTATTTTCAAATCATAAAGAATAAATTGAAAATAATTCCTTCAATCGCTACTGGGCCGGCCGACTGGAATCAGCTGGCCCACGGCCGCTTTTGGCCTGCGTGGCCCGAGCGCAAGGGAGGGGAGATAGCCGTGAGCGTCGCCCACACTGGCTTTCTTTGGCCGGTGGAGGAGAGGCTATGATGGGCGCTATGGCCTTGGTGCTTTAACAACGAGGCAGGCATGGCCATCTCCCGCCACGACAGGTGAGCTAAGCGGGCGTATACGTGATGCGCGAGAAGATGGCTAATGCGGTAGGGTGGCTAAGCGAAATTTGGAGAAGAGAAGGAAGGGCCTTCCATGGCGACCGAGCACGGCGGCGCCATGGCCGGCGGTGGCGAGGCTGAGACGGCTCTACCTGAGCTCGGCAGGCGGCGCAACTACGAGCACAACTTGAAGGAGGACGAGGCGGAGCTGCGAGCGCGTGCTTGCTTGGCCGAGGTGGAGGAGCCATGGTTGATTTCGGCCGGCGGGTGTCTTGGTGTGGCTAGAGGCAGAGCTGCGGGCGCTCGGCTCTGGCGGAGAAGAGAGGCTGCATGGAATGAGCCAGCTAAGCGCCTTGGCTTGGCAGGTGTGGGGCGCGGCGGTTCAGCGCGGGTTGAGCCGTGGCGCTGCCGCTGGCGAAGCGACGCTGACACGACGATGGTCGCCACGCTCATCCTGCGAAAGCAAGCTCGCCATGATCCGGTCCTTGTGGCGCGGTGCGCACACGGGCAGCGGCATGTGAGGAAGCGAGGTGTGTGAGTGGCACAACTGGCAATGAGCGAGGCGAGGCGATGTGGCATGGCTGGGCCGACTTCGGTCGTGGGCTAGAAGTGAGGCGACGGCCCGCGAAGGAGGGAAAAGCCTTTTTCATTTGTATTTTCAAGGAATTTTTAAATGCCATCTTTCAAATATTATTTTGAGCAAGAAAATGACATCTTTTGAAAATGTACCAAAAATAAAAGTTGATTAGAATTTAATTTTCTACAACTTTGCTTTTATGACCACAGCCAAATTCTTTCTAGATTTTGAATTGTAAGGTCAAAGTCCACGTTTAACTCAAAACCCTAATTTTTGGGAATTTATTTTTGAAGCCAAATTTTGAATTAATTGAATACAAACTTTGCTCCAAAAATTAAACTAAACATTGCTAGATGATTTACAATAGTAGCCAAACATGTTTTACTAACCTAGCAAGCAAAATTAGGGCAAAACAAGTCTAACAAAAGTATGCACATTCAGGTTTCACAATATGTTTCAAATGTTTCGAAGCAGTGTTTCAATTGTTATTTACATGATTAGGCATGTGTGATTAGAATGCTTGATGATGCATGATATGCATGATTTGCAGTGACTAAATGCAGGCATAACACCAGGGTGTTACAGAGGTGCAGAGGTGTTGCAATGTCTGAGGGGAGGATTTGGGGAAGGAAGGGATGGAAGACAAAGGAAGATATTGCTGCGGTGAGATGTAAGAAACATGCTCCTTCTCCATGTCGATTCAGAGGAGAGGAATTCCCCTGCTTGCATGAGGCGAACCAGATCGGTTCGAAGAAGAAGAAGAAGTACGGACCACCTTTCCAAGTCGATTGGGGGTTCAAACATACAACAACGGAGAAGGAATTTCCTTTTGATGAAGTGGACGAAGAGACTCTGAAGCTCAAATTTACACCAGTTCAATTTCGTTGGGCGAGGTTTGATGAAACCCGACGAGAGTTTAAAGAAGTGGGAACAACAAATTCAGCGAAACTGAAACCAATTGAGCAAGGGCAATTTCGTGAATCTTGGTGGTTCAGACCACCACCCAAGGTACGCATCATCCCGGGGATCCTAGGGCCATTCCCGGTTGCAGGTACATGTGACAACCATTGGGATGGCGGTGGACGGGAGGTGAACAATGACCCCGAATCAGGGCACCGCTCACCAAAAACATGTGACCTAGGCCGAGACGGCCGGGTAGAGGTGGACTTCGCTTTTCCCAATTCGCCGCTGCCACCCCTTCCAAGTCCAATCCTAGCTCGATTCGTAGGTCACTTATGGCGAAAGGCGTCGAGTCGATCCTTTGCGGCGGTGGTGAGGGCCGAATCGGCTCCCATCATCAAAGTGGGGATGTTCCCGCGTGGCGGAGGCTGCCGTGGCGGCTTCGGGCAAGGTCAGGAGGGATTCGGAGGCGAACGACAAGGTCGGGGGAGTGGGAGGTCTGGGGGCAGACTCAATACTTGGAAGCATAAAGATGAAGGTCCAAGAGGTGCTGATCATGACGAAGAAGTGGCAGAAGAAGAGTTGGTTCCTGATTCTCAAGCCAAGGAGCAGATCTCTGACAACTCCAAGTGGGAGGGGAAAGCAAGTGCAGAATGAGAAACAAACCCAGTGGGGTCCGAAACAGGATCACTCTGCTGAAGATGGTGGTGAACATCCTTCGGGCATGGGAGGTAATCATCAGAACCGTCCCAATCCTGATGCTCATACATCTGGTACTTCGGATCTAAATGTTGCTTGTGGTAACTATGGAATGTCTAATCATGCTACCAAAGATTGTCATAGAAATTTCTGTGAGATCTGTGGATATAGTAATCATTCCACCTTTGATTGCAAAAGATGTTTCGCTTGGAATCTGGGTCCGGAATTGTGTGCCGCGCAAGTAGAGGACCAAAGTTTCTTTTATATTGATGAATGCATTGATCAGAGGGTGACTCAAGAGAAGGCTAATACAGCTGTCATAACAGTTATCAGTGGATCTGTGAATGCTAAGCAAATTGAACTTGAGTTCATGAATCTCATTGGAGCCGATGCTTGGAGATGGCGTGCTCGACCAGTTGTTGGCGGCAAATTTTTATGAGATTTCCTACTGCTAACATGGTCACTCAATGGAGTAAACTGAAGAATTTAACAATGAGGAATGAAGCCAAGATCAAGATTGAGGCTTGGTCACCTGCTGTGTGTGCCAAAGGGGTCTTGCAGTCAAGCTAGTTTGGAGTGAGTAAAATCCCTATTGATCAAAGATCTATCAGGACATTCGCTAAAGTTGGTGGGTTGGTTGGGAAAGTCATTGAGGTTGATGAAGGTACCAGATACAAGTATGACTATGTAAGGTTATGGATTGCTTGTAGAGATGTTAGGAAAGTGCCCAAGACTGCAGTGGGTGTACTTGGGATGTTGTGGCAAAATCACTCGAAATAACACATTTTCGTAGGCGCTCGTCTTCCACTAGACACTAAGCACCCCAAAAGTTAGCTACATCAGTCAGTTTCGTCGAGCCCACCCCAAGGGAGAACTCGAAACAATCCACGTTTTACACGCAGGATCCAATAATGAGTACGGGCTCACAATACTTAGTCCATTTCATACAACAAGAGTTCTCGAAAATACATTATTACAATACCAAGTTTAGAGTGCGGAATTTAAACAACGGAATTGAAATAAACATCTAATGATAAGATACAAGAATCCATCTGTGCCCACTAGAACAATCCTTCACGCAACAGCCACTCCTCAAACTGCACCTGCAACAGAGGTAAATAAACAATGAGTACACAATGTACTCGCAAGACTTACCCGACTAGTGGGAATAATTTCCCGACTCCAAAGGATATGATAAGCTTTATGGTTTGCTGGATTTCTTTTTTTGCGAAAAGCATTACTAGTAGTGAATCCTTATATATGTATTTTATTAGCAATCATGATTAGTTCATTAGCTATCCATTCTATGTAAGCACCAGTTCTACTTTCAAGCAAGAGTTGAGCAATCAAATCCATTTCACCATCTTTTATCTTCCAGTTATTACTACGGTGCTACATCATAGCCAAATCGTACCGTATCACATGGCGATTCGCGAACCAATGTATCCCAGCTGGGTACCCTGAAACACACGCCCCACTTATACCCCAGGCACAAGCAAAACCAACCCACCACTCTCCTATCAAGGGGTCCAGGTCCCCGTCCAAACTTGGACTCCAAGCCCCCACTCCTGAGTCCCGGACTCAGTGTGGTGCTTAGACCTCCACCATCCCTGCCTCCAATCAGTCGGTCCGGAAAGAGCCAGAACCCACGACAAGAGAGCAACGAGCCTTCCCGCTCCCATAAACAAGTATGTGCTCAGGATAATAAGTCTGTGACCTGACTAAAATCCACAGCAACGGACGGTCCTTAACCGACACGGATAGGGAAAATAGTGTAACCAAGCTATGCCCCGTTGGCCGCGGGACACAACCTATTACACCCACCAATACCCGTACCATATCCCTGCCCGGTCTCTATTTCCTTTCACCATTTTATCGTGAGAGTAATAATAATAATCACCTATTATGAGTAACGGCAGGTTACTCACGCTGCCGATAGGCCAAGCATAGCAGCTACTCGACCTATGCTAGTAGGACTCATAGTTAGGTTATCTATGTATGTAGTTTCAATATAAATCCTGTAACGTAAATGCACATCATATATATATATCCAGTGATCATTCAAAATGGACGTGAGGCCAAATCTCACCAAGGGGGTCGACGCGAGGCGATGGGCGGCGGTTGCACGAGCCGGGACACCGTAGAAGGACCTCTCCACGACGGCGGGCACCCTGCGGCAAAGGCGAAGGCGTTCTTGTGAGCTGGAGCAACAACAAGGCTGTAGGGGCAGCGGATGAGCAACGACGACTCACCAGTGACCTAACCGAGGTGCCAGCTTAGCCGGAGAGGACCCGAGCGATGCTGGCCACGTGCGCGCTGCGAGGTGAACAGCGGACCGCAAAGGCACGGCCGCGTCAGTGGCGAGGAGGCAGCACTAGAGCTGCGACTAGCATGCGCACGATGAAGAGGGGTTCTAGGCGGGGCTAGTGGTGCGGTCAATTCGATGCGAGATGGCAAGGTTGAAGCTGGCCACGATGAGGCGGGCTGGACCTTAGTGGCGCGACGGCGGGAGCAAACCTCCAAAATTGGAGCTCGGCCTGGCCGTAATCAAGGCAGGGTGGGGGCGGTCGGCAACAGGACGTAAAGGCGGAGACGCGGGCACGAGGAATTGATGAGAGGTGCTCACTCTCTCGCTCACCGTGACCACGACTCGATGGCGGCGGAAAGCAGAGGGAGAAAGAGAGAAACGGGGCGCGACAGGTGGGCTCGGTTCGTCCTCGCCTTGGCGGAACGCGAGCGATTGTGGCCGAGGGACCTACGTCCAAGCACGAGCGTCCACGACCGGGCGTGGCCCTCGCGCCGCAGCGCCATTAATAGGTGTAACACCCTCGGTGTTACGTCCTAAACCAACTACTAAATCGTGTCATGAGCATTGTGTTTATGTAATAATGCATGCGATAGAAGGTGTTGATAAATTTCTTGTAGCCTAAAATAATCAATAAAAATGTTAAATCAATGTTGATGCAATAGCTCACGTATATCGTAGGGTTTAAAACTAATTTTTATTAAACAAAAATATTATAAAACGTGTGTGATATTTAAATGAAATTAGAAGTGCAAACTTTGTAGATGACGATGAAATGCTTGCTGTTGAAAAAGAGTATAATGGGATGTGGCATGTTTTTTTTTCTTCTATATGGAGTAGTATCTTTTTGCCCCCTTCCAAAGAAAAAGAGTATCCATTGTTCAGTCCGGAAACCATGACGAAGGGGTTGTTTTGTTTAAAGGTGTAACACACGTAGGAGTATAGTCTGCCTTTTACCTCGCCGCTCAAAGGCGACTGCATGCATGATGCATGGGATCCGTCCCTCCCTCCTATAGGGTGTCCCCATAGCCAGGCACCCGCTTGGCCCGCCTGATGGAGACAGAGCTTGTAGCCAAATAGTGCCAGGAGCAAGCAAAAGATTGTTGTGTGCCACTGTCACCGATAAAACAAGACCCCGCCAAAGCCTTTGTACGTCAGGGCGGCTCGCGCCTTTAGGAATAGCAGGCCAAACACGGGCTTGGACGGACGTGCTGTACATCGGGCAGCGCAAGGGGAAGCTCAAAGCTAGCGCGTGAAAGGGACAAAACGATGCCCTGTGCTGCGCCCGGCTACCGAGCACCTGCACCTGCTCATCGCTTTTCTCCTCCCTCTGCCGCTACCTGATGACTGACGAGTCGAAGAAGCCTCGGCGCCGCCCAACGCGGCCGCGGCCGCTGGCTGTGTGCCGGTGGGTGGGTGCCGGCGTTGCATGCGACATGCCGTGCCAGGGCAGGCAGGCAGGCCGGCCGGCCTGGGCGATGGATATCACTGTGCGTATGAGTTTTCATCGCAACAGCCAACACTGACACCAGGTGCAACACAACAGTGCGGATAAGACTGTAGACGCCCGTCTGCACGTCACGCAATAGAGGCCACACCGTCACAGTCAGGCTTTCCTCTGGCGAAGCAAAAAAAACGCTGCCGTCTACCGGTCTACGTATGTCATCTGTAGCCGCACAGCTGTACCGGTCTATGTATGTCATCAGTGCATGGTATATACAGGAGCAAAAGATGCCTCTGTACTGTAGCCTGCGTCAGGTTGATTGGAGCACTGAGAATCGAGACGGGCTTGGTTGTTCTTTGCACACTGCTTATCCATCTTTCCTGCGGACTCAAGTTGTCGACATATATACCTTGTACCTGCATAATTGCATTAAGTGAGGCAATCTTCCAATCATATTCCGACAACCAACATGGATATGTGGTGCATGTGCATGCCATCGTGTGACGGTGTGAGCGCGTGTATGCAATCAGTCCATGTGTCGAAGATACAACGAGTACGAGTTGAACTCAACCAACAGTGCACAGCAGCTTCAGTACCGTCTTCTCTTAGTGGCACCAAAGCCCTTTGCTAGCTAGCCACATTCGAAGGAGGGAAGGAACAAGAGCGGTTTTTTAACACCCCCCTCCTCAATTTTCACAATTGTTCGAGCGAGAATTTAACTACCCCTTTAACTTTTGAAGCCGTTTATTTTTGCATACTAAGTGATATTGATGACGTTGCTTAGCCACGAGTGGTGTAAATCGAATGAAATTGAAAGTTTAGAAAGATAAATAGAACTAAATATATTATAAAAAATATCCACAAATCCATCCATTTTTTTCAAAAAATTATCAAATAATTTTTACATGACAAATATGCAATTAAAAACATATAATTTGATGTAATCTTAGAAAGTTTGTAGAAAATTTGTTTTAGGTCGAAAAATTGGGAAAACTAGCTTTAGTTTTATTTCTAAAATCATGCTCTATCTTATGGCACCAAGCTTAAAATTACTTTAACCTTGTTGGTCTCATTTTGGTGTTTATTTGCTAGTAGAAGCTCTCATTACCTATTATAATTAGTTGATGTTGATCCTCCAAACTAGGTAGAAGCTCTGGCGGAGCGTTGTTAGGACCATAGTGGGCACTGATTCCTGCCCGAGATAATTTTTCATAGTACTTGTGTTAGCTTGCAGGGCTGCATGTACACGCGTTTGATATATTCAATTCATCTTTAGCAACTGTTATTTTAAGTGAGTTTTAATAGACAATGAATGATGCAACGTAGTATATGGGAGAAAACCTAGATGGTAGCACAAGAACACTGGGTGTGTTCCATCGGTGTATGGTGCTTGTATCGTATATCTTGGCTGAGAGGATACGGACTGAGTGAAACCGTATTGCAGAAATGAAGTTGTTTGGTGAGGTTGCACTAGCGGATAAAAAAAAACTGAGATGTTGTTTGGTTGACTATATGAGCGGATGCAGCTTGTCTAGCCTGTGAGACTGACACATGGGTCCGTCCCCCTCATCATGTATCCAGTCAGCCAGGCCTAGTAGTGAAGCTTGATTTAGGTGTATCCCACCAGCCTGTATCGACTCATGAAATTGCATCCGCTCATGCAAACATGCAACCAACCAAACAGACTTCTCGCTCAGCTTTCCATAGCTCAGCTCATGCTGGATGGGTGGAACAGACCAACCAAGCGTGGCCATGACGTTTTGTACATATGATAAAAAATGTAGACCTGAGCAAATTAAGTCTGGCCCGAGCCCAATGGGTTTTAGCCCGCTCGCGAACCTTATTGGACAGGGCCTGGGCACAGATCCCGCTGCCTAGGAAAAATTTTCTTGGCCCGAGCCTGTGGCAGAACCGCCTAATCTAATGCCTCCAAGGAGTGCTTGGCTTCCATTAGACACTAAGCACCCAAAGGAGAACACTAAATTACTCGGTTCCATTGGGCACACCCCAGGGGAGAACCCGAAAATCCACATTTTTGCCATCAGATCACAAATGAGAGAATAAAGCTTACATCATTCATAACTATTTCTTACATCACTTTTAATACAACATCAGATTATAACATTTATTGTTATAATAGCGGAATGTAATCATATTATTAGAGTTATGAATCATTTAATTGAACAGCGGAATATAAACATGTGAACAGAGCTACAGCGGAAATAAACATCTATTAATGACATGATGATGTATTGATATATAAACTACGACAACAGATTATAAAACTTTTATTTATAAAAGCATTTGGTGAGAGTTATAAATAACAACTACGATCGCAGCGTAAAGGAATCCTCGCTGAGCCCACCAGGAGGAATCCACACACAAGAGTCAGCTTTAGCATCCACCTGTCACCTGCAACAGGGGGAATAAAACCTTAAGTACTCAATTGTACTCAGCAAGACTTACCCGACAGGAGAAAAGAAAAGACGCCAAGGATATGCAAGGTTATCTGACTTGTGGGTTTATTGCATTTGTAGGAAGCATTTCTAAGCGTGCGTCCTTATATTCGATTTTTATTAATAGCCGCATTGGTTCATTAACTAACCATTCTATGTAAGCACCTGTGCTACTTTCAAGCAGGTGGTAAGCAATCAGATTTCCTCTTTTCCATCTTGCATCTTGCATCTTTCAGTTCTTACTACGATGCTAGGCCGCAGACGAGCCGTACCGGATTTCCCGGCGATTCACGAATCAATGCCCTCAGCTGGGTACCCCGAAAACACATGCCCCGCTTGTACCCAAGGCACAAGAAGGACCAACCCATCACCCTCCTGTCCCGGGTGTCTAGGTCCCCGTCCAAACTGGGACTCCAAGCCAAGCCCGTCCCTGAGTCCCGGACTCAAGGCGGTGCAAGGACCTCCTCCACCAAAAACAAACCCTGACAGTCGGTCCGGAAAGAGCCGGATCCACGACAAGAGAGCAATAAGTCTTCCAAGCGCCCATACCCAAGTAATATATTTCCTATCTCTCGCGAGTGACATGCAATCACTCGACTTCTACCGGAGTCCTGTAGCATAGCATTCTACACGACACTGTCATACTAGTAAGACTCATAGGATAGAGATATATATGCAAGTGGGTTTCATTCAACTCCTTAAAACTTAATGCACAAATATAATTTAAACTGCAGAAAAGTAGGGGCTATACACCGGGGCTTGCCTGGGTAAGATATATTAAAAAGTTAGTAACTACATCTTCAGATCATCCACCATCAGCTGAATAGAAAGCCTATTGCATCATCTCCTGGAGAGAATACCATCTTCGGATTCCCAATTATCCTTCAATCGATCCGTTGATCCATCATTGTACCTATATGATATGCATGCGATGCAATGCAAAGATGTAATTAATCAACTGCAATCGTGACTCGTAAAATACGACGTACGCCTCCCGAGTTAACGAGCTAGTTCTAACGACGACCGTACTTAGGCTACCTATACACGTTGTCGGATAAGGCGTTATTTCCTAACAATTATTTTAGTTATATAAACCAAGGTGTTTCTTTATTCGCAATAGGACATTATTATTTATCTAGCAACTAATTATTCTAGAGCTATAAAATTATGGTGAGCAGCTAATATTGCTAGGAACCTACTGTAAAGATTTCAGATCCAATACTATTACCAATTTATCACGGAAGTTCTTACAAGTTTATATTTTGCAACATTAAGTATCTTAGATTAATTATATAGCTCCCAAAAATATTATCGAGCTATGTGAACAAAATATACTAATAGGTAGATCCTGATTTTAGAGACTCAACAAAACAGGTTTCATAAATTTTGGACAACTACACAAATATATATTGATTTTACAATTTTATTCCTGAACTAAATTAGCTACTTGTTTTAGAAAACCAAAGGGACCAGCAGGCACCAATCGGCCCAGTGGAGACCGGCAGTACCAGGCCGGCCCAGCTGGCGAGCGCAACCGGCGGCCCAGGCGGCTGAGCGGCCAGCCCACGTGCGGAAGCAGGCCGGCCCAGCGCGCGGTCAGCGGCAAGCCGACCCAGCGCGCGGACTGCGGCAACCGGCCCAGCGCGCGGCAGTGGCACGGACGGCCTAGGTGCGCAGTGGCGCGGCCCAGTGCGTGGCAGTGGCGTAGACGGCCCAGGTGCGCAGTGGCGTGGCCCAGCAAACCGGAAGCGGCCGGCCCAGCAGCGCGGCGCGCGCGGCCCTATGGTGCAAGGCCGACTGCGGCCCAAGCAGCCAGGCAGCGTGAACAGCCCGGCGGACTAGCGATTTATGCAAAAAGGACCTTGCATTTTCTCGAAATTAACCCGTAGGACATGAGTACTATTTACTCGAGTCACGTATTTGTGTAAAGAAACCTGTATAAAATAATTGCTTGGATTCACACCCTTCTTCGTCCTCCACAGCAGAGCACGGACAGAGGACCTCCGGCCGGCGACTAATCCCGTTCGGGAAGGACACGGCGACGGCGGAAAGCCCACCGGCGAGCTGCACGGTGCTCGCACGGAGAGGTACGTGTCTGCGACCGGCTCGCCTGCCCATGGCGCAGACCGAGGCGGTCTAGCCACGAGAGCTGGCGGCTGGCAGGGACGCCCCGCGACAGCGGACGACGACTGGGGTGCTGCGGCGCTGGCAGGGAGGCTCCGGGCGGCCTTGCGCGCTCACGCTCGTGCGGTGGCAGCGGAAGTAGCCACGGTGGCGGGAGGGCGGCATGGTCCGCAGCGGCGTTGGCGGTCTCGGCGCACAGCCTTGGTGCGACTGGAGGGGAAGAGCCGCGGAGCAGTGGCGGTGGCGCTGTGGCTTGGTCCAACACGGGGTCGCGGCACGAGACCTGGGCGCACATGCGCACGTGACGGCCGGCGACGGGAGCGTGGCCACGGCGGCGCTGCTAGACCAGCGCGAGCCGCGGAAAGGTAGTGGAGCACGAGAGCGTCGTCGCGAGCAGTGGGCAAAGCTGCGTGCGGGTCGGGGCTCGCTCGTGGGGAGGGCCGGTACTGGCGGTGCGAGGCGAGGTGCTGCAGGAGGGCGTCGGCACGCGGTAAGCAGCAGCGAGAGGAGCCGAGCGAGAGGGCAAGCGAGGAGAGCGAGCAGGGCAGGGTCTCCTCCCATTGGCAGCGGAAAAGAAAAGGAAGGAGGAGGAGCGCTGGGGAAACCGATGACGGCAGACGCAGCCAAAGCTGGTGCTCGGCTCGGAAGAGAAATTGGAGACAGAGGCAGAGAGACGCATGAGGGCAGGGCATGGGCTGCCGGGGCTACACAACGTGAGGCGATGGCGTTGAGGCGATGGCTGCGTTGACGACGTACACGACAAGGATTTCCGTGCTATGCTCTGGTGGTAAAGAAAAAGGGGAGCAGGGAAGCAGAGTCAGACCAAGATAGCAGAAACAAGGACTAGACGGCTCAGCTAGGCGGAACACTGAGGCAGACCATAGAGCTACGACAACGACAAGAGTGCGACGGGACAACGGAGGCAGACGAGGACAGTTAGACACAGAGCAACACGACACGACGCCATAAATCAAATGACTGATTCACAGTAGGGGAATGCATCACCGTACGTATAAAAATATTTTCTCCACATAACACTCTCATTCCTATTTATTTTATTTTAAGTTTTAACACGATTAACTCCCAATTTTTATTTAAGTTCTTATTACAAGTGATATTTTATTTTGTAACAAAAATTGCTTTCGTGCTCAATCCAACAGAACAAGTCGTTTGCCATTTACTTTCTAGAATCGTTACCGGACATTCCTTAATATTTCCACGCACTGCGTAATTTAACTTGGGTGTTGATTCGAGTTCACAAAATCTGGGTCACCAGATTCCCTTATCGCATCAAGTACGTTTTAAATCGAAAATCCGATAAACGCATTTTTTGGAAATTTTACTTAGGTCTAAATCGCAGTGCTAAATAAGCTCGTAACACCAGGGGTGTTACAACCAACCCCCCTTAAAAAGAATCTTGTCCCGAGATTCGAAGCTGGAACCAAAAAAGGGGAAACGCGATTACATTTTGTAGATCAGGGATTACACAAAAGATTACACGACTTCGAATACTAAACCACACGGGGATCTAGGTATACATGGTTAAGAGCAACTTGGTACAACCGAGACTTACTCTAGAAGTCAAGATAGACGAGGACAATGGAAAAACAACAAGAAGATGATTATCCAAAACATGGCGTAGCACCAACAGATCCAGAAACAGTCGACTGAAAAGTAAAACATCGTGAACCCTAAGATTGACTACCCAAAATGGGAACTTGAACTTCTTCGACGAACCGGATCCTTTCTTCTCCTCAGATTACACCATCACCTCAGACTAACGAACCTAGCTTCACAATGGCGACTGGATCTCGTAGCTATGCTCCGATTGCAGTGGATGGGAATGAAGAAGAACAGGGACCAAGGGTATTTTATAGAGGCGAACGGAGGTGGGGTGCAACACACCAGAAGCGGATGCGGCGGGGATGGGATACACAGACGGTTTATGGTGTGGGGATAAACACGGCCCTGGTGCCCTCCCTGCACAAGCGAGCGGATGGGAAATAAAGGAGAGGAGAGTGGGGGAGGGGTCCGCTCGATGAGGCAGGCGTGCGGGCGACCATGTTCACAAAAGAAGAAAGGAGGGAGGAGAGGGGGGGTCCGGTACGAGGACAAAGGCATGGGAGTCGAGAGCCGACCGGACGTCAGAAAAAGGAAAAGCGTATAGTGCTCAAGGACAGCGAGTGCGGCACGATGCCATGGCCACGCGAAAATAGGGTGCTACACGCCCGATACAGACAGCGTTAGCAGGGCACGTAGCGAAGTGACCCAGCATGCGTAGCGCGGTCAACTAAACACAAGGCTTGGGACAAGGCATCCACTCAGGCTTTTGTATTACTCCCGACTACCCGAGGCTAACTTTCCTTACTACTCTTCTTTTTCTTTCCTTTATTCGACCACATCCGTCTTTCAAGTAGACTGAGACCATATCATACTTTCTTCCTCCAAAACCATCTCCTCTTGGTTACTAGAGAGAACACTACTGCATCAACCCATTGTGGATTTCCCGTTTGAACACCCAAATATTTCCAAGGAGAAAATTTATAGCAAAAGTGGTATGGCGGTGTAACTTGGTAAAGGTACTTGGTCAACAACCTCGATACTAGCGCGTGCTGAGCAGCGTCACCATGTGGCAGTTGTTCCACAGGGGGCCCTCGGTTTCATCGTGGCACCATAAGCTTTTAACCAGGCAACTATTACCAACTTACACGCCATGAAGGCGGTGGGGTCATAGACCACAGAATAAGAGGAGTATTGCAAGGGAAAATTCAAACAACAAAGGTTCCCTTCACAACAAGGGACAAGGAATTTAAATCCAACGGCAGATTTATTTTAAAGAGATTCAAGTGTTCTGCTAGGACATCCACAATTAGTCAATACAATGTCCTATATTATGCAATCACGGCTGATCTATTGATATCTGAATGGCAACTTCTCTTATAACCTGCTTGATATCGCCCATGAAACTCTTAAGCACATCTAACAAACTTAAGGTAGATGAACGCAATAAACACAGCGAACTAAATAAAATGCAAGTTCCAACGGTCTTATACGGGTACATCATACAAGCATTCAGGCTCCCATTCATGATACAACATTCACCTACGGTCGAACAATCTCAACCACTACGGACGACAACAACGGCAAGAGTACAATACCGGAGAACAACAACGAAAAACACTACTACTACGGGTACAGCATCCCAAGGCAACTAATCTACATCTTCTCGTGGCAATGGCTGAGTGAGAGGAATCACGGGCTCGACTTCTGACACTTCCAAGGGTGGAGGTGCTGGCGGTGCTGCAACACCAGTTCTTCTTCTTTCTGGTGGGTGGATAGGGATCCCTTCCAAGATTGGGACATCCTGCCTTTCAGTAACCAACGTCCTCTACTCGGCCCTGGTGACAAGATAGGCCACCCAAAGCTGATGGACAAACCGATCTTCAGCCTCCTACAGGGCTTTTGACATGGCAGTCTCCCAGCTCTCAGCAGCTGTAGTACTGGCATGTGCTTCGGCGAGCTGCACCTGGAGCATCCGGTTGAAGATCTTGGCTTCCCCCGCGCGCCAAAGGCACGCCCCTAGTTCCAAGGCTTGACGATCATACTGCTCATCCAGAGCGAGCAGGTAAGTGGTCAAGTGCACCACGGTGGGACTATCCTCTTGGGCACCCCGCCCTTGCAAAGCCTCCATGCGAGCCCTCCATGCCCGCCGATTCTTGTCCAACGGAGGAAAGAACCGCATGGGGGTATGGGCAATAGGCTCCTCATAGATCTGGTAGAGGTACCGCAAGGCTTTGCGGGCCAAAACCTGGTAGGTGTCGACGAAGTGAAACCCGGTTGCGGTCACACTCCAGGCTTCAGTGAGGTCAGAGAACTCTTCACTCTTCTCGATGTAGACGGTAACCTCACACCGCTCGGTGCCATGCTCCTCATACTCACGGCCCTCATACTCGGGACGACCTTTGACTCCAAGCTTTTGTAGGGTGGCATGCAGGATTCTAGAAAAACCCTCAACGTTCAGGCAGTAGGTACTAACCCAGGCTCCTGCCATCCCTGGCGGTGGTTGTAAGGAAGGCTGAGCAAAAAGCTGGCTCAAGGAAAAGCTAAGCGAGCTAAAGTGCGCCGAGTGGTGGTACCAAGAGCTAAGCCAAGCTCTACTTATAAAGATGGAGCATTCAGTGGTCCTGGCGCGGTCCACCAGGGTTCCCGTGCAAGATCACTACGACGAATCAACCAAATTCTGCGCGTTCGAGCCGTGCGACGTGCGATGCCATTACTGACTAGTACGACTACAGGGCAAGGGTCCGACAAGAGCGTAGAAAAGGGGTACGAGGAGACGTGGGTCACGACAGGCGTGAACCATGGGCGAACGCGGAGCACGAAGCCACATTGCAGACCTAACTCTAGGACAGAAATGAGCCAGCCGTGCATAATACGACACACGTGATACCTATGGAGGGCGTATCTATAAGCAATACAAGTGCTACAATGCACAAATGGGATATGCATGAATGCACATCCTATATGTCCTTTCACTGTTGCCAGCATATAGGGCAACCGTTCTTAGATTTTTGGCACATCGTTCTCTCCCTGTAGCTAGTCGATACTATCGGACTATGCTCGAGTCAGTGTACCTGCAAAAAACTTGATTAAGCCTACCTAAGTCAGTAGAGTGCCATCTATCCTGGATACATAACCATAGTAGTAGGGCTACTTATATAAGTTTGCATAAAGACATCCTATTCTTTTTGAAAAGAATTTGTTGTAAAATTTTAGTTTAAAAAAAGGTTTTTGAAGCCTTATTTCCCCATTTGCACTCTGATACCACCTATGGCAGAACCGCCTAATCTAATGCCTCCCAGGAGTGCTTGGCTTCCATTAGACGTGAAGCACCCAAAGGAGAACACTAAATTACTCGGTTCCATCGGGCACACCCCAGGGGAGAACCCGAAAATCCACATTTTTGCCATCAGGATCACAAATGAGAGAATAAAGCTTACATCATTCATAACCATTTCTTACATCACTTTTAATACAACATCAAAGTATAACATTTATTATTATAATAGCGGAATGTAATCATATTATCAGAGTTATGAATCATTTAATTGAACAGCAAAATATAAACATGTGAACAGAGTTACAGCGGAAATAAACATCTATTAATGACATGATGAAGTATTGATATATAAACTACGACAACAGATTATGAAACTTTTATTTATAAAAGCATTTGGTGAGAGTTATAAATAACAACTACGATCGCAGCGTAAAGGAATCCTCGCTAAGCCCACCAGGAGGAATCCACACACAAGAGTCAGCTTTAGCATCCACCTATCACCTGCAACAGGGGGAATAAAACCCTAAGTACTCAATTGTACTCAGCAAGACGTACCCGACAGGAGAAAAGAAAAGACGCCAAGGATATGCAAGGCTATCTGACTTGTGGGTTTATTGCATTTGCAGGAAGCATTACTAAGCGTGTGTCCTTATATTTGATTTTTATTAATAGCCGCATTGGTTCATTAACTAACCATTCTATGTAAGCACCAATGCTACTTTCAAGCAGGTGGTAAGCAATTAGATTTCCTCTTTTCCATCTTCCATCTTGCATCTTTCAGTTCTTACTACGATGCTAGGCCGCAGACGAGCCATACCGGATTTCCCGGCGATTCGCGAATCGATGCCCCCAGTTGGGTACCCCGAAAACACACGCCCCGCTTGTACCCAAGGCACAAGCAGGGCCAACCCATCACCCTCCTGCCTCGGGTGTCTAGGTCCCTGTCCAAACTAGGACTCCAAGCCCCCGCCCCTGAGTCCTAGACTCAAGGCGGTGCAAGGACCTCCTCCACCAAAAACAAACCCTGACAGTCGGTCCAGAAAGAGCCGGATCCACGACAAGAGAGCAACAAGTCTTCCAAGCGCCCATACCCAAGTCTGTGCTCGGGATAATAAGTCTGTGACTTGCCTAGAGCCTTATGCAATGATCAGTCCTTAACCGACATAGGTAGGGAAAATAGTGTAACCAAGCCATGCCCCGCGTCCACGGCGACACAACCTCTTACACCCACCAATGCCCAAACCATATCCCTGCCCGGTCACCATTTTCCTTTCTACCATTTATATTTTCCAAGTGATAATAATACAGTAATATATTTTCTATCTCTCGCGAGTGACAGGCAATCACTCGACTTCTACCGGAGTCCTGTAGCATAGCATTCTACACGACCCTGTCATACTAGTAAGACTCATAGGATAGAGATATATATGCAAGTGGGTTTCATTCAACTCCTTAAAACTTAATGCATAAATATAATTTAAACTGCAGAAAAGTAGGGGTTATACACCGGGGCTTGCCTGGGTAAGATATATTAAAAAGTTAGTAACTTCATCTTCAGATCATCCACCATCAGCTGAATAGAAAGCCTATTGCATCATCTCCTGGAGAGAATACCATCTTCGGATTCCCAATTATCCTTCAATCGATCCGTTGATCCATCATCGTACCTATATGATATGCATGCGATGCAATGCAAAGATGTAATTAATCAACTGCAATCGTGACTCGTAAAATACGACGTACGCCCCCCGAGTTAACGAGCTAGTTCTAACGACGACCGTACTTAGGCTACCTATACACGTTGTCCGATAAGGCGTTATTTCCTAACAATTATTTTAGTTATATAAACCAAGGTGTTTCTTTATTCGCAATAGGACATTATTATTTATCTAGCAACTAATTATTCTAGAGCTATAAAATTATGGTGAGCAGCTAATATTGCTAGGAACCTACTGTAAAGATTTCAGATCCAATACTATTACCAATTTATCATGGAAGTTCCTACAAGTTTATATTTTGCAATATTAAGTATTTTAGATTAATTATATAGCTCCCAAAAATATTATCGAGCTATGTGAGCAAAATATACTAATAGGTAGATCCTGATTTTAGAGACTCAACAAAATAGGTTTCATAAATTTTGGACAACTACACAAATATATATTGATTTTACAATTTTATTCCTGAACTAAATTAGCTACTTGTTTTAGAAAACCAAAGGGATCAGCAGGCACCAATCGGCCTAGTGGAGACCGGCGGTACCAGGCCGGCCCAGCTGGCGAGCGCAACCGGCGGCCCAGGCGGCTGAGCGGCCAACCCACGTGCGGAAGCAGGCTGGCCCAGCGGGGCGTGGCTGGCGGCCCAGCGCGCGGTCAGCGGCAAGCCGGCCCAGCGCGCAGACTGCGGCAACCGGCCCAGCACGCGGCAGTGGCGCAGATGGCCCAGGTGCGCAGTGGCACGGCCCAGCGCGTGGCAGTGGCGCGGACGGCCCAGGTGCGCAGTGGCGCGGCCGACCCAGCAGCGCGGCGCGCGCGGCCCTGTGGTGCAAGGCCGAGTGCGGCCCAAGCATCCAGGCAGCGTGGACAACCCGGCGGACTAGCGATTTATGCAAAAAGGACCTTGCGTTTTCTTGAAATTAACCCGTAGGACATGAGTACTATTTACACGAGTCACGTATTTGTGTAAAGAACCCTGTATGAAATAATTGCTTGGATTCATACCCTCCTTCGTCCTCTACAGCAGAGCACGGACAGAGGACCTCCGGCCGGTGACTAATCCCGTCCGGGAAGGACACGACGACGGTGGAAAGCCCGCCGGCGAGCTGCACGGTGCCCGCATGGAGAGGTACGCGGCTGCGACCGGCTCGCCTGCACATGGCATAGACTGAGGCGGTCTAGCCACGAGAGCTAGTGGCTGGCAGGGACGCCCGGCGACAGCGGACGACGACGGGGGCACTACGGCGCTGGTAGGGCGGCTCCGGGTGGCCTTGCGCGCTCGCGCTCGCACGGTGGGAACGGAAGTGGCCACGGTGGCGCGACGGTGGTGGGAGGGCGGCATGGTCCACAGCGGCGTCGGCGGTCTCGACGCGCAGCCATGGCTCGACTGGAGGGGAAGAGCCGCGGAGCAGCGGCGGTGGCGCTGTGGCTTGGTCCAGCGCGGGGTCGCGGCACGAGACCTGGGCGCACATGCGCATGTGACGGCCGGCGACGGGAACGCGGCCATGGCGGTGCTGCTGGACCAGTGCGGGCCGCGAAAAGGCAGCGGAGCATGGGAGCGTCGTCGCGAGTAGTGGGCAAAGCTGCGCGCGGGTCGGGGCTCGCTCGCAGGAAGGGCCGGTACTGGCAGTGAGAGGCGACATGCTGCGGGAGGGCGTCGGCGCGTGGTAAGCAGCAGCGAGCGGAGCCGAGCGAGAGGGCAAACGAGGAGAGCGAGCAGGGTAGGATCTCCTCCCATCAGCAGCGGAAAAGAAAAGGAAGGAGGAGTGCTGGGGAAACCGACGACGGCGGACGCAGCCAAAGCTGGTGCTCGGCTCAGAAGAGAGGTAGATAGGCGCACGAGGGCAGGGCGTGGGCTGCCGGGGATGCATAGCGTGAAATAGCGTGAGGCGATGGCTGCGTTGACGGCATACACGACAAGGATTTGCGTGCTATGCTCTGGTGGTAAAGAAAAAGGGGAGCAGAGAAGCAGAGTCAGACCGAGACAGCAGAAACAAGGACTAGATGGCTCAGCTAGGTGGAACACTGAGGCAGACCACGAAGCTGCTACAATGACAAGAGCGTGACATGACAACGGAGGCAGATGAGGACAGTTAGACACAGAGCAACACGACACGACGCCATAAATCAAATGACTGATTCACAGTAGGGGAACACATCACCATACGTATAAAAATATTTTCTCCATATAACGCTCTCATTCCTATTTATTTTATTTTAAGTTTTAACATTATTAACTCCCAATTTTTATTTAAGTTCTTATTACAAGTGATATTTTATTTTGTAACAAAAATTGCTTTCATGCTCAATCCAACAGAACAAGTCGCTTGCCATTTACTTTCTAGAATCGTTACCGGACATTCCTTAATATTTCCACGCACTACGTAATTTAACTTGGGTGTTGATTCGAGTCAACAAAATATGGGTCACCGGATTCCCTTATCGCATCAAGTACGTTTTAAATCAAAAATCCGAGAAACCCGTTTTTTTTGAATTTTTTCTTAGGTCTAAATCGCGGTGCTAAATAAGCTCGTAACACCAGGGGTGTTACAGAGCCCGGCCCGAAATGATGTCTTTTTGCTTTACACTATAAAATGCATGGGCGGCCCACCCAAGTCTAGGCCCGACCTAAAAAATTACGCCTGACCTGCCCAGTGGGACGGTCATGGGCGGGACTTTTTCAGCCCAAAGTAACCGGTCTTTTTTTTTGGCCCAGCCCGCAAAATGCAAAGGACTAATCAAGTGACACAAAAATGATTGAGTGATACTTCGTACTAAATAGTATTAAGTACGGTGTGGTTACCTAACACTTGTGTTTTCATAGACTTGTCGTCGACGTAGATGGAAATTGGTGATCTCACCTACTCGATGGCCCATCTCTCTCCCTTAGCCCCCACGCCACCCCCGCTCCTCCATGGCGACGACCCTCATGAGAGCTCTCTAGCGGCCTCTCCTCCTCGGAGAGACCCCGCGTTCCTTGCAACGCTCACCAATCTACAAGATGCCTCGAGAAAGGTGAATCTACCTGCGACTGGTTTTGAGGGCGAAGCGCCTACATCCCCTAGCGGCTAGGCCTCCCCATAGTTGAACTCACCACCTACAGCTCCGATGAATAACACGGTGGAGAGGCGCAGAGGTGTTGCAATGTCTGAGGGGAGGATTTGGGGAAGGATGGGATGGAAGACAAAGGAAGATATTGCTGCGGTGAGATGTTAGAAACCTGCTCCTTCTCCATGTCGATTCAGAGGACTGGAATTCCCCTGCTTGCATGAGGCGAATCAGATCGGTTCGAAGAAGAAGAAGAAGAAGTACGGACCACCTTTCTGAGTCGATCGATGGTTCAAACATACAACAGCGGAGAAGGAATTTCCTTTTGATGAAGTAGAGGAGGAGACTCTGAAGCTCAAATTTACACCAGTTCAAATTCATTGGGAGAGGTTTGATGAAACCCGACGAGAGGTTAAAGAAGTGGAAACAACAAATTCAGTGAAACTAAAACCAATTGAGCAAGGGCAATTTCATGAATCTTGGTGGTTCAGACCACCACCCAAGGTACGCATCATCCCAGGGATCCTAGGGCCATACCCGGTTGTAGGTACACGCGACAACCATCGTGATGGTGGTGAACAGGAGGTGAACAATGACCCCGAATCGGGGAACCGCTCACCAAAAACCTGTGACCTAGGCTGGGATGGCCGGGTAGAGGTGGACTCCGTTTTTCCCAATTCACCGCTGCTACCCCGTCCAAGTCCAATCCTAGCTCGATTCATCAGTCACTTTTGGCAAAAGGCGCCGAGTCGATCCTTTGCGGCGGTTGTGTGGGCCGAATCAGCTCCCATCATCAAAGTGGGGATGTTTCCGCCTGGAGGAGGCTGCCGTGGCGGCTTCGGGCAAGGTTGGGAGGGGTTCAGAGGCGAACAACATGGTCGGGGAGTGGGAGGTCTGGGGGCAGACTCAATACTTGGAAGGATAAAGATGAAGGTCCAAGAGGTGCTGATCATGACGAAGAAGTGGCAGAAGAAGAGTTGGTTCCTGATTCTCAAGCCAAGGAGCAAATCTCTGACAACTCGAAGTGGGAGGGGAAGCAAGTGCAGAATGAGAAGCAAACCCAGTGGGGTCCGAAGCGGGATCACTCTACTGAAGATGGTGGTGAACATCCTTTGGGTATGGGAGGTAATCATCAGAACCGTCCCAATCCTGATGCTCATACATCTGGTACTTCGGATCTGAATGTTGCTTGTGGTAACTATGGAATGTATAATCATGCTATGAAAGATTGTCGTAGAAATTTCTGTGAGATCTGTGGATATAGTAATCACTACACCTTTGATTGCAAAAGATGTTTGGCTTGGAATCTGGGTCCGGAATTGTGTGCAGCGCAAGTAGAGGACCAAAGTTTCTTTTATATTGATGAATGCATTGATTAGAGGGTGACACAAGAGAAGGCTAGTACAGCTGTTATAACAGTTATCAGTGGATCTATGAATGCAAAGCAAATTGAAATTGAGTTTATGAATTTCATTGGAGCCAATGCTTAGAGATGGCGTGCTCGACCAGTTGCTAACGACAATTTTTTTATGAGATTTCGTACTGCTAACATGGTCACTCAATGGAGTAAACTGAAGAATTTAACAATGAGGAATGAAGCCCAAAACAAGATTGAGGCTTGGTCACCTGCTGTGGGTGCGAAAGGGGTCTTGCAGTCAAGCTGGTTTAGAGTGAGTAAAATCCCTGTTGATCAAAGATCTATCAGGACATTAGCTAAAGTTGGTGGGTTGGTTGGGAAAGTCATTGAGGTTGATGAAGGTACACTACAAAAAATATGGGCTTGTATGACAAACACCATTTGTCATGTTAAGTCAAAAATTTGTCATATAAAGCAGCTTATGACGAAAATCACGTGTCACACCGGTCGTCATATAACGACCGTCACATAATGTACCGCGTGATGATTTCATAAGCAACCGTCACAAATTGTCTGACCTTTTGTGACGGTTACCAAATATCGTCACAAATTGTTCCCTTTTATGACGGTAGAAACCGTCACATAATAGTTGGTCAACGCGTCACATTTTGCAACTGTCGTCACAAATTGCGGGTTGGGAGTCAGGTTTGGATGACTTTTTGTGACGTCCCTCTCATGTCATGTTATGTTTATGTAGATTATATGACACTGATGTTTTGTCTTGTTTGGTATGGTTGTAGGCCATGTTTTGAGACAACTATATGGCGTCACAATTAGCCATGGCATTCATGACGATGCTGGCATTCATATTCAGTGACGACATACAAATCTTTCATCACATGGAACCAAAGCAGAATACACACACATATATATATATATATATATATCAGCCTAGCCATCATCGCCAGGCTTGACATCAGAAGGCAGTAATCATACACAATTCACAGAAGTGCATACACATATATTCCACTGGTTCCAAACACAGTAGCAACCACATAGTTCCATCACAGATCCACCACATAGTTCCACCACAACTAAACCACAGAAGTTCCACCATACAAGCATAAAGAACCAAGTACTGACAAAGTTCCAACCATAGATCAAGTTGTAGCAAGGTAGCAATAACTTAGACAAAAGCCCCATCCACAGAAACTGCTTCAAACCTACCTCAATCTTTCTGAAGTTTCAGGACAGCTCGCAGCAGTGCATTAGTCTCTTCAAACTTGGTATGCATCCCCTTCACTTCCTCTTGGGTCTGGCGCAGCAAACTCTGGTTTTCTTGAAGTGCGGCCTGCTGAGCTTGAAGCTGTTCTTGCAATTCTTCCTGCTTCCTAGCAGCTTCATCTCTTTCAGCTTGGAGTCTTGCCTCAAACTCAGCTTGCATGCGTGCTTGTGCTTGTCGATGAGGCATGGCCAGTCTTCGACGATCGAGGGACACCAGTGTTGGGAAGAAAGGTGGATGAATGGCTAATCTGGCTGAGACTATCAGCAACAATCTTGGAGGGCGACTTTTGTGCTTCTCCTTCTTCTGGCTCTCTTTCCTTCTCTGCCACCATTTGTGCCTACAAAAATTGAATGTAGTAAATAAGAAGTCCATAGAACAGTGTTCAACCAGGCATGTAATTGAGTACAGTACATGTATCCTATCATTTTGTAACTTACATATATTTCATTGGCAAGAGGAGTTCGACCACTTTGGGGACTATTCATGCATTCACCAAAGAAATCAACAGCATCAGGTTCCATGTCGTTGTACTTAGCCCTCTGCAACATTTAAAAAACTTGGATTACAATGAAGCTAAAGAGAGGGTGAACTCTGAAATCTTAACTATGAGGTGCCACTGAAATTATTTGTGTGACCATGAAATCTGAACTAGGAACACTTAGCAGCAAGATTGGTTTTACTGAAATCTGAACTAGGAACTAGGAACACATGCCAATAGCTAGATGCCAATTATTGTGCTAGAAATCACTAGACATAAGATTGGTTTTTGTATATTCTAAGAAATCAAACAACATGTGATAACTTGACACAAACCAAGCACATGGTAAGTACTCTGTTAAAATTGACCCATCTTTCTTGCTAATTATACAGAAAACATAATGCCAGCTTTGTAGCGAACTTTCAAGCAAACATGTACATACAGTTTGCATTGCACAGTAACGAAAAGGTTCAAGCCATTCATTAGGCAATTAGGTTTGCCTCCAAAACCTTTCACATTTCAGTGGAAGAAGCAATAGTATGCTTACCAGGCTGTACCGATGGGCAATATAGGACCTAGATCCAGTCCTTTGGTGTAGCTGCACTTGGCCTCGGTTGACTTTATTCTTAGCACATCTCTCCTGCACCACAAATGCAATATGAAGTTTACATTGACATGCACAGTTTGCATTCCATATTAACAAAAGCAGCTGATGCTGGTCATGGACCTGATTCTTTGGGTCACACCAATACTCCACTAGTTTGATCCATTCCTCTTCCTTCATCTTTGGTGGAGGTTCTTGTAACACCTCGGGTGTTAGCCTTGCATAACTTGACTTGCATAACATAAGCATGAGCATCAAGCATTCATAAATCATCATTTACAATTGAAACATTCGATCGAAACATATGAAACATTGCTTGTTATCTCGTGTTTCTTGGAACATATGCATATGATCATGTGCAAATGAATGCAAGTGGGTAATGTTGGTCACTAAAACACCTTAGCTACACTTAGGTTAACAAAAGGAACCTTGTTCATGAAGGTCACCTTTCATGATCAAGCACTTAAGTAATATTACCTGTGTTGACCTGGATAGCTATATGAGTGACTACTACATGAAATGCTTAAATGACCTTGCAAATTGTTTAAACATGCTTAGAGTATCATCATGAACAACTTTGGTATTTAAGGCTAGGGCTAGTTTAGTCATTTAGCCATGGTTTGAATATGTATCATGATTGCAAAGTGACATGTTTGACCAAAGTTGAACTAGGTGTTAGAGACCTTGCATGGAGGAGTTCACTAAAGCAAAGTTGTAGTGTTTAACCTAAGGAACAACTTTGATTTTTGGGTCTTTGACTGATTCAGCTCCTAACATGCTTGAATTTGGATTTCAAAAATCATCGAATCACTATTTTCAACACTTAGCCATTTTTGTTCTAAGTCATACTCTGACAGTGTTGTCAGCCCGATTTTGGATCGATTTTTCTCTGTTTCGGTTGCGATTTAGAACAAGTGCATTGAACAACATTTGTAGCTGGTACATGAGTCTACAAAATTTGTTTAGGATGTTTACACGAAGGAGCCACGGATTAGCGGATATGTCGACTTGAAAACGCGCTGTCAGGCATCGCCGTTCGCGACTGACGAACTGAATCGGCTGATTCAGTGGCCGACCGCCGTCAGGCCTTGGCCGCCGCGTGTCCACAGCGAGGGCCACGCGTCGCTGGCGCTCTGCCCAGCGCGGCCAAGCCAGGCCGAAGCGCGCCTTCTTCACGCCAGCACCCGCCCGCAACGCGCAGCGCCCTCAGTTTCATTTTCCCGCTAATCCTTCGCCGTCCGCAGCTCCCGTAAGCGCAGCCGCCGAGTTCTCGCAGCTCCGCCGTCGCCATAACCACGCCAGCTCGCGCCTGGCCACTCCAGCACCACCGCCATAGCTCCACCGTCTCCCCAGCACCCCATTGCTCCTCCCGTGCCCGCTGATAAAACTTGGTAAGCCACCGCAGTGCGCAACACCTCGCCGGAGTTCCACCGTGAGCCCCGTCGTCGTGGCCACACCGCCACAGTCCTCCTCCCGCTCCGTTAGCTAGCGCGCTAGGTTCCCCAGCATCCACTGACGCTTGTCCACGCGTTAATTTGAACCACCGCAGCCCACACCGGCGTTCCGCCGTGGTCCAGCACCACCGCTCTGCCATGAGCGCCGCCGCCGTTGCTAGCACCGACGAGCAGTCCCACCAAGTAGATGGTTGTGTGCGCAATGTCGAGTAGAACACCTGGTGTAGATGTCACCGCCGGCAACCCCGCCGTCGGCGAGCTCCGCCGTTCCCGCGTTGATCCCACGCCGTTGCTCTGTTCCGTTTCACTGACGTGTGGGGTCCTCTGACCGACGGGTCCCACCGGTCAGCGACAGAAGTAGAATAGGCTAGTTCAAAAATTCCAGATTCAAGTGTGTTTTGTTATTTTTGTATCTTCAGTTTGGTAGCTCCTAAATTTGTGAAATAAATATGGTTGTGTTCCTTAGGAAGTGTAGTATTTAAGAAAAATATGTTCTTGACTTGTACAGTAGAAATTTTTGGAGATTTAAATAGGGATTTGAAATGTGCTTTTGAATGCATTCAAATTTGTTTATTTTATATCTAGAGTTCCTGTGCTCCAAAAATTATGAAATTTTTGTGGTAAGCTAATCTTAGCATATGTGAGCCCTGGTAAAAATTTGGGGACCAGTGCATGGGTAGATTTAGAGTTATAGATTTTTCTTTTATGACTAGTTAATCCTTGCATGAATTTTCATAAATTAAGTATGAGTCCAAAATTCATGAAATTTGTTGGAGGTAATCCTAGTACCATATGGATGCTAAAAAAATAGGAAATCTATTGCTTGACACTTTTCAATAAGGTTTTCCATTTATGCTATTTCAAGCCTTGCTTCCTTGTCATTTTTGTATAGAATGTTCTACTTGGTAAAATGACATGAAATTTTTACAGTAGTCTTTTGATAGCATTAGTAAGGCTTTGTAAATTTTTGAGAATTTATGAAGCACATCTGATATATATTTATTATTTAACCTAGATATCTAAATAAAATAATAAAGGCAATTTAAATAAATAGTTTGGGCTTCACCATTATATTTTCTTAAATGTATTTGGTATGCTTAAACTGTTGGTAGGCTTTGTATGATAAGATTTTGAATACTTATATGAAGTAGAGGTATTGTTACTTTATAATGCGAATTGGAATAGTTTCCGGACAAATTCTAGAGTGTGATGAGTTGCATGTTGAAACTGATGTGTACTGTAAAAATGGTTAATAACAAAGTTGTAGAGAATTGGATAAGCTTTCCAGAAAGTCCTAGATCACTGTTTTTGGATTTGTAGAACTCCAGTTATGAGTGAAGCAAGTAGCTACTGTTTGTGGCATAGTCGATGCATTGTAGAAGTAGTTAAGTGGTAATCGAGAAGAGATATGCACCTACTCAAACAACGTGATGCACTGGTTAACATGTATGCATTCGTAATACTTATACCATACTCATGCATCTAGGATCAGAGGAAGAGATCACGTTGCTGGAATTCAAAGAAGCAGAGGGAGGGAACCCGCAGGAGGATCCGCAAGCCGCAGACTCCCAAGGCGTGAGCGAGAACCTCAAGAGCTTCCCGAGTGCCCCGACCACCGCCCTACTTCCTTTCTGCGAGGCAAGCCCCGGAGCATTATAAGTCTCCCGTAATTTACAAATGTTTACTTAAGTACTTATGATTCTTTGCATTAGGTTATAAGAGTTGAATGAAACCACTTGATGCATGTACATTCCTTGTCCAGATATTACACCTTTAACCGGGTATAGGTCCGAGGATCGAATATATGCTTAGCCATGCTTAGACCGTAGAAGTCGGGTGATTTCACGTCACCTGCGAGATATAGGTGGATACCGAGCACGGTTGGTTATAATTGCTATCGTGGAAAAGAACCATGGTTAATGTAAATGGAGATCGGGCGGGATGTCGATAGAGAAGCAACAAGACATGGAGGTCTTGGGTGTGGATCTATCCCGTCGTGTCGATCAAGGACCATACCGTTGTTGGAACTTCCGACAAGATTGAACGCATGCCTCTCACTTAGCTGGCGGATAATTCGTTCCGATCAATGGGCCGAGTAATTCAACTCGGGCCGGGAATCGTTTCATTAGCGCCTTCCGGAACGATCGATCGAGCCCAAGGGCGAGCTTGGCCTAAGCATCCTGGCATCGGTGTTCCAGATTGTGCGGCGATGACGGACCCGCGAAATGTGTACCGAGTTGTATCAAAGGTGACCTAAGGCTATCGTGGTCGGTAGACACGGGTTTGTGTTAGGAATAAATTCCCACTGGTTGAAATCGATTGAATCGCCGTCTCTCCCGGATAGTGAGAAACTTGGCTAGCTCCAACATCGTAGTAACTGTATTATGGAACATGATGGTTCGGATGAAAATAGAATTACAATACCTGCTATGGTTACTATTGTATGCTTCTAAATGATATACCACATGTTTGGCACAGGATAGTTATAATTAACTTGGTAAGGAAATCATAATGGTACAACGGATCAATTGCCTTTTTCGCAAAATGTTGTCAAGTTACGTCCACTTATACAGCCTTGCATAATCCTTGGAGTCATTTTATTTCTGGTTCATGACGGGTAAGTCTAGCTGAGTACCTTCTCGTACTCAGGGTTTATTTTCCCATTGTTGCAGATGGCACTGTGTATCATGGTTATTGCAAGAGTTGCTTCTATCCCGCTGTGGATGAGGAGTAAGCCTTGGGCAGGCTTCTTTAGTAATTCCTATCCTTGCTTTTGTGGACCGTGATCTAGCTTGGCACTGTATCAAACTATGTTGGAAACTTTATCTTCGAACTTATTTGCTTCCGCTTTAATTATCAAACTCGGTTTGTAATAACTTTTATTCGTACTCTGATGACGAAAAGTATCTGTGAACTTTATGTAATATGTGGCATGTATGTTGAATCCTGTACGATCTTGGTTGTTTCAAATCGTTCATCGAGACCCGTCGTGGTACTCGACGGACTACCGGGTTTATATGGGTTCAAGTATGACAGTGCGACCGCTTGCGGATTGCCATTGTACTTGTATTCTTATAAATTGGTCGGTTCTACGATAGTTCTTTGGCCAACAACTGTTCTCTTGACATTGACTCATCGAAGTACTTCCTTTTTAGGTGATACCTCGTCTGCCTTACTCCCCTCTTAATGATATTAGTGCATGCATCAAGGCTTGGTCCCTCGTTCTTAACGCCCACATCCAACCTAGACTGCAGCACACAAATGATTTAGTAGACACAATTTTCACATGGGATTAGACTAATGCAGGAAGTACTTGGAGTGAATTAGATATCTCACCGCCACTTTCTCAAGCACTTTTTGACTACTTGTTGCCCCGCCTCATCGTTATAATCCTTCCGGGATGGGAAGATAGGCAAGTTGTCTCTAAGGAGCACACCAGTTTCGATGCCGGCTTTGCTACTGAAGTGGTACATCAGGTCTTTTTTCCCTTCACCACTTGGATAGCCACTTCTTTCCTCTATTTAGCATCTTCTCTAATCCATGACCCATGGTTTTCTTGTGGACTTCCTTTTTTCAAGACTTTGCATTGGCAAATAATAAGCAACATGTGTTGCTATAGCGATAACAAAGGATCATCTTGAATGGAGAAAATAATGTTTGGAAACACGTATTGTTTACTCCGGAACCAAGTCACCAACTCGTTCTCCTTCATCTGTATGACCCTCTCAAGTAGCAGCCCCAAATTGTTCAACTGACTCATTGAGGTCATTGCTTTGCCTAGAACTCGTGCACCTGGCGAGGTTTCCAAAGACTTGGTTTACACTAGTTGTGGGAGTAGGTTCACGAGACAAGGTACTGTGGTTTGGACTAGGCGAGACCTTGTCGCAGCTTGCCTAGGAGGACTAGGCATTGTGTTTGGAAGAGGTGAAGACATGGCTGCACCAACCGTGAGACATGGCTGCATCATTGGGAGTAGGTTGATGAGATAAGGTAGCAAAGTGGAGACACTAGGATGATACGTAGGGTTTGCACCAGCCATAGGTTTGGCTGCAGCTTTTGCCTAGTGAACTTACGAGGACTAGGCATCGTGTTTGGAAGAGGTGAAGACATGGCTGGACCGGTCCTAGTGATTATTGGATGAGTAGGCTTTGTGCTTGTAGTTTGGTTGGTCTGGCTCTTTGCTTGTAGTGAGCTGGGCTTGCAGCTATCGGGTGGTAGAAAGCAGTGGAGGTTTAGGGTTGGCTTTGGAAGTGTACTTAGGAGGCAAGGGATGTCTTATTTTAGGTGGTGGACGGCCACCAAAGCGAAGGCATGGCTGCACTTTGCCTAGTCAATCTGGTTGGCGTCTTGCGGTGGTGGCTCTGGTTGGCGTACCGCCTTTGTTGCCAACTTTTGCTTCTTCGGGTGAGTTCTCGCACCATTGGACTTTCCCGACAAGAGAAAATGTATCTTATTAATTATGAAATAAGTGTCAAGTAGATCAATGAACTGCATCAAGAATATGATTGAAATGGATAGACCATAAACTTGTCAATTGCCTAGTAATGCATCTCACCTCATCAAAATCATCGATTGTGAGATTGGTTATCAATATCGAGATGATGGATCATAATCATTGTCAAAATCACGATTGTCATATAGTAGTTTCTTCCCTTTGCCCTTGGGCTGTTTTGGCATAGAACCTCTAATCTCTTCTGTTAAGATTCGAATACCCAAAGATTTAAAAACATCCTGAATTTCCTTAACATTCTTGTCCCTGTCCCGCTCATACTTGGTTTTGGTCACGTTCTTCTATTACTTATTACATGCAAACGCATAGAATGAGCGTAAACCGGAGTCAGTTTCAAAAGAATTTGAAGAAAAAACTAACACATCAAGAGTGAAATTGTAAAGAAACAAAAAAACCAGAATAAAATGAACAAAATGGGTTCCTTTGTCTTAACCAGGTGGAATTTTTGTCAATGATTTTCTTTGGCGGTGGCAAGGCATCAATTGTGTTAGGCGGACAATGTATTTCACAAGGATCTAAAAGGATTCACATCTCCAACATACATCTCCAACAAGAGCACTTCCCATCACACAAAACCACATACATCTCCACTATGTAGCACGGATACGGATACGCGTATCGGTATCGGAAGGATATGGATACGCGGATACGGCAATTTCCTTAAAAACCCGATACGCAGATACGTTTTACTATTACACCAGTGTTGCATTATGCTCAGTCAGCAAGTTGTAATTTGGTCGCATAGGCGCCTAATCAACAAAGACTCAAAGAAGATAAAAGTCGAGTGAGCATTGAAGCAATTTCGATCAAACAGATCCACACTTGATGACACATAACATGTACATTGAATTATCGATGACAGGGCGCATAACTAACTATGAAAGTACAATATGCAATCGAAGGCAAACAAATTATAACTCATTAATGGAAGAAAAACACCCACCCACCCACACACAATACAGTCAACACAAATGTCCTAAACCCCAAATGTACAAGACTTTTTCCTTAGCAAGAGCTCTATATTCCTATGCATCACAACTCGAAGCATGAGGAAGCACCGCAGCCCATCTGCTACTCAAAATTCAAAACCCATGAGCTATTAAGCTTTCCTCCCAAAGTCCCAGCATGCCCATTTACCAGCACTCCAACATCGAGCAATACTGCTCTAAGCCGTAACCATCCTCTAAACGCATCCTCGACTGTCGAACACTGGGAACTCTCTCATCGCATCAGCCCCAACCAAACCTCACATTAGAACAAGCCCCGAGCAAGGAGCCGGCGCCACCAACCCAGCAGCGTGAGATTCGACCGACGAGGCGGTCCAGATCCGACGCGACTCAAGCGATCTAACCGGGATGGGCGCGAGCAGGGACTTGGATCCGTGGCAGGGAGAGGCCACGTGGTAGGGTCGTGGGCACGCACCTTGTGGTCGGACTTGGAGGCGGAGGCGAGTATGGACGGAGGTGAGCGGAGACGGAGGTTCATCGCTGGCGGCCGGCGAGTAGGGACGGAGGCTCGTCGCTGGCGAGCGGAGGCGGAGGCGGAGGCTCGTCGCCGGTGGCCGGCGGCTGGCGAGCGGGGTTGCGGCGCGACGCGCGGGTGTAGCCGTGAGCTTGTCGTCATACGGGACTGCGGGAATGCGCCAGGGTTTAGGGGAGGGAGGAGGAGGCCATGGTCTGCGGTGTGAAGGTGCGGAGGCGGGCGGTTTGGTGGTGGCGGGCGCTGTGGAGGTGGGGCGGCAGCGGGGACAGAGATTGGAGATTGCTGACCGGGCAAGAGGATAAGGCGAGGAGGTTTTGGATGGCTTGAGCGGGAGGCGGGGAGGGGCCCATGTGTCGGCGAGCAGGAGAGTGCGGGTGCAAGTGAAAGTGAAAAATTGGGTGACGCATGGGCCCAATTTTTCGGTGTGGCACGTGAGGGTTGGCCAGATGTTCATCAGCTCCCACCATTTGTTCAAGCGTTTTGTTTTTTTTAAATCTGTGGCAAAATCTTGTAACAAGTTTTTCTCCTACATACTATCTCCAAATCAGACATTTTTTTCCTAAAAATTTCTAAAATCATGATCTATCAAAATATGTTGAGTTTTTTGGCCATATTTTTCATTTTGGTGCAAACTGTCCATCAATGTGAGGTAAAGAAGTTCAACTTTTAAAATAGAGTTTCATGAACTAGAAGTGAGACATGTAATTTTTATGAACTACTTTTACTATCACTTTGTCGGATGACCAAATGACCAAAATAAGAATTGTTGGTCTTGATGAGTTGTTCAACCTCCGATTCATGACTTGATATGAAGTAGATTTGAGTTTCAAAATTTGAAGTTGCAATTTTTAAAAGTTGAACTTCTTCCTTTGATCAAAGTTTGCACCATGAAAATTTTATGAAAAACAACTCACCATATTGATAGATCATGATTTTAGAAATTTTTAGAAAAAAAATGTCTGATTTGGAGATAGTATGTAGGAGAAAAACTTGTTACAAGATTTTGCCACAGATTTAAAAAACAAAACGTTTGAACAAATGGTGGGAGCGGATGAACATCTGGGCCCACATGTCATTGAAACGCTGGTCCACTTGGCACTAGCCTAAATAAGAACTGGGCCCACATGTCATATGTAGAAGGGTGCTTCACTTGTCTTTGAATCGAGCATGTGCCACGAACCCGCCACCGAAGTTTGGCCGATCTGCCACTATCGCCGGCCACCCCTCCGACCCCACCTGCCAGGGGCCACGCCACCTCAGCCCCCCTCTCTTCAGCAGCTGTAGCCGCCGCCCCTCGCCCCTGCAGACGTCGCCCCTCCCCCCTGCCTGCTGCTCCCCCTCCCTTCTCCTGCTTGCTACCGGCGGCGAGGCAACTCGTGGTGGTGCTTGGCCGGCCAGTTGAGCTGCTCGCCATCATCAGAAGCCCCCACCACGCCGTCACGAAGCCCCCACCAAAGTGGAGCTTGGCGGCGATTGAGGCAAGGTGGATCTGTTTTTGCTAAAATAGAAGGTGAGTTTGAGTGAAGCAGAGTGTTCCCCTTTGAATTTTTCTTACATTGCCTTTACTTGTTTGCACCTAAATACTTGCAGATCGAGATGGATAGGAGATGGATTTATAAGAGTGCACCATTTTCACCAGACTTTATGTCTGGCGTTCAACAATTCATGGAACATGTCAGAGGTAGATATGGTGCAAATGACAAAATCAAGTGTCCATGCTGAAAATGCCTGAACCAGAAAGAAATAAGCCAAGATGATGTACAAGAGCATATCGAAATCAATGGTATGTCTAGGTGCTATACTAGGTGGATTCACCATGGAGAGGAAGATAATGATGTTGGTCAAGATGATGATGGAGAACTTGCTGTTGTACCTAAAGATATGTCATGGGATGGAAATGAACAGGCACCACTTGATGAGGAAGGACAAGCTAAAGATGTCATAGAAGATAGTGCACGGGGAGTTCAGGGGATGATTCAAGATTTACACGCAGCAGCAAGCCATAGCTTTGGTGGTGACTTATATAAAGAAATCATAGAAGAGGCAAAGCATGAACTTTATCCAGGTACCGAAGAGTCTAGGCTAACTTTCATTATTAAGCTGCTGCATATAAAAGTGTACAATCGGATGACAACATCTGGGTTCGATGCATTCCTTGCATTGCTTTCATCATCTTTGAAGAATGTGCCCGACCTTCCTAAGTCATATAATGAAATGAAAGCTCTGCTTCGAAAGCTTGGTTTTGGTTATGTTTCTATTGATGTGTGCAAGTATGATTGTGCCATATTTTGGAAAGACCATGAAGGCGATGATCATTGCCCAGTTTGTGGATTCACACGATGGAAAGTGAACAAGGAGGGTAGAAAGAAAGTTCCTCACAAGGTCCTTCGTTACTTTCCAATTATTCCACGCCTTCAGAAGCTTTTTATGTCAAAGGAACGGGCACAATATGCAAGATGGCACAAGGAAAAGAGGGTACTAGTTGAGAATGAAATGAGACATCCTGCTGATGGGGAAGCTTGGAAAGAATTTGATGAGACTTTCAAGTCTTTTGCAAATGATCCCCATAGTTTGAGGTTAGCCATTGCTACAGATGGATTTAACCCATTTGGGCAGATGACCAATTCATATAGCATATGGCCAGTGATAGTGGTTCCATACAATTGGCCACCATGGATGTGTATGGATCAATCCAATTATATGCTTGCTTTGCTAATTCCAGGCAAAAAATCACCGGGCAAAGATTTCCATGTGTTCATGCAGCCTCTAATAGCAGACTTGATTACTCTTTGGGGTGGTGTCCCTACTTATGATGTTGTTGAAGACAAAGAATTCAGACTGCGTGCAGCGATTCTATGGGGAATCAATGACTACCCTGCATTAGGCACCTTGTCAGGCAGAACCACAAGGGGTTACTTTGCATGTGTGCATTGTGATGAGAATCCATGTTCTGAATGCCTGAGAAACAAGATTGGTTTCATAGGACATAGACGTTTCCTTCCACATGACCATCCCTAGAGGAAAAACAGAACTTTTGATGGCCACCATGAAAATAGAGACCAGCCAAGGAAATTTAGTGCAGATGAGGTTATGGCAAGGTTGGATGAAATTAGCTATGTTCCAGGCAAGAATCCAGATATGCCAAAATCAAGAAAAAGACGCCATAATGGAGAACCAGTTTGGCATTTGAAGGTTAGCTTGTATGATTTGCCATATTGGTCAAAACTGAAGCTACAATACAACCTTGATGTTATGCACATAGAGAAAAACATATGTGACAACATTTTGTCAACTCTACTTAATATTCCTCACAAGACAAAGGACACAATCACTGCTAGACTAGATTTGGAAGATAGAGGTATAAGAAAAGAGCTTCATTTGGTGGAAGACTCCTCAAAGCCCAAAGCTTGTTACGTTCTAACACCGGAGGCAAAGAAAAAGTTCTTGGAGTATGTGAGCAATGTTAAATTTCCAGATGGCTATGCCTCTAATATATCAAGATGTGTCAATCTGAGGAGGAGGAACAATGCATGGGCTAAAAAAACACATGATCATCATATATCGCTTCAACAGTATTTTACAGTTGCCTTCGTGGTTTGGTGCGCAAAGATGTATATGAAGTACTTATTTGAATTAGGAAGGTTTTTAGACAACTTTGCTCAAAAACCGTAAAGGCTGATGCACTACACCGGATGAAGAATGATATTGTCATTATCCTTTGCAAGTTGGAGAAAATTTATCCTCCTGCATTCTTCGATGTTATGGTTCACCTAGCAAGACACTTACCGGATGAGGCACTCCTTAGGGGACCAGTTCAAGATGGGTGGATGTATCCCATTGAGAGAAGATTGGGCACCTTTAAGCTGTTTCATCCGCAACAAAGCAAGACCGAAGGATCTATTGCAGAGGCATACACGCCTATGAGTGTATGACCCAAGTGCTCAACACATTTCAAAGTGACATTATTAATAGGTTCACTAGGCCCGAGAGAAACTTAGATGGAGACATGTCACCCAATGGTTACTCTATTTTTGCACATGGTATTAACCTATTGGGTGCTTCAAAGTTACATTACGAAGATAAAGACTATGACTCTATGGTTTGGTTTGTTCTAAATAATTGCGAAGAGGTTGATGAATACAAAGAGTGAGTAATTGTTGTGATGTCATTGCATATAACTTTATTCAATATTGGTGTCACAAAAACTAATTAACTTATTCCTTTATTGCAGCTTGTACAGGGAAGAATTAGAACACCAACAGGTGAATGATATTGAAAAAGTGATGTCAACACAATTCGCTGCATGGTTCGAGAAACATGTGTGTGCAACTTAAGAACCTTTAACTAAATGAATTATGATTCAGTATATTTTCAAAGTAACTAATTCTCTATCTTTGCAACCTGTAGATTACCAGATTGAAATGCGAAGGCACAACTGACATTGATGAAGACCTATACTCACTTGCATGTTGGCCGATCAACCGTGTGCGTTCATACACAGCATGTATAATCAATGGGGTAAGGTACCACACTAAGGCTCGTGAAGAACATAGGCAGACACAAAACTCCACCATCAAAACTGAGGGTACTCACAATGATGGCACTATTGACTTCTATGGCACAATCATAGACATTATTGAGTTGACTTATGCTAAGAACAACAAAGGAAATAGAACTATTATCTTATTGCGGTGTGAATTTTACAATCTTGAGGGAAGGACATACCAGATGAAAGATGATGGTTATTTCAAGAGCATTAACATCCAAGGCCGATGGTATAAGAATGATCCTTTCATTCTAGCCATAGAAGCTTCACAAGTGTTTTTCTTGGAAGATAACAAGTTAGGTCCATCATGGTGAGTGGTACAAGATTTTGGCCATCGACATATATTTGATGTAGAAGAATCCAACACAAACCAACCAATCCATGAACAAGTGCAGATGAGATGTTAGGAGGCATACCAAGAGGAGAATACTTCTTCCAGAGATGGTATAGTTGGGGACATTTATCCTGAAATGGATTTGCTGCACATGGATCAGCCAGGCAGCCCTATCAGTAGAGACCTTGTCGAGAGCATCCGTCGACATGAACATACAACTCAAGGTGAAGAAACATACGGCGAAGATGAAGATGATGAAGATGAAACCTTCCTTGAGTACCATAGTCCAGATGAAGGCAATATGTCAGATGAAGACAGTGATGATGACTAAACTTTGCATTTCTAGAGATTTTTGTGAACCATCCACTTCTATTAGTGATTCTGTTGTAATTCTGAACCATGAACTTCTATTAGTCATTATGTTGTATTTGTGAACCATGAACTTCTTTATGTGCCTTATTTTGTTGTAAGACATTATATGCAATGGTTATGTTTCAATGGATATTTCATTCATGATGCAAGTTACTCAGGCTATAGTGCTGCCCAGATTTCATGGACATGATATATGTATATACTATTGTCCAGAAAACATGCTGCAAGTTTATATGACACATGACATTGTCATGTAAAATACAAAGTTTGTCATGGAATGCCCAAAAAATCTAGAGCAGGTTATATTTATGAGATTATGACCAAAGACAATGTCATGGAAACTACAAAATTGTCATAATATATACATTGTGCCAAAATTTCATCCCACACAGGTTACACATCAAACACAGATCACAATTGCACAGGTTACATATTCATGCACACAAGAGAGGTCCAAGAGCACAAAGGCCCATAGTTCATACATGTCTTACCAAACACATACATCCAGCACAATAGATTCAACATGTTCTTGCCAACACTACAGCTTTTGTCAACATTACAGACAAAACACAAAGGCCCACACTTCATCACAATTGCCTACTTCAACACAACAGCTACAACCAAGAAGATGGCCAACAAAAGGAATATTGTTACATTCACACATCCACACACAAGACAAATGCAGCTTCCTATGCCTTCCCTGTTCTTGCCAACCATCTCCTTGACCTTGTTCAGATTTTCCTCTAAGCTTTCAATTTTTCCCACAAGCTCAGGAACATCTGTTGTCGAGGTTGCTGCAATGGTTGGGTGAACTGACGGTAGGTATCCATTATCAACAAGAAACACCACATACTCTTCCTCGAACCAATACCTAGAACATGACCCCTGCATCCAAATTACAACAATAGGGAATGAAATTAGGGCAAACAAGAACAAAATTTGGGCAATGCAAATTGAGCAACTGCACTGACATTTCCATAGCTCTTCCTAGGACACTTGAAAAATCTCTTTCCTTTGTTAGACCCAGACTTTGTCGTGGCAGCAAACACCCTAACATCCCTGCAATCTGGGCATCTAATCAACGGCAACCCAGTCACATCATCGATCGGTGCCTGTAGATCGACGGCACTGGCCAAAGGCGCAGCATCCACAACAGCAAGGGGTCCGGGTTCTTGGGCACTCCTAGCTGCGCTTCAACGACGATTGCGAGCATTAGATGATGAAGCCTGCGACATTAGCCCTAATTAAGAGAGAGGGGATTGATTAGGAACTGCAATGGCAACACAAAGAGGAACAAGGAGGGGGATGAGGGTGATACTGCAGACCAAATGGAGGGGGGACAGGAGGTGAATGACGGTGGCACTGCCAACCATGCGCACCTGGGGAGTAGGAGCACGCGGCCTACAAGGTGATGGAGTGGCGCCGGTCACCAGAGATCCGCGCTCCGCCGGCCACGCTTGCAGCGGATCTTGAGCTGCCTCCGCCCAGAGGCCGCCACGCCGTCAGTTGTGGAGAGGTGAAGCTGTCTCCGTCCTAAGCCCTCTCGATGCCGGCCAGGCTAGCCCAGATGCCGCGACCCACCCTCCGCTCGCCGCCCTCTGCTCCGACTAGGGGCCGCCGCCGGATATCCACCACCGCCGCCTGCTTCAGTCTAGGTCGGGGAGACGGAGAGGGGACAACTGAAACTAGTCAACACAAAAATGGGTAGGGTCCACCTGCAGGGGTATATTGTCGTTGGAGCGTGTCTTTTATTTGGGAAAAATAAGGTGACGCTAGAAAACCGTCACATAAAGACAGGTACTAGCGTCACAAAAAGAAATCGTCAACAGGCAGCTGGTGAATGACAATTTGTGACGAAAATTTATACCTTTCTGTGACACAAAGTTCAGTGTCGTCATAAATAGTTCTGAACCTCGTGAGTTTGTGACGACAGGAAAAATTTTGTCACAAAATGTAACATTATATGACGAAATCAGTCCTCGTCATGAGGAGTTTTGTCATAAAAAGAAGGATTTCTTGTAGTGGTACCAGATACAAGTATGACTATGTAAGGTTATGGATTGCTTGCAGAGATGTTCGGAAAGTGCCCAAGACTGCAGTGGGTGTACTTGGGATGTTGTGGCAAAACCACCCAAAATAACACGCTTTCGGAGGCGTTCGTCTTCCACTAAACACTAAGCACCCCGAAAGTTAGCTACATCAGACAGTTCCATCGAGCCCACCCCAAGGGAGAACTCGAAACAATCCATGTTTTACACCTAGGATCCAATAATGAGTACGAGCTCAGAATACTTAGTCCATTTCATACAACAAGAGTTCTCGAAAATACATTACTACAATACCAAGTTCAGAGTGCGGAATTTAAACAGCGGAATTGAAATAAGCATCTAACGATAAAATACAAGAATCCAACTATGCCCACCAGAAGAATCCTTCACGCAACAGCCACAACTCAAACTGCACCTACAACAGAGGTAAATAAACTCTGAGTACACAATGTACTCGCAAGACTTACCCGATTAGTGGGAATAATTTCCTGACTCCAAATGATATGATAAGCTTTATGGTTTGCTGGGTTTCCTTTTTATGAAAAGCATTACTAGTAGTGAATCCTTATGCATGTATTTTATTAGCAATCATGATTAGTTCATTAGCTAACCATTCTATGTAAGCACCTGTTCTACTTTCAACCAAGAGTTGAGCAATCAAATCCATTTCACCATCTTTCATCTTCCAGTTATTACTACGGTGCTAGATCATAGCCAAATCGTACCGTATCACACGGTGATTCGTGAACCAATGTAACCCAGCTGGGTACCCAGAAACACATGCCCCGCTTGTACCCCAGGCACAAGCAAGACCAACCCACCACTCTCCTGTCAAGGGGTCCAGGTCCCCGTCCAAACTTGGACTCCAAGCCCCCACTCCTGAGTCCCGGACACAGTGTGGTGCTTAGACCTCCACCATCCCTGCCTCCAATCAGTCGGTCCGGAAAGAGCCGGAACCCACGACAAGAGAGCAACGATCCATCCCGCTCCCTTAAGCAAGTATGTGCTCAGGATAATAAGTCTGTGACCTGACTAGAATCCACAGCAACAGACGGTCCTTAACCGACACGGACAGGGAAAATAGTGTAACCATGCTATGCCCCGTTGGCCGCGGGACACAACCTATTACACCCACCAATACCTGTACCATATCCCTGCCCGGTCTCTATTTCCTTTCACCATTTTATCGTGAGAGTAATAATAATAAACACCTATTATGAGTAACGACAAGTTACTCACGCTACCGATAGCCCAAGCATAGCAGCTACTCGACCTATGCTATTCGGACCCATATGTAGGTTATCTATGTATGTAGTTTCAATATAAATCCTATAACGTAAATGCACATCACATATATATATCCAGTGATCATTCAAAATGGACGCGAGGCCGAATCTCACCAAGGGGGTCGACGCGAGGCGATGGGCGGCAGTTGCACGAGCCGGGACGCCGTTGAAGGACCTCTCCATGATGGCGGGCACCCTGCGGCAAAGGAGACGGCGTTCTTGTGAGCCGCAGCAACAACAAGGCAGTAGGGGTAGCGGATGAGCAACGATGACTCACTAGTGACCTAACCGAGGTGCCGGCTCAGCCGAAGACGACCCGAGCGATGTTGGTCACGTGCGCGCTGCGAGGTGAACGGTGGACCGCAAAGGCACGGCCGCGTCAGCGGCGAGGAGGCAGCACTAGAGCTGCGACTAGCGTGCGGACGATGAAGAGGGGTTCTAGGCGGGGCTAGTGGTGCGGTCAATTCGATGCAAGATGGCAAGGTTGAAGCTGGCCACGATGAGGCGGGCTGGACCTTAGTGGCGCGGCGGCGGGAGCAAAGCTCCAAAATTGGAGCTCGGCCTGGCCGTAATCAAGGCAGGGTGGGGGCGGTCGGCAACAGGACGTAAAGGCGGAGACGCGGGCACGAGGAATTGATGAGAGGTGCTCACTCTCTCGCTCACCGTGACCGCGACTCGATGGCGGCGGAAAGCAGAGGGAGAAAGAGAGAAACGGGGCGCGACAGGTGGGCTCGGTTCGTCCTCGCCTTGGCGGAACACGAGCGATTGTGGCCGAGGGACCTACGTCCAAGCACGAGGGGATGAGTGCGAGCGTCCGCAACCGAGCGTGGCCCTCGCGCCGCAGCGCCATTAATAGTTGTAACACCCTCGGTGTTACGCCCTAAACCAACTACTAAATCGTGTCATGAGCATCGTGTTTATGTAATAATGCATGCGATAGAAGGTGTTGATAAATTTCTTGTAGCCTAAAATAATCAATAAAAATGTTAAATCAATGTTGATGCAATAGCTCACGTATATCAAGTAGGGTTTAAAACCAATTTTTATTAAACAAAAATACTATAAAACATGTGTGTGATACTTAAATAAAATTGGAAGTGGAAGCTTTGTAGCTGACCATGAAATGCTTGCTGTTGAAAAAGAGTATAATGGGATGTGGCATGTTTTTTTTTCTTCTATATGGAGTAGTATCTTTTTGCCCCCTTCCAAAGAAAAAGAGTATCCATTGTTCAGTCCGGAAACCATGACGAAGGGGTTGTTTTGTTTAAAGGTGTAACACACGTAGGAGTATAGTCTGCCTTTACCTCGCCGCTCAAAGGCGACTGCATGCATGATGCATGGGATCCGTCCCTCCCTCCTATAGGGTGTCCCCATAGCCAGGCACCCGCTTGGCCCGCCTGATGGAGACAGAGCTTGTAGCCAAATAGTGCCAGGAGCAAGCAAAAGATTGTTGTGTGCCACTGTCACCGATAAAACAAGACCCCGCCAAAGCCTTTGTACGTCAGGGCGGCTCGCGCCTTTAGGAATAGCAGGCCAAACACGGGCTTGGACGGACGTGCTGTACATCGGGCAGCGCAAGGGGAAGCTCAAAGCTAGCGCGTGAAAGGGACAAAACGATGCCCTGTGCTGCGCCCGTCTACCGAGCACCTGCACCTGCTCATCGCTTTTCTCCTCCCTCTGCCGCTACCTGATGACTGACGAGTCGAAGAAGCCTCGGCGCCGCCCAACGCGGCCGCGGCCGCTGGCTGCGTGCCGGTGGGTGGGTGCCGGCGTTGCATGCGACATGCCGTGCCAGGGCAGGCAGGCAGGCCGGCCGGCCTGGGCGATGGATATCACTGTGCGTATGAGTTTTCATCGCAACAGCCAACACTGACACCAGGCGCAACACAACAGTGCGGATAAGACTGTAGACGCCCGTCTGCACGTCACGCAATAGAGGCCACACCGTCACAGTCAGGCTTTCCTCTGGCGAAGCAAAAAAAACCGCTGCCGTCTACCGGTCTACGTATGTCATCTGTAGCCGCACAGCTGTACCGGTCTACGTATGTCATCAGTGCATGGTATATACAGGAGCAAAAGATGCCTCTGTACTGTAGCCTGCGTCAGGTTGATTGGAGCACTGAGAATCGAGACGGGCTTGGTTGTTCTTTGTACACTGCTTATACATCTTTCCTGCGGACACAAGTTGTGGACATATATACCTTGTACCTGCATAATTGCATTAAGTGAGGTAATCTTCCAATCATATTCCGACAACCAACATGGATATGTGGTGCATGTGCATGCCATCGTGTGACGGTGTGAGCGCGTGTTTGCAATCAGTCCATGTCTCGAAGATACAACGAGTACGAGTTGAACAACCAACAGTGCACAGCAGCTTCCGTACCGTCTTCTCTTAGTGGCACCAAAGCCCTTTGCTAGCTAGCCACATTCGAAGGAGGGAAGGAACAAGAGCGGTTTTTTAACACCCCCTCCTCAATTTTCACGATTGTTCGAGCGAGAATTTACCCCTATAACTTTTGAAGCCGTTTATTTTTGCATACTAAGTGATATTGATGACGTTGCTTAGCCGCGAGCGGTGTAAATCGAATGAAATTGAAAGTTCAGAAAGATAAATAGAACTAAATATATTATAAAAAATATCCACAAATCCATCCATTTTTTTCAAAAAATTATCAAATAATTTTTACATGAAAAATATGCAATTAAAAAACATATAATTTGGTGTAATCTTAGAAAGTTTGTAGAAAATTTGTTTTAGGTCGAAAAATTGGGAAAACTAGCTTTAGTTTTATTTCTAAAATCATGCTCTATCTTATGGCACCAAGCTTAAAATTACTTTAACCTTGTTGGTCTCATTTTTGTGTTTATTTGCTAGTAGAAGCTCTCATTACCTATTATAATTAGTTGATGTTGATCCTCCAAACTAGGTAGAAGCTCTGGCGGAGCGTTGTTAGGACCATAGTGGGCACTGATTCCTGCCCGAGATAATTTTTCATAGTACTTGTGTTAGCTTGCAGGGCTGCATGTACACGCGTTTGATATATTCAATTCATCTTTAGCAACTGTTATTTTAAGTGAGTTTTAATACATAATGAATGATGCAGCGTAGTATGGGAGGAAAACCTAGATGGTAGCACAAGAACACTGGGTGTGTTCCATCGGTGTATGGTGCTTGTATCGTATATCTTGGCTGAGAGGATACGGACTGAGTGGAACCGTATTTCAGAAATGAAGTTGTTTGGTGAGGTTGCATTAGCGGATACAAAAAAAAAAAAAACTGAGATGTTGTTTGGTTGACTGTTTGAGCGGATGCAGCTTGTCTAGCCTGTGAAACTAACACATGGGTCCGTCACCCTCATCCTGTATCCAGTCAGCGAGGCCCAGTAGTGAAGCTTGATTTAGGCGTATCCCACCAGCCTGTATCGACTCATGAAATTGCATCCGCTCATGCAAACATGCAACCAACCAAACAGACTTCTCGCTCAACTTTCTATAGTCATGCAGGATCGGTGGAACAGACCAACCAAGCACACCCATGACGTTTTGTACATATGATAAAAAATGTAGACCTGAGCAAATTGAGTCTGGCCCGAGCCCAATGGGTTTTAGCCTGCCTGCGAACCTTATTGGACAGGGCCTGGGCATAGATCCCGCAGCCCAGGAATTTTTTTCTTGGCCCAAGCCAGGCCCAAAATGATGTCTTTTTGCTTTACACTATAAAATGCGTGGACGGCTCACCCAAGTCCAGGCCCGGCCTGAAAAATTAGGCCTGACCTGCCCAGTGGGACGGTTATGGGCGGGACTTTTTCAGCCCGAAATAACCGGTCTTTTTTTTTTGGCCCGGCCCGCAAAATGCTTAGGTCTAATCAAGTGACACAAAAATGATTGAGTGATACTTGATACTAAATAGTATTAAGTACGGTGTGGTTACCTAACACTTGTGTTTTCATAGACTTGTCGTTGACGTAGATGGAAATCGGTGATCTTACTTACTCGATGGCCCATCTCTCCCCCTTAGCCCCCTCGCCACCCCTGCTCCTCCATGGCGATGACCCTCATGAGAGCTCTCTGGCGGCCTCTCCTCCTCGGAGAGACCCCGCGTTGTTGTCTGAGGATGTTGCGACGCTCACCAATCTACAGGATGCCTGGAGAAAGGTGAATCTACCTGCGACCGGTTTTGAGGGCGAAGCGCCTACATCCCCTAGCAGCCAGGCCTCCCCGGAGTTGAAGTCACCACCTACAGATCCGGTGAATAACACGGTGGAGAGGTGCGGAGGTGTTGCAGCGTCTGAGGGGATGATTTGGGGAAGGAAGGGATGGAAGACGAAGGAAGATATTGCTGTGGTGAGATGTAAGAAACCTGCTCCTTCTCCATGTCAATTTAGAGGAGAGGAATTCCCCTGCTTGCATGAGGCGAATCAGATCGGTTTGAAGAAGAAGTAGAAGTACGGACCACCTTTCCGAGTCGATCGATGGTTCAAACATACAACAGCGGAGAAGGAATTTCCTTTTGATGATGTGGAGGAAGAGACTCTGAAGCTCAAATTTACACCAGTTCGATTTCGTTGGGCGAGGTTTGATGAAACCTGACGAGAGGTTAAAGAAGTGGGAACAACAAATTTAGCGAAACTAAAACCAATTGACCATGGGCAATTTCATGAATCTAGGTGGTTCAGACCACCACCCAAGGTACGCATCATCCCGGGGATCCTAGGGCCATACCCGGTTGCAGGTACATGCGGCAACCATCGGGATGGCGGTGAACGAGAGGTGAACAATGACCCCGAATCAGGGCACCGCTCACCAAAAACCTATGACCTAGGCCGAGACAGCGGGGTAGAGGTGGACTCCGCTTTTCCCAATTCGTCGCTGCCACCCCTTCCAAGTCCAATCCTAGCTCGATTCATCAGTCACTTCTGGCAGAAGGCACCAAGTCAATCCTTTGCGGCGGTGGTAAGGGCCGAATTGGCTCCCATCATCAAAGTGGGGATGTTCCAACATGGAGGAGGCCGCCGTGGCGGCTTCGGGCAAGGTCGCGAGGGGTTTGGAGGCAAACGACAAGGTCGGGGGAGTGGGAGGTCTGGGGGCAGACTCAATACTTGGATGCTTAAAGATGAAGGTCCAAGAGGTGCTGATCATCACGAAGAAGTGGCAGAAGAAGAGTTGGTTCCTGATTCTCAAGCCAAGGAGCAAATCTCTGTCAACTCCAAGTGGGAGGGGAAGCAAGTGCAGAATGAGAAGCAAACTTAGTGGGGTCCGAAGCGGGATCACTCTGCTGAAGATGGTGGTGAACATCCTTCGGCTATGGGAGGTAATCATTAGAACCATCCCAATCCTAATGCTCATACATCTGGTACTTTGGATCTGAATGTTGCTTGTGGTAACTATGGAATGTATAAATCACTCCACCTTTGATTGCAAAAGATGTTTGGCTTGGAATCTAGGTCCGGAATTGTGTGCAGCGCAAGTAGAGGACCAAAGTTTCTTTTATATTGATGAATGCATTGATCAGAGGGTGACTCAAGAGAAGGCTAGTACAGCTGTCATAACAGTTATCAGTGGATCTATGAATGCTAAGCAAATTGAACTTGAGTTCATGAATCTCATTGGAGCCGATGCTTGGAGATGGCGTGCTCGACCAGTTGCTGACGACAATTTTTTCATGAGATTTCCTACTGCTAACATGGTCACTCAGTGGAGTAAACTGAAGAATTTAACAATGAGGAATGAAGACTAGATCAAGATTGAGGCTTGGTCACCTGCTGTGGGTGCCAAAGGGGTCTTGCAGTCAAGCTGGTTTAGAGTGAGTAAAATCCCTACTGATCAAAGATCTATTAGGACATTGGCTAAAGTTGGTGGGTTGGTTGGGAAAGTCATTAAGGTTGATGAAGGTACCAGATACAGGTATGACTATGTAAGGTTAAGGATGGCTTGCAGAGATATTAGGAAAGTGCCCAAGACTGTAGTGGGTGTACTTGGGATGTTGTGGCAGAACCGCCCAAAATAACATGCTTTCGGAGGTGCTCATCTTACACTAGACACTAAGCACCCCGAAAGTTAGCTACATCGGACAGTTCCGTCGAGCCCACCCCAAGGGAGAACTTGAAACAATCCATGTTTTACACCCAGGATCCAATAATTAGTACAAGCTCACAATACTTAGTCCATTTCATACAACAAGAGTTCTCGGAAATACATTACTACAATACCAAGTTCAGAGTGCAGAATTTAAATTGGGGAATTGAAATAAACATCTAACGATAAGATATAAGGATCCATCTGTGCCCACCAGAAGAATCCTTCATGCAACAGCCACTCCTCAAACTGCACCTGTAACAGGGGTAAATAAACCCTGAGTACACAATGTACTCGCCAGGCTTACCCGACTAGAGGGAATAATTTTCCGACTCCAAAGGATATGATAAGCTTTATGGTTTGCTAGGTTTCCTTTTTGCGAAAAGCATTACTAGCAGTGAATCCTTATGTATGTGTTTTATTAGCAGTCATGATTAGTTCATTAGCTAACCATTCAATGTAAGCACCTGTTCTACTTTAAAGCAAGAGTTGAGCAATCAAATCTATTTCACCATCTTTCATCTTCCAGTTATTACTACGGTGCTAGATCATAGCCAAATCGTACCGTATAACACGGCGATTCGCGAACCAATGTATCCTAGCTGGGTACCTCAAAACATACGCCCCGCTTGAACCCCAGGCACAAGCAAGACGAACCCACCACTCTCCTGTCAAGGGATCTAGGTCCCCATCCAAACTTGGACTCCAAGCCCCCACTCCTGAGTCCTGGACTCAGTGTGGTGCTTAGACCTCCACCATCCCCGCCTCCAATCAGTCAGTCCGGAAAGAGCCAAAACCCACGACAAGAGAGCAATGAAACTTCCCGCTCCCATAAGCATGTATGTGCTCAGGATAATAAGTCTGTGACCTGACTATAATCCACAGCAATGGATGGTCCTTAACCGACACGGATAGGGAAAACAGTGTAACCAAGCTATGCCCCATTGGCCGCGGGACACAACCTATTACACCCACCAATACCCGTACCATATCCCTGCCCGGTCTCCATTTCCTTTCACCTTTTTATCGTGAGAGTAATAATAATAATCACCTATTGTCGGTAACGGCAGGTTACTCACGCTACTAATAGCCCAAGCATAGCAGCTACTCGACCTATGCTAGTAGGACTCATAGGTAGGTTATCTATGCATGTAGTTTCAATATAAATCCTGTAACATAAATGCACATCACATATATATATATATCCAGTGATCATTGAAAATAAGGGTTATGCACCGGGGCTTGCCTTAGGCAGGCGGAGTGTCAGCTAAGTCAGTCGCTGGTGGCTCCAAGGCTTCCTCCTGTACGAGAACCTCCTCCTCGTACTCCTCGATCACCTCCTCATACTCCTGCTCGCTGGCGATCACGAACTCCACCAACTCGTTCTCTACATGCATGCAATGACGATGCAACCCTTAATATTAAGGCAACAACAATTCTTAAGATAAGAATACATCTACTAAGGTACTAAGCTAGCTCTAATGGCTAAGATACTAACTACTTATCATTTCTCTACCAAATAGATTCCAAGCTCACCCTACAAGTGCTTAATTTTTATAAACCAATATCACGCCATTATTCATTTGACCTTAATGGGTATTTAGCTACCATATTAAATAGTCTATTTTAGGGCTACACCTAATAATGCCATGAGGCTACTATAGAAATTTCAGAGTTACAGCTATCATGGATTTGCCACAACAATTACTACAAATATTATCATAATAATTTTAAATGCTTTCAATTGATTTAATATATCTCAGCATCATCATAGATAGGCATAAACTAATCACACCAACAGATAGATCACATTTTTAGGAACCTAACAAAATTGGTTGCACAATTTTTGAATACCTACATGATTTTATATGATTTACCAAAGATCGACTTAAAATTAAATCAGAAAACTATTCCTAATTCCTTATGAAAAAGAAAAACGAATTCTCCCGCGTGGCCCACACGGGCGACCCACGCGACGCAGCGCGCGGCGGCCCACGTGAGGCCGGCCTGCAGCGCGAGGCGGCCCGCGGTGGGGGAATCCCGCGCGTGTTGGCATATTAGCAAAAATGCCCCTAGACTATGAACAAAACAACCCACAGTCCATGTTACTATTCCTAGAGATAGCACCTATGCAAAAGACCCTTGTACTCTCTCCTCTTTACAACGACATTGTCCCTGGCCTCCCCTGCGCGCTCCGGCGCTGTGAGCGGTGGCACTAGCGACAGCACCAACCACCTAGGACCCATGCTAACCTAGCTAAGAGGCCGAATCTCACCAAGGGGGTCGACGCGAGGCGATGGGCGGCGGTTGCACGAGCCAGGACACCGTAGAAGGACCTCTCCACGACGGCGGGCACCCTGCGGCAAAGCCGATGACATTCTGGTGAGCCGCAACAACAACAAGGCAGTAGGGGTAGCGGATGAGCAATGACGACTCACCAGTGACCTAACCGAGGTGTCGGCTCGGCCAGAGACGACCCGAGCGATGCTGGCCAAGTGCACGCTGCGAGGTGAACGGCGGACCACAAAGTCACGGCTGTGTCAACGATGAGGAGGCAGCACTAGAGCTGTGACTAGAGTGCACACGATGAAGAGGGGTTCTAGGCGGGGCAAGTGGTATGGTCAATTCGACGTGAGATGGCAAGGTTGGAGCTAGCCACGATGAAGCGGGATGTGCCTTAATGGCACGGCGGTGGGAGCAAAGCTCCAAAATTGGAGCTTGGCCTAGCCATAATCAAGGTGAGGTGGGGCGATCGGCAAGAGGGCGTAAAGGCAGAGATGCGGGCACAAGGAATTAATGAGAGGTGCTCGCTCTGTGGCTCACCATGACCGCAACTCGATGGCAGTGGAAGGCAAAGGGAGAAAGAGAGAAATGGGGCGTGACAGGTGGGCTTGGTTCGTCCTTGCCTTGGTGGGACGTGAGCGATTGTGGACGAGGGACCTACGTCCAAGCACGAGGGGACGAGCGCGAGAGTCCGCGATCGGCCATGGCCCGCGCGCGGCAGCGCCATTAATAGCTGTAACACCCTTGGTGTTACGCCCTAATCCAACTACTAAATTGTGTTATGAGCATCGTGTTTATGTAATAATGCATGCAATAGAAGGTGTTGATAAATTTCTTGTAGCCTAAAATAATCAATAAAAATGTTAAATCAATATTGATGTAATAGCTCATGTATATCAAGTAGGGTTTAAAACCAATTTTTATTAAACAAAAATACTATAGAACATGTGTGTGATACTTAAATAAAATTGGAAGTGTAAACTTTGTAGATGACAATGAAGTGCTTGCTGTTCAAAAATAATATTGCTTAGTAATATTTTCAATAGCATAGAAATGCAATTTGAAATAGAGTTCAACTCAAAAAACTTAGAAAATTTCAACCTTGTGTACAGCTGGACATTGCCAAGTTTAGCAATTTATTTAGAGAGATTGAGTTAGAGGGTGATGCGGTGTTTTAGCTCATCTGAGAAGCCTCATGTATCAGTTTGATCATGGTGAAGTCGGTTTCGGTTTAGAGGCAATGGTTTAGTGGTAGTCGCTGCTTTAGAATCCATGCACAACACGTTCTCGGGCTAGCCCTCTGGGCTAGGCGCGGTCACCAGGCCATGGGGGTGTGTCGTCGCGTCGTTGCCGTGCTCTGCATGTTCACGCACGCTGCCACGCTTGGCCGGCCTAGTCGGCCACACCATGGCGTTGGCCGGCTCCAACCCAACTGACCGCCGCTGCTGCTGCCACGCTGTAGCGCTCTGTGCCGCTGTTGCCACTGCTGCGCTGCTCCCTCTTTCTCTCTCCCTCCCTTCATTGTAGCATGCGTTGTTCGCTATGCACATCACTGTGCTACCGTGCCATGGCCTCAGGGCCGTACCACGGGTGCTGCTACTGCCTCCATGCCTGCGCTGTGTCGATGCCACTGCCGCTACCATCACATCACCACGCTGCGCGCCTGCTGCTACACCGCTTTACATCATTGGCCCACTTTGATGCCACGTGCATGAGGCTATGTCGTCGTCGCCTTGCCATTTATGGCACTACGGCACGTTGATCATGTCGGTAGCATTCGCGTGGCCGCGTGGCTATGCGCCAGGCTAGGCTTGTCCGCCACTGCTCTGTGTCTTGTGCACGTACCGCTAAGCCATGCATAGGACTACACTCTACCTTCTCTATCACCTTGCCTCACCCTATAGCACACGTTCACAGCCGCGCACCTCACCTACCTCGCTCCGGCTCGTACCGCCCCCTGCCTCTTCACGACGCCGCACTACCACGTACACATGACCGCGCAGGCACTCCTAAAGGTTCCACCCGAGCATTAACCACGCAACCCCTACCCTTGCTCATGAGGTTGTGTCCTCATGCTGCCATGCCTTGTCATGTCTTGGCCGGTCCACGTTAAGTCAAGGCCGCTGTCCACAATGTAGCAGCAGCAGCACACCATTCCTTCCTTTCAAATTCACCAGCTCGGGCTTCGCAGGGCAATTCCCCGCACTAGTGGGTGGCATGGGTAGTCAGCTACGCGCCCTGTTCTCTTCAAGCCTGGCCGATCACTATCGACCGATAATTTGGCATTTTGCTCACCGTCGGTCGTGGGCGCCGCCGAATCAGTAGGTTGGGAGGTAAGGCAGGTAGGAGTGGTGGCAATTCGATTGCTCATAACCTTGCACTCGCCTTCACCCCCTCTATCTGGTGCTCGCACTATTTTTGCTAGGAAACTCATCGACGACATGGTGACACGCCGGTGTCCATCGCAGAGCGTCGCTGCCCCGCTCGGTCGCACGTGGCCAGACCGCCACGGCGCTTCCAGCTTCAACCGTCAGTAGTGCGTACACCACGGTGAGCTACGGATGCTTCTCCGCTATCTCTACCTTGCCATGAGGGCGTAGGCTCGCCAAAATAGTCACGTCATCGCCGTGGATAGCCGGTCGATGCTGTAGCCCACGATAGTGTGCCTCCGAGTCCATAACCGCCACCCATCCTTGCTCGTTTAGATGTAGATGGTGGTTGGCCCCTTACTTCCATCGTAGCGAGCCTAGTTTGCCCAGCATAACCACCATTGTCGCCGGTGTGTCGCGTTGCTACGCACGGGGGCGTTGAGGACTGCCCCATTGCAATGGCAACACATTCCAAGGTCTTTAATGCAAAGCGTCAGTTTGTAGTAATAGTGTTTTGTTGCTCCGCATGATTATTCAAAAACTTGAGCCCACTTTTACAAAACGCGAGCGCGCGCGGGCGCCCCCAGCCTTGGGCCATACTGGGCCGCTACGAAGCACGCGCAGCCATGCCGCGCTGGGCTGTCGGGCCGAAATGGTCGCCACTGGCCCTTTTCCTTTTCTAAGCATTTTCTAATTTAGTTTCTAAGGTAAATTTGTAAATTCAATATAAAATTGTGTAGTTAACCAAAAATTGTGAAACCAATTTTGTTAAGTTCCTAAAATCATGATCTATCTGCTAGTATATTTTGTTACCATAGTTTTATAATATTTTCCAAAGTTATCTAATTAATTTAAGATGCGTAATATTATAAAATATAAACTTGTAGGAATTTTTGTGATAAATTGGTGATATTGTTGGCTTTGAAACTTTTACAGTAAATTCCTAACATTATTAGGTGCTCACTGTAATTTTTAGAGCTACATAATAATTAGGTTGCTAAGGTACCTAAGTGAGACATAGTTCGAAAATATATATTTAATCAATAAAATGCTGAAACACCTTGGGATTTTTAAACTAGAACATTTTCTGGGAAACAACGCCTTATTCGACAACGTGGATACGTAGACTAGTATGTTAGTCATTAAAGCTAGCTCATTAGCTTGCGGAGCGTAATCGTAATTGAGAGTTATAGTTGTCGGTTATTAATTACATCTCTGTGTTGCATCCATGTATATCATAATAGAAACAATAATGGATCACGGAGTCAACCGAGGTAGCAGAAAAGATGATGTCTTGATGATCGTGTCACTATGATGGAATGCTAACTCTTAGTTATATCTTACCCAGGCAAGCCCCGGTGCATAACCTCTATTATTCTGTACTTTATCTTATGCTTGTGCATTAAGTTTTAAGGAGTTCAATGAAAACCACTTGCATTTATATATCCTTTTTCTATGAGTACTACTAGTACGACAGGATCGTGTAGATTGCTATGCTATAGGATCTGGTATATGTTGAGTGATTATCTGTCACTAGCGAGAGATAGGAAAGATATTATTGTTGTTATTATATTACTATCACATGGAATATATATATGAATGATAATTGGAGACCTGGCGGAATGGTACTTTGGATCTGGGCTTGGTTAGGCATTCGAGCGAGGCTCGGGTTGCACTTGTTCCGCCTGTGTTGGTTAAGGACCGTCCATTGCTGTGGATTTTAGTCAGGTCACAGACTTATTATCCTGAGCACATACTTGCTTATGGGAGTGGGAAGGCTCGTTGCTCTCTTGTCGTGGGTTTCGGCTCTTTCTAGACCGATTAATTGTAGGCGGGAATGGTGGATGTCTAAGCACCACACTGAGTCTGGGACTTAGGAGTGGGGGCTTGGAGTCCAAGTTTGGACGGGGACCTAGACCCCTTGATAGGAGAGTGGTGGGTTAGTCTTGCTTGTGCCTGGGGTACAAGCAAGGCGTGTGTTTTGGGGTACCCAGCTAGGATACATTGGTTCACGAATCGTAGTGTGATACGGTAATGACTTGGCTATGATCTAGCACCGAAGTAAGAACTAGAATAAGAAAGATGATAAAATGGTTCTGATTGCTTATCACCTACTTGAAAGTAGCATAGGTGCTTACATAGAATGCTTAGTTAATGAACTAATGATGACTGCTAATGAAATTGAATATAAGGACGCACGTTTAGTAATGCTTCCGCAGATGCAATAACCCACAAGCCAGATAGTCTTGCATATCCTTGGAGTCTTTTCTTTTTCTCTTGTTGGGTAAGTCTTGTTGAGTACAATCGAGTACTCAGGGATTTATTCCCCCTGTTGCAGGTGATCAGAGGATACTTAGAGCTGACTCTTATGTGGGGAGACCTCCTGGTGGGCTCAGCGAGGATTCCTTTCGTGCTACGACCGTAGTGTTTATTTATAACCCTCACGAAAGGCTTTATAAGAAAAGATGTAAAATCTGTTAGCATCTCTTGTATATAAATGTTCATTATGTTAAAGCTCCACCATGTCCTTAAGTTAATCCTGCTTCCACTATAACTCTAATAACATTGTTATAATCCGCTGTTATAATAAATTGAGATAATATTCTGGTACTGTAATAAGGTGATGTAAGAAATGACTTAAGAATGTTATAAGCTTTATTCTCTTATTTGTGATCCTGATAGAAAAATGTGGATTTTTGAGTTCTCCCTTGGGGTGTGCTCAACGAAACTGCGTAGTTTAGTGTTCTCTCTTGGGTACTTAGTGTCTAATGGAAGACAAGTACTCCTGGGAGGCATTAGATTAGGCGGTTCTACCACAGGTGGTATCAGAGCATAAATGAGGAAATAAAGCTTCAAAATACTTTTCTAAACTAAAATTTGACAACCTATTTTTTGCAAAAAGTTAGGCCGTTTAACTACGAAGTATATAAGTAGCCCTATTGCTATAGTTGAACATCCGGAATAGGTTTAACTAGGTTCTCTCCGGTAGACTGACTCTCACATAGTATACGATCTTTAAGTCAGTCGCGCTAGTAATGCCTTAGTCGTCATGACCGTATTGCTGGTAGATGCACCCTTCATACATGTCACGCGTGTCGTATTGTGCACGACTGACCCATCCTTGTTCCAGAGTTACTGTCGCACTATGGCTTCATGCTTCGCGTTCACCTATGGTTCACGCCTGCCATGACCCACGTCTCCCCATACTCTTTTCTACGATCTTGTCAGACCCTTGCCCTGCAGCTGTATTAGTCATTAATGGCCTCGGACATCGCTGGCCTTGAACACGCAAAAAATTCGATCGAATCCTTTGTAGTGGCAACGCTAGAACCGAAGGTGGATTGCATCAGGACCCCTGACCGCTCTGCCATTATAAGTAGGGTCTAGCCTAGCCATTGTTACCACCACTCGGTGCACTCCAGCTCACCTAGCCCTTCCTTTTGAGCAAGCCTTTCGCTCAATCCTTCCTTGTAACCACCCACCAGGAATGGTAGGAGCCTGGGTTAGCAGTTATTGCCTGAACATTGAGGGTTTTCCCAAAATCCTATATGCCACCCTGCAAAAGCTTGGAGTCAAGGACCGTCCTGAGTTTGAGGGTTGTGAGTATGAAAAGCATGGCACTGAGCAGTGTGAAGTTACCGTCTATATTGGGAACAGTGAGGAGTTCCCCGACATTAGTGAAGACTAGAATGTGACCGCAACCGGGTTTCACTTCATCGACACCTACCAAGTTGTGGCCCGCAAAGCCTTGTGGTACCTTTGCCAGATCTATGGAGAGCCCATTGCTCGTACCCCCATGAAGTTCTTTCCACCTTTGGAAAAGAATCGATGGGTATGGAGGGATTGCATAGAGGCTTTACAAGGGTGGGATGCATAAGAAGACAGTGCAAGCATGGTGCACTTGACCACGTACCTGCTTGCTCTAGATGAGTAGTATGATTGACAAGCCTCAGAGCTAAGGAAGTGCCTCCGATGAGCCGAGGAAGCCGAGATCTTCTCTAGGATGCTCTAGGTATAGCTTGCCGAAGCGCATGCCAGTGCGGTAGCTGCAGAGAGTCATGAGACTGCCATGTCAAAAGCCCTAAAGGAGGCTAAAGATCGACATGCCCATCAGTGGGGAGAGGCCTACCTTGTCACCAGGGCCAAGCGTAGGATGCTGGCCGCTGAAAGGCAAGATCCCTTGATCTTGAAGGGAATCCCTATCCACCCGCCAAAAAGGAGAACCAGTGTTGTAGTACCGTCAACACCCTCACCCTTAGAAATGTCAGAAGTAGAGCCCTTGCTTCCCCTCACTCAGCCACTGCCTAGAGAGGAGGTAGATCCATAGCCTGGGCAGTAAAAGAATCTGCCAAGCCTGGGAATGAAGATGTGTGGTCTTACAAAGTAGATTAGTTTCCTTGGGAAGATGTACCCATAGTTAGTGGTGTCTTTCGTCGCTGTCCTCCAGTATTGTAATCTTTCTGTTGTATTTCATCCGTAGTTATTGAGATCGTCCGATCATAGGGAAGGTGAACGATGTGTCGAGAATGGGAGAGTGAATGCCTATATGTTGTACCAGCATAAGGACATTTGGGATGTACATTTTATTTATGTTGTTGTGTTTATTGCGTCCATCTATCCCTAGGTCTCGTTAGACGTGCTTAGGGTTTTCAAGGACGACGTTAAGTGGGTTACAAGAGAGCCACCATTCAGATGCCAACAAACCAGCCGTGATTGGATAACGTAGGACACTATGTCAACTAATTGTGGATGTCCCAGCAGAGCATTTGAATCTCTTTAAATCAAATCCGTTGTGAGATTTGAATTCCTTGTCCCTTGTTGTGAAAGGAACCTTTGTTGTCTAAATCTTCCCTTGCAATACTCCTCTGATTCTGTGGTATATGAGCCCACCGCCTTCATGGCGTGTATATTGATAATAGTTGCCTGGTTAATAGCTTATGGTACCACAACAAAACCAAGGGACCCTGTGGAATAGATGCCACATGGTGACGCTGCTCGGCACGCGTTGGTATCGAGGTTGTTGACCAAGCACCTTTACCAATTTACACTACCGTACCGCTCTTGACACAAAATATTCTTCTTGGAAGTGTTCGGGTGTTCGAACGGGAAATCCACAATGGGTTGATGAAATAGTGTTCCCCCAAAGTTATAAGAGAATGTTGTTTTGGAGGAAGCATGTATGTCGTGATCTTAGTTCGTACAAAAGGTTGGCGCATATGGTGAACAAGGAAGGGAAGGAAAAGAAAAACAACAAGGAAAAGTTAGCCCTCGGGTAGTAGTGAGTGATTGGAAAAAACCTAGGTGGATGACATGTCCCAAACACTATGTCTAGCTCGCCCACACTACGCACTCTAGGTCACTATTGCCGCGTGCCCTGCGGACGCCATGAAAGCTCTAGTTTGGTTTTGGTGAATTGATGAAACCCTAAGTGCTAACCTAGTTTATTAAAGTGATTATGAGATAGGTAGCACTACTCCAAGTGGTGAAGCAAATGAAGATCATGACATGATGATGGTGATGCCATGGTGATGATCAAGTGCTTGGACTTGGAAAAGAAGAAAGAGAAAAACAAAAAGCTCAAGGCAAAGGTAAAATTGATAGGAGCTTTTCGGTTTAAGTGATCGAGACACTTAGCGAGTGTGATCATATTTAGGATCGATAGCCATCCTATTAAGAGGGGTGAAACTCGTATTAAAATGCGGTTATCAAAGTGCCACTAGATGCTCTAACTCAATGCATATGCATTTAGGATCTAGTGGAGTGCTAACACCTTTGAAAACATTTGTGAAAATATGCTAGCACATGTGCAGAAGGTGATACACTTGGTGGTTGACACATTTGATCAAGGGTGGTGAAGTTCGGGGTCCAAAGGAGAAGTTTCGTATTGACCAGACTCTGACCCCACGTCCAGTCAATAGCGCGCAGTGAAGGCCGCCCACGGTCCCTTAACCGGACGCTGAAGAGAAAGAGGGACCGGACACGCAAGGGGTGTGTCCGGTCACCTAGTGATGTATGCTGACGCAAGCAATAGAGAGAGGCTGAGTTGACCTGACGTAGGCTTGGGTCTGGTCATGAGCCACCGGACGCGTCCGGTCATGAATTTCTGCCTTTAGAACCTTATTGGAAGTGACCAGACACCAGGCGATAGTGCGTCCAGTCCTACACTGCATTGCGTTTGGTCGCAACTTAACACATGGCACGAAAGCTGACTAGCTGTTAAGATCGGGCACTCGGCATTTGAGGCTGATGACATGTGGTGAGCATCGGGTGACCCGATGCTGGGGTCCTGCATCCGGTCAACCTGACCGGCGTGTCCGGTCAGCCCATGTTTCACTGGACAGAGGAGCCAACGACTCTTTTCTTGGGTGCTCTCTATTTAAGCCCCATGGCTGGCTCAAGCTCACTCGCTTGGCCATTTGCATTGACATAGCAACCTTGTGAGCTTGGCCAAAACCCTCCCACTCATCTCCATCATTGATTCATCATCCTTGTGAGATTGGGAGAGAATCCAAGTGCATTGCTTGAGTAATTGCATCTAGAGGCACTTGGTGCTCGTGTTTCGCTGCGGGATTCGCTTGTTACTCTTGGTGGTTGCCACCACCTAGATGGCTTGGAGCAGTGAGGATCGTCGAGCGGAAGTTGGTGATTGTCTCCAGCTCCGATCGTGGTGATTGTGAGAGGTTCTTGACCTTTCCCCGGTGGAGAGCCAAAGGGTACTCTAGTAAATTGGTCGTGGCTTGTGTGATCCTCATCTTGTGTTGGTTGTGCGGCACCCTATTGAGGGTTTGGCATGTGATGCTAATTAGCGCGTGAACCTCCAAGTGAGTGAATCGCCACAACAAGGACTAGCTTGCCGACAAGCAAGTGAACCGCGGTAAAAAATCATTATGTCATCATTTGATTCTGAGGTGATTGGTCTTCATTGGTATTCATTCTTGTGATTGATTGGTTCATTCCTCAACTCGGCGGTATAACCATCTTGCTCTCTCTCTCTTTATATTACTGCAAACTAGTTGTTAAGCTCTTTAGTGTAGCTAGTCATGAGAGCTTGTTAGTTTGGTTAGTGTGGCTCTTTAGTTAGCCTTTTGAGAGCACACTAACTTAGTATAGTAACATAGCCATTGTGTGGATAAAGACTAGAAACTAGAATTGTGGTAGGTGGCTTGCTTTTTAGTAGGCTAGCGCAACACACGCTTCGCCTCATATTTGTCTAACCGGTTTGCTAAGTGTTGTTGTAGAAATTTTTAATAGGCTATTCACCCCCCTAGCCATTAGGACCTTTCAAGTGGTATTGGAGCCGTGGTCACCGTGATTTGAGGCTTAACAACCTTCAGTGTCAAAATGGCTCAAATCAATAACACCAAGAAACCACCCCAATTTGATGGCTCAAACTATCCCTATTAGAAGGCTAAGATGACAACATATATCAAGTCAATCAATAGGAAGGTTTGGAAAGTGGTGGAGACCAAGATTGAGATAGAAGATCCGGAGAATCCCACCACCGCCGAAGAATTGCTTCTCTAATACAATGACATTGCTCTTAGTGCTATTCATGATGCCATTGATGAGAGAACACTTGAGCAAATCAAGAACATTGAGATGGCTCATGAAGCATGGAGGAAGTTGGAGGAATCATTTGAGGGCACTCAAGCCATGAAGGGTGCCAAGGCATATATCCTTAAGGAGAAGTTTGCTAGTTTCAAGATGAAGGAGGATGAAAGTGTGTCGGAGTTGTTCCATAGGTTATAAGTGCTTGTCAATGATCTCAAAGCACTTGGTGAGAAGGTGGAGGACAAGGACTTCTCCCATAAGTTCTTGAGATGCTTACCCTCAAGATTTGGCGCATTGGTCACTATTCTAGTGAGGAGTGGTTTGGACACCATGACACCAAACCAAGTATTGGGAGATATAATGACCGATGATACATATAGAGATGATGATGAGAAGGAAAAAAAGAGGGAGAAGAAAGATGACAAGAAGGATGATAAGAAGAAGAGTGTGGCGTTCAAGGCCACATCATCCAAGGGCAAGGCAAAGCAAGAATCATCAAGTGAAGATGAAGACTTGAGCTTTGATGAGATGGATGATGAGAACATGGCTCTCTTTGTCAATAGATTTGGCAAGTTCATGATGAAGAAGGGCTACCATGCTAGAAGAAAGAAGTCTTAATCCAAGAACAAGGAAGAATCAAGAAGGTGCTTCAATTGTGGAAGCAAAGATCATCTTGTTGCTCAATGCCCATACAATAGTGACAATAGTGATGACAACAAGAAGAACAAGAAGAAGGACAAGAAGGAAAAGAAAGAGAAGAAGGACAAGATGACCTTCAAGAAGAAGAAGAAGGGTGGTTCATATGTAGTCACTTGGGATAGTGATGCTTCCTCAAGTGATGACGATGATAGTGAAGATGACAAGACCACCAAGAAGAAGGCACTTGCAAGCATTGCTATCAATGAGAAACCTTCTCTCTTCGACATTCCATCAGGCTTCATGGCTAAGGCCACTAAGGTACAAACTTGTGATGATGGAAGTGATGAGGAACATGATAATGAAAATAAAAATGAGAGTGATAGTGATGATGATGAACCAACTAAGGATGAACTACTTGACATGCTAGATGATGCTAAAGAACACTTTGACATTAAGAGAAGGGAATGCAAAAGCTTGCATAAGGAAATAAAAGCCCTTAAGCAAGCCCTTGAGGAGCTCAATGCATCTCATAAGAGGTTAGAGAAAGCCCATGAGAAGCTTGGCAAAGCTCACAAGAAGCTTGAAAAAGCTCATTCCTCTTTGCTTAATGAACAAAATGAGAAGAAGCATGTTGAGACATGTGATGTAGGCTTAACTTGTGATATAATTGATGAATCATTATATAAACCTATGGTGGTGAGGACCGCTTGCTTATGTGCTTGGGTAGCCAAAGAGCTTCTCTCTACAAAGAGGGATTGGGCTATACCCCCAAGAGAGGTAAGGCAGCCTTTGCTCCTCACAAGACTAGTTTTGTGAAGAACAAATAGTGTGAAAGCTAAGTTCATTGGTACACCATGGATGGGCTCAAAGAAGAAAGCCATTTGGGTGCCAAAGAGCTTGGTCACTAACCTTCAAGAACCCAAGCAAGTTTGGGTACCTAAAAAGAATTGATCTTCTTTTGTAGGTCAATTACAAAGCCAAAAGAAGGCATTGGGTTCTCGATAGTGGGTGCACTCAACACATGACCGGTGATGCAAGAATGGTCAACTCAATCAATACCAATGGCAATAATGGTTATGATAGTATCACATTTGGTGACAATGGAAAAACAAGGTCAAATGGCTTGGTAAGATTGCAATATCCAATGACATGAGCATTTTCAATGTGTTGCTTGTTGAGAGATTGAACTTCAATTTGCTATCCATGGCTCAATTGTGTGATCTTGGATTCAAATGCATATTTGGGGTAGATGATGTAGAGATCATAAGTGTAGATGGCTCTAATTTGATCTTCAAAGGCTTTAGATATGAGAATCTATACTTGGTTGATTTCAATGCTAGTGAAGCTCAACTATCTACATGTTTGTTCACTAAGTCTAGCATGGGTTGGTTATGGCATAGAAGGCTTGGTCATGTTGGAATGAAATAATTGAATAGATTGGCTAAGCATGACTTGGTTAGAGGCTTGAAAGATGTTGTATTTGAGAAGGATAAGCTTTGTAGCTCTTGTCAAGCCAGCAAACAAGTTGGAAACACCCATCCTAGAAAAAGCATGATGAGCACTAGTAAAGCATTTGAGTTATTGCACATGAATTTATTTGGGCCAACACAATACACTAGCATCGGTGGAAACAAATATGGCTTTATGAGAGTGGATGATTATACTAGATACACTTGGGTATTCTTCCTAGTGGACAAAAGTGATGTGTTTGCAACATTCAAATCATTTGTCAAGGGCATTCACAATGAGTTTGAAACAACCATCAAGAGAGTTAGAAGTGACAATGGTAGTGAGTTCAAGAACACTAGAATTGATGAGTTATGTGATGAATTTTGAATTAGACATCAATTCTCAACCAAGTACACTCCACAATCAAATGGCCTTGTTGAGAGGAAGAATATATAACACTCATTGATATGGCAAGGTCTATGTTTAGTGAGTATAATGTGAGTCAATCTTTTTGGGCCGAAGCTATCAATACGGCTTGCTATTGTAGCAATAGCCTCTATTGTCACCCATTGAAAGAGAAGACACTATATGAGCTCTTGAATGGTAGAAAGCCCAACATTGCATATTTTTGGGTCTTTGGTTGCAAATGTTATATCTTGAAGAAAGGCACTAGATTGGGCAAATTTGACAAGAAATGTAATCAAATATTCCTACTTGGATACTCAACTACTAGCAAAGCATATAGAGTTTGGAATTTGGATAGTGGTACTCTTGAGGAAGTTTATGATGTTGAATTTGATGAAACCAAGGGTTCCCAAAATGAGAATGAGAACTTGGAAGATGTTAGAGGCATTCAACTTTCAAATACCAAGAAGAACATGGATGTTGGTGAATTAAGGCCTAGGCAAGTGAATGATGATGAAGATGAACAAGTGCAAGTGCTCTCTAGCACAAATATGCAAGATGATACAAATCAAGCTAGTACAAATGGCTCTCATGACAATGAACAAAATCAAGTGGCTAGTACATCATCTCAACCAAATGATCAAGCAAGTGCAAGCGATCAAGTTTCAATACTCCAACCAACCAATATTGCAAGGGATCATCCATTGGACACTATCATTGGTGATATTTCAAGAGGTGTGCAAACTAGATCAAGATTGGCTTCATTTTGTGAGCATTTCTCATTTGTGTCATCCATTGAACCAAAGAAGATAGATGAAGCATTGAAGGATGTTGATTGGATGAATGCTATTCATGAAGAATTGAATAACTTCACAAGAAATCAAGTATGGGAATTAGTATTAGTAGAGAGACCAAAGGGACACAATGTGATTGAAACCAAATGGGTTTTTAGAAACAAGCAAGATCAAGATGGGATAGTAGTAAGGAACTGTTTACACCAAAATTTGGTAAGCTTGTCCTAGAAAGAAAGAGGTTGGCCGATGATGTCAAAAGCAAGAAAGTTTCCTAAATTAAGGGATATTTATGAGCCGGTCAGAAAATATTATTTAACATATTTGAGAGAGACATGGCGTCTAGGTGTATATCAGGATGAAAGAAATAAGGACACATATAAAACAAGGAAGCTTCATCAGCAAGGATTCTGCATAAGGGAAATTAGAGTCCATGTATCTTGATATTTCTTTTTGTTATCTAGTCGTGTTCGTTTAGGACTCTTATTAGCCTAGGGTATAAATATGAACCCCTGACTATTGTAACAAACATCCAATCAATCAGTACAAATTACTTTTTTGGCTTTACGCCAACCCTTAGGAGTAGGAGTAGTGTAGATCTCGGTGAGTTCTTCAACAAGCAGGGCTGCATCGGTCTGGCCGACCTTCGGCTTGTCTATAAGTACCGTCATGGATTATGCTTTGGTTTGTAAGGCTGCATCGGTTAAGTTCGACCTCCACTGCAAGCTCTAGCATAAGCTAGTTATCGATCTTTATCTAGTTCAAGTACGGCTGCATTGGTTAAGTTCGACCTCCACTACTTGAATTAGATTAAGGTCAAGTTATCGGCTCTACCTAAGAGTGGCATCCTTCTGGTAGATTCATTAAGTTATCGATCTTGCTGATGTTCTTATTATCATTAGTTTTCAGCAACATCAACCAGCCCGGTCGAGATCGATCTAGATTAGCCTCATATCCTTTTAGTCCGTCGTTTGCTTTGTTACAATACGATGTTTCTTACTTTGAGCGACGGGTTATGTTTCATCGGCTGTTCTACTTCGATCTTGATTGTGCATAGTACGTGGTTAAGTCATGTCTGATCTTGAGGAGGTTTGCTGGCTAGTTAAATCTGGTCTATAGTTCGCTATTATGGCTGTAACAATCTGGTCGATCCCCACTGATGGCACTTTAGATCGGAGGATGCTAGTTGGTAGATTTGTTTTCAATTAGGCATGACCACGACTGTTTATTATGCCTGCATTGGCTAAATAACCAATTGCCCACACTTTGATGCCTACAGTGTGTCTCCATGATTCTGTTAAATGTGAATAGATCTGTTTACTTTGAAGGTTTGATTTGTTGTCTTTATCATGGCTGCCATCGATCTGGTTGAACCCCACTGTTAGAGATAGCAGGTTAAGTCTGATGAGTTCATAGATTTATCCATGTTAAATAGTCGATTGTTCACATGTTGTAGTCACTTTTCCACCTGAATCGGCTATTTCAGCCGATCCGCTTGAGCTTTCACACATATAGCATGTCTTTCGGAAAGCCTATCAATGTATAGATGGTTTCATGGAATCTTTGGTTTTAGTTTGTAATTATCATCGTAGCTGCCATCGATCTGGTCAAACCTCACTATTGATGGTAACAGATTAGATTCGGAGCATTTGTAGATTTATTTGTACTAGACAGTTGATTTGTTCGCATGTTATATCCTTTCTCGTTAGATTCATCGGCTCAATGCTTTACACTGGTAATACCCACCTAGCTGATGATTTTATTTATATTTACGTGCATTGTACTTGTCAACATAAAATCAATCACAACCCACGAGCTTTACAGTCTGTAATAGCTGATTTCTTCACGTATCAGCTGTTTAGTCAATTTTTCCCGTTTGGCTGCTCATGAAGCGGCTCACTTGGAACTATCTAGGCAAGACCGGCATGTTCCACCTTAAATTACTGATAAACTAAATCTCCTTGTCAATTGTATGTCAAATTGACTGGCACGTCTCGAGAGGAATTCGTAGGGTCGATGGGTCCTGCGATTGAAGCCAAGCAAATCTCTGGGCTCATCCTAAGCAGATCCTTCTGGCTTGCTATGTGCCAGGTGCATTGACATGTTTTTGCGCTGACACACATTCTGGCACGCTCGGTGGGACCACAATCATTTGATCTGAAGTCAGAGGCCGATGTTAGCATTTATTCGGCCATCATCAAGACGCTGCGAGTTAATTCATCATCATAAAACAAACAAGGGACAAGCTAGATGAGTAACACATACCATGGATTATTTGACTGGCTTGGTCACAGAGGTGCAACGTTTAAGAAGAAGGAGAAGCTGTCTAAAGGGAAGCTTATACATGTCTACAGCCAATCGGCTAAATAAAGCTGATGATGGAGGAGCTGAGGCAAGTACGGATGAAAATTTGCATGACACTGACATGCATTTGGATGAAAAGCACAGTGGTAGATAGACTTACTAAAGTACTGAGGATCCCCAATTGATCGGACTCATGAAAGAACTATAGGCCATGCCACCGTTAGCACAGTGACGGAAACAAATGCAGAACACCATCGGCTAAGTTTGATGTGAGCATCAAAGATACCAAGATACTCATTAGCTCAGAATGCGAAGATCAGGCTAATAGTCGATTGGGCATTTTATCAAGCAACATTGATTGGTGCAAGTTCTATAAGATAGCTTTAGAAAAATTCTTCAGTTCTTGGTCCTTGCCGAGGATCTCCTGGCAGATAACAGCCAGTTACTTCAACAAATTGGCATCTTCTACCAGGATGATGATAGATCAATATCTGCTCAAGAGTCGATGCATTCAACCTTCACCACCTCCTGATTCTTCCATATATAAGAACCAGGAAGAAACGAGTCACCAACCAGGAAATTGGAATATATATATATATATACACGACATTGATGATCCGGTGATCTAAAAGAATATAAAATATATCATGAAAGTTGTTTAGACATCAGCCTATGAAACAACCGATACAGTCAGCAATGCAGGAAGATACAAGACAAGATCAGGATGAACGGGTCCCATACAAGGCGAAAGTGGCCACCCCTGATGACTTCTTCTCCAGCTTCCTTGCCAAGCCTGACGTCACCAACAATACAATCAACTCATCACAGGAGCCAACACTAAGAAGATCCTAGAGATGAACACGCCTGGCATCTCGATCCCCCGCATCGACTATGCATCGGGGGCTGTCAGGCCTGAACTCATGCTCGTCGATTCTCTAAATATTTTAGTCATGGTGGATGAAGAGTGCGGGCAGCTCCAAGATCACGCCAGTAGTTCCTCAGGTTCTCCAGCAAACTTCCTATGGAATCAGATCAGAACAGGAGTAGACTCTGTTGACATGGTCATATACATCTAGAATCAGCCTCTGATAGAAGTAAATTCATTGGCTATGGACGCATCTAACAACGGGTGTTTCTGAAGGTTCATGTTACAAGGGTAAAACAACTGATGATTATATTCTAAAATAATGATATTGGCTTGGAAGATCATGGGTAAATTCTATCGACTCATCAGCTCGCATGAAATCCAAAGTGGCCTCCAGGTTACCTATTGGCTTGCATAAAATGAGTATAGCTCATCGACTGTAAAAACTAAATAGCCGATGGAGTATTAGCTGAATAGAGTTATCTTATTGAGAAACTAATAGCCAATGAAGCATGGTCACGTGACGAAGTTCGAAAGGAGAATGATGTGGACCTTGAGCAGATCATCAGCTGTGCCAGATGAACAAGAATGCCAAGGAAAAGATCGACAGCTACATTGGTTGGGAAAAGGAAAGCGCTTACGAACCATGGCAGTTCATCAGCCTCCTGCCACTGTTCGATCCACTGCGACATGACATCATGGAGAACAAGGCCGGTGACGGACGGTCCAATCAACAAGGTAGACGGATCCGCCAGGATGTTCCTAAAGAGCAGGTATGAGATCATGAAGTGGCTAGACACATCTATGGCGTACCAGTGATGGCATGAACAACATGACGGCGCTAAGGAAGATGGACATCAACATCATAGTGGACGACACGATGGATATGGCTCCGAGTGCGTCGAACACCATGCCAACGAATTCGGGTTGAGCATGATCTTGAGTACCATGTTCACCAACTACGACGAGGATGAACAAGAAGCACTGGCGTGGTACAAAGGATGTCGCACGGCCTCAACCAGGCTACCGCCAATCCTGACTCCTTCAGCGATGACAACTAGGACCGCCATGAGCTGTCAGAGCTCGACAAGCAGGTCATAAAGTACGCCGAGGTAGTCAGGTCCAGGGAGTTGCACACGGTCAAGGTGTATGACAAATTCATCGTCAAGCTCAAAAACTTCAACTTATGACAGCCGATGGCACGCATGTTAATAAAAGCCAATGAGGTCTTTTACTGCAAGCAGCCAAAAATCAAGAGTCCAGATATATAGAGATCGGCTGGGGGCCAGTACTGGCTCAGTTTCCACTTCGACTGATGCATTAGGTGATGAAGCCATTTGGCCTGGCAGACACGACATGGCCGACTCAAGTAGAGCTGCCGCCAGCAAAGGTACGTTAGCAGTGGATGACCACGTGCGACGTGGAGAGCTCGGATACATAGATGGTGCTCTGAACGCACAATTAGCTATATAGAGCCGATGCAGCAACAATCGACTAAATTTGCTCCGAAGACTATCACATATGCAAGTATTGATATGGTGGCCGAGAATCAGGACTCCGAATATATTGTGACATGGGATGCATATATGAAGAAATAAATAAAAGGAAAATTTGCATGTGTGTGTCTACAAAAAGAGGTGGAGTCCGAACTCAGGTTTTTCGCAGGTCCGGTTTGCATGCTGTTATAAATGGCTGATAGGTTAAGGGAATATTTCTTCAAATTACCCCACCATCGACCGAGCAATTTTGAGCAATAACCATCGGCCAAAAGTTATTATCAACATACAGAAAATCAGCTCCGAGTATTGAAAGGTTGTCAAAGTTTGTTTAAATATTGTGGTAGCCAAGAACAAAGGTATCAAGTCAATAGCCGATAAGATGCTCGGAGTATATCATTGATATGCCAACCGATGCAAGCAAGAGAAGATCAAATTAATAATGATTATTCTAATATATGGAGATCGGCTATTTTTACATTGGTTTACTATTCATGGATGCGTACACGTCATGGATTAATTGAGACGGCTATTTTACATATGCGAGAAGGCGTTTTACTGTCAGTGGCCTTTATTGAAAAGCGGACTAGGAAGCAAGGAATTGTTGTTTCTTTAAGTTTCCATGTGAGGAAGGTCTTGTTCATGACGCATTTACTCTCCAAGCTGACAAAGACCAATCACCTCTCTTGAGATAGAATCGCCTGTTGGTTCAAGACTTTACCCTTCAAACTGACGAAGTTTGTAGCCGATCGACAAGGATGTAAGACTAGTGAGATATCAGTTTCTGGTACAGCAGTGGAATTTCAAGAATAATCACATAGAGCCAATGAGGATCAACATAGCCGATGACCGTCGCTAGTTCAATTGTCAAGGTCACATTGAGTTTTCCTCCATGGGTTATTATCATCGACTGTTCGACCAAGTATATTTTTTGATAAGAAGAAAAAGTCATCATGGGAGGTTGTATCAGAGATACGAAAAAGGTTGACAACCTAACAGCCGATAGGAGACCATCGGCTGAAAATTATTATCGACATGTGGAAAACGGTGGAGATTAGCCATCGATAAGGATATCAGGACAAGGTCATCTGGCTTGATTACTTCATCGTCGTCACCGAGGACACCATTATCATTTAGAAGGTCAGATCACCATAGCAAGGACTAGTGATGGCTACCGATGTCCTGTGTCCTGGACGCCATCTTTCAATGAAGTAGAATCGACTGCCCTCAAGCCTATGAACCATTTGTTCCCCAAGAGTGGATAAACAAGCATGAGGACCCGATGTATCATGTCATGCTAGGTGTCGACAAGTTCTCACTGGAAATTCTTGCTTGACACACTCAACATCTCATCAGAGCACAACTTGCTGGCAATGGCCGACTGAATGGAGACTGCTATGTACGTGTGGCGGCACAAGGCTAGTGGCAGTAGCAACAAGTTACCATGGAACAAGATCAAGGAACTCGCGGCCAATAGTGATGACAAGGAAGTGATGCTGGCAAACAAGGCTATGGACTTCCTCCTCTACATCGACCATATTCTCTCATGGAGGCATAGCCGATGGATGAGCAAAGGACATGGAAGAGTCTGGGCCATAACACGACAAATGTTGCTCATTGTTGTCTACACGGAGTCTCATTGATATGGTGGGTGACCTCAGTTGTGCCATGTCCGATGCATCGACGTGCTTCTCAGAGCAGTGCAGCAGTGTCGACATCAGCAGATTATTCGAGCAGACTGCCATAATGGCCAAGCTCCTCGGCTGATCCTTGGCATTTACCACCACGCCCTTTAGACGGCTCAACATGAAGCCCCATGCCGACATGATCGACCGCCGCTCCATTGGCGACAAGATAGGAGCTGGTGGAAAATAGGGTCTCTAAGCTTGTGCTTAGCGAGGACATGTCCGATGACAACAAAGGCGTCTACACTACCATGATGCACCTACAGCGCACTCAGCGGCCAACGCAGGGAGCCTCTTGGCCAGCCCTGACCTTTGTTGCAGTTTGTGGCTTCGGCAAGCGAATTTTTCGCAGTACTCTCTCTCTGTGTTCTCGACTTGATCTAATTGTGGGACTTCTAAAACTGACAATTGCCTTATTAAAAGTCAGATGCAGTAAATGAAAGATGGCTCGTAATCGGCTCAAAAATGGAAGATCAAGGCATCAAGCCGATAGAAGCCCTTTATGTAGTGCATGCAAGTCAGGTTTCCATGCATATATATACACGATGTACGTGGGCACAAAAAGGATGAATCAAATCTTGAGAGTACGTGTGGTCATGCCATATCATAAGGCCAACGAAATCTAGCTGATATATGCATACTGGGAGAAAGTCCGAGCAAAGACATTCATTGGTTCGAAGCGGAGGTACGCATATTCTTTATTTCCTGCTTTTCCAGTCACTTGTGAACAATCTATCATAGGGAAAGCATGTTATCTAAGTAGTTGATGAATGAGATATGGTATGATGAAAGAAACCTTGCTTCTTTTTGCAAAGTACTTGGGAAATTTTCTTACAAAAATTCAAAATCAATAGCTTGTCTCCTCAATGATGTTGAATTTCCAACCAGAACCATATATTAGTCTCATTAAAATCCTTCCACATAAGTTGCTTGCTCTGTGTTGAGTTTTGTCAAGTCTTGTTGACCCTTGTTGAGAGATTTTTCATGCTCCCAAGATCAAAATCACGTACACGCCACATATATGTGCTGCTTCTATACTGGAAGTACGCAAAAAACATGTTTTTCATCCACCTCAAAATGTTATGCTACTACACTAGGAAAAGACAAAAAATATGTTTGCTAGGTTTTATAAGAATAAATGCTCCAAGTTCTTGATAATATTTCTCTCAAAAGTTGTTGTAAAAAGAGACATGGGTTATGCAAAAATATAAAAGACGGACACAAAAGAGGTCCAAAGTAAAAAAGGAGAAAAAGAAAAAGAAATGAGAATAAATATAGTCCATGTTCTCGCAAAAGATATTCCGCAATTGAGGAATATATTTCAGAGAGCATAGTAGAATTAGGTTAGCCACCAAATATTCCACACACATGCACATTCTGATCTAAGAGTATGACACTTCTCTCCTTGGATCCGGGGTTTGACTTTACGATATACGCAAGGTAAGTATGTTACATGTTTTATCCCTACCCGAACTCCACATAAGTTTTTTAGAAGTAGGGTAAATAAAGGTGAAACAGTGTCTTGATGAGGAACTATGCACATTGAGCGATCTGAGAGAATCATTTGGAGAGCAAAGCTATGTTTTGATTTTAAAAATCTTTCAAAAAACCCAATTTTTTCTGAGCAGGAGAAGTGAGGATGACTGGATTCTAATTCGTTCCATTCTTCAACCACCCAAGATGGCGTGATAGACACTTCAAAGTTTACATGTATAGGTGAGGCTTGGAATAAGGTAATACTGCTACCAGTGAATTATTCAGCTCCTTACCAATGAGTTGATAGCCGATTATAGTTATAAACTCGGGGGCCAGCTCTTAATCAGCTCCTTACCAAAATTTGGTAAGCTTATCCTGGAATGGAAGAGATCGGCCAATGATGTCAAAAGCAATAAAGTTTCCTAAATTAAGGGATATTTATGAGCTGATCAAAAAATATTATTTAATATATTTGAGAGAGACATGATGTCTAGGTGTACATCAGGATGAAAGAAACAAGGACACGTATCAAACAAGGAAGCTTCATCAGCAAGGATTCTGCATAAGGGAAATTAGAGTCCATGTATCTTGATATTTCTTTTTGTTATCTAGTCGTGTTCGTTTAAGACTCTTATCAGCCTAGGGTATAAATATAAACCCCCGGCTATAGTAACAAACATCCAATCAATCAATACAAATTACTTTTTTGGCTTTACGCCAACCCTTAGGAGTAGGAGTAGTAAAAATCTCGGCAAGTTCTTCAACAAGCAGGGCTGCATCTATCCGACCGACCTCTGGCTCGTCTGTAAGTACCGTCATGGCTTATGCTTTGGTTTGTAAGGCTGCATCGGTTAAGTTCAACCTCCACTGCGAGCTCTAGCATAATCTAGTTATCGATCTTTATCTAGTTCAAGTACGACTGCATCGGTTAAGTTCAACCTCCACTGCTCGAATTTGATTAAGGTCAAGTTATCGGCTCTACCTAAGAGTGGCATCCTTCGGGTAGATTCATTAAGTTACTAATTTTGCTGATGTTCTTATTGCCATTAGTTTTAGCAACATCAACCTGCCCGGTCGAGATCGATCTAGATCGGCTTCATATCCTTTTAGTCCATCGTTTGCTTTGTTACAATACGATGTTTCTTACTTTGAGCGACGGGTTATGTTTCATCGGATGTTCTTCTTCGATCTTGATCGTGCATAGTATGCGGTTAAGGCATGTCTGATCTTGAGGAGGTTTGTTGGCTAGTTAAATCTGGTCTATAGTTTGCTATTATGACTGTAACTATCCGATCGATCCCCACTAATGGCACTTTAGATCAGAGGATGCTAGTTGGTATATTTGTTTTTGATCAGGCGTGACCTTGGCTGTTTGCTATGCCTGCATCGGCTAAATAGCTGATCGCCTATGCTTTAACGCCTACAGTGTGTCTCCATGATTCTGTTAAATGTGAATAGATCTGTTTACTTTGAAGGTTTGATTTGTTGTCTTTATCACGGCTGCCATCGATCCGGTCGAACCCGACTATTAGAGATAACAGGTTAAGTCTGATGAGTTCATAGATTTGTCCATGTTAAATAGTCGATTGTTCACATGTTGTAGCCCCTTTTCACCTGAATCGGCTATTTCAGCTGATTCGCTCGAGCTTTCACACATATAGCATGTCTTTCTGAAAGCCCATCAATGTATAGATGGTTTTACGGATTCTTCGGTTTTAGTTTGTTATTATCATCATAGCTGCCATCGATCCGGTCGAACCTCACTGTTGATAGTAACAGATTAGATTCAGAACGTTTGTAGATCTATTTATACTAGACAGTCGATTTGTTCGCATGTTATATCCTTTCTCGTTAGATTCATTGGCTCAATGCTTTACACTGGTAATACCCACCTAGCTGATGATTTTATTTATATCATCATAGGTGCAACGTTTAAGAAGGAGAAGTTGTCCTGTGTTGAAGCCAAGCGGATCTCTGGGCTCATCCTAAGCAGATCCTTCTGGCTTGCTGTGTGTCAGGCGCATCGATACGTTTTTGCGCCAACAGGAACAAAGCAAGATTGGTAGCACAAGGATATACACAAGTTGAAGGTCTTGACTTTGGAGAAACATATGCCCTAGTTGCTAGATTGGAAGCAATTAGAATCTTACTAGCCTATGCTTGTGCCCACAACATCAAGCTCTATCAAATGGATGTTAAGAGTGTATTTCTCAATGGTTACATCAATGAGAAAGTATATGTTGGCAACCTCTCGGTTTTGAAGATGACAAGAAGCCCAACCATGTGTACAAGTTGAAGAAGGCATTGTATGGCTTAAAGCAAGCACCTAGAGCATGGTATGAGAGATTGAGGGACTTCTTACTCTCTAAAAGGTTCATGATGGGCAAGGTTGATACTACTCTTTTCACCAAGAAGATTGGCAAAGACTTATTTGTGTTGCAAATCTATGTTGATGACATCATATTTGGATCAACCAATCAAGATTTTTGTGAAGAGTTTGGAAAAATGATAGCTAATGAGATTGAAATGTCTATGATTGGGGAGCTAAGTTACTTCCTTGGTCTTCAAATCAAGCAATTGAATAATGGTACATTTGTGAGTCAAGGCAAGTACATCAAAGACATGCTCAAGAAGTTTGGCATGAGTGATAGCAAAGCCATTAGCACACCAATGGGGACAAATGGCAACTTGGAAAGTGATGCAAGTGGTAATATGGTGGATCAAAAATTATATCGGTCTATGATTGAAAGCCAACTCTATGTGACCACATCAAGGCCGAATGTCATATTTAGTGTATGCATGTGTGCAAGATTTCAAGCCTCGCCAAGAGAAAGTCATTTGAAAGCTACAAAGAGAATATTGAGGTACTTGGAGCATACACAAAATGTCGGTTTGTGGTATCCCAAAGGAGCAAAGTTTGAGCTAGTTGGTTACTCAGACTCAGATTATGCGGGATGCAAGGTTGAAAGGAAGAGCACCTCGGGCACATGTCAATTGTTGGGAAGATCACTTGTTTCATGGTCATCAAAGAAGCAAAATAGTGTTGCATTATCAACAACCGAAGCCGAATACATATCCGTCAGTAGTTGTGCACAAATACTTTGGATGAAGGCCACCATGAATGACTTTGGAATCAAGTTCAAGAAAGTGCCATTGCTATGTGACAATGAGAGTGCAATCAAGTTAACCAACAATCCAGTTCAACATGCAAGAACAAAGCACATTGATGTCCACCACCATTTCATAAGAGAAAACCAACAAAAAAGGGACATTTGCATTGAGAATGTGGGCACCAAAGATCAACTTGCCGATATATTCACCAAGTCATTAGATGAGAAAAGGTTTTGCAAGCTAAGGAATGAGTTGAACATATTGGATTTCTCAAATATGTGTTGATGCACCCCCTACTTATATGACATGTCTCTCCTTCGAGCAATAAAAGGAAAAAGTTGATTGTTATGGCATACATCCTTACTAAGGACATGATTAGTGCATCTAGTCATCTTTCACATTTAATAGGCTCATTCATGAAAATCAAATGAATTTGATGATTGTATGGTACCACTATTGCCTCTATGCTTGACTTGATCTAGTGGTAGCATATGACACGTTTGTGGGCTTGTACACCTGGTGTTTGATCTAGAAAATGAGCTCTGAGTGTTTGACTCAACATGGTATAAGATAACCCTTATTTGGAGGTGTGAAGAAGCTTGTCCTTGGATCAAACCAAGTTAAATATCTTTGGCAAATGATCTAGATTGGATCAATTTTTGGAAATGATCCTCACCCCATTGATTGACATTGATAATCTCAACCTATTTAAAATTAAACCTTTGTGGTCATTAATGACAAAGGGGGAGAAATAGTGTACAAAGATAGTAAGAAGATAACAAAGGGGGAGAAATTGACATAGGGGGAGAGATATGACAAAGTAAGGGATCAATTAAAATTTTGAGCACACAAGTAGGGGGAGCAAGCTCATAAACTCGGTGGATGCATTTGAATGAGCATTTCATATGTTTGCTTGCATGGCACAAGTTTTAAATTTCAATATCCATGCTTGTGTGGTGTATGCTAGTTGTTGGTTTGAATGATAAAATGAAAAACTAGTATGCATAGGTTAAGTAACTAGACTCATGATCATATTATGAAAACTAGACCCTTGCTTCTAATGTTGATCTCATGGGGTATTCTAGTTTTTGTGTATGTCTAGTTACTCATGGTGCTAAGGATGGTATATTGGTGCACTCCGATTGGTATCATGCTACAAAGGTCCATCTCTTATATCTTAGCATCATTTGGTAGACATTGTCTCCTATATTTCCTATCTAAGCATATGTGCAAGCTACAACCCAAACTCTTAGCACATATGTAGGGGGGGCAATTGCTACCGTTTGGGGTTCATGAAACTTGTCCATATCCTTTTACACATGGTAAATATGCTTGGGCAAGCAACATGGATTCAATTAAATTTCAATTCATATCTTTGTGAAAGAGTTGTCATCAATTACCAAAAAGGGGGAGATTGAAAGCTCTAGTTTGGTTTTGGTGAATTGATGAAACCCTAAGTGTTAACCTAGTTTATCAAAGTGATTATGAGATAGGTAGCACTACTCCAAGTGGTGAAGCAAATGAAGATCGTGACATGATGATGGTGATGCCATGGTGATGATCAAGTGCTTGGACTTGGAAAAGAAGAAAGAGAAAAACAAAAAGCTCAAGGCAAAGGTAAAATTGATAGGAGCTTTTTGGTTTAAGTGATCGAGACACTTAGCGAGTGTGATCACATTTAGGATCGATAGCCGTACTATTAAGAGGGGTGAAACTCGTATCAAAATGTGGTTATCAAAGTGCCACTAGATTCTCTAACTCATTGCATATGCATTTAGGATCTAGTGGAGTGCTAACACCCTTGAAAACATTTGTGAAAATATACTAACACATGTGCACAAGGTGATACACTTGGTGGTTGGCACATTTGATCAAGGGTGGTGAAGTTTGGGGTCAAAAGGAGAAGTTTTGTATTCACCGGACTGTGACCCCGCGTTCGGTCAGTGGCGCATAGTGAAGGCCACCCTCGGTCCCTTGACCAGACGCTGAAAAGAAAGAGGGACCAGATGCGTAGGGGGTGCATCTGGTCACCTAGTGATGTATGCTGACGCAAGCAACAGAGAGAGGCTGAGTTGACCTAACATAGGCCTAGGTCTGGTCATGAGCCACTGGACACGTCTGGTCGTGAATTTCTGCCTCTGGAACCTTACTGGAAGATGACCAAACGCCAGGCAATTGTGCGTCTGGTCCTACACTACAGTGCAACCGATCGCAACTTAACACGTGGCGCGAAGCTAACTAGCCGTTAAGATCGGGCGCTCAACATTTGAGGCTAATGACACGTGGCGAGCATCGGGCGACCGAACGCTAGGGTCCTACGTTCAGTCAACCTAACCAGCGCGTCCGGTCAGCCCGTGTTTCACTGGACAGAGGAGCCAATGGCTCTTTTCATAGAGGCTCTCTATTTGAGCCCTATGGCCGGCTCAAGCTCACTCTCTTGGCCATTTGTATTGACATAGCAACCTTGTGAGCTTAGCCAAAGCCCTCCCACTCATCTCCATCATTGATTCATCATCCTTGTGTGATTGGGAGAGAATCCAAGTGCATTGCTTGAGTAATTGCATCTAGAGGCACTTGGTGTTCGTGTTTCACTATGGGATTCGCTTGTTACTCTTGGTGGTTGCCACCACCTAGATGGCTTGGAGCAACGAGGATCGTCGAGCAGAGATTGGTGATTGTCTCCGGCTCCGATTGTGGTGATTGTGAGGGGTTCTTGACCTTTCCTCGGTGGACAGCCAAAAGGTACTCTAGTAAATTGCTCGTGGCTTATGTGGTCCTCATCTTGTGTTGGTTGTGCGGCACCCTATTGAGGGTTTCGCATGTGATGCCAATTAGCGCGTGAACCTCCAAGTGACTGAATCGCCACAGCGAGGACTAGCTTGCCGACAAGCAAGTGAACCACGGTAAAAAATCATTGTGTCATCATTTGATTCCAAGGTGATTGGTCTTCATTGGTATTCATTCTTGTGATTGATTGGTTCATTCCTTGACTCAGCGGTATAACCATCTTGCTCTCTCTCTTTACATTACCACAAACTAGTTGTCAGGCTCTTTAGTGTAGCTAGTCGTGAAAGCTTGTTAGTTTGGTTAGTGTGGCTCTTTAGTTAGCCTTTTGAGAGCACACTAACTTAGTATAGTAACATAGCCATTGTGTGGATAAAGACTATAGAAACTAGAATTGTGGTAGGTGGCTTGCTTTTTAGTAGGCTAGCGCAACACTCGCTTCGCCTCATATTTGTCTAACCAATTTGCTAAGTGTTGTTGTAGAAATTTTTAATAGACTATTCACCCCCCTCTAGCCATTAGGACCTTTCACGCCATCAGTGTCAGGGTCCACTAGCAATCTATCCTCGCATAACCACGACATTATGCTGCATCCACCGTACTCGTGCACTATGCACTTCTCGTTTTCCCGGCATCCAGTCGGCTCTTGATCCTCGCCCTCGTTCCCATACCAAACCCCCTCCCCCTCCTATTTTCCTCTTTTGGGGACACAGCCGCCCACATGCCTCCCTCATCGAGTGAACCCCTCTCCTCTCCTTTTTCCTCCCTCCACTCAAGCTCACGCAGGGAGCGCACCATGGCTGACGCTCTTCTCACCTCGTGATCGTCGGTGTTTCCCTTCCACATCGGCTCCATTTCTGATGCGATGCGCCACACCTCCGTTCACCACTATAAGATGCCCTTGGCCTTTGCTCTCTTTCTTCATCCCCATCCCCTCGAATCCGAAGCAGAGCTACGAGATCTAGTCAACGTTCGTGGAACTAGGATCATCAGCTAAGGTGATTGCGTAATCTGAGAAAAAGAAGGGATCTGGTTTTCAAAGAAGTTCAAGTCTACCATTGGTTAGTTGGTCTTAGGGTTCACGATGTTTGAGTTCTTAGTCTCCTGTTTCTAGATCTGTTGGACATATGCCATGTTTTGGATAATCATTTTCTTATTGTTTCTCCATTGTCCTCGCCTATCTCGGCTTCTGGATTAAGCCTTGGTTGTACAAGGTTGCTCATAACCGTGTATCTCTGAATCCCTGTATGGTTTAGTGTTTGATGTAGTGTGATCTTTCGTGTAATTTCAAATCTGAGAAGTGTAATCGTATTTTTCCCTCTTCTAATTCGTGTTTCAAATCTTGGGACGAGATTTTGTTTAAGGGGGGTAGAGCTATAACACCCTCGGTGTTACGCCCTAAACCAACTACTAAATCATGTCATGAGCATCATGTTTATGTAATAATGCATGCGATAGAAGGTGTTGATAAATTTCTTGTAGCCTAAAATAATCAATAAAAATGTTAAATCAATGTTGATGCAATAGCTTATGTATATCAAGTAGGGTCTAAAACTAATTTTTATTAAACAAAAATACTATAGAACATGTGTGTGATACTTAAATAAAATTGGAAGTGCAAACTTTGTAGATGACAATGAAATACTTGTTGAAAAATAATATAGCTTAGTAATATTTTCAATAGCATAGAAATGCAATTTGAAATAGAGTTCAACTCAAAAAACTTAGAAAATTTCAGGCTTGTGTATAGCTAGACATTGCCAAGTTTAGCAATTTATTTAGTGAGATTCGGTTAGAGGGTGATGCGGTGTTTTAGCTCGGTTGAGCAGCCTCATGTATCAGTTTGATCGTGGTGAAGTCGGTTTCGGTTTAGAGGCAATAGTTTAGTGGTAGTCGCTGCTTTAAAATCCGTGCACATCATGTTCTCAGGCTAGCCCTCTGGGTTGGGCGCGGTCACCAGGCCATGGGGGCACGCCCTCGCGGCATTGGCGTGCTCTGCGTGTGCACACGCACTACCGTGCTTGGCCGGCCTGGTCGCCCACTCCATGGTGTTGGCCGGCTCTGACCCAGCTGACCATCGCTTCTGCTGCCATGCTACAGCGCTCTGTGCCGCGGCCGCTGTCGCCACTGCGGTGCTGCTACGCTGCTCTCTCTCTCTCTCCCTCTCTCCCTCCCTTCGTCGTAGCCTGTGCTGTTCACTGCACGCATCACTGTGCTGCCGTGCCATGGCCTCAGGGCCATGCCGCTGGTGCTGCTGCTACCTCTGCGCCCATGACACGTCGACGTCGCTGCCGCTACCATCACATCGCCACGCTGCGCGCCTACCGCTACACCATGCTACGTTGTTGGCCTGCTTTGATGCCACGCGCATGAGGCCGTGTCGCCATCGCCTTGCCATTTATGGCACTACGGTGCGTGGGTCACATCGGCAGCGAGCGCGTGGCCGCCGGCTGTGCGCCAGGCCAAGCCTGCCCACCACTGCTCCATGTCATGTGCACGTACTACCAAGCCATGCATAGGACTGCACTCTACCTTCTCTATCACCTTGCCTCGCCCTGTAGCACGAATTCATAGCCAATAACCTCACCTACCCCGCTCCGGCTCATACCGCCCCCTACCGTATCGCGACGCCGCGCTGCCGTGTACACATGACCACGTAGGCACTCCTAAAGGCTCCACCCAAGCATTAACCACACAACCCCTGCCCTCACTCAAGAGGTTGTGTCCTCGTGTTGCCATGCCTTGTGTCTTGGCCAGTCCACGTTAAGTCGAGGCCGCTGTCCACAACGTAGCAGCGGCAGCAGACCATTCCTTCCTTTCAAATTCACTAGCTCGGGCTTCGTAGCGCAATTCCCCGCACTAGTGGGTGGCATCGGTTGTTAGCTACGCGCCCTGTTCTCCTCAAGCCTAGCCTGTCACTATCGGCGAGCAATTTGGCGTTTTGCTCACCACTGGCCGTGGGCGCCGCCGAATTAGTAGGTTGGGAGGTAAGGCAGGTAGGAGTGGTAGCAGTTTGATTGCTCATAACCCTACACTCACCTTGACTCCCTCTATCCGGTGCTTGCATTGTTTTGGCCAGGAAACTCATCGGCGACGTGGTGATGCGCCGGTGTCCATCGTAGAGCGCTGCCGCCCTACTCGGTCGCACGTGGCCAGACCGCCATGGCGCTTCCTAGCTTCAATCGTCAGTAGTGCATACATTACGGTGAGATACGAATGCTTCTCCGCCATCTCTACCTTGCCGTGAGGGCGTAGGCTCACTGAAATAGTCGCGCCGCCATCGCGGATAGCCGCTCGCCGCTACAACCCACGACAATGTGCCTCCAAGTCCATAATCGCCACCCATCCTTGTGCGTTTAGTTGTAGATGGTGGTCAACCCCTTACTTCCGTCGTAGCGAGCCTACAGCTTGTTCGTTTGGCTGGGCTGGATCGTTGCTGGTTCATAAAGAAGTACTACTAGCTGGTTTGGTGTGAGAGAAAAATACTGTTCCGGCTAGAAATTTACGATCGTATACAAGCAAGCCCAGCCTGCCGAACAGGACGCTAGTTTGCCTGGCATAACCGCGGGTACGCCGAGGACCACCCCGTTGGAAAGGTGTAACACCCTAAAATTTGCTTCTTTGGAAATAGAGCTAAATTGATTTAATTTCGTATTTTTGTGCTCATGAAATATAGGAATATAATAATTTTCATTAAATTAAAATTTATCATAGGGCTTAGCAACATTGATGGTGCATTCATGCCGGTGCATTTGATTTATTTGGTTGAGTGATTTTGATTAACATTCAAAATGGTTTGAATTGCCTTTGAAAATAAATTTGAAAATAGCTTTGAAACAAAAGAAAAGAAAAAGGGAAAATAAAAGAATTTAAAAGAGCCCTTGTAAAAGTTTATTTTTAAAACCCTACCAAAATTGTCCATTTTGATTTGAATTGAAAAGTATACCCTAGCTTGCCACCGCCGCATGTGATTCCGCCATGGCCAAGCTCCACCGAACCTCTAAGCTGCTCCTCAGCCTTCACATCTTGGTAAGGAAGTCCCTTGTGCTCTGCTTTGGCTCTCTCTTCCTCCTTCTCTGTCCGTGCGCCGTCGCCGAACCAATCCGAGCCACAAGATAGCGCATGCCGCCGTATCCGTTCATCCCCTGCTTCAACCAATACCCCCATCGAGTTCGCAAGCTCGATATCTATCTCCCCATGCTACCCATTGAAGCAATCAAGCCCGAAATTGCTGTTTTGGTGAACTTCGATGAGGGTCGGCCATGAAACCGTCACCGAGGTCACTGTTCCGGTAGGCGATCCCCTCTCTCCCTCCCTCCTAATCTGAGTCGTCCACTTTAGATCCAACGGCCCAAGATTCCCCGTACCCCTTCATCTACCTCTTTTGCTAAAGAGCCCTTGCCCTTTCTTCTATTCGTGCCCGTAGTCCCTAGTCTGTTTAAAAATCAGATTTTATTTATTTTAATTTGAAAAACAAGTTCCAAAATTGCCACTACCTTCAGTAAGCCATATCTTCGTTTTAACTCTGATTTGGTCCGTTCAAGTTGTGTTAGATTCATAACGACGTAATCTACGTATTAGTGGTATTGTTTAACATGTTTCAAGCTTTTGAATAAAACAGTAATTTGACTAATCTATATTAGTTTTCAATTAAAAGCAATAATGGATTTTCACCATAGTCTTTTGTAAATAAAATAAGATTAATCTTATGTTGGTTTTCTAATACAAATATAATTTGACTTAATTCAATTTAGATATTCGCTGAAGTATCTTATATATATTTTATAATCATTCAAATAAATGGAGTTTATAGTTTTCCTTATTCTCGAATAAAAGTAACTTAGGTTTTTCACTCCAATCTTTTCTAAATAAAGTAAGATTAGCTTTCTCTTGGTTTTCTAAATCAAAACTGATTTGACTTAATATGATTTAGATATTTGTATAGAATATTCTATATATACTTTTATAAAATAAATAAATACTATAGTTTTCTTTTCCACGTATAAAGTAAATCTTTCGGTAGTTGTATCTTTTTCACCGTAGCTCTGATTAGCGTGTTTTTTGCGTCTGTGTGATTGTAGCAACGTGTAGATTTGATCTCAAATTCTTTTTCATTGATTGGTGTATTGTTCTAATATAGTTATGTTTGAATGCTATGCATGTTTGTTCAGATGCTTGTGTGGTGCTTAATGATCTTGTCCAATCAGTGAGTTTTATGTGGTGATCAAGAAGCAGTTCTTTGGACGCTACGAATCAATAGAAGAAGGAACTAAGTTTAAGGCAAGTATAGCATGGGATCTTCTTTGTTGTCCTATTCACCTTAATATCATTTTAATCATATGCATGTGTCTACCTTGGCAACCGTAGTAATTTTCCTAGCTATTTAATATCCTAGATTCCCTGTTACCTATGGGGTATTGCATTGGGTAGTATGATGCTAGTGCTCAACCAAAGCCATGATCTTGTAACTTGACTAATGGTATATGCAATAAAGACTAAAAGATGCTTTTTAGCAACATGGAATTAGGGGGCTAGAGCATTGGGTTGTTTTTATGGTGCTCTAGATTCCTCTCCCTAAGAACTTATCTGTAAGTGATCATATGGGACTTACAGTATAGCTGTAAGGGCTACATGGCTCTTGCTTTAGCTTAGTATGAGGATCTTTTCTAGCTTGTTAGTGGTTACCTTTATGGCGCAAGAGGGGCTCTGACAGGTATGACCTTTGCCTACCAGGTTGAGTGCATTTTGGTTTCTTGACCTTTTGTTAGTCACTCCTTGGAGGGAGTTCATGCTTATTGATGGGAAAACCTAGCGGTCCAAACTTGTTAGACAAACCTTTGAAAGGCTTCATAGTGAACCCTACCAACCTTCCTTGGTAGTGGGTCAAGAGGCTGATTATCTCGGGCGAAAGGGTAAATCACGACTCACAATGAAAGTGTACAACCTCTGCAGAGTGTAAAACTAGTATATCAGTCGTGCTCATGGTCACGAGCAGCCTTAGAACCCTTACGAAATAGATGATGAACACTGATGATACTGATGATAAAGATGATCACTAATTATTATTGTTTTTGCTATTCATTATTCACGTTTACCTGATCATGTGTTTATATGGGCTGGTGATAAACTTGTTGCTACTCAATTGTTAAAATTGTGAAAATTAAAAGCTAATCATAGTTAAACTAGTGTCAGCCTTTTGAGCCTCATGAACCCCATGTTATATTTGTTGAGTACGACATGTACTTACGCTTGCTTTATTTTTCACATATTTGGAAAAAAATCTCGGATGGGTACCAGATTGCTTGAGTTTGGAGGAATTAGCTTGTGATCAACTAGTCAGTTGTCCCTATGGATTGGAGTCTTCACCCGAAGATCAGAGTTGTCTTTCCGCTATTTACTGTCTAAGGTTATATCCTTTATACTAAGTACGTTATATATTGAGCATTGTCTTTCGATATTACCTTTATTTGTAGCTATATGAGATTTGACTTCCTAGACTCACATATGTTGTGTATCTGGTTTTGTTCTTAAAATCGGGTGCTACAAAAGGCAACACATTCCAGAGCTCCGTGTGATTATTCAAAAACCTAAGCCCTCTTTTGCAAAACGCGAGTGTGCGTGGGCGCGCCTGGCCTTGGGTCGTGCTGGGCTGCCGCGAAGCGCGTGCAGCCACGACGCGCTGGGCTATCGGGCCGAAATGGTCTCCACCAGTCCTTTTCCTTTTCTAAGCATTTTCTAATTTAGTTTCTAAGGTAAATTTGTAAATTCAATATAAAATTGTGTAGTTAACCAAAAATTGTGAAACCAATTTTGTTAAGTTCCTAAAATCATGATCTATCTGCTAGTATATTTTGTTCCCATAGTTTTATAATATTTTCCAGAGTTGTCTAATTAATTTGAGATGCATAATATTGTAAAATATAAACTTGTATGAATTTTGGTGATAAATTGGTGATAGTGTTGGCTCTGAAACTTTTACAGTAAATCCCTAACATTATTAGGTGCTCACTGTAATTTTTGTAGCTCCATAATAATTAGTTTCCTAAGGTAGCAAAGTGAGCCCTAGTTCAGAAATATATATTTAATCAATAAAATGTTGAAACTCCATGGGATTTTAAAACTAGAACATTTTCTGGGAAACAACGCCTTATTTGACAACGTGGATACATAGACTAGTACATTAGTCATTAAAGCTTGCTCGTTAGCTTGCAGAGCGTAATCGTAATTGAGAGTTGTAGTTGTCGTTGATTAATTACATCTCTGCGTTGCATCCACGTATATCATAATAGAAACAACGATAGATCATGGAGTCAACCGAGGTAGCAGAAAAGATGATGCCTTGATGATCGTGTCACTATGATGGAATGCTAACTCTTGGTTATATCTTACCCAGGCAAGCCCCGTTGCATAACCCCTATTATTCTGCACATTATCTTATGCTTGTGCATTAAGTTTTAAGGAGTTCAATGAAAACCACTTGCATATATATATCCTTATTCTATGAGTACTACTAGTACGACAGGATCGTGTAGACTGCTATGTTATAGAATCCGGTATAAGTCGAGTGATTACCTGACACTCGCGAAAGATAGGAAAGATATTATTGTTGTTATTATATTACTATCACATGGAATATATATGAATGATAATTGGAGACCAGGTGAAATGGTACTTTGGATCTAGGCTTGGTTAAGCATTCGAGCGAGGCTCGGGTTGCACTTGTTCCGCCTGTGTTGGTTAAGGACCGTCCATTGCTATGGATTTTAGTCAGGTCACAGACTTATTATCCTGAGCACATATTTGCTTATGGGAGTCGGAAGGCTCGTTGCTCTCTTGTCGTGGGTTCCGGCTCTTTCTGGACCGACTAATTGTAGGCGGGGATGGTGGATGTCTAAGCACCACACTGAGTCCGGGACTTAGGAGTGGGGTCTTGGAGTCCAAGTTTGGACGGGGACCTAGACCCCTTGACAGGAGAGTGGTGGGTTAGTCTTGCTTGTGCCTAGGGTACAAGCAGGGCGTGTGTTTTGGGGTACCCAGCTAGGATACATTGGTTCACGAATCGTAGTGTGATATGGTAATGACTTGGCTATGATCTAGCACCATAGTAAGAACTAGAATAAGAAAGATGGTAAAATGGTTCTAATTGCTTGCCACCTACTTGAAAGTAGCATAGGTGCTTACATAGAATGGTTAGTTAATGAACTAATGATGACTGCTAATGAAATTGAATATAAGGACTCACGTTTAGTAATGCTTCCGCAGATGCAATAACCCACAAGCCAGATAGCCTTGCATATCCTTGGAGTCTTTTCTTTTTCTCCTGTTGGGTAAGTCTTGTTGAGTACAATCGAGTACTCGGGGTTTTATTCCCCCTGTTGCAGGTGATCGGAGGATACTTAGAGCTAAGTCTTGTGTGGGGAGACCTCCTGGTGGGCTCAGCGAGGATTCCTTTCGTGCTACGACCGTAGTGTTTATTTATAACCCTCACGAAAGGCTTTATCAGAAAAGATGTAAAATCCGTTAGCATCTCTTGTATATAAATGTCCATTATGTTAAAGCTCCACCATGTCCTTAAGTTAACCCTGCTTCCTCTATAACTCTAATAACATTGTTATAATCCGCTGTTATAATAAATTGAGATAATATTTTGGTATTGTAATAAGGTGATGTAAGAAATGACTTAAGAATGTTGTAAGCTTTATTCTCTCATTTGTGATCCTGATGGAAAAATGTGGATTTTTGAGTTCTACCTTGGGGTGTGCCCGATGAAACTACATAGTTTAGTGTCCTCTCTTGGGTACTTAGTGTCTAATGGAAGACAAGTACTCCTGGGAGGCATTAGATTAGGCGGTCCTGCCACAATAACGTGACGACAGCGTGCACGGCCACGTGCGAACGGCACCCAACCGGGCCAGGGAGGGGGCAGCGTGATGCAGCGAGCAGACACGAGTATGGGAGTGACACGACGGCAGTGGCAGCATCATGACGTGAGGCAGCAGTGGGTGGACGCGATGGCAGCGGCAGCGCGAGTCAGGACAGCAGGGCGCGGGGTCAATGGCTCGCTGCGGTAGGCCTCGGCCAAGCCTAGGTAGGCCGACCGACCCTACGTGGAGGCGTAGAGTGACCGCACGAGACACGACCATGTGCGCGGCATGGGGAGGTTGCGTGGTGACCATGCACACGGCACCAACCAACTCGAGACAGGTGACGCACATGAATTTTAAAGCACTGCTCACGGCCAAACCGTTGCTCCTAAACCTAAACCCGCTTCACTACACTTAAGATGGCATATGGAACTACTAAATCAAATCATAGCACTACATCACTCCTTAACCCAATCTCTCCAAATAAATTGCTAAACATAGCAGCGTCTAGGTCTTGACAGACTTGGAAATTTTCTAAGTTTTGAACTGAACTTGATTTCAATTTGCGATTTCTAGGCGATTGAAAATATTACAAAGCAATATTATTTTTCAAAAGCAAATATTTCATTGTCATCTACAAAGTTTGTACTTCAAACTTTATTTAAGTATCATACACCTGTTCTATAGTATTTTTGCTTAATAAAAATTGGTTTTGAACCCTATTTGATATGCATGAACCATCGAACCAACTTTCGTTTAGCATTTTTATTGATCATTTTGAGTTACAGGAATTGATCTACACACTTCACCACATGCATTAACACACAAGTATGATGCTCATGATATGTTTTAGTAGATGATTAACAGGGTAACACCGAGGGTGTTACAGCTCTACCCCCCTTAAACAAAATCTCAGCCCGAGATTTCATGTGCCTAGTGTGGGAAAAGAGATAAGAAATAAATTTTGATTTGAACAACTACCTCGGTGAACTAGAAAGAAGGTGAGGATAATGCTTCAAGATATAACTTTCTTGCTCCCATATTGCTTCGTCCTCCGATTGATTTTGCCACTGAACTTTATAAAACTTCACCACATTGTTTCTGGTCACTCTTTCTTTTTCATCCATGATCTTGACAGGATGCTCAATATAAGACAAGTTGGGATGGAGGGGAAGTCCTTCAATTTCCACAGCTTCATTGGGGACCCGCAAACATTTCTTTAACTAGGAAACATGGAAGACATTATGTACTGCTGCCAAAATATCCGGGAGCTGGATACGGTAGGCAACAGAACCACACCGGGCCAAAATCTTGTAAGGTCCAACATAGCGAGGGGCTAACTTTCCCCGAACACCAAAGCGATGCACCCCTCTCATGGGTGACACTTTGAGATACACATGATCACCAACTTCAAATTGCAAGGGCCTTCTTCGCTTGTCCGCATAAGTCTTCTGACGACTTTGAGCAGTCTTCAAATGACTTTGAATAACACTGACTTGCTCTCGAGCTTCTTTGATAAAATTAGGTCCGAAATAACCACGATCACCCACTTCAACCCAGTTAAGAGGTGTTCTACATTTCTTGCCATACAGGGCCTCAAAAGGTGGCATACGAATGCTTTCTTGATAACTATTATTATAAGAAAACTCAGCTAGAGTCAAGCATTCGTCCCACTTTTTAGGAAAAGAGATGACACAAGCCCTCAACATATCCTCAAGTACCTGATTGACTCTTTCTCTCTGACCGTCAGTTTGCGGATGATAAGCTAAACTTCTGAGGAGACTAACACCAAGACATTTCTTGAGCTGCTTCTAGAAACGAGAGACAAAGACTGACCCTCTATCAAAAACAATGGTAAGGGGAACTCCATGCAGGGTCACAATCCGGTCATAATACAACTTAGCATACTTGGCTGAATATCTGGTATCCACCGAAAGGAAATGAGCGGACTTGGTAAGGCGATCCATAATGACCCAAATAGAGTCATACCCCTTTGTCGTGTAGGGCAAACCCACAACAAAGTCCATGGAAATATCCTCCCATTTCCAAACAGGGATAGGCAAGGGCTATAGAAATCTAGATGTACGCATATGGTCCACCTTAACCCTTCCACAAATGTCACATTCTGAGATGTATTTGGTAATATCCTGTTTCATATTAGGCCACCAATACAAGTGACATAAATCATGATACATCTTGTTACTTCCTGGATGAATGGATAACTTGGAGTTATGAGCTTCATCCAAAAATTTTCTCCTAAGCTCCTCACTTGAGGGAACCACCAATCTGTTCTTAAACTTCGCCACACCTTGGTCATCAACACTGAAATGAGGACCCCACCCTTCGGCAATTAACTTCTTGATATGCGGAATTTCTGAAACATCTTGCCTTTGCTCTATAATAATCTGCTCAAGTAAATCCAAGACTAGAGCAATATGGGCTAACACCTCAGAATGGTTGAGAGACAAAGATTCTTCTTCAACTTGATACGACTTCCGACTTAAGGCATCAGCTACCACATTAGCTTTTCTAGGATGGTAATGAACTTCTAAATTGTAGTCCTTGATTAGCTCTAGCCATATCCATTGCCTCATATTCAACTCAGACTGAGTGAAAATATATTTGAGGCTCTTGTGATCTGTATAAATATGCACTTTATTTCCCAACAAATAATGCCTCCAAATTTTTAGAGCGTGCACCACAGCAGCCAGCTCTAAATCATGGGTGGGATAATTCACTTCATGCTTTTTCAACTAGCGTGAAGCATAAGCTATCACACGTCCATCTTGCATAAGCACACATCCCAATCTAGTCCTTGAGGCATCACAATACACATCAAATGGCTTGTCAATATCTGGTTGGGCAAGAATAGGAGTAGAGGTAAGAAACTTCTTTAGGGCTTGGAAAGCTTCTTCACAAACCAGACTCCATACAAACTTGACATCTTTCTGGAGCAACTTGGTCATTGGTTGGGCTATTTTGGAGAAGTCAGGGATGAAGCACCGATAATAACCAGCAAGACCAAGGAACTGACGGATCTGATGCACTGACTTTGGAGACTTCCAATTTAACACATCTTGCACCTTACTTGGGTCCATAGAGATACCCTCAAGTGTCAGAACATGTCCCAAAAACTACACTCGATCTAACCAAAACTCACACTTGCTGAATTTGGCATACAGCTTATGTTCCCTTAATCGAGTCAGTCCTTTCCGAAGATGTTGTGCATGCTCTTCTTTGTTCTTGGAGTATATCAAAATGTCATCAATGAACACAACTATAAACTTGCCCAACTCTGGCATAAAGACTGAATTCATGAGGTACATGAAGAATGTAGGAGCATTGGTGAGACCAAAGGACATGACTAGGTTCTCATAAAGCCCATACCTAGTAGAGAAAGCTGTCTTTGGTATATCTTGTGGCCGGATCTTAATTTGATGATACCCAGAATGAAGATCAATCTTAGAAAACACCTTTGCACCAGCCAACTGATTGAACAAAGTATCAATACGAGGTAAAGGATACTTATTCTTAATGGTCACCGCATTGAGAGGGCGATAATTCTCACACATCCGAAGAGTGCCGTCCTTCTTCACCAAAATAGCTAGGCAACCCCATGGTGAAGAACTAGGACGGATAAAGCCCTTCTCCAATAATTCCTCTAACTGTTTCTTCATTTTTGCTAGTTCTTTAGGAGCCATGCGGTAGAGATGCTGTGAAATAGGAGCAATGCTAGGTTCTAACTCAATAGTAAACTCCACATCCCTATCCGGTGGCAACCCAGGTAGATCTTCAGGAAAAACATCTAGAAACTCATAGACCATAGGAATAGAAGCAAGATCAAGAGAAGCTTTAAGATGAGCAACAACTAGTAAGGCTGGATCTGAGGGCATAAGGAGAGACATTCTATCCTCGAAAGAAGAAAGCCATAACTCAACAACCCTCTGCTTAAGGTTCAAGACTACCCCATAAACTCGCAACCAGTTCATGCCCAGAATTGCATCTATGCCTTGTGAAAGCTCCTAATATGGCTAGAGGAGGGTGAATAGCCTATTTAAAATTCTACAAATCAACTAGAGCAATTTGATTAGTAAGACAAATAGCGAAATACAAACTTGCTCTAGCTCTATGAGGGTTGCAAGCCACCTATCCAACAATTCTAGTTGCAATGATTACTAGACACACAACTTGCTATGGAACTACTCACTAAGAGCTCTCAATCTTACTACACTAAAGAGCTCCCCTAGATGAACTTAAATAACAAATCAAGCTCTCAATTCTAATTATACTAAAGAGCTTGCCACAACTAGTTTGCAAGAATATGAAAGAGTGAGTAGGGTGATTATACCACCGTGTAGAGGGATGAACCAATCACAAGATGAAGATGAAATCAATCACCGAGAGAATGCCAAATGGCAAGAGACAACCAATTTTCTCCTGAGGTTCACGTGCTTGCCAACACGCTACGTCCCCGTTGTGTCGACCAACACTTGGTGGTTCGGCGGCTAAGAGGTGTTGCAGAAACCTCGTCCACACGATTGGACACTGCAAGAACCTACCCACAAGTGAGGTAACTCAATGACACGAGCAATCCACTAGAGTTACCTTTCGGCGCTCCGCCTGGGAAGGTACAAATCCCCTCACAATCACCGGAGATGGCCACGAACAATCACCGACTCATGCCAATCCTCCACCGCTGCACCAAGCCATCTAGGTGGTGGCAACCACCATGAGCAACAAGCGAATCCCACAGCGAAACACGAATACCAAGTGCCTCTAGATGCAATCACTCAAGCAATGCACTTGGATTCTCTCCCAATCTCACAATGATGATGAATCAATGATGGAGATGAGTGGGAGGGCTTTGGCTAAGCTCACAAGGTTGCTATGTCAATGCAAATAGCCAACGGAGTGAGCTTGAGCCGGCCATGGGGCTTAAATAGAAGCCCCCACGAAATAGAGCCGTTGGGCTCCACACTGCACTAAACATGGGCCAATCGGATGCTCTGGTCAGATTGACCGGACGCTCGACCCCAGCGTTCGGTCCTCAGATCTTCACCATGTGTCTCCTGCTTCAAATGATGTTTGCCCAATCTCAACGGTCAGAACACGACCGAACACAGCAGCGAACAGTGACTGGACGCTGAACCACCAGAATCCGGTCATTTCCAGTAAGCTTCCAGAGACGGCTTTTCCCGACCAAACGTGTCCGGTCATGCTTGACCGGACACAGCCAGCGTCCGGTCACACGGTGTCTTCCTCTATGCTACCACATCAACATGACCGGACACAGCTTGCCAGCATCCGGTCGCTGAGCGACCTAACATCTGGTCGTTTGACCGACGCCAGTGTCATCGCTGTTACTACTGACCGGACGCGCTGGTCCCTCTGAGACCAGCGTCCAGTCACCTTGTGACCAGCGAGACCAACTCCTTTTCACCTCTATCTTCTTCACCCTTGCTCAAATGTGCCAACCACCAAGTGTATCACCTTGTGCACAAGTGTTAGCATATTTTCACAAATATTTTCAAGGGTGTTAGCACTCCACTAGATCCTAAATGCATATGCAATGAGTTAGAGCATCTAGTGGCACTTTGATAACCGCATTTCAATATGAGTTTCACCCCTCTTAATAGTACGGCTATCGATCCTAAATGTGATCACACTCGCTAAGTGTCTTGATCACCGAAACGAAATGGCTCCTACTATTTATACCTTTGCCTTGAGCCTTTTGTTTTTCTCTTTCTTCTTTTCCAAGTTCAAGCATTTGATCATCACCATGCCATCACCATCGTCATGATCTTTGCCATAGCTTCATCACTTGGAGTAGTGCTACCTATCTCATAATCACTTTGATAAACTAGGTTAGCACTTAGAGTTTCATCAATTAACTAAAACAAAACTAGAGCTTTCACCTTGCCCAGGCAGCACTATGAACTAGAGGGATAAGTGTGAGTGGCTAGCACTAATCTGATTGTGTCCATCCGAGTATTAACGCAAAACTGTGCACCCGGAGTACTGATTCTATAGGTAATAGGAATAGCCATAAGAGATATATTGTGCCTCTGTGCAAACCCCTTGCTCATGAATGAATGTGATGCACCAGAATCAAACAACACATATGCTGGGTGGGAATCAATAGTAAACATACCAGCCATCACAGGTTCATTCTGCAAAATCTCATCAGCCTCAGTGAAGTTGACTTGTCTAGAGCGGCTTACGGGCACCTTCTTCTTGATAATCTTCCTCTTGACTAGACAGGAGTTGGTTGAAGGCACCAAAACAAAACTAGAGCTTTCAATCTCCCCCTTTTTGGTAATTGATGACAACCCTTACACAAATATATGAATTGAGATTTAATTGAATCCACGTTGCTTGCCCAAGCATATTTACCATGTGTAAAAGAATATGGACAAGTTTCATGAACTCCAAATGGTAGTAATTGCTCCCCCTACATATGTGCTAAGAGTTTGGATTGTAGCTTGCACATATGCTTAGATAGGAAATATAGGAGTCAATTTCTACCAAATGATGCTAAGGTATAAGAGATGGACCTTTGAAGCATGATACCAATCGGAGTGCACCAATATACCATCCTTAGCACCATTAGTAACTAGACATACACAAAAACTAGAATACCCCATGAGATCAATATTACAAGCAAGGGTCTAGTTTCAATAGAATGAACATAGGTCTAGTTACTTTAGCCTATGCATGCTAGTTTTTCATTTCAACATTCAAACCTACAACTAGCATACACCACACAAGCATGGATATTGAAATTAAGAACTTGTACCATGCAAGCAAATATATGAAATGCACATTCAAATGCATCATACAAGTTTATGAGCTTGCTCCCTCAACTTGTGTGCAATTTTGATTGATCCCCTTACAATGTCATTTCATTTGTTTGCTCCCCTTATCTATCTTACTATCTTTGTGCATTTCTCTCCCCCTTTGTCAACAATTAGCATAAAAAAGAGGGCTCAATTATTCGGCTTCGGTGGTTGATAATGCAACACTATTTTGCTTCTTTGATGACCAAGACACAAGTGATCTTCCCAATAGTTGACATGTGCCTGATGTGCTATTTCTCTCAACTTTGCATCCCGCATAATCGGAGTCCAAATATCCAATCAACTCAAATCTTGCTCCTTTGGGATACCACAATCCAACATTTTGTGCATGCTTTAAGTACCTCAATATTCTCTTTGTTGCTTTTGAATGACTTTCTCTTGGTGAGGCTTGAAATCTAGCACACATGCATACACTAAACATCACATCCGGTCTTGATGTGGTCACATAGAGTAGGCTTCCAATCATAGACCGATACATCTTTTCATCCACCATGTTGCCACTAGCATCACTATCCAAGCTTCCACTTGTCCCTATTGGTGTACTAATATCTTTAGCATCATCCATTCCAAACTTCTTGACCATGTCCTTAATATACTTGCCTTGACTCACAAATGTGCCATTCTTCATTTGCTTGATTTGAAGACCAAGGAAGTAACTAAGCTCTCAAATCATGGACATCTCAAACTCATTTGCCATCATCTTGCTAAACTCTTCACAAAAATCTTGATTTGTTGACCCAAATATGATATCATCAACATAGATTTGCAATACAAACAAGTCATTTCCAAGCTTCTTGGTGAAGAGAGTGATGTCAACCTTTCCCATCTTAAATCCCTTAGAGAGTAGGAAATCCCTCAATCTCTCATACCATGCTCTAGGTGCTTGTTTTAATCCATACAAAGCCTTTCTCAACTTGTAGACATGGTTGGGTTTCTTTTCATCTTCAAAACCGGGAGGTTGCTCAACATACACAAGCTCATTGATGTACCCATTGAGAAATGCACTTTTCACATCCATTTGGTACAACTTGATGTTGTGGGCACAAGCATAGCCTAACAAGATCCTAATTGCTTCCAATCTTGCACCCAGGGCATATGTTTCTCCAAAGTCAAGACCTTCAACTTGAGTGTAACCGTGAGCCACTAATCTTGCTTTGTTCCTTATTACTATCCCATCTTGATCTTGCTTATTCCGAAAGACCCACTTGGTTCCTATCACATTATGATCCTTAGGCCTCTCAACTAACTCTCATACTTGGTTTCTTATGAAGTTGTTTAGCTCTTCATGCATAGCATTGACCCAATCAACATCCTTCAAAGCTTCATCTATCTTCTTCGGTTCAATGGATGACACAAATGAGAAATGCTCACAAAATAAAGCCAATCTTGATCTAGTTTGCACACCTCTTGAAATATCACCAATGATAGTGTCCAATGGATGATCTCTTGCAACATTGGTTGGTTAAAGCACTTGCACTTGATTGCTAGCATTTGATTGATCACTTGGTTGAGATGATGAACTAGCCATTTGTTGTTGATCTTACACTTTGTCATGACTAGTACTTGCTCTAACTTGATCATGAGAACCACTAGCTTGCACATTTGAGTTAGAGAGCACTTGATTCTTGTCATCTTCAACATCAATCACCTCTCTAGGCCTTATATCACCAATGTCCATGTTCTTCATTGCATTGACCAATTGAGTGCCTTTTACATCATCTAGATTCTCATCTTCCTCTTGGGAACCATTTGTTTCATCAAATTCCACATCATGAACCTCCTCAAGAGTACCACTAGCCAAATTCCAAACTCTATAAGCCTTGCTAGTAGTGGAGTAACCAAGCAAGAAACCTTCATCACATTTCTTTTCAAACTTGCTCAATCTAGTGCCTTTCTTCAATATGTAGCATTTACAACCAAAAACCTGAAAGTATGCTATGTTGGGCTTTCTTCCATTCAATAGCTCATAAGGTGTCTTCTCCATCATAGGGTGACAATAGAGTCGGTTGCTATAATAGCAAGCCATGTTGATTGCTTCAGCCCAAAATGAATGACTCACATTGTACTCACTCGACATTGATCTTGCCATGTCAATCAAAGTTCTATTCTTCCTTTCAACTAAGCCATTTGATTGAGGAGTGTACTTGGCCGAGAATTGATGTCTAATTCCAAATTCATCACACAACTCATCAATTCTAGTGTTCTTGAATTCACTTCCATTGTCACTTCTCACTTTCTTTATGGTTGTTTCAAATTCATTGTGAATGCCCTTGACAAATGATTTGAATATTGCAAACACATCACTCTTGTCCACTAGAAAGAATACCCATGTGTATCTAGTAAAATCATCCACAATCACAAATTCATATTTGTTTCCACCAATGCTAGTGTATGTGGTTGGTCCAAACAAGTCCATGTGCATCAACTCAAATGCCTTAGATGTGCTCATCATGCTCTTTTTTGGATGTGTGTTACCAACTTGCTTTCCGGCTTGACATGCACTACATAGCTTATCTTTTTCAAATGTGACATCTTTCAAGCCTCTAACTAAGTCATGCTTAATCAACTTGTTCAATTGTTTCATTCCAACATTACCAAGCCTTCTATGCCATAACCAACCCAAGCTAGACTTAGTGATCAAACATGTTGTCAATTGAGCTTCTCTAGCATTGAAATCAACCAAGTATAGATTCTCATATCTAAAACCTTTGAATATCAAGTTAGAGCCATCTACACTTATAATCTCTACATCATCCACACCAAATATGCACTTGAAACCAAGACCACATAATTGAGCTACCAACAATAGGTTGAAGTTCAAGCTCTCTACTAGTAGCACATTGGAAATGCTCAAGTCATTGGATATTGCAATCTTACCAAGCCCTTTGACCTGGCCTTTGTCATTGTCACCAAATGTGATACTATCAATCCCATTGCTCTTGTTTTCATTGATTGAATTGAACATTCTAGGATCACCGGTCATGTGTTGTGTGCACCCACTATCAAGTACCCAATGCCTTCCTCCGACTTTATAATTGACCTACAAAAGAAGATCAATTCTTTTTAGGTACCCAAACTTACTTGGGTCCTTGTAGGTTAGTTACCAAGGTCTTTGGTACCCAAATGGCCTTCTTCATTGGGCCAACAATTGGTGTACCAATGAACTTAGCCTTCACACCATTGGCACCCTTAAAAAGCATGTAACAAGAATCAAATTTAATTGAGGATACATTAGGTAGCTTGTTCTTGTTAATCTTGCAATATTGCTCTATATGCCCAACTTGCTTGCATCTATTGCAAAACCGACCATTGCCCTTCACAAAGCTAACTTTGGGAGTGACAAAGGCCGCCTTGCCTTTCTTGGGGGTATAGCCTAATCCCTCTTTGTTGAGAGAAAACCTTTGGCTACCCAAGCACTTTAGCAAGCGGGCATCTCCACCATAGGCATTGCCTAAGGCATGAGTGAGCTCATTCACCTCCTTCTTGAGGGTCTCATTTTCCACCATTAGTGAGGTATCACAAGAGAGACCATCACTCAAAGGTGAAGTGGAAGTGGTAGTGCTACAAGAAGAGTTAGTGGGAGCAACTACAATGGGCTTATAAAAAGATTCATCAATAAGATCACAAGTTAGTCCCACATCACATGATATGATCACTTGCTCCTTCTTGGCTTCCTCCACTTTGACTTGCTCAATGAGAGAGGAGTGAGCCTTTTCAAGCTTAGAGTGAGCTTTGACAAGCTTCTCATGGGCTTCCATTAGCCTCTCATGAGTGGCATTAAGCTCATCAAAGGATTGCTCAAGAAATTTTACCTTCTTGCGTAATTCTTTGTACTCCTTTTTCTTCATCTCATTGCAAGCATGCACTTGCTCACACATGTTCAAGAGTTCTTCCTTGGTGTACTCCTCATCTTCATCATCATCATTATCATCATTCCTACAAGTATCACTTTCACATTCATCATCATCACTCACATCATATTTTACCTTGGTAGGCTTTGCCATGAGGCATGTCAATGGAGTGTCGAAGATGGAGAGCTTGTTGTTGATGGCGAAGCTTGCTAGTGCTCTCTTGATAGATTTCTTGTCATCATCACTAGAGATATCACTATCCAAAGAGCCATCACTATCCCATGTGACCACATAGCCTCCACCTTTCTTCTTCTTTTGGAAGGTCATTCTCTTCTCCTTCTTCTCCTTCTTTTCTTTCTTATCCTTTTTTAGCTTCTTCTTCTCATCCTCGCTATTGTCACTATTGTAGGGACAATTTGCTACAACGTGATCGGGGCTCTTGCAATTGTAGCATCTTCTCACATATTCTTTGCTTTTGGTGTGATCTCTTCTCTTTCTTGCACCATAGCCCTTCTTCTTCATGAATTTTCCCATCTTGCGGACAAAGAGGGCTATAGCTTCATCATCAATATCACTAAGATCATCATCATCACTTGATTCTTTCTTGGACTTACCCTTGTTCTTGGATGATGATGAGCTAGCCTTGAATGCTATACTCTTCTTCTTCTTGTCTTCTTCTTCCTTCTTGTCATCCTTGTCATCCCCCTCCCTTTCCACACGGTATGTCTCTTGGGTCATGACATCACCTAGTACTTGGTTAGGGGTAATCTCCTTCAATCCTCCTCTTATGATAAGCAATCTCAACATCTCAAATCTTGGAGGTAAGCACATTAAGAACCGATGAGAGACATCATCATCCTTGATCTTTTCTCCCAAGGCCTTCAAGTCATTTACAATCACTTGCAACCGATGGAACATTTCCGAAATGCTCTCATCTTCCTTCATCTTGAAGCTTGTCAACTTATCCTTGAGAATGTACAACTTAGCACTCTTCACCGCTGGTGTGCCCTCATATGTTTCCTCCAATCTCCTCCACACCTCATTTGCTCTTTCACAATCCTTGATTTGCTCAAACACCGTGGAATCAATGGCATTGTATATGGTGTCGAGAGCCATTGTATTGCATTGCTTGTTGATCTTATCTTGGTTGGTGGGATCATCGGGATCAATGATAGCATAGTCATTCTCGGTCACTTCCCATACTTGATCATTGATTGAACCAAGATACATCCTCATCTTTCTCTTCCAATAATTATAGCATGTGCCATCAAAGAACGGTGGTTTGCCCCCCACATGGTTGAACACAACTTGAGCCATAATTTGACACCGAGGTTGTTAAGCCTTTAATCAAATGGTGACCACGGCTCTGATACCACTTGAAAGGTCCTAATATGGCTAGAGGGGGGTTGAATAGCCTATTTAAAATTTTACAAATCAATTAGAGCAATTTAATTAGTAAGACAAATAGCGAAATGCAAACTTGCTCTAGCTCTATGAGGGTTGCAAGCCACCTATCCAACAATTCTAGTTGCAATGATTACTAGACACACAACTTGCTATGAAAGCTGTCTTTGGCATATCTTGTGGCCAGATCTTAATTTGATGATACCCAGAATGAAGATCAATCTTAGAAAACACCTTTACACCAGCCAACTGATTGAACAAAGTATCAATATGAGGTAAAGGATACTTATTCTTAATGGTCACCGCATTGAGAGGGCGATAATTCTCACACATCCGAAGAGTGTCGTCCTTCTTCACCAAAATAGCTTGGCAACCCCATGGTAAATAACTAGGACGGATAAAGCCCTTCTCCAATAATTCCTCTAACTTTTCTTCATTTCTGCTAGTTCTTTAGGAGTCATGCGGTAGGGACGCCGTGAAATAGGAGCAGTGCTAGGTTCTAACTCAATAGTAAACTCCACATCCCTATCCAGTGGCAACCCAGGTAGATCTTCAGGAAAAACATCTAGAAACTCATAGACCATAGGAATAGAAGCAAGATCAAGAGAAGCTTTAAGATGAGCAACAACTAGTAAGGCTAGATCTGAGGGCATAAGGAGAGACATTCTATCCTCGAAAGAAGAAAGCCGTAACTCAACAACTCTCTGCTTAAGGTTCAAGACTACCCCATAAACTCGCAACCAGTTCATGCCCAGAATTGCATCTATGCCTTGTGAAAGGTCCTAATATGGCTAGAGGAGGGTGAATAGCCTATTTAAAATTCTACAAATCAACTAGAGCAATTTGATTAGTAAGACAAATAGCGAAATGCAAACTTACTCTAGCTCTATGAGGGTTGCAAGCCACCTATCCAATAATTCTAGTTGCAATGATTACTAGACACACAACTTGCTATGGAACTACTCACTAAGAGCTCTCAATCTTACTACACTAAAGAGCTCCCCTAGATGAACTTAAATAACAAATCAAGCTCTCAATTCTAATTACACTAAAGAGCTTGCCACAACTAGTTTGCAAGAATATTAAAGAGTGAGTAGGGTGATTATACCGCCGTGTAGAGGGATGAACCAATCACAAGATGAAGATGAAATCAATCACCGAGAGAATGCCAAATGGCAAGAGACAACCAATTTTCTCCTGAGGTTCATGTGCTTGCCAACACGCTACGTCTCCGTTGTGTCGACCAACACTTGGTGGTTCGGTGGCTAAGAGGTGTTGCAGAAACCTCGTCCACACGATTGGACACTGCAAGAACCTACCCACAAGTGAGGTAACTCAATGACACGAGCAATCCACTAGAGTTACCTTTCGGCGCTCCGCCTGGGAAGGTACAAATCCCCTCACAATCACCGGAGATGGCCACGAACAATCACCGACTCGTGCCAATCCTCCACCGCTGCACCAAGCCATCTAGGTGGTGGCAACCACCATGAGCAACAAGCGAATCCCACAGCGAAACACGAATACCAAGTGCCTCTAGATGCAATCACTCAAGCAATGCACTTGGATTCTCTCCCAATCTCACAATGATGATGAATCAATGATGGAGATGAGTGGGAGGGCTTTGGCTAAGCTCACAAGGTTGCTATGTCAATGCAAATAGCCAAGGGAGTGAGCTTGAGCCGGCCATGGGGCTTAAATAGAAGCTCCCACGAAATAGAGACGTTGGGCTCCACACTGCACTGAACATGGGCCGACCGGACGCTCTGGTCAGATTGACCGGACGCTCGACCCCAGCATTCGGTCCTCAGATCTTCGCCATGTGTCCCCTGCTTCAAATGCTGTTCACCCAATCTCAACGGTCAGAAGACGACCGGACGCAGCAGCGAACAGTGACTGGACGCTGAACCCCCAGCGTCCGGTCATTTCCAGTAAGCTTCCAGAGACGGTTTTTCCCGACCAAACGCGTCCGGTCATGCTTGACCGGACACAGCCAGCGTCCGGTCACACGGTGTCTTCCTCTATGCTCCCACATCAACATGACCGAACATAGCTTGCTAGCGTCCGGTCGCTGAGCGACACAGCATCTGGTCGTTTGACCGACGCCAGCGTCATCGTTGTTAGTACTGACCGGACGCGCTGGTCCCTCTGAGACCAGCGTCCAATCACCTTGTGACCAGCGAGACCAACTCCTTTTCACCTCTATATTCTTCACCCTTGCTCAAATGTGCCAACCACCAAGTGTATCACCTTGTCCACAAGTGTTAGCATATTTTCACAAATATTTTCAAGGGTGTTAGCACTCCACTAGATCCTAAATGCATATGCAATGAGTTAGAGCATCTAGTGGCACTTTGATAACCGCATTTCAATACGAGTTTCACCCCTCTTAATAGTACGGCTATCGATCCTAAATGTGATCACACTCGCTAAGTGTCTTGATCACCGAAACGAAATGGCTCCTACTATTTATACCTTTGCCTTGAGCCTTTTGTTTTTCTCTTTCTTCTTTTCCAAGTTCAAGCATTTGATCATCACCATGCCATCACCATCGTCATGATCTTCGCCATTGCTTCATCACTTGGAGTAGTGCTACCTATCTCATAATCACTTTGATAAACTAGGTTAGCACTTAGAGTTTCATCAATTAACTAAAACAAAACTAGAGCTTTCACCTTGCCCAGGCAGCACTATGAACTGGAGGTGGTAAGTGTGAGTGGCTAGCACTAATCTGACTATGTCCATCCGAGTATTAACGCACAACTACGCACCCAGAGTACTGATTCTATAGGTAATAGGAATAGCCATAAGAGATATTGTGCCTCCGTGCAAACCCCTTGCTCAAGAATGAATGTGATGCACCAGAATCAAACAACACATATGTTGGGTGGGAATCAATAGTAAACATACCAGCCATCACAGGTTCATTCTGCAAAATCTCCTCAGCCTCAGTGAAGTTGACTTGTCCAGAGCGGCTTACGGGCACCTTCTTCTTGATAATCTTCCTCTTGACTAGACGGGAGTTGGTTGAAGGCTGGGAAGACTGCATTGACTGGTTCTGTGGACACTCCTAAGCATAGTGGACCTCCTTGCCACACTTCAAACAAGCACCAGACTTGTTCCCCTGTCCCTGAGGCTACTGTTGCACCTACTGTAGGATCTCTGGTTGGCCTAGACGGGGGTGAATAGGCCTATCAAAACAAACACTCAAACTTTTATCAAATTCACCTTGCGGCACTGCTGCTCTGGAGGGCAGCACTACCGGACCAGAACAGTGGCACTGCTGCACCTGCAGACAACTTTGAGTCATAGTTTAAAATCAGTGAACGGAAACTTAGATCAAAGAAATTTCTCAGCTTACTGTAGGTATTATAGTCATAGATCAAGAGCTAGAATGAGTAGGAACACCACACACAAGTAGATCGACTAGAAACCCTAGAAATCACCTCAACCAACAATATGAAATGCAAGTAATGTAAATCAAGCACAACGGACACAATGATTTATCCCATGGTTCGGCTCGCCACCAAGGCTTGCCTACCTCCACATTCTTGAGGTTAGCCACTAAGGCTTAGGGCTTTCCAACCCTTCCTCGTTCTCAAGTCAAGAGACTTAACTCTTGAGATGAGGGGTGAGTATACTAGCTTCAAGAGATGATTTCAAACCTCTTGGGGCTGCCACACAAGTTGGCAAGCTCCATGGGCAATGCTCTAGCCGCCTAGGAGCCAAGCTCCAAGAGTAACAAACACAACCGCCGGCCAAAACGTGAACCAAGTGCTCTTTCGAGTTGGGGAATCAATGCAGCTGCTCTCTAATCGAGTTTTGGACCCTTTTCCCTCAAGGATTGATGGGGAAATCAATGGATTTGCTTAGGGGCTTGAGGTCAACAATGGAGGGAGAGAGAGCTCCTTTTCTGTTTGGGCGTGCTGGAATCAACAGGAGGAGGAAGAGAGACGTTGGGGAGGAAGAGGATGGGCATAAATTCCCCCTCAGCCCCAACAGTCACTTAATTCATGGCAGTGCCATGGCTTAAGTGCGGCAGTGCCTCTCTTCAAGTGCGGCGATGCTACACCACGCAAGACAGCAAGGGTAAGAGTGAAGTGTAGACTATCTTAGCTATGAATTTGAGGATGCATGTGTATGTTTGAGCACTTTGTAGCACATATTAGCTTAAGCATTGTATCCCCCTTTATAGTATGGCTTTTCCTATACTCAAATTCAAAATATAAAAGAATTTAAACCTCCGTTGAGTTTGAAGCCATCTACTTTTGTAATTGGGGGCTCCTCCATTTCATGTAGCATCCTTGAACATGAATTCCCTGCTTGTCATCTCGATAAATCTCAATAGTTCTCTAATTGCGTGGTCATTATCACCAAAACCCACAATTAGGGCTTGATTAAACTTTCAATCTCCCCCTTTTTGGTGATTGATGACAACCCAATTAGAGCTTACAAAAGTTATGAAATAAATACTGAGATTTTCAAGTCATGGATGTAGAGCCTCCCCCTAAGTATGTGAATAGAGAATTGAATTCTCAAATTGGCATAAGAAGCCAAGATTCACATTTTAGTGAAAGTGATGGGGCTCCCCCTACATCCATACTCCTGTGGGGTGCTGCATACTGTGTTAGGTATGTAAAACATGATGCAAATGACAGTTTATGCACAACATGGTTTGCTATTGCAGCTAGGTGCGACACTATCGCACCAGAGTGCGGCACTGCCGCACTTGCTGTAACAGCACAGATCAGAACATACACCACATAGCATGTGATACATATAAAGATGTACATTCTAGCACAATTGTATCACAACCGATAGCATAGATTAATATATGTCCATATCCCATACATATAAAAAGTACTTAAGTAGCATTATTACATAAATAGAGTTTCCAAGGGACTCTCAAACTCTGACCTAACGAAGACTACTCTAAACGGATACGAACATGACTTCTAGCTGCAGCAACCTCCATGGCGTCAAAAAAGTTGTTGACCCCTCTAATTTTCTCCCCCTTTGGCATAAAGCACCAAAAATAGAAGAAAAACCAACACTCACTCCTCATCCTCTTGGATGGTGTCCCAATTGACATCATCCCCACCAACAGCTCCACTAGCACCTGCAACATCCTCCTCTCCACCATCATCATCGTTGTTGGAGGAGGAGGAGGAGGAAGAAGAAGACACCATCGCCCTCCCTTGGCGATGAGTGGTTGAAGTGTGGCGCTCACGCCTGGTGCTTCTCCTCATGGATTGCAAGGTGGACCTCAAACTCATGTGAGGATCAAGCTCTCGCTGCTCCTGCTCCTCCTCCTCCTTATCCTCTGAGACTAGGGAGGTCATCAAACCATGGTTGTAACTGAACTAGAGAAAGAGGTGGCAGCCCTGCACGCTCTCTAGCCTCCTAGTTGGCTTCATGGTTCTCCAACCGGTCCTGATATGCGGTCCTTGCTGCATAAGTGTAAGTTGTGAAAATGGCCTTAATCCATCTCCCAAACTTCTCCATCTTTTTTCCCTACGAGGCCTAGATTGAGACGACACAGGCACATCCTCAACTAATGGAGAGCATCTCACTGTCCTGCTAGCACCTGCTCCTCGGGTCTTCTCAATTTTGTAGACGGTGTGAAGACCATCTTTCTCAACTCTGTAGCCAGTGACCCTCTCAATCATAAACATGAGATAGGGGGCATAGGGTATCCCCTTTCTCCCATCCTCCATGGCATTCCTTAGCTCACACCACATGAAATGAGGGACATTAAACCTGTCACCTCCAGGAGCAAATCTAGCAAGCACATTCCTCATATATGCATTAAGATCAGAAGCTGCTCCATCCTTGGGATTGATAGTGTGCCTGATCAAATTGTTCAAAATGTAATAATAGCTCTTCAGGCCACTGACCTTCCCATCTGCACTTCTCCTGCCAATCCACATATATGCAATGTCGTGGATCTCAGCTCTAGCGTCATCATGAATGTAAGTGAAGCCCCGCTCCTCCTCTCCAAAACCAAGGATCCAGCTGAAAGTCACAAAATCAACTCTATAATGCCGTCCCTCAGTCATCTAGTGAATCTCATCAGTGTAGATACTATAGAAGAAAGTGGCATGGAACTAGGCTATCACTTCCTCATTCTAATTATATCTGAAGCTCATAATATCAGTGAGGCCAAACAACTCACAAGCCTTGATCACCTTATTGAATTCTAGCACATTCTTTGCCTTCATCTCCTCCCAATCAACATACTGCATCTTCACAACCTTGGATTTCTTAGAGTTGAAGTTCACAGATGCATAGAAGTTGGAATGAAACTCATTCCAAAACCTATAGTCAATCTCCAAATCCTTTGGCTGCTCATAGGGATTATTCTCACATGCTTCCTCCACCATCTTCAGCTTTCCCGCATAGTTGAGCACGAGATGAGCACGTGTGTCAATAGGACGCCTCATGACTACATCCTCATAATACTCTCTGATGTAGCTCCAGTCAAACTCCTCAAGATGAGGTGGAGTATCTGGGCAAGCACCTGGAGGAATGGTGCGGCCAGCCCTCTCTAGGTTCTCCTCCTCCTAGATCATTTGATCTCTCCTCCCCATGTCTAGCAATATCTCTGCCTACTACACTGCTGCTGCCCCCTATGGTCCTGCCATGACCATGACGAGGCACCTACTTATCCCAAGGCTCTGTCATCTTCCTCTTCCCCCTCCGGTCATCATCACCTCCAGAGGACATCTATGCAAACAAATATAGGTCCAAATAAGAAAATGTATATAAGGGGTATAAAAGAACACTTGAAAAACACTCTAGATAGATGAGATGATTCAAATCTTGAGTTAAGAAAGCACTCTGAATTAATTTGGTGAGAGGGTGCGGCACTACCGCACTTAGTGCTTCCCTCTCCCATGATTCAATTCTTTTCAACTATTCAGACTATTTCTCAAACATTCTCCTAAACCACTAGACAACCTCAGAATGAGTAGACCTAAACAAATACATGGAGTTGTTTACAATGTAGGTAATGTGGCTACATATTTAAGATAGAAACAAATCTAGTGCACAAATCCAACCAAAACAGAGAGTCATCGATGGAACAATATCTGCATTTACAAGTTCAATTTGTTGAGTGCGGCACTGCTGCACCCAACATGCGGCACTGTCGTGGGTACAGATGAGGCTCAACCAATGAATCATTGTTTCGATTCAATTCATCCATCAAACTAGTTTCTACCCAAATCATGCAGTCACTAGAAACCATCTACCAACAAATATAGAACTCCATGCCATAGATCGGGATTAGGTTAGGGTTTCACCTTGGTTTTCATGGATTGAGGAGGAAAGAGATCAAACGGCTTCATCCACGAGCTACTCCAGCTACTGGCAGCGAGGGTGGAAGAGCATTAGAGGGCTCGGTAGTGCCGCAGGCGGTGGCACGGCAGGACGGGCAGCGACGGCAGCTGCCTATGCGTGCGGTGAAGAGAGGGGGGCGACGGCAGCTATGGTGAATGAGGGAGAGTTACCCTGGGGGCTAGCAGAAATAAGAGGTAAGATGGGCCCCCACGGTAATAGCTGATATGGACTGAATTTCTAATTGAAATTCAAAGTGTGGCACTGCCGCTCGCCACACGCGGCACTGCAGTAGGGTAGGCGCGGCACTACCGCACTCCCTAGTTCAGCAGATTTAGCTACTAGCTAAATACCTCTATATATAGGATATGGACACATATCTCAAGCACATTATGATCAGCAACAAATAATCAATACAAACAATGATCACAAGGCACTTGTTTCTTATGATAAAACATTTTAAGCATAATATTTATACTTTTGCAATTCATTTCTCCTATCCATGCTAGTTCATCAATCAAGGTGCGCAATAGTTCAAACCACATTACTAAAATCAAGTATATTTAGCTCACTACGCAAAGCACAAACCTTGACTCATCAAGAGGCTTAGTGAAGATATCGGCTAGTTGCTTTTCAGTGCTCACATGGTGAATTTCGATATCTTCTTTGGCTTCATGGTCTCTCAAGAAATGATGTCGAATGTCTATGTGCTTAGTTCTTGAGTGGCTTACGGGATTGTTGGCTAACTTTATGGCACTTTCGTTATCACACAAGAGTGAGATTTTAGTGAAGTGACATCCAAAATCTTGAAGGGTTTGCCTCATCCAAAGTAGTTGAGCACAACATGCACCAGCTACAACATACTCGGCCTCGACGGTGGAAAGGGCTACATAATTTTGTTTTTTAGAACTCCAAGACACTAGGGACCATCTAAGGAATTGATATGTCCCCGAAGTGCTTTTTCGATCTACTTTGCAACCGGCGTAATTGGAATCCGAATACCCTAGTAAATCAAACCTAGAGCCATTAGGATACCACAAGCCAAGGTTAGGAGTGTGTACTAAATATCTCAAGATTCTCTTGAGGGCCACTAAGTGACACTCTTTCGGGTTAGCTTGAAATCTAGCACACATGCACACACTAAGCATAATATCGGGCCTAGATGCGCACAAATAAAGTAGAGAGCCAATCATGGAGCGATATACCTTAGTATCCATGGCTTTCCCTTCATCATTGAGATCTAGATGTACATTGGTTGGCATGGGAGTTTTGATAGGCTTGGCATTCACCATGTCAAACTTCTTGAGCATATCATGGGTGTACTTCGTTTGGCTAATAAAAGTTCCATCATTCACTTGCTTGATTTGAAATCCAAGGAAGAACTTCAATTCACCCATCATGGACATCTCACATCTCTTGGTCATGATCCTACTAAATTTCTCACAAAAAGAATGATTAGTACTATCAAATATTATGTCATCGACATATATTTGGCACACAAATATATCTTTGCCAACTTTGTGAGTAAAAAGGGTAGGATTGGCTTTGCCTATTTCAAAGCCTTGTTTAACCAAGAATTTCTTAAGGCATTCATACCATGCTCTTGGTGCTTGTTTAAGCCCATATAGTGCATTTTGGAGTTTGTAGACATGGTTGAGAAACTTGTGATCTTCAAAGCCCGGTGGTTGCTCAACATAGACAAGTTCTTGAATAGGGCCATTGAGAAATGCACTCTTCATATCCATTTGATATAGCTTGAAGTTGTGATGAGCGGCATAGGCTAGAAGCATTCGAATTACTTCAAGTCTTGCCACCGGTGCATATGTTTCTTCAAAGTCCAAGCCCTCTACTTGAGTGAAACCTTGAGCAACCAACCTTGCCTTGTTTCTTGTCACAACTCCATTCTCATCTTGCTTGTTGCGGAAGACCCACTTGGTGCCAATGACATTGGTATTGGGTCATTCCACTAAAGTCCACACTTGGTTTCTTTCGAAGTTGTTTAGCTCTTCTTGCATGGCCATCACCCAGTCCGGATCTCCATGTGCTTGTTCTACCTTAAGAGTCTCCAAAGAGGAAACAAACGAGTAAAATTGGCAAAAGTTTGCTAAATGTGAACGAGTTGTTACCCCCTTTCGAAGACTCCCAAGGATGTTGTTAATGGGATGATCTTGTTGAATTGTTTGCCTTAGCCTTAGATGCTCAATGGCCTCTTGTTCATCTTCTGGATCTTCATCATCATCTTGCTCAAATATGGGTTATAGGTTTTGTCCTCGAGCTAGAGTCGAATCAGTTGCTGCTGACTGTGTGGGTGCGGCATTGCCGCCCTCAAGTGCAGCACTACCGTGATCTAGAGTTGCAACAGATGCTTGCTGCTATGTAGCATCAGGTATGTCAGCGGAAATAGGTGCAGCAGCAACTTGAGGAACCTCCACTTCAGTGACTTCTTCTTCTTGTGGTCTAATATCACCAATAGCCAATTGCTTGATTGCTTCACATGGTGGATCCTTCTTTCCTACAACACTTTAATCAACTTGCTCCACTTGAGAGCCATTAGATTCATCAAATGTCACGTCTACCGTAATCTCAACTCTCCCAGAGGTTTTGTTGAAGACACAGTAGGAATGCTTATTTGATCCATAACCAAGAAGAAAACCTTCATCAACTTTAGGTGCAAACTTAGAGATTTTGGGTTTCTTGTTAAGTATGAAACACTTGCACCCAAACACTCTAAAGTAAGACACCTTAGGCTTTTTACCGGTTAGAATCTCATATGATGTTTTCTTCAACTTCTTGTGTAGGTAGAGGCGGTTGATGGCATGGCAAGCGGTGTTGACAGCGTCACACCAAAAGATGTTCGACGTCTTGTACTCATCTAGCATTGTTCTTGTCATGTCAATAAGTGTACGATTCTTCCTCTCTACTACACCATTTTGTTAAGGGGTGTATGGAGTTGAAAACTCATGCTTGATGCCCTCTTCATCAAGAAACTCCTCAACTAGAGTATTCTTAAATTCGGTCCCATTGTCGCTTCTCACTTTCTTGATGGGAAGACCGAACTCCTTTTGAGCTCTTCTAACAAATATCTTCACCTTCTCTTGAACTTGGCACTTGTCATGCAAGAAAAATACCCAAGTGAAACGGGAATAGTCATCAATAATAACAAGACCATATTTGTTACCCCCGATACTTAGGTAGAAGACCGGTCCAAAGAGATCCATATGTATTAGCTCCAATGGTTGCTTGGTGGTCATGATGCTCTTTGGTGGGTGAGGTGCTCCAACTTGCTTTCTGGCTTGACAAGCGATACAAATCCTATCTTTCTCAAAGTGAACATTTGTTAGTCCAAGAATATGTTCATCTTTTAGAGGTTTGGCCAAGGTCCTCATCCCAACATGGGCTAGTCGGTGATGCCAAAGCCAACCCATGCTAGATTTTGCCACTAAACAAGTCTCAAGATTAGCTTTACTTTTGTTAAAATCAACTAAGTAATGTTTATTCTTTAATTGACCCGTAAAGACAATAGAGGAATCCTCCCTTCTAAAGACTTCCACACCCTTATCCGAAAAGATACAATTGTAGCTCATCTCACACAATTGAGAAACGGACAACAAATTGTAACTCAATGAATCAACATGTAATACATTTGTAATTGAATGCCCAAGGGTTATAGCAACTTTACCAAGACCAATCACATCCCCTTTTGAATTGTCTCCAAAGACAATATTTTCATTTGAGTGCGTCATCGGGGAATATGATGAGAACATACTCCTTTCTCCGGTCATATGAATTGTACATCCACTATCAAGCACCCAACTTGATCCACCGAAGAAGTATGCCTACAAAACAAGTTTAGTTGCTAGATTTAGGTCCCCAATTTGATTTGGGGCCTTGCATGTTAGTCACAAGAATCTTAGGAACCCAAATAGAAGTATTCCTATATATGTTGGTTTCCTTTCCAACATATTTTGCAACCACTTTCCCAGTGCTGTTGTTCCTCAAAATAAAGCATAATGTCAAGCTTTGTCGAGGTGCATAAATCTTCGGTTGATAGGCATACTTATTTTTGGTGGCTCACACTGATTCTTAGGCTTCTGGAAAACCTATTTCTCCTGGTACACCTTCATCTTGGGCTTAGTTTGATCAGGAGCAGAATTGATAGCCTTCCCATTTTTGTGAGGCGCGGCACTACCGCCCTTCACCGTGGCACTGTCGCTCGGGGACACTGCACTGCCATGGTCTGTGCAGGCTAATATGTACCAATTTTGCCCTTCCTTTCAAACTGCACACACTCATAGCCATTCACTATCCTTCTTTCATTTGTTTTGGCTCCTTTTGTTTGTCCAAGCCTATGCTTGATTGAAGGATGCCTTCCTTGCTTAAATTGTGGCACTTTTGATTCAACATTCTTCTTGTCATTGGATTGAGTCTTACATATCCATCATTTTCCAATGACTTCATTGAGCCTAGCAATTTCCTTTCTTATAGCCTCCATGTTTGCAAGGTTAGTGGAATGGGCATTCAAATCAAGATTAAAACATTTTCCACAACCTTGACTAGTAGAGGGAGTAGATGTTTCCTTTGCCTTAGGGAGATGTGAGTTGCTATCCCAAAGAATATCATATTGCATCTCAAGTTCTTTGTGCTTTTCATTCAAGTCACAATACTTTTCTTGAGAGATTTATTTGCTTTCTTTGTAATAGCATGGTCCTCTTGCTCTTTGGCCAAAACCTTGCGCAAGGATTACACTTCACTTCTCTCTAATGCAAGAGCTTCTTTGCTAGCAATGTAGAGATCCTCTTGTTGGATAAGAGTCTCTTCTCTAGATTCTAGCTCAGCTTAGACACTCTCTAAATCCTCCATTAGCTTAGTGATGAATAATTTGGTCTTTCCATCCAAATTTTTAGTTATCATATTTATTTCTTCATCACTAGAGCTATCACTAATATCACTACTAGAGATATCACTAGGAGGTGGAGGAGATTTGGCCTTCGATTTGGATTTTACCTTCTCACCCTTTGCCATGAGACAAATGTGAGGGGAGTAGTAGTCATCATAGGACATGTCGTTGAAGAGCCTTGGTGTAGGGGATGACTTGTGAATAGCAATAGTTGCAACCTTCTCATCCTCTTCACTTGTGCTGTCTTTAGTTGAGTCCCGTTCATGCCCAATGTGAGCCTCTCCCATGTACTTCTTGCTCTTTTTATGGTCGTCCTTCTCCTCTTTCTTGTCTTTCTTGTATTTGTTGTCCTTGACCTCATATGGACACTTGGAAATGAAGTGATCAGTGCTTCCACAATTGTAGCATGTCCTCTTTTCTTGTTTGGAAAGCTTCTCTTCACTACCTTGTAGCCTTGCTTCTTTAGCCCCTTGTGATACCTCTTCATAAAGAGAGCAACATCATCAACTTTCTCATATTAATCATCATCATTTTCACTTTCACTTAAAGATGGTGTGGTCTCTACTCTTTCTTGAACTTGCTTGCTTTCTTTGGGCTTGCTAGTTGAAGCTTGTTGTTGATCTTGGACTAGCTTGTAGAGCCTTGCTTGCTTGATTTGTTAGCCTTGAGAGCTACATCTTTGATCTTGATGCCCTCTATCTTTGCTTGCAATTCTCCAAGTTTCTTCCTCTCATTTGCTTCTTCTCTTTGCATGTCAAAGGTCAAGATTCTCCCAAGTACATCATTTGGTGTGAAGTACTCAAACTTCTTCTTGTCTCTAATTAGAGTGACTACGGTCTTATTTCTAGGTGAATAAGCTTCTAACATAATCTTGACAACTTTGTGATCATCTAGCTCATCACAACCATAGCCTCTAATCTTGCCCACCATCGTCATCAACCTATCAAACATCTCTTATGGCCCCTCTCCATCCAAGATTACAAACTAGTTGAGTTTGACATCAACAAGTCAATTCTTGCCTTTCTCACTTTGTCAACCCCTTCATGTGCTAGGTGCAAAGTGTCCCATATTTGCTTGGCAACATCAACTCCAATCACTTTATTGTACTCATCACCATCCAAGGCACTAAGCAACACACTTATGGCTTGACCATTGAGGTGAATGATTCTCATCTCTTCTAGTGTTGGGTTCTTGGGATCAATCGGTGGTTCAAATCCATTACAAACAATCTCCCAAATGCCGGGGTGAAGACCTATAAGATAAGCTTTCATCAAGTGCTTCCACTTGGCAAAGTTAGTCCCATTAAAATAAGGTAACTTGCCCATGGGCACATTGATGAAAGACCTCCGATCATGGTTAGTCATAGAAATAGAAGAATAGTTAAAGGATACGGTGGCATATTTGTTGTTGTCGGCCTTGCCCTTTCCTTTCTTCTCCTTCTTGTTCCCCTTTGACACTTGGTATGACTCATCATCATCTCCATCTTTAGAACTATTTGATATGCTTGATGATGCACTTGTTGCCTTCTCTTCTTCTTCCTTCTTCTTCCTAGCTTCTCTTCTTTTTCTTCTTGCTTCTCTCTTAAGCCTTCTTTCTTCTTTCCTTTTCTTCTTCTAATCTAACCGTTGCTCATCCTTCTTCTCTCTTGCTTCTATTTTTAGCTTTCGTGCCTCCTTCCTTCTTCTTCTCTCATTATCATTGAGAGCTCTTTTGGCATCGGTAGCCTCAAGATGTGGTAGTGTGGTGTTGCTCGCTGTCGACGCGCTCAGCTCGCTGCTGTCCATGTCGACATCCACCTGCTTCACGCTACTAGTTCCTCCTATGGCCTCCATACCTCATGTGGTGAAGCGTATATGAGGTAACCTGCTCTGATACCACTTGTAGGATCTCTTGTTGGCCTAGAGGGGGCGTGAATAGGCCTATCAAAACAAACACTCAAACTTTTATCAAATTCACCCTGCGGCACTGCCACTCTGGAGGGCGGCGCTACCGGACCAGAACAGTGGCACTGCTGCACCTGCAGACAACTTCGAGTCACAGTTTAAAATCAGTGAACGGAAACTTAGATCGAAGAAATTTCTCAGCTTACTACAGGTATTATAGTCACAGATCAAGAGCTAGAATGAGTAGGAACACCACACATAAGTAGATCGACTAGAAACCCTAGAAATCACCTCAACTAACAATATGAAATGCAAGTAATGTAAATCAAGCACAAGTGACACAATGATTTATCCTATGGTTCGGCTCACCACCAAGGCTTGCCTACCTCCACGTTATTGAGGTTAGCCACTAAGGCTTAGGGCTTTCCAACCCTTTCTCGTTCTGAAGTCAAGAGACTTAATTCTTGAGATGAGGGTGAGTATACTAGCTTCAAGAGATGGTTATAAACCTCCTAGGGCTGCCACACAAGTTGGCAAGCTCCACGGGCGACGCTCTAGCCGGCTAGGAGCCAAGCTCCAAGAGTAACAAACACAACCGTCAACCAAAACATGAACCAAGTGCTCTTTCGAGTTGGGGAATCAATGGAGTTGCTCTCTAATCGAGTTTTGGACCCTTTTCCCTCAAGGATTGATGGGGAAATCAATGAATTTGCTTGGGGGCTTACGGTCAACAATGGAGGGAGGGAGTGAGAGAGCTCCTTTTCTGTTTGGGTGTGTTGTAATCAGTAGGAGAAGGAAGAGAGATGTTGGGGAGGAAGAAGATGGGTATAAATACCCCCTCATCCCCAACGGTCACTTAACTCACGGCAGTGCCACACCACGCAAGACAGCAAGGGCAAGAGTGAAGTGTAGACTATCTTGGCTGTGAATCTGAGGATGCATGTGTATGCTTGAGCACTTGGTAGCATATATTAGCTTAAGCATTGTGTCCCCTTTATAGTATGGCTTTTCCTATACTCAAATTCAAAATATAAAAGAATTTAAACCTCTTTTGAGTTTGAAGCCATCCACGTTTGTAATTGGGGGCTCCTCCATTTCGTGTAGCATCATCGAACATGAATTCCCTGCTTGTCATCTCGATAAATCTCATTAGTTCTCTAATTGCGTGGTTATTATCACCAAAACCCACAATAGGGCTTGATTGCACTTTTACCTGCAGAGTAGGTGCACGGTACTGAGTGGGAGGTGCCTGGTGAGTCTGCTGAGTCTGGCAAGACGGCTATCCACCCAGAGAGTGATAGGACATCCTCCGAACAACCTACACCTTTTGAGTCTGTGGGTGACAAGAAGATCCAGCGACCACCCGCTTGCACTTCCACTCTGCCTAAGAATCACGCTGAAGTCCCTCCATAGCAATGGCTGCATTCATCAAAGCACCAAAAGTCTGATATCCCCCAGTGTATAGCTCCTTTTGCAAGATGCAAGAGAGGCCATGGTAGAAACGGTCCCTCTTCTTCTCATCAGTGTCTACATGGGTCCCAGCATACTATGCAAGATGGTTGAACTTGTTCACATAATCCATCACAGTCATACTCCCTTGCTTCAGATCTAGGAACTCAGTCAACTTCCTGTTCAGCAAACCAGCGGGAATATAGTACTCACGGAAAGCAGTGGTAAACTCCTACCAAGTCACACGGTGGTCCACCGGCTGCATGGCATTGAAAGTATCCCACCATGCACTGGCAGATCCCAGAAGTTGTTGTGCGGCAAAGCGCACCTTCTGTTCTTCAGTCATAGTGAGCAGCTAAAACTTCTGCTCCAGAAAACAAAGCCAATGCTCCACATCTAGAGGCTCAGCAGTTGGTGTGAACATGGGCGGGTGTGTCTTCAGGAAGTCCTAGTAGGAACAGGGCCCCTCGAGACCACAGGCACCACCCCCGTTCCTACCGTTGCCACCGGGGCCTCCACTGGCGAAGCAACCAATAGCCTAGGTAAGCATCTCCAAGGCACGGGTTGACTCACGCCGAGCAGCCAACATCTTCGCTATTATCTCTGCATGGGTCATCGGAGGTGGTGGTGGCGGAGGAGGAGGAGCCAAAAGTGGGGGCCTCGTGGTTGTCCCCATTGGTGTTGCCATTGTCCTCACCATGACCATTATCACCCTGGTCAACCCCAGTGCTGGTACTCCCCCGACTAGACCTTAGGTTCATCTATAAGCAGATAAGAACCAACCCTTAGGGACAACCCTCCCGATTAGGAACAAGAGACTTAGAGAAATGATAAGGCTTTTATTAAAGCATTCTTTTAGGTTATCCTATCAATTCACAAATCCAAATTATGCGTGTGGGGGGAAGTTTAGTTTAAGCAAGATTCTCTTTTCATGATGCATGCATCGGCCTACCCGTTCACTCAAGCCAGAATATAGCGGCATTCGCAAAAAAAAATTGGCACATCGCACACTCACTTTCCTCTTGCTAAACGATTCTTATGCAGCATAAGTTAGTGTACCTATAGAAAATTGATTAGATAAAACCAGTGCCACTATCATAGATAGACCATATTGCTATGGCTTATATTTATTTACATAATGTTATCGCATCCTACATTTCGCAAAGCTTTTGTGGTCAAATTTTAGGTTTTGAAAAGAGTTATGAAACTCGTAACTCATTATTGGCTCTGATACCACCTGTGGCCGAACCGTCCGAAATAATACGCTTTCGGAGGCGCTCGTCTTCCACTAGACACTAAGCACCCCGAAAGTTAGCTACATCGGATAGTTCCATCGAGCCCACCCCAAGGGAGAACTCAAAACAATCCACGTTTTACACCTAAGATCCAATAATGAGTACGAGCTCACAATACTTAGTCCATTTCATACAACAAGAGTTCTCAGAAATACATTATTACAATACCAAGTTCAGAGTGTGGAATTTAAACAACGAAATTGAAATAAACATCTAACGATAAGATACAAGGATCTATCTGTGCCCACCAGAAGAATCCTTCACGCAACAGCCACTCCTCAAACTGCACCTGCAACATGGGTAAATAAACCCTGAGTACACAATGTACTCGCAAGACTTACCCGACTAGTGGGAATAATTTCCCGACTCCAAAGGATATGATAAGCTTTATGGTTTGCTGGGTTTCCTTTTTGCGAAAAGCATTACTAATAGTTAATCCTTATGTATGTATTTTATTAGCAGTCATGATTAGTTCATTAGTTAACCATTCTATGTAAGCACTTGTTCTACTTTTAAGCAAGAGTTGAGCAATCAAATCCATTTCACCATCTTTCATCTTCTAGTTATTACTACGGTGCTAGATCATAGCCAAATCATATTGTATCCCATGGCGATTCGAAACCAATGTATCCCAGCTGGGTACCCCGAAACACACGCCCCGCTTGTACCCCAGGCACAAGCAAGACCAACCCACCACTCTCTAGTCAAGGGGTCTAGGTCTCCGTCCAAACTTGGACTCCAAGACCCCACTCCTGAGTCCCGGACTCAGTGTGGTGCTTAGACCTCCACCATCCCCGCCTCCAACCAGTCGGTCCGAAAAGAGATGGAACCCACAACAAGAGAGCAATAAGCCTTCCCGCTCCCATAAGCAAGTATGTGCTCAGGATAATAAGTCCGTGAGCTGACTAGAATCCACAGCAACGGAGGGTCCTTAACCGACATGGATAGGGAAAATAGTATAACCAAGCTATGCCCCGTTGGCCGTGGGACACAACCTATTACACCCACCAATACCCGTACCATATCCCTGTCCGGTCTCCATTTCCTTTCACCATTTTATCATGAGAGTAATAATAATAATCACCTATTGTGAGTAATGGTAGGTTACTCACGCTGCTGATAGCCAAGCATAGCAGCTACTCGACCTATGCTAGTAGGACTCATAGGTAGGTTATCTATGCATGTAGTTTCAATATAAACCATGTAACGTAAATGCACATCACATATATATATATAGTGATCATTCAAAATAAGGGTTATGCATCGGGGCTTGCCTTGGGTAGGCAGAGTGTCAGCTAAGTCAGTCGCCGGTGGCTCCGAGGCTTCCTCCTGTACGAGAACCTCCTCCTCATACTCCTCTATCACCTCCTTGTACTCCTACTTTCCAGCGGTCACGAACTCCACCAACTCGTTCTCTACATGCATGCAATGACGATGCAACCCTTAATATTAAGGCAACATCAATTCTTAAGATAAGAATATATCTACTAAGCCACTAAGCTACCTCTAATGGCTAAGATACTAACTACTTATCATTTCTCTACCAAATAGATTCCAAGCTCACCCTACAAGTGCTTAATTTTTATAAACCAATATCATGCCATTATTCATTTGACCTTAATGGGTATTTAGCTACCATATTAAATAGTCTATTTTAGGGCTACAAAAATTACAACAAGCACCTAATAATTCCATGAAGCTACTATAGAAATTTCAGAGTTAAAGTCATCACGGATTTGCCACAACAATTCCTACAAATATTATCATAATAATTTTAAATGCTTTCAATTGATTTAATATATCTCAGCATCATCACAGATGGGCATAAACTAATCACACCAACAGAAAGATCACATTTTTAGGAACCTAACAAAATTGGTTGCACAATTTTTGGATGCTTACATGATTTTATATGATTTACCTAAGATCAGCTTAAAATTAAATCAAAAAACTATTTCTAATTCCTTATGGAAAAAAGAAAAACGAATTCTTCCGCGCGGCCCACACACGTGACCCACGCGACGCAGCGCGTGCGCCAGCACACGGCGGCCCATAGGCACAGCCCACGCGAGGCTGGCCTATAGCGCGAGGCGGCCCATGACGGGGGAATCCCGCGCGAGCTAGCATATTAGCAAAAATGCCCCTAGACTATGAACAAAATAATCCACAGTCTACGTTACTATTCCTAGAGACAGCACCCATGTAAAAGGCCCTTGTACTCTCTCCTCTTTACAATGGCATGGTCCCTGGCCTCCCCCGCGTGCTCCGGCGCGGTGAGCGGTGGCACTGGCAACAGTGCCGGGCACCCAGGACCCATGCTAACCTAGCTAAGAGGCCGAATCTCACCAAGGGAGTCGACGCGAGGCGATCGGCGGCGGTTGCATGAGCCAGGACGTCATAGAAGGACCTCTCCACAATGGCGAACACCCTACGGCAAAGGCAGTAGGGGTAGCGGATGAGCAACGATGACTCACCAGTGACCTAACCGAGGTGACGGCTCGGCCGGAGACGACCCGAGCGAGGCTGGCCACGTGCGCGCTGTGAGGTGAACGGCGGGCCGCAAAGGCACGGCCGCGTCAGCGGCGAGGAGGCGGCACAAGAGCTACGACTAGCGTGCACATGACAAAGAGGGGTTCTAGGTAGGGCTAGTGGTACGGTCAATTCGACACGAGATGGCGAGGTTGGAGCTAGCCACGATGAGGCGGGCTGGGCCTTAATGGCGCGGCGGTGAGAACAAAGCTCCAAAATTGGAGCTTGGCCTAGCCGTAATCAAGGCGGGGTGGGGGCGGTCGACAAGAGGATGTAAAGGCAGAGACACGGGCAGGAGGAATTGATGAGAGGTGCTCGCTCTCTAGCTCATCGTGACCACGACTCGACGATGGCGGAAAGCAAAGGGAGAAAGAGAGAAACGGGGCACGACAGGTGGGCTCGGTTCGTCCTCGCCTTGGCGGGATGCCAGCGGTTGTGGCCGAGGGGACTACGTCCAAGCACGAGGGGACGAGCGCGAGCGTCCACGACCAGCCATGGCCCGCGCACCACAGCACCATTAATAGCGTGACGATGGCGTGCACGGCCACGTGCGGACGGCACCCAACCGGGCCAGGGAGGGGGCAGCGCGATGCAGCGAGCAGACACGAGTATGAGAGTGACATGACGGCAGCGGCAACATCGCGACATGAGGCAACAGTGGGTGGACGCGACGGCAGCGGTAGCGCGAGGCAGGATAGCAGGGCGCGGGGCCAATGGCTCGCTGCGGCTGGCCTCGGCCAAGCCCAGGCGGCCCGACCGACCCAGCGTGGCGGCGCTGGGTGACCACGCGAGACGCGACCATGTGCGCGGCGTGGGAAGGTCGCGCGGTGACCGCGCACACGGCACCAACCAACCCGAGACAGATGACGCACACGAATTTTAAAGCGCTGCTCACGACCAAACTGTTGCTCCTAAACCTAAACCGGCTTCACTACACTCAAGATGGCATATGGAACTACTAAATCGAATCATAGCACTACACCACTCCTTAACCCAATCTCTCTAAATAAATTGCTAAACATAGCAGCGTCTATATGTTGACAGATTTAGAAATTTTCTAAGTTTTGAACTAAACTTGATTTCAATTTGTGATTTCTAGGCTATTGAAAATATTACAAAGCAATATTATTTTCAAAAGCAAATATTTCATTGTCGTCTATAAAGTTTGTACTTCAAACTTTATTTAAGTATCACACACCTGTTCTATAGTATTTTTGCTTAATAAAAATTGGTTTTAAACCCTACTTGATATGCATGAACCATCGAACCAACTTTCGTTTAGCATTTTTATTGATCATTTTGAGTTACAGAAATTGATCTACACACTTCACCACATGCATTAACACACAAATATGATGCTCATGACATGTTTTAGTAGATGATTAACGGGTAACACCGAGGGTGTTACAGATGTATATCATTGATTTTGGCTTTGAAAGAGGTACCTTAAGAAGGTGGTGAAAAGGTACTTAACAGTGGGATCAAGGTCACTGAGGATTCACAGCCTTCACCTAAGAGATCTAAAGCTGATGACTCATCTGACAAGTATGTGCCAAACAAGGAGGAAACAGATAACAGTAAGAAGATGTCTTCTCTGAGGGATGGTAAACAAGTGCAGCAAGGATGGTCTGCTCCTCCAAAAATAGACTACAGAAGGAGAAAAACTGTGGATTTGACAGGCCATGGCGCTAGTCAGATATCTCAAAACAAGAATACAGTTGCTTCTGATGATGGAAACCAACAAGTCCAGAATAGAAGAAGTGAAAGGCTCATCAAGGACACACATCTAGGCATTAAGGAGAAGAATGAGAGGATGGCTCAGAAAAGAAACTTGGAAGGTAACCCAGTGAATGCTAATTCTTTTTCTGTACTTCCAGTTGAGGAATTGATTAGTATTTCTTGTAACATGGGTATTGCCATACAAAATGATGCTTTTGATACTTTCAATTTGATTAGAGATTTAGAGAAAGCTAGAAATGACTTATATTTAAAACAAAGTGAAAATAAACAGCCTTCTCAAACTGAATCAGTTGGGAATGAGCCTGTAGAAAATGCTCCCTTGGAACTTGAGTGGTTACATGATGAGTCTTCCGAAACAGAAGACTTTATTCTGGTTGAATCCAGGAAAAAAAGGAGGGAGAGTAAGAAAAAAAGTGAAGATCTCTCCTGAAAAGAAACTGAAAAAGCAAGACCAAGAAAATTCTGACTTGCCAAAGAAGAGAGGTAGGCCTAGTAAAGCTACCATCTCTAAAAAATCAAAATCCAAAAAAAGTTAACAATGCAAGGTCTGGTATGGAACTGTAGAGGCCTCAGGAAAAAAGGGGTAACCACATTCTTAAAAAATCTCATGATTCAGTATTCTTTTCATTTCATTGGTCTCCAGGAGACAATAATACAGGACTGTGATGATAAAATACTAAGAAATTTTGATTATTCTCAAGATTATCTTTGGCTCAATAATCCATCCAGAGGTAAATCTGGGGGTATTTTAGTGGGAGTCAGGAAGGAATTTTATGATGTAGGATCTTTTCAACAAGGTGAATTCATGTTACAAATGAATCTTTGGGATAAGACAAACAAAATCAAGTGGAATTTGTTAGTTGTGTATGGGGCTGCTCAAGAAGAGAATAAGGTGAATTTCCTCTCTGAATTATCTGCATTTTGCTCTAGAAATAAGGACCCTATATTAGTTGGGGCAGATTTCAATATAATCAGATTTGCTAATGAAAGAAATAGGTCAGGAGGGACACAGAAATTCACTGACATGTTTAATACCCTGATCGACTTCCATGAATTAAGAGAGATCATCATGTCTGGTGGGTTGTATACTTGGTCTAACAATCAGGAGCACCCATTACTGGAGAAATTGGATAGGATTCTGGTATCTAGAGAATGGGAGGATGCTTTTCCAAATGTAATAGTCAAAAAACTTCCTAGAGAAGTATCTGATCACAATCCTCTCATCATATCCTCTGGTCCTTGTAAATCTATGAAACATTTGCAATTCAAATTTGAATTAAGCTGGCTGAGTAACCCAGACTTTTATCCTGCGGTTAAAAAGATCCAGGACAAGCCGTGTAGAGCAGCTACTGCCTTGGACAAAATTCAACAAAAATTAAAGATGCTGAAACAATACTTCAAAGGCTGGGGGTTTAATGTTCAAGGAGAATTGAGAAAGAAAAGAACAATCATTAGTAATGAGCTCTATGATCATGAAAATATTGAAGAAATTGATGGTCTTGATGCAGACCAAATGATCAGAAGAGTGGAACTAATGAAAGAAAATCTGCAATTGTTAGATCAAGAAGAGACCTATTGGCACAACAGATGTCATGAACAGTGGATTTTGAAAGGGGACAATAATACTAGTTACTTTCATAAAATAGCCAATGGCAGGAAAAGGAAAAATACAGTTATTACCCTTGAAAAGGACGGTGAAATCATTGAGGAGATGAGAATTTGTTAAGACATGCTACAGAATACTATTCAGATCTTTTTGGCCCAGAGGAAAATCATGACATTCATATTGATCAAAGCATTTGGGCTGAGCTTGATCATGTAACTGATGCTGAGAATGAAGAACTATGCAAACCTTTTTCAGAGCTTGAGATAAAAAATGCATTAGATCAAATGGAAAAAACAAAGCTGCTGGTCCTGATAAGATACCTATAGAATTCTATCAGGTATGCTGAGATATTGTCAAAAGTGATATTATTCAACTTTTTAAAGATTTTCATGCAAATAAGGTTGATATTAGTAGAATTAATTATGGAATTATTACACTTCTCCCCAAGGTATCTGATGCTTCAAAAATACAGCAGTTTAGGCCCATCTGTCTGCTTAACTGTCTGTATAAATTGATAACCAAAACCCTGACTCTGAGGTTTGAAAAAGTTGTTGATAAATTGATTCATCCTACTCAGACTGCGTTCATGAAAGGTAGAAATATTATGAATGGGATAATGGTATCACATGAAATCTTGCATGAGACTAAAAGAAGAAAACAAATTGGAATTGTGCTGAAACTTGATTTTGAAAAGGCTTATGACAAGGTCAAATGGAGTTTTTTGTTTGAGTGTCTTGCTGCTAGAGGATTGTGTGCCAAATGGTGCATGTGGATAAAGCAAGTGGTCTCAGGGGGAACTGTCAGTGTTAAACTCTATGATCTCATTGGCCCATACATTAGAAGTTACAAAGGTGTGAGGAAAGGGGACCCACTATCCCCTATTTTGTTTAATTTTGTTGCTGATGGCCTCTCAAGAATGATTATGAAAGCACAAGCAAATAATCTATTTCATGGCTTGATTGACCACATCATAGATAAGGGAGTGGCAGTACTATAATATGCAGATGACACCATTATATGTCTAAAGCATAGCATTGAAGGGGCAAGAAACTTAAAGTTACTGCTTTACATGTATGAACTCATGGCTGGGTTGAAGATTAATTTCTATAAAAGTGAAGTTCTTACCATTAATGATGAGGAATCCTGGGCTAATGTTTATGCTGAAATCTTTAACTGTCAAATGGGTACATTCCCAATCAAGTACCAAGGTGTACCTGTCAGCCCCAGCAGGCTACACATTTCTGATTGGATGCCTTTGTTAGAAAAGAGTAATAAGAGATTGGATGTATGGAAGGGGGGACAATGTCCATAGCTGGCAGGACTACCCTCCTAAGTTCCAGTCTTAACAATGCCCCAATCTATCAAATGTCAATTTACTTGCTTCCTAAAACAATTGTTTACAAACTTGATAAGATTAGGAGGACCTTCTTCTGGCAAGGAGGGGGAACTAGGAGAAAATACCACTTGATTAGATGGACTAAGATCTGTAAGAGAAAGAAGAAAGGGGGTCTTGGTATCAAAGATATTAGGCTGATGAATATTAGTCTTTTGACTAAGTGGTGGTGGAAACTTGATAATGAAAAGGATTCTGGCAAGATATTATTCATTTCAAATACATCAAAAAAGAATCAATCTGTACTGCAAAGCACAGGCAGACTGACTCTCCCATCTGGTCTGTGTTAGCCCACAAGATCACCGGCTCAGGTAAGTCGACCACTCACCAATCTTGCCGACCACGGCCGACCACGACAGACGTTGTCCGACCACACACTATGGCTAGAGGTAGAAGAAGAGAGGGAGAAAAGAGCATACACACACAGCCAGAGACACCAGCGTTGGCCGAAGCCCTATATAGGAGATGATAAATCTGAACTCTCTCTTTACTGAGTTGCAGTGGCAAACTATATATACAACTCTATCCATCTAGTCCTAATACAGCTACCATGCTGCTACAGTTACTAGATATGACAGCAGGGCTGACTTTGGCGCCTGCCCCTGCTGTGGCTACAGTGCGGTAGGTGAGCCGTTCGGCGCCTGTCTCTGCAGCTGCTACAGTGCAGTAGCAGGAAGCCCTTTTCGGCGCCGCCTTCACCTGCTGCACATTCACACAAGAGATGCAGAAGATTATCTAACAATTCTTCCCCTAATCCTTCTGCTACCCTTGAACCCCCTCCATGCCGATCATCTTCTTCAGCTTCGTGAGTCGAAGACGGCCGAGCGGCTTGGTGAGGACGTCCACGAGTTGCCGATCAGTTTTGACGAACTTGATGACGATCTGCTCTCCATCGACACAGTCCCTGAGGAAGTGGAACTTCACGTCGATATGCTTGCTTCGGTCATGGAGAACCAGATTCTTCGCGAGGGCGATGGCGGGCTGGTTATCCACCATCAGTGCTGGTGGGTGAGCTTCCGTACCGGTCAGCTCGCCCAGCAGCCGGCGTAGCCACACAACTTGGCACGCCACTGTGGCCGCTGCTACGTACTCTGCCTCGCACGTAGACAGCGCCACCACCTTCTATTTCAGCGACAGCCATGAAATTGGAGCCGACCCAAGGAAGATGAGCACGCCAGAGGTGCTCCGTCGTCCATCGATGTCCTCCGCCATGTCTGCATCGCTGAACACAGTGAGCTGCAGCCTGCTTCTGCCTGTCTTGGGGAAGACGATCCCTTGATCCACCGTCCCCTTGACGTAGCGTAACAGCCGCTTCACCGCAGCCCGGTGATAATCTCTAGGATCCTCTATGAAGCGACTGACGTAGCCCATGGCGAACGCAATGTCCGGCCTCGTGTGGACTAGGTAGCATAGACCACCAACGATGCTCCGGTAGAGTGTTGCATCCACCTTCGCCACGGAGCTGGCCTTCGTCAGCTTTAGCCGCTCCTCCATCGGAGTCACGCATGGCTTGCACTCAGCCATGCCGCTCTGCTCCAACAGCTTCGAGGCATACGTGCTCTGACCGAGCGTGAGTTCCTCTTTCCCCTGTCTCACCTCGATGCCGAGGTAGTAGGAGAGTGCGCCAAGATCGCTCATTTGAAAACAAGTCGCCATCTCGTGCTTGAAGCTGTTGATGTCCTCCGCACGCACGCCGGTGACGATCAAGTCATCCACATACACGCCGACGATGAGCTCCTCCTTCCCCCGTCGCCGTGTGTAGAGCACGTGCTCGGTTGCGCACCGCTGGAACCCAAGCTCGCCCAGCTTGGCGTCAAGCTTGGCGTTCCACGCTCGTGAGGCCTGCCGTAGCCCGTAGAGCGTCTTGTGCAGTCGGAGCACCCTGTGCTCCGCTCCCTTGATGGTGAAACCCAGAGGTTGCCTGACGAAGATCGTCTCCGATAGCTTGCCGTTGAGGAAGGCTGATTTTACGTCCAGGTGATGGACGCGCCAGTCCTTTGCTGCTGCCAAGGCTAGTAGCAAACGGACAGACTACATGCGCACTACTGGCGTACAGACTTGCTCAAAGTCAATGCCCTCACGCTGAACAAAGCCTCGGGCGACGAGGCGTGCCTTGTGTTTGACAATGGCGCCGAGCTCGTCCCGCTTGACCTTGTACACCCACTTTAGGCCGATCGGATGGCATCCTGGAGGTGGATCGACGAGCTCCCATGTCTCGTTTTCCTCGATCGCCTTCATCTCCTCCAGCATCGTCCGTCGCTAGTTTCCATCAAGCTCGGCCAGCGCGAACGTGGGTGGTTCCTCTGCGCTGACGAGCAGCAACTCTTGATCATTGAGCAGCCGACCCACTAGGCCTGAGGGCCTTGTGCCGCTGACGATGTCATCCAGCCTACGGAACCGCACCTCCTCACCTTCGTGGAAGGCATCCACGAACTCAGTGATATCACTTGAAGGTGAGGCGAACTCGATCGGCGTCGATCGAGTTCCCTGTTCCACCAGAGTGCTCGGTACAGCACCTGGAGTGCTCGGCACCCTAGATGCATTGCTTGGCACTACTCCTGGACTGTTTGTCACCACTTCTGGAGTGGTCTGCATCCTTCTCAGAGTGCTCGGCACCAGTCTTGTAATGGTCGGCACCACTGCAAGACTGCTCGGCTCCGCTACGAGAGTGCTCGGCACCCGTCCTGGAGTGGTCGACACCACTACAGGATCTCCTGGTTCCACTCCTGGAGTGCTCGACACCCTTTCGGGAGTGCTCGGCACCTCCCCAGGAGTGCTCGGCTCTATTGCTGGAGTGCTCGGCACCCCTCCCGGAGTGCTCGGCACCTCTTCCCTAGCGTCTCCACCATCGTGGATGACCAAGTACTCGACGATGAAGGTGCTGATGAAGCCGCCAGCTTCCCCCGTGCTCGGATTGTTCCAGTCCCAAGCCGCCTTCTCGTCGAACACGACGTCGCGCGAGACAAGTACCTTGTCTCCGCGTTGGTCATAGAGCTGGTACGCCTTGGTACCCTCCGCATAGCCCAGGAACACCATCGGTGTGCTCCTATTCTCCAGCTTGGTGAGGATCGGCTTCATTTTCCTAACGTGGCCGATGCAGCCGAATGTTCGGAGGAAGGACACGCTCGGCTTGCGTCCATGCCAAGCCTCGAACGGCGTCTTGCCCTTCAGGGCCTTGGTGGGAGCACGGTTGAGGATGAACACTGTCGTGGTCACCTCCTCACTCCAGAACCTTATCGGCATGCCTTTGGCCTTCATCATGGATCGAGCCATGCCGACCACCATCTGGTTCCGTCGCTCCACCACGCCATTCTGTTCTGGCGAGTATGGTGCGGTGTGGTGTCGTACCACACCCTGATCCACGCAGTACACAGCGAACTCCACCGAAGTGAATTCACTGTCGCGATCAGTCCTTAGCATGCGGAGCTTCTTGCCGCTCTCGGCCTCCGCGCGCATCTTGAACTTCTCGATCGCCGTCGTCGCTTCGTCCTTGCTTGTCAGGAGTTGCAGCCACATGTAGCGACTGCAATCATCCACGAGCAGGAGGAAGTACCACCGACCACCGTTTGTGGCTGGCGTGATCGGCCCGCAGGGGTCGCCGTGGACGAGCTCGAGAGCGTCCTCCATGCAATACTTGGCCGCTTTTGGGAACAGCAGCCTCCTCTGCTTCCCAGCCAGGCAGCTGTCACACAGCTCGCCTCCGTGCTCGATGTGGGGTAGCCCTTGGACCATCTTCTCCAGCCGACCAAGCGCGTCGAAGCTGAGATGTCCGATTCGGGCATGCCACAGCCACGGTTCCTCGGTGTGCCTTGCCGCCAGGCACACCGACTGCTCTACCTTCAGGTCGAGCAGGTACAACCGGTTCAGGGACCTATTCACCTTGGCAAGAAGTCGTTGTTCCCGATCCCTGATCCTGAGGACTCTGTCCTTGATCAGTACCTCGCTACCACGCTCATCCAGCTGACTAATGCTGATGATGCTTGAACGCAGCTGTGGGATGTAATATACATCCGTTAGCGCGCGGTGCTCCCCATTCTGGCACCTGAAGATGATAGTGTTGCGCCCTTGGATTACCACCCTTGAGCCGTCACCAAACTTCACCGTACCGGTAACATCGTCATCGAGCTCGGAGAAGGCTGCCTTGGAACCCATCATGTGGTTGCTGGCACCAGAGTCCAGATACCACCGCTGCTCCTGCTCGCCGCCCAGACGTCCGAGGTGGACTTGGGCGCATGGTTCATCGAGGTTGACAGCTTTTAGGGCCTTCCCAGGTCCTTCCGCCGTAGTCACATCTCCCTTCTCCTCGGCCTCGATGTCGTGCAGTGCACAGAACGTCGCCATCAGAATAGTGGCCTCATCATCATCATCAGCTTGCATCAGATGAGCCTCAGCCTTCTTCTCCTGCTTATGATTTGGGCACTCCCGTGCCCAATGGCTCATCTTCCCGCAGCGCCGGCAGGCGTTGGGGTCGACCTGCTTCTTCTTCTCTGAAGAAGCCTTGTCGCGGCGCTTGCCATCGCCACCACGGCTGGAGGAGGCTACCCCAGAGTTCCTCCGAGCAGCCCACTCCTCCTCTGTCAGCAATAGTTTGCCGCTGTCCTTAGTTGTTGTCGCCTGTTCCAGGTGCTCATCCACCGCCAGTAGACGGCCTATCACATCCTCAATAGTGAGGGTGGACAAGTACAGCATCGTCTCTATGGAGAGAGCGATCTGGATGTACTTTGCCGGCACGGAGTGGAGGTACTTGGAGACCGCCTCCTCTTCGTCGATGGTGACGTCGTGGCTCTTCAGCTTGCTGATGAGCGTCTGCAGACGGAGAGAGAAATCCTCCACCGTTTCACCATCCTTGGACTTGAGGTTGGCGTACTCCTACTTCAGAAGCTGGGCTGTCGCCTTCTTTGCGCGGTCGGAACCGACGCGCATAGCCGCAATAACCTCCCACGCCTCCTTAGCAGAGCTCTTTGCCCTCAATGGCTCCCTGTACTCCGCCGGTATAGCAGTAAGGATAGCCTTCAACGCTGACATGTCATCTTCCTCATTGTCGGTGCCCTTGTCAACAGCATTCCAAAGCCGTCGGGCTCTGAGCTTGACCTTTATGGTCACCGACCACTCTCCATAGTTGGTGCGAGTCAACGTCGGCCAACTGGTGTCGCTGACCTCCCGCACCGTGCGAACAACGACCTCCTGTCGTGTCTGGGCAGCCACAGCAGTGCCACTGATGTCGCCCATTTCCGAACCGTCCGTCATCGCCAGCGGTTAGTCCGGCAACGGCGCTTGTACAGCTCCGATACCACTTGTTAGCCCACAAGATCACCGGCTCAGGTGAGTCGACCACTCACTAGTCTTGCCGACCACAGCCGACCACGACAGATGTTGTCCGACCACACACTATGGCTAGAGGTAGAAGAAGAGAGGGAGAACAGAGCATACACACACAACCAGAGACACCAGCGTTGGCCAGAGCCCTGTATAGGAGATGATAAATCTGAACTCTCTTTTTACTTAGTTGTAGTGGCAAACTATATATACAACTCTATCCATCTAGTCCTAGTACAGCTACCATACTGCTACAGTTACTAGATATGACAGCAGGGCTGACTTTGGCGTCTGCCCCTGTTGTGGCTACAGTGCAGCAGGTGAGCCGTTCGGCGCCTGTCCCTGCAGCTGCTACAATGCAGTAGCAGGGAGCCCTTTTCGGCGCCGCCTTCACCTGCTGCGCATTCACACAAGAGATGGAGAAGATTATCTAACAGTCTGATCTATTGAAGGTTAGAAAGATATACATTCAGGGTAGGAGAAACAAAGTAAAAAATGGTCAAAAAACTCTTTTTTGGAAGGATACATGGTTATATGACCAACCCTTGTATATGATATACCTTGATCTGTTTAACATGTGTGAACTCAAAGATATCTGTATCCCAATTCAAAGCTGATCCTCGATTAGTAACCTTTTCTAGATGGCTGATTAGTGACTGGAAACTGAACTGGGACAAAGTTCTCCATGATGTTTCAAAAATACAGTTGTGTGAGGGTGAAGATTGGATTTTATGGAAGTTTGGAAGTAATGGTCATTTTTCTGTCAAATCTGTCTATAATGCTTTAACTGCACATGATTCTGGGATTTACCATAAGAAAATTTGGAAAGGGAAAATCCCTGCCAAAATAAAGATTTTTCTCTGGATGCTTTTGAATAATGCTGTTTTGACAAAAGATAATATGATTAAAAGAAATTGGCCTGGTGATCCTTCTTGTTATTTTTGTACACAACCTGAAACTGCCAATCATCTGTTCTTTCAATGTAGTATTGCAAAGGCTGTGTGGGCTATTATTGCTAAGAGTTTGGGTGCTGTTAATATTCCTAACTGTGGAACAATGTTGGGCCTGGTGTGAGACATGGCTACCAAATGGCAAAAAAATTCACACATTTGGCATTGCTGCTATTTGTTGGGCTATTTTGGAAAAGCCGCAACAAAGCTTGTTTTGAAGGGAAATATATCCAAGACCCTGCTACTATTGTTTGCTATGCTTGTATGCTCATGGGTTATTGGGCAGGTCTCTATATTGGAGTTGGCAAGGAGGAATTGGTCGAGGGTATTAACACTATGCTGAAGATTCCGGCGAAGCTGGTGAGCAATAAGAAGAAGACCGAGGGGACCAATCGGCTGGAGGACGACAACAACAACAATGCAAGCTAAAAACAAGCTGATGAAGAAAGGCATATCTGAAGCTTGGGAAGTTCTCTGGTTGCTGTGACAGATAACTACTTTTGTCTGTAACTGCTGAGAAGTCTTTTGTGGCTTGCTTGATACTTCTGGATGTTCTGTTTTCTGTGTCATCTAAAACATGATATTTGGAGCCTGAAGGATCAGTGCTAGGTAGTTTAGTAAGGAGGGTAGCTTCTAAACTTTCTGCAAACTCTCTTTGTTCTGTCGATCTTTCTGAAAACGTTGTATTTCGGTTAAGCTTTTAATGGAAATGGGGTAACGCCCCCGTTCGAAAAATATATATAAGCGCCAAAATGAGCCTATATAAGATTTAATTAATTCTAATTTAGACACGATAAGATAGACAACGGTGTCCCCTTTTAAAATACGAAACTTGTTTCATTTTTTAGATAAATCATTTTTTGACACGATTTTATAATTTTTGAATCCACAATTTAAAAAATGTTTGGACAATTTTTTGAAAAAAATATAGTTTGATTTACCCATGAAGTATCAATGTGATCCGATTTACCTCTTCTTAGCTAGCGTGGCGCCATGTAGGATGGTTGACGTGGCACTACGTCATCCAAAATCGTCATCAAAATCGCTCGGGGCGCAAAAAAAAGGGTTTAAAAGTTGAAGGGATCAAAAGATCGGTGTTATAATGAGAAGGGAAATTGAACTACCACAAAAGTTGAGGGGTCAAAAGGGCTCCTTTTCCTAGTTATTAATATGAATGTGTGTTCAGTCAAATCTGGTGGGCTCATAACGGCCTTTATACTTGCCAGGAAGGACTGGGCTTAGGCCGACGAAATGCCTGTTCAGCCTAACAATGATGTCTGGGCCCAGCTTAGTAGGATAGGCTGCCCCCAAGTTTCCTTTCCGGTGTGCCGGTGTGGCCCATATCGATACGGGGACGGGGATGGGGACGGCCTACTGGCCTAGTAATCCCAGGATGGGGACACGCCTACTGGCCTAGTTTTAAGCCCGTGCCCCTCCCTTCTGGGTAGAGTAGGTAGCATCATTGTGCAATCTGCTCGCAATGATGGGGGGATCCTGTCTTTCGTTGACCTGCAGGCTTTTTCCGGAGCACGCGTTGGGCCCAGCCTCTCAGCTCGTGCAAGCAAAGCCCACTTTGCATACTTTGCATGCCTGGCCTGGCCCATATCAGGAGGAGGAGGGGAACCGAATTTTTTTATTTTTTACCTTTTTTTGAAAAAATTTCACAAATATGCTCCAGGAGGTAACATTTCAAAATCTGGACCTTTAGCTCGGCGACATCGTTGCTGGCGTCGAGCTTACACTGCTCGGCGCCATCGTTGCTGGCGCCGAGGTCTTGGGCACGACGCAGACGTTGCGGTGACTTGGCAGGCATCTCGGTGCCATAGATCCTGGCGCTGAGCTCGACGCCGTAGATTTTGGCGCCGAGGTGGTGTATGTACAGTACCATATCGTACGTCCTGCCGTGCCGCCGCCAGCCGTCAGTCAATGCAGCCTGCGGCCTGCTCTGTCTGTCGACCTGTCTAATCCTATCAATGTAGACAAACATAGCTAGGCTGCCCGCGCTGCTTCTGGCTGTGGCTGGTCAAGTCACTCAACACTCATCAGTCCAGCTCAGCTCTCTCAGGTCAGATCAGGTGCCTGCACTGCACTGCATTACATCGCATCTCCATGTAGTCCAGAGCTGCTGCGTTCGTGCCATCTCCACGCCATGCGTGCTTGCTTGTTTTGACTTGCATAGTAAACTCCACTCCACTCGCCGGCCATCAGCATCTTTGCTTGTCTAGGAAATCGGTGCATGGCATAGAGGAGAGGAGCCAATGTGTCCATCGGCGCTGCTACTGTATGAAGCTTATGACCAAGGATTAATTCTGTATTCTATATTATTATTAGAGCATCTCCGAGAGACATTCTAAACTCCACACTTCATCAGCCTGTTCGGTTGGCTGGTTCATATCGTTGCTGGTTCGTGAAGAAGTACTATTGGCTGGTTTGTGTGAGAGAAAAATATTGTTCCGGCTGGAAATTTACGATCGTATACGATCGTTTTCCTCCAGCCGAACAGGCTCCATATCTTCATTTGGCTAGCCACGCCATAAAAATTGTCTCTTGGAGATGCTCTTAAGCCATGTTCGCTTGAACTTATCAGCCTGGCTTATCAGCCATGGTATAATATTTTTCTCTTACAACAAATCAGCAAATAGTACTTTTCAACTTGGCTTTTCTACGAAGCGAACAGGTTTTGAAAGTTTTGAAATGAACAATGAGTACGAGTACGAGTATACTCCACCTCTGAGAGTTTTGAAATGAACACTGAGTTGCAACCTGTTCGGTTGGCTGGTTCGTTTCGTTTCGTTGCTGGTTCGTGAAGAAGTACTGCTGGCTGGTTTGTGTGAGAGAAAAATACTATTCCGACTGAAAATTTACGATCATTTACAATAAGCCACAGCCAAACGAACATGCTGTTGATCTCTGCATGCTCTTCCGTCCAAAATTCGAGATGCCATTTCTGGTGGGAAAATAAGTCGTGGTCAACTCATTGGAACTCTGAATCATCTCATCTGCTCGCCATCGGCAGATCATCGGCATGTCGCTCGCTGTCGCAGGGCCCGTCTTTTTATTTTTTTTTCTTTTCGTCTCTTTCTCTAGTTTCACCTGCAATTGCCACTGCAGTGCAGTCAACGTTGCTGAGCACTATTTTTTTTTTTTTTTTGGTAATGTACTAGTAATGTGATTCATGTAGCCCCACCTCGCGCCTCCGTCAGCTTGTTGTGAGCGTGAGCTACTGCCAGCGTCCGGCTTTTGCACCTCGTGCAGGCCCAGCTCTGCAGACTGCAGGGCTGTTCGGGCGTTGGCGATCAGGAAGACACGGCCTCGCTGCAGGCCCGTGCCGCAGAGGCGCAGGCCAGCGTGCGTGCGTCCTTCGCTGTACAGCACGCAGGCACGGGCGCAATACTTGTTTAGCCGTGGGCTGCGCCTTTTTCCAGTGGAACGTGCCGTTCTGTCAGCCCCGATCGCGCGCGCGCATCGATCACCTCATGTTTAGTTCCGAATTTGGCACTACGAAAAAAAAATTCCACGTCACATCAAACTTACGGTACATATATGGAGTACTAAATGTTGACGAAATCAAAAACTAATTGCATAGTTTAGTTGTACTTTGCAAGACGAACGCTTTAAGCCTAATTAGTCAACGATTAGACAATTATTATCAAATACAAATGAAATACTACAATACACTGGTTTTGAGGCGGCGCCCACTTCGGCCGGAACTAAACGCGCCCTCGCACGGATACGCACCGATCGAGCAAAGCCTTCCGGTTTCCGAGGCGCTGTAGAGCCGAGCGGGCGGTCGGTCCCGGGCACCGAGCCAGAATAATATTTGCGTGTTCTTTCGCAGGCCAGGGCGGGTGCCATGATGGCTCCAACCGTCTCTGGTGATTGGCCGGACAGGGACACTCGATTCGATGAGCTACGATGCAGCTTTGGCTGTCGCTTGCTCGTTCGTACTTTGGCCCAGCTGCAGCCTGTGATAGATATAGATGCATGATGCATGCTGCATGCACGATCCGACACTGCGGTACTGATGATCCTGTATCCATAGGCCATCCTATACGTAGTACACTCCGTATTTATTTAGATCCACTCACTCGAGTATCTGTCTGGTCTGGGGAAGATTGCCGTGGTAGGAACGAACTTCTCTTGCAACGAAACTCAATGGGGTATCTAGTGTGGATCCCAGCCTCTTTTGGCACATGTCTCTTGGCACATGATTTGGTATGGTAGCTGAAGATCGATGTGAGGAATTTGACCACGAAGGCGAGGCGCGACCGCATCGGTGGTGCCTCCACACTCCGCCGGGCAGTCAGCGCCGTGGCGGCAACGCACTCGGCTCAGTTGTCTCGACGCGCGATTCCACCCAGGTTCACTCACGCCTTGTTTAGTTGGAGCCAAAAGTCTAAAAAGTTACTATAGTACCTGTCATATCGAATGTTTGCGGTCCGTGCATGGAGCATTAAATGTAGACGAAAATAAAAACTAATTACATAGTTTGGTGGAAAATTGCGAGACGAACGTTTTGAGCCTAATTAGTCCATGTTTGAACACTATTTGCCAAATAAAAACGAACGTGTTACAGTAACCCCAAAATCCAAATTCACCCAACTAAACAAGGGCTCACTGGTAAATTGCCGGGGCGGTCGAGGTGTGCCGCGTGCCGGATATGGTCAACTACGCCGTGCGCCGCGGCAGATCGAGAGGGGGAACGAATTAGTTACGGTTGGAGGCACGGGCTCCTGCGTGCGGCGCACACGGCGGTCGGGCGACCGCCAGAACGGCGAGCACGCGCTGCAACTGCAAGCATGGTTCGCTCCCTTCCCTGGGCTGCTGCCGCTGCCTGCTGGTCTTGGCGAAAGGAAACCCGGGCGGCAGTTGGGTGGGTCTTTCCACATCCGCCTCTGTACGTACTTGCCTTGTAGGGTTGCTGCTGATTCGTCCCGTGTCTGCAAAGGGCAGAGGAGGACGGACGGACGTGTCGAGAAGACGACAACACGACATCGAGATCCATCTCAATTCTCATCGAATCTCACATACAGCGCTACTCCGTATGTATCTATGGTGTGTCCTGTGTGTGGGAAAGTATTAGTACTCCTAAGATCTATGCAGACAGGTACACTTTGCCGTAGGTCTATCGGATTGATAAATCTCGTAGATGGCTAAAACCCTGTGGTAAGGAAGGGCTAGCACGGTACCGAGTCAAACCATTTGAGTTTAGTTAATTTCATAAAAAAGGCCTAACAATGTTTATATATTAAATATGTGTCACTAGCTAGATTCATCACAAAAAATATATTTTTATAGTATACATATTTTGTGTTATAAATATGCAATTTAAAATATTTTTACATTTTTGGAGGAAAGTTTCCTGTGATCAGTTTCGGCAAAAAAAAAAAGTTTAATGTGATATGCGAAAACAAGGTGATCCTATTTCACCTGTGGACCTAGTATTTGCAACTCGTGATTTCGGGGAGATGTTCTGCGGCTTTATTCAACTTCTTGTTGTGAATCTCTAGTTCAAATTACATATTTTTTGGGTTTGTTTGAATGCATTTTGCCTTTTCTCCAAAACTCTCTATAGCTGAAATCTGTGAAAACCGTGGGAGCTGTCTGCCCGTCTGCACTATGAAAATATGGTCATCCGGCATGCATACCAAGGGATCTAGTTTTCACTATGTTTTAGCGTTTTCCCCCATTCTTTGCTTCTTTGGCTTCCGCACCTAGCTTCGTTTCAAGGGTCAGCAGATACGTTGTTACTACGTGATCTTGGCATGAGTTAGAAGACAAAAGTGTTTGATTGGATTTGGCATATACGTCAAGCTATTCCTTAGAAAGGAATTTTTATCGACTACCATTCACTACCGTCTAAGCTGTGTTTTCTAGTCCTTCACGACCATTTTGAGTTAGCCATGAGGTCCGCCGTTGTGAGATCATACCGAGAGAGTGGTTGCCATGCCGTGCGGCCTTGCTCGTATCTCCCGCGTGGGCAAGGTTATCCTTCCCTAGCTACTGGGCAAGATCATTGGACAAACCGAGTTTCATGCTTGCTACTAAATAGTAAATAGGCATCTTTGCCGAGGGAGGTGATGCATGCAAGGGACCAAGCAAGACTTCAACTCCTTGCAAGATGTAGAGTAAATTACACGGCCGGTCCTTAAAGTATTGGCCGAGTTTTATTTGGGTCCCCAAAGTACGAAATCGCACGTTTGGCTCCTTAATGGCCACATTCGGCTAGCAGAATCTTGGCTGAAACTGGCTGAAAAACACTGTTTATGGCTGAATTATTGTGAGAGAAAAACATTGTTCCGGCTAAAAAAACAAGCCGAAGAAGTCGGTTTCTAGGTAAGCCGAACGGGGCCATTGGCGGGTTAGAAGCCGACGTTGTTGTCCATGTGGTCAGCCACGTACTCGTGGGATCAAGGCCTGCTCGCCCAGCCGGCCATGGCCACCGTCGGCAATGACAGCCTCGCCGCTGGCCGCGGCGACCCCGGCCCACATCGCGCTCGATCCCCTCGCACGCTGGCCCCAACACCGCTGCAAAAAGCCGCTGCCGCCATCTTGTGTGCTGCGCCAGGCCGAGCCGATGAGGCAGCGCGCGAGCGCCCCTCGCCGAGGCATATTTTGCTCCGTTCGGTCGCTACGCGATGGCCAACGGCCAACGGCGCTTGGCCCATCTGAACCCACGCTGGCACGCTCTCTTAGCTTGGCCGGCCTTGACCGAGCCAGAAACTCGTGGCCGCCGTCACCGCCATGGACTCCGGTAAACACTGCCACCTCCCCGTTTCCAAATTCGCGCAACTCGAGGCCTCCCGCTCCAATTCCTCGCACACATAGGTGCGCCCAGTTATCGTGTAGCCCCTGGAAGTGACCCCGTTGCAAACCATCCACGACGAATGACGAATTTTGGAATCTCGCCGCTGCGGTCCGCCATGGCCGAGCGAGCTCCTGCTGCGCCGCATTCCACCGCCACCAAGCCTCCCCTCGCTCGACCACTAGCATTGTGAGGCAGGGCCAGCCACGGAGGCGCCGGATCATGCGGCCGCGCGTACGCGGAGGCGCTGGGGCAGCGCTCGCGTGCGTAGGGCGCCGGGACGGGGTGGGGCGGCATCCGTCCAGAGGAACAGCAGAGGAGAGGTGGCCACGGGGTGAGGAGGTGTGCGATGCGGGCCAGGGTCGCCGCGGCCAGTGCGGCTGGTGGCGAGGCTGTAGCTGCCGGCGGCGGCCATGGCCTGCTGGGCGAGCGCGCCTCGAGCCCACGGGTACGTGGCTAACCACGTGGACGACCACGTCACCTTCTAACCTTCCTCGTGTTTATTTTGGACCGGGATGAAATCACTTAGATACATTGAGGAGTCAAACGTGCGATTTCATAGTTTGAGGACTTAGATAAAACATGCCCAATACTTTAATAACCGGCCATGCAATTTACTCCAAGATGTATAACTTGTTGTCTCCATATTTGAATCAGTACCCTCCATTTCAAATTTATAAATACCATTTTGGATTCTATGAAGTTTGGAGGATTTTGATCTGTAACAGTATTTTTGTCTAGACATAGTGTATATTCGATATTACGTGCCATTCCATTATTGTATTTCTAATTTTAAATTTCAAAGAGACACTTTAAATACAAATTAATCTTGGAACTGTAAATAATAAAAACAATCCACTGATCGCAGTATCAGAAAAATCAACTCTCACCTCCACAGTAGGGTCGAACTGGCATGAATACGGATGGAATTCGAATGATCTTAAACAGAGATCCATATTTTTGGTTAGATACGGATACAAATCAGATATCTCAACTTAGTTCATAGCATTTATCCGTTTTGGAAGTACAAAATTATTATACAAGTAGGTATCAATGTGTCAGTATATATAACACATGTGGACAAAGATAGCTCATTGGAAATAACGTTTTTTATGAATATAAGTATTTCAATAATTAAAAACTTACGATGAACATGTAAATAAGTACCGATAAAATATAAACATAATTTTACATTAATAAATATATTTTTAACGAATAATATTTTCCAATCACATCCATTTTTATTTTGGATCCAGATGCGAATTTGGATTAAATGATGATGAAAACATATCAAGTAATTTGGTTATACATTTCCAGCCCTCCACGATCATACTACAAGGATCTGAATAATTTGCCTTGTTTACACTTAACATTACTAAGAACTCCTGAATTTGAGTATATGTTGATAGCTAAAAATGTCAGTGTCGGGTTCATAAACTCGGGGTCCCTAATGAGCCTGCTTCCTAGCAAAAACTTAGGCCAGCAGACGGCATTACAAACGACGCGCAATTCCTGGGCCAGCCCAGATACCTAACGACAGGTCGGAAGAGCGATCCAGTCTCCGACCGAAAGGCCTGGCCAAGGAGGGGACGACGCTCGCTTCCGACTCCGACCCGCTTTTCAGACCGGAAGGCCTGACCAAGGGGGGACGACGCTCGCTTCCGACTCCGACCCGCTTTTCTGACCGGAAGGCCTAGCCAAGGAGGGGACGTCGCTCGCTTCCGACTCCGACCCGCTTCTCCGACCGGGAATACACCGAACCTCTACTTACGGCTCTTCTCCGAACGGCGCGGTCGGAGGCGACTGGGAACGACCGGCCGGGGACACCCGCTCGGTGAGGACCTAAGAAATCAGGCGGAGCAGATAAGGTAAGGCGCTCAAGTCAACCGCAATACCAATGACCGTACCCTGCACACCTATAGGACAGTACTATCAGGTCATCCCAGAAGGGTACTTTGTAGCCTTTCTGACATGTCAGAACACAAACAGTGTTGTAGGCGCTGACATTTGTCCTACAGTATGGTAGACGCCGACATTTGCCATACCAGAAGAACACGATGGAGCCTGCCACATGCATATGGGCATCAATAGTATTGTGGACACAGACAAAACCGTCTTATACCCGACGGCGTGGGCAACAAGACTAGGAAACACTCTCTTTCTCTCTCTCTAAACTTGTGAGACCATCCTCTTCACCTATAAAAGGGGATGTGCTCTCTCCCAACAAAGGACGATGATTCCGACTCTCTTTCTCTACCTAGCTTTAGACATTCTAAGCACTCGAACAGCTCCATGGCTCTAAAATTCTAAAGCTACACAGAGCATACATTCCAAAACTTATCGCACGTAGGAGCTCCCGTCACTCTTGGCCCTTCGGTCCAGAGCCCGACTGGACCTCTAACACACCCTTCTCATTCCAACTCGTTTGTAACCCCACAGCAAACTTCGAGCACCTGGGCTCAGGAATAAAGTCACCGACCGACTTCAAACTAGACATAGGGCACGTTGCCTGAACCAGTATAAACCCTGTGTTGTTGAGTGCTAGGCCACATCCGATCAAAACGTATGGCAAAATGACAAATATTTACTTGTTGGTCACTTTTCACACCGACAGTTGGCGCATCCGTGGGGAAGACGCCGTACGTTCACGCTTTTGGTCATCGGATGGCCCACCTTTCTGCCATCTTCGTCATAACGGGCTCAAGCGATACGATTCGCTTCGGCTCGCTGGAGTTTCCCATGCTCCCGTCTATTGGGATGTGGGTTCCTCCTGTCTTCGAGCTGTCCCAGACCTTCCTCTTCGGAAGCCTGGACTTTGTCGCCGACCAGCTCGGCATGCTTCGCCTTCGCGAGCAGGCACTCCATCGGAGGAGGAGCGCCCTCCGTCGGCTCTGGGCCACCCGGCGACCACAACGACGAGACACCTGCGCTTCGCTCCAATCCCATGCTGGGCTCAAACCCCACTATGAGTAACATACATATTGTTCTTTACTCGCTATTTAATATCTTCCGCCGACTCTCCGAAGGAACCCTGTTGTCCTCACCGCAACCGCCGGGCGATCGGTTTCCCTATGGCCTCGCGTCCCCCGTGGACGCGTACGCGCGGGGGCTCCGAAAGATGCTAACGCCACCCCCTCCCACATCCGAATTCGTGGGGATGGTGGGCTACGCTCCCGCCTCCTTCCACGACCTCGTGGATAACGAGGTTGAAAGCGACGGCTCTAGCATCGACGACATCGTGGCACCTAGCCACCCTCTGTCCCGGGAGTGCGTTATGGCGGACGCTCCGGGACAGCCTTTGGTGGTAGCAGAGTCCCTACAGACTCACACCCCTTCGGACCCTCATGCAGAGGCCCTCGCGAATGCGCAGGAGCACGGCGAGGAGCTACGACAAAGGCCGCAGAGACAGCCACCACCTGCGCTGGCGCGCTCGGCGCAGCACGCTGCGCCACACGCGCGTAACCCAGCGAGCGGCGAGCGGGGTCACACCCGCCAGGTCCAGCGCAACATCAAGGACGGAGGAAACGATCCCACTCAGTTCGCTCGGGCTGGCAAGAACATCGCCGCTGCGGCGATGCTTCTGCGCGGCCTTCCCGAGCCTGACGACCCCGTTCAACAGGCGGAGAGCTCCGCGTCGCGACACCGGCTCACGGCCTCTCTCCCCACTGGGGGAATAGGGGCGCAACGGTCAAACCGCTCCATCCGCTCACCGCTACAGTCCCTGGACATGGAACAGGAGGCCGCAGCTGCACCACGGCATGACTCGGTGCCTGCTCCACACCGACCACCTATGCATGAACGGCTCGGGCCGAACCGAGACGCTCACAGCGTCATCAACAATCGGCGTCAAGCCCGGCGTGATGATGACGTCCATCATGGGGCGGTGAGAGCAAGCGGCACAGGCCCCGGTCGGACCATCGAGGGGAGCGGCGAAACGTGCCCCAGGCATGGTCGTCGACCAGACGACCGGAGTCCTAGCCTGGACGGCCCGAGACCACAGGCCTTTGGCCATCGCATCCAGAAAGTGTTGTTCCCACAGCGCTTCCGATCGCCTACCAACATCGCCAAATACACCGGGAAAACGAATCTCGGTATATGGCTCGAACACTTCTGGCTCGCCTACCAAGCCGAAGGAGTGGATGATGACCATTTCATCATTCAATACCTCCCCATCTACGTGGGGGAGCATGTTTGAGCATGGCTCGAATTCCTCCTGCCTGCCAGCATCCACGACTGGGCGGATCTCAAGAGGATCTTCATCGAGAATTTCTAGAGGACGTACGTCCGTCCTGGGAATTCTTAGGACCTCAAGAGCTACCAGTAGGAGCCCAATGAGTCCCTGCGGGGTTACATCCGTAGGTTCTCAAAACGATGCAACTCCCTTCCTGATGTCGTTGACATGGACGCCATCAGCGCGTCCTCTTTGCGACAACCTGTGGGTCCTTGATCCACAAGCTCGGCTGTCTGAAGCCCCAGACCACCCTTGACCTGCTCGACATCGCCACGAACCACGCCTCTAGCGAGGAGGCGGTTGGAGCGGTCTTTAGTGGAGGCCGGGACAAGGGCAAGGCCAAGCACGAGAACCAAGACAAGGGCCCCTCCACGCAAAGGGGCAAAAAGAACAAGGATCGGCGCCGACCGGCCAACTCCGCTTTGGTCACCGCGGCTGATCGTGCGGGTAAGCAGCCCCAACAAGGCCAGCCCGACCACTTCGACAAGCTCATGGAGAGCCCATGCACCAACCATGCCTACCCCATCAAGCACCTCTACAAGGACTACGAACTCCTCAAGCGTTTTCTGCGACAGGCCGACGGACCAAAAGAAGGAAAGAGCAAGGAGGCAGCGGCCAAGAAAGGAGGCATGGTGGGCAAGGATGGGGACGGCTTTCCCAATCCCGAGGAATGCCTCATGATCTTTGGGGGATCCGATGCCATCTACTCCAAGCGCCGGCACATAGTGCGCTGCAGAGAGGCATGTGTCGCCAAAACGGCCGTCCCCTCTTTCCTTAGCTGGTCAGAATCTCCGATCACTTTTTATTAGAGGGACCATCCTTCCCACGTCGCTAGACTAGGTCGCTACCCGCTCGTCGTCTACCCCATTGTCCGCAAGAAGCGCCTCACCAAGGTGCTGATGGACGGAGGCAGCGACCTCAACATTCTCTATGTCGACACCATCGACGCCATGCACGTCCCTCGGTCAAAGCTCCGCCCAGTGAGCTCTCCCTTCCACGGCGTGATCCTAGGGACACAGGCATACCCATTCGGGCAGATCGACCTGCCCGTCACGTTTGGCGACCGAGCCAACTTCCGCTCGGAGGTCCTCACCTTCGAGGAGGTAGACTTCCTAGGGTCCTACCACGCCATCTTGGGGCGGCCATGCTACGCCAAGGTCATGGCGGTCCCCAACTACACCTACCTCAAGTTGAAGATGCTAGGACCGAATTGCATCATCACTGTGGGTAGCACCTTTTCGCATGCCTACATGTGCTACCGCGAGCATTACGAGCTCGCCACTGTCATCATCAACTCATCCGAGCTCCCTCAGCTCGGAGAATCCTCGACTCCAGCAGTCTCGGACTACAACAAGCCAACCTCCTCGACTGCCTTCCACCCACTCAATGAAACTAAAGCAGTGGGGATCGATCCCACCGACCCAACCAAGACGGTGTGGATCAGGGCCCAGCTCTCGGCCAAATAGGAATGCGAGCTCGCCAACTTTCTATGCGCTAATTGTGATGTCTTCGCATGGAAACCTTCTAACATGCCAGGCATACCACGAGAGGTCGCTGAGCACGCATTATGCGTCATCCTGGGCTCAAAGCCCGCCAAGCAATGACTGCGTCGCTTTGACGACGAGAGGCGCAGGGCCATAGGCGAGGAGGTCACCAAACTCCTGGTGGCTGGATTCATCAAGGAGGTTTACCACTCTGACTGGCTTGCCAATCCTGTTCTTGTTAAAAAGAAGACTGGAAAATGGAGAATGTGCGTTGATTATACTGGCCTCAACAAGGCATGTCCAAAGGACCATTTTCCTTTGCCGCGCATAGACCAGATAGTCGACTCCACCTCTGGATGTGAAATCATCTCCTTTCTGGATGCCTACTCAGGCTACCACCAGATCGCGGTGAAAGAGTCCGATCAGCTCGCAACTTCATTCATCACCCCGTATGGTTCGTACTGTTACATAACCATGTCTTTTGGTCTAAAGAATGCTGGCGCCACCTATCAATAGTGCATGCAACAATGCTTCACCAACCAAATCAACCCGCTCGACCAGCCTGACCAAGTCAAGCGGCCAAAACCAACAATCGTCGTCTATGTTGATGACATAGTGGTCAAAACGGCTCAAGCTTGCAACCTGATCGCGAACTTGGCCGCAACGCTCGCGAACCTCCGAAGGTTCAACATCAAATTGAATCCCAAAAAATGTGTTTTCGGGGCTCCAAAGGGGAAGCTGCTTGGATACATCGTGTCCGAACACGGCATCGAGGCCAATCCTAAAATAATCACGGCCATCTCCAACATGGGCCCTATACGCAACATCAAGGGCGTACAAAGGCTCACTGGCTGTTTGGCCACCCTGAGCTGGTTCATCTCCCGGCTAGGCGAGCAGGGGATGCCTCTCTACAAGCTTCTCAAAAAACGGACGCGTTCGTCTAGACTGAGGAAGCATAGAAGGCTTTGGAGAGCCTCAAAGCGTCACTAACGTCGGCCCCAATCCTCGTCGCTCCCGAACGGGGAGAACCCCTTCGTCTATGTCGCGGCAAGCAACCACGTGGTGAGTGTCGCCCTAGTCATCAAAAGGGAGGAGCCGGGACACCACCTTAAGGTCCAACGACCTGTATACTTCATCGGGGAGGTACTCACCGACGCCAAGGTTCGGTAACCCCAGGTGCAGAAACTTCTATACGCCATGCTAATGGTGACTCGGAAGCTCCTACACTACTTCACCGACCACAAAGTCTTGGTCATCACTTCATACCCGCTGGGAGACATCATCTGTAACCGCGACGCCACGGGACGAATCTCCAAGTGGGCACTCACGCTGATGGGCCACGACATCAGGTATATCCCTCGCACCGCTATTAAGTCTCAAGCTCTCACGGACTTTGTCGCCGAATGGACGGAGGTCCAGCTCCCGACCCCAGACGTCACCCATGAGTACTGGATGATGTACTTCGATGGGTCCGTAATGGTGACTCGCTCAGGGGCTAGAGTGATTCTCGATCTCCCAGACGGAGCAGTGCTCGCCACGCGATCCACCTCCATTTTTAGCCTCAAACAACAATGCCACGGAATACGAGGCCCTCATCAACGGACTCACGACGCCATCGAGCTCGGCGCCACGTGGTTGTACGTTCGTGGAGACTCGAAGTTGGTCGTCGACCAAGTCATGAAGGAATCCTCCTAAAAAAGCCCCCTTATGGTAGCATACTACCAAGAGGTGCGCAAGCTCGAAGACAAATTCTAGGGGATCGAACTACATCATGTCGCCCGAAAGGACAACCATGCCGCCGATTTTCTCGCAAAATTGGCTGTCAGGTGGGTTCCGTCTCTAGATGGGGTCTTCATCAACAACCATCCTGAGCCATCTGCCCGCATCCTAGAAAATCTGATCCAGACACACCCCGATGCCAATCTAGCACTCGGGGGCTCCAACCTCGGTGCCTCTATGACAACGTCGCCCGTTGACGTCGCCGTGGTAACACTCGATCAAACCGACTGAAGAGCACCGCTACTCACCTACCTCCTCGAGGAGATTCTCCCACCAGAAAGGACTGAAGCTCGATGAATCGCTCGACGCACCAAGACATTCGTCGCATTCGGTAACGAACTTTACAAGCGAAGTCTATCAGGAGTACTCATGAAGTGTGTCCCTACCGACCAAGGGAAACAGCTCCTCCTCGAGGTCCATGCCAGAATCTATAGACATCACGTGGCCCCGAGGTCGCTGGTTAGAAAAGCCTTTCGCCAAGGTTTTTACTGGCCCACTATGCTGTGAGATGCAGAGGAGGTCGTCCGCAAGTGTGAGGGATGCTAGTTCTACGCTTGGCAAACTCATTTGCCGGCACAGGAGCTCTAAACCATCCCCATCACTAGGTCGTTCGCGGTCTGGGGCCTCGACATGGTAGGACCCCTCAAAAAGGGCCCGAGTGGCTTCACTCACCTACTCGTAGCGGTGGACAAATATACCAAGTGGAGAGAGGCGAATACTATCACCAACATTTGTTCGAAAGAGGTGGTCAAGTTCTTCCTTGACATCATTTACCGTTTCAGTGTTCCTAACTGTATCATCACTGACCACGGAACTAACTTCACCGGGAAGAAGTTTCTATACTTATGTGATGGATACGGCATCAGGATCGACTAGGCCTCGGTCAGACATCCACGTACTAATGGTCAGGTGAGCGGGCCAATGGCATGGACCTCCAAGGACTCAAGCCACACATCTTAGACCGACTCAATAAGTACACCGAGCGATGGGTTCCAGAGGTCCCAGCGATCCTCTGGAGCCTAAGAATGACCCTGAACCGATCCATAGGGTTCACACCCTTCTTCCTAGCCTACGGAGCTGAAGCAATGTTGCTCTCCGACCTCGACCACGGTGCCCCAAGAGTGAAGACCTTTGACCGAGACCAAGCCATGGAGGCTCAGCAGGATGCGATCGACCTACTAGAGGAGGCTCGCGAGACAACCGTCATCCGCTCCGCTCACTACCAACAGACTCTCCGCAGGTACCATGAAAGAAAAATCAGAGGGAGGATCCTCGAGGTCGGTAATCTCATACTCCGAAGAACCCAATCAACCAAGGAGAAACATAAACTCTCTCCACAATGGGAAGGACCCTATATGGTGACCGAGGTAATCCGACCGGGCACCTACCGACGGAAGGACGACAACGGCAATGTTCTCACCAACACGTGGAACATCGAACAGTTACGTCGTTTCTTCCCCTAAAGCTCGGTCTTACCATTTCTCTTTCATTCAACGTTTGCTCCTACAAGCACCCTAGCCCGAGCACCCTCGGCCTGGGTCGCTCGGGGGCTCCATGAGGGTGCGATACCACCTCTCTTTTTTACTATCATATAGTAAATACTTTTCACCCAAACAAAAGGGTAGTCCGTTCCTTTAATTACCCTACGTAACTTATGTCTTAAACTCCCGACCAATCACACCCCACCACAACCTACGGTTACGAGCAGCTGAGCCTCGCAGGCCACGCCCGGGTTCTTAAGGTTGTAGCCTACGGAACAAACGGGTAGGTGCGAAAAAAGAAAGGATAAAAAACAAAGCTATGCTAGGATAAAAACAAGGAACGGATGGGACAAACTTCCCCTTACGAAGTGATTCTATCACAAAACAAAATTAAAGTATTCATGAATACAAAAAACTATTCACACAGGGGCTCCCCCACGAACTTATCCTTTACATATACTGACTGCTTCTACTCTAAAAACTATTGTGGCTGCCCGGCGGCATCGGCTGACGGCTCGGTCAACGAGGATAAGGGTTGCTCACCTTCTGACGGAAACGACGTTCGGATCAGTCGGAGGCGGGACGACACTCGCTCCCGACCCGGTCTCCACTCCATCCGTAGGCTAGATAACATCTTCTTGACGCACGCCTTCAGCCATGCTCGAACGGTGAGCCTCCATCACCCACTGCACGAAGACTTGCAAGGCAACCATCTGTGCGTATGGCACCAAGCTCTCCCCGAGCGTATGGATGGCATCCGCACTCCAACCATCAGCGTACCCTCTGCAGATGGCGGTGAAGTCTAGGTCCGGATGGTGCATCGCCACTGAGGTCAGCACCCCCAATGTCCCATAGAACATGCCGTCGGAGATGAGCGCCTGACTTCGTTCGGGACCTCCGCCAGTTGGACGACGGGCGTACTGGTGCTCAGCGCCGACCCGAACACCTCGGAAATGACCACCTGGGCGATGTTGCGGATTTGGTTGAGCTCCCCCTAGAGAGCACGTCGCTCTTTGTGGGACTTGGCTAGCTGTAGGGTCGAGATGGCAGACTAGAGGGGGGTGAAGTCTTTTATAAAAAAATCGCGTCGGCTAACCGAAACAAATGCGGAAATACAACTATCGGTCTAGCCAAGACTACACCCCTCAATATATGTTCTATAGCACCTTGCAAAGATACTAATAAAGCAACTAAGGTGCCGGGCTAGCTAGAGCTCTCCTAAACAATTCTAGGAGCAAGGTCACACAAACCTATGCCACTAGTACTTTAAGTAACAAGGGAGCTTCTACACATGCTAGTAAGCAAAAGCACAAAGCTAACTAAGCTCACTAGCAATGCTCAATAACAAGGCAACCAATGCCTAATTAGAGAGCGCAAATACTTAGCTACACAAACTAAGCAATATGACTAACAAGGTTACTAAAACCAAATTAGCCACGCAAGGGAGCTACTTCTATGCTACACAAGCAAGAAGGTAATTAGCTAGCTACACAAGCTATCTAATTACAAGAGCAACTACACAAGCTTAAGATATATAAAAGTAATTGCAAGCTTTTGTAATGGGGATGCAAACCAATGGGAAGAACAAGGTTGACACGATGATTTTTCTCCCGAGGTTCACGTGTTTGCCAACACGCTAGTCCCCGTTGTGCCGACCGCTCACTTGGTGGTTCGGCGGCTAATTAGCATCACCCGCTAAGCCCGCACGTCGGGCACCGCAAGAACCTACCCCTTGAGTGAGGGTAGCTCAATGACACACTTTACTAAAGTTGCTCTTCGCGACTCCCGTGGAGCGAGCACAAGTACCCCTCACAAGCACTTCTCCGGAGCGCCGCACAAGCTTCTTGCGGGCTTCGACGGAGACCACCACCAAGCCGTCTAGGAGGTGGCAACCTCCAAGAGTAACAAGCACTACCGGCTTGCAACTTGATCACCTAGTGCCACTCGATGCAACCTCATGATGCAATCGCACTAGAATCGCTCACTCACACAATCGAATGATCACTATCAAGTATATGTGTGATGGAGGGCTCCCAAGCACTCATAAGCATGGACACTAAGTCCCTTGAGGTGCTCCACACCAGCCATGGCCGAGGACCACTTCTATTTATAGCCCCAAGGGCTGAACTAGCCGTTACCCCTTCACTGGGCAAAAGTCGGGCTGACCGGACGCTCCGGTCGAGCTGACCGGACGCTGGACCTCAGCGTCCGGTCATCCGCAGACGGCCACGTGTCTTGATTCCAACGGTCACTTGACCTGACCGGACGCAGCAGCTTCAACTAACCGGACGCTGGACCCCAGCGTCCGGTCGTTTCCAGTAAGGTACCCGAGGCGTATTTCTTTGACTGGACGCGTTCGGTCGCACATGATCGGATGCAGCCCAGCGTCCAGTCACACTCCAGCTTCTGCGTCACCGTACGTCAGCCTGATCGGACGCACCCTGCCAGCGTCCGGTGCTTTCAGACCCAGCGTCCGATCAGTTGACCGACGCCAGCGTCTTCGCGATCAACTCGTTTTCACTTCTAACTTCTTCACCCTTGCTCCAATGTGCCAACCACAAGAATTTGCATCCGGCGCAATAGAAAATAGGCATTCCATTTTCCCGAAAGCGTCAAACCCACCTCAACCCTGCAAACACCACCTCCTTTTGTAAATGTGCCAACACCACCAAGTGTACACCACCATGTGTATGTGTGTTAGCTTTTCACAATCATTTCCCAAAGGATGTTAGCCACTCAACTTGCCACGCCTCTCGATCCTAGCGACGATGCAAAGTTAGATCACTCGAGTGGCACTAGATGACCGATATGCAAACAAGTTTGCTCCTCTTGATAGTACGGCCATCTATCCTAAACTCAGTCATCAACTTCTCTACACACCTATGACCGGTGAAATGAAATGCCCTAGGTTATACCTTTGCCTTACGCATTCCATTCCATCTCCTCCAATGTCGATGCAACACATGCACCAACACGATCAACAATGATATGATCCACTTCATATCATCACATGATCATATTGGTTCATCGATCTTGACTTCACTTGCCCTTCACCGTTGCCATCGTCCATCGGCGCCAAGTCTTGCTCAAGCTTCACCGCCACGCGGTCCATCACTCCAAAGCCTTCGACTTGCCCTTCACGCTTGCAACCGCTCCATCAAGCCAAGTCTTGTCTTGATCTTCTCCACCTTGATCACATGACTCAATGTCATGTCTCATGTGCATTTAAGCTCCTTCATCATCACATGTGTGAGCTTTGCAACATCTCTAAGCCATTTTCACCTTCATGGCATATGTTGCTCACACACATGTACCTATGGATTAATTACCTGTGTATCTCACATAAACACAATTAGTCCACCTAGGTTGTTACTCAATTACCAAAACCAAACAAGGACCTTTCACTAGCGCCTCCGCACTCCGATCGATCACCGCCTTGGCTGTCTCCAGCTCCCGCTCCAGAGAACCAATTTTTCCGCCCAGTTCTGGAAAAAGGACGACAAGTTCAGAAGCAAAGGAAAGAAAAAACCAAGGCATCAACCAAAGGCGGAACAGGTACATACCGAGGCAGGTGTTCTCAATGATGGAGAGTCCTTCCTCCTGCCGGGTCACCTTCTCGAGGAGTCGAGCATTCGACTCCTCCGCCCCAAGCACCTGCCCCTGGAGCGCGAGCACTTCTCGATCAACCTTCGACCGGGCCTTCCGCTCTGTCTCCAGAGTCTCCAAGGACTTTTGGAGCACCACCTCGGTCTCCGCCAGGTGGACCTTCACCGCGTCGAGTCCCCGCTCGGCAGCAGTCGCCCATTCCACCATGAGCAGTTCCGCCGCCAGCGCTCCTGTCGCCTCGGCCGCCTGGTCTTGGGACTCGTGGTGCGGGCGAATTCTAGCTGGCGCTCAAGCTCGTCGACCCGCCATGACATCGCGGCTTCCCGCTCCATCCGACCATGTTCCTCCCGAAGGAAACGGGACTTGCTGATCGACGTCACCTCTAACTCATGTAAAGCGGGAAGCAAGCACGCTGAGACAACCAGTGGAAGACCAAGGAGTCAAGGACAAACGCTAAAAATGCAGAAAGCTTACCTCTAGGACACACGGTAGGTCGACTAAAACCGCCTGATGGACGAGCTCAACCCGCTCCAAGGCCTCCTTGAGTCTCGCCTTGGTTGGATCGAGATCGGACTCCATCGACAGTCCTCTCTCCTCCAGGAAGTGCTAGAGCACCACCTCCTCCTCATCACAAAGGATCAACCGAGCCTTCCCTGGGTCACTAGGGTAGGGCCACACCAGCTCGCGGGTCGCCCCCAACCCGCTGGAAGATCCAGCTGTCGCAACATCGTGCGACAACCGGACCACCGCCAGCTCCTGCGACGGTGGGATAGCCGGCGGCTCCACCCTAGCGCCTACCTCGTCGGAGCAGGGGATTCCACTATCTTGACTCCGCGACCCACTGACGGATGTTCTGCCTCTGGCCTGGCCATGTCTCCTCCTGACCCCTCCAGCTCTGACCAGGAGGGCGAGCCATGTGTTCCTCCGCTGGGCAATGTAGGGAGCCCAGTCTCCATCCTCTCTTCTGCCATGGTTGTTGGGGGAGGGATCACAATGGTCACCTCTGACCCAACCTCCACTGTCGCCACGGGGATCTAAGCCATCACCGTCGCTGCCGCCGCCATACTCGCGACCGGCCAGGAGGGCGCAACCCCCAGAAGGGAAGGTCGCACCGCCGCCAGTCTGCTTTCCCCACCGCTCATCGCGACTCGCAGCAGGCTGGGCCTCCACTCCTCTCACACGGGAGGTGGGGCAATGCCTAGACCCATCAGTCCCTGGACGCTGTCAAATAAATATAGGTCAGTCGTGCTCAAAAAACTCAACTGTGATATAAAAAAGGAACATAGATGCATAACTAGACGAAAGCGGCAACGAGCCTGCCGAACGAGGACCGCTCACGGGTCGCGACCCACGCCCCCTCACATCGACTAAGGGAGGAGCCGACCCGGCCGGCTCCCGATTGGCCCACGAGTCGCCACGACCGCCGGCTCGTGGCACACCCGCCGGGGCAACTGACCGGGCATCTCCCCGTTGTGGGTCGCGCGCACGCACTGACCCCAAAGATGCGGGGGTACAAGCACGCTCCTTCGATCGGCCGGTGTGCCTCGCCACGCTCGAAGCAGGGAGGCGAAGCCAACGATGCCTCCAAAGGGCGCGGCGACCGTGCCCGCTTCGCCTCTCGCTCGACGGCGGTGGCCGAGCTTGCGACGCGCTTCCTTGATGCGAGAACATCGCATGCCTCTCCGTATCCCGCCCACCGCCGATGGACGTGGCCACAGGCGCACGATGCTCCATCGAATTCGCGACGACATCCCTGTCTTCATCATCCTTAGAGGTGCTCGTGTCGCCACCCATCTCCGTGGGCTCCTTCGACTCGAGCTTCACCTCCACGTCGCTCCGGTTTTCACCGGCCCGCACCTGCTGGGCGATCTCCTTCTCCTTCTCGTGCCTCCTCCGGGCCTTCTCAGCTCTCTTCTTCTTTTTGGCAACCGCTGCCTCTTTCAGAGCGGCTTGCTGAGCTGCGCCCTCTGGTCCCCTCGAAAGATGCGACCGGGACTTGTAACACGTGATTCCCTATGAAACGGATGACTCAAAGTCAAAATACAGGAGAGCAAAAGGGAAAAGGACACGGAATGAGAAGAGGGGAGCATACCAGATTGGACAGCTTCGTGGCATGAAAAGGTCCAGGCTTTCCTTCAAGGGACTCTTTGTCCCTCAGTTGCAGCACCCGGTCGAGCCAACTCTAGACTTTGTCCTTCACCAACACCTCCTGCGACACGCGATTAGGATCCATTGGGCCGGAGTAGGCCCACATCGGTCGCCTCCTCTCCGCCAGTGGGGCGACTCGACGGTAGAAGAAGGTGTGGAACACCCGCAGCCTGTTGAGGCCATGATGCACCAGCTTCTGGAGCTCCACCTCGATGACCTCTAGCTTGTTCTGCCGACTGGAGGAACCCCACGACCAGCTCTCCTGCCTCTCCGGCCTTCTTCCTGTGAACGGCAGGAATGGCGCCTCCGCTGGGTTCCTGATATAGAACCACTCCCATGCCACCCCCGATTGGAGTCGCAAGGGGAGTATGTGGGGTAGGAGCCCGACGGCCTCGGCTTCTTCTGCAAGGCGAAGCCCCCAACCGGCGCGGTTCTGGGTGGCTTCCCCTTCGACAAGGCTCGCCCGGTGAAGATCCGCCAGAAGAGGTCCACGTGCGGCTCCATCCTAAGGAAGGCCTCGCAGAGGGTGACAAAACCGACAATGTGTAGCACCCCAGTCGAATTGAGGTGCTGCAGCTCTAGGCCCCACTCGTTGAGGAGCCCGCGCAAGAACCAGTGCGCGGGATATCCTAGCCCACACTCATGGAGGGCGAGGAAGGAGACAACCTCGTTGACCTAAGGTCACGGAACAACTTCCCCTGGTGCAGGAGCCCTCCAATGCTCCACCTCCTTCGGCAGAAGTAGCCCCTTCTCGGCGAAGGCGGCCAGCACCGCCTCATCTACATTGGATGGCCCGTAGTTCAACATCACGCTCCGGACTCATGAACGGATTTGTGAGTTCTCCTCTCCCGCGCTTTACCCTCTTTCTCCTAGGAACCGTCGCGGCACACGAACGCGCTTGGCAAGAAGGAAGAAGGAGGAGAGGCGGCAAATGGAGAAAGGCAAAGGAATGGGACGAAAACCCTCTCCCTTCTGCTATTTAATGCGAATAGGCATGCGGTGGGACACATCCTGACTGATGGGACACACCCTGCCCAACGAAACGTCACCCGGTTAAAGCGAGATGTGGCCTAGGTTGGGCCCACCACTACCACAACCTAGGCGTAGGAAACAAGGCGCAACCACATGTAAACGACCCTTCGCCTTCCCAGGTAGGGTTTGGAAGGGCCCACCGATAGGATCTCCGTCGAGGAAAGACCAACGGGCCACCTAAGTCAATCGGACGGCTCAGGTGACTGCCGAGAGATAGGTAAGGAGCAGTGGGATGCCCCATGTGGGCTACACCGACTCCGTCATGAATAATGGACATGGATCTCATTCGGACATATCCGATAAGAGCTCCTCAAACCCATCACTTGAGTCATCAAGGTAACTTTACCAAGCCTTCTTACTTTGTTTTCTGATGCATGATCATTCATTCATCCTTTCTCATACACATATTCACACATTCATTCATACAATCATTCATTCATCCCATACATCCAAAGCATCGCATATGCAATTAATGCATCACAACGCTTCATGTTGCCTCACGAAGCGGTAGTTGCCTCATTCAACATGAGCAATGATCGACCAGGGTTTGAAGGCCAGCCTGTGAAGGGCTCGAGGCTGCCTCATGTCAAATAGAGCCAGGGGAGAAAACGCAGATGAGCCCCAGCGGCCCTCGCCCGATATGCTCAGAAGCAGACAGGGTCATCTTGACCTTCTTGTTCGATCCTAACCTCGAGCCATGCCCACAGAATCTCCATTGAGGGGAGGCCAGCGGGCCACCTGAGTCGGTCTCTGGAACGACCCGGGCATCTGCCGGGACGCGGGTTAAGGAGCAGTGGAATGCCACATGAGGACTCTGCCAACCCCGTTACGAACGACGGACCCGAATTCCATTCGAACGTGCCCGTTAGTGAGCTCACCGAGCGCGTCACTCGAGCCATCGAGGCAAGCGATGTTAGCTTAGCCCCTCTGGTTGTGGAAACCACAAACGGGGTAACGCATAGAACTAGACCAACCCCTACCAAACCCGACTGGGCTCAGGGGCTCGGGTCGCCCGACGCTGACTCGGAAAACCAACCAACCGCACAGGTCACGGGCGAGACAAACACGGGCGAACACCCGGACCGGCAGAAACACAGGAGTCTGTGGCCCCAGGAAAGAGTACCAAGATACTCAGCCTCCAACCGACTCACCAGTCGGAGGCAGGCTCGGGGGCTACACCCACCGAGTGCACTTGCGCGCACCCGCTAGCAAGTCAAAAAATCTCCCATATGATTCTACCCAAATCGCCCGGGGGCTCGGAGGCTACACCCACCGGGTGCGCTCGTGCGCACCCACTGGCAAAAACAAAAAATCCCCCAAACGATTCTACCTAAATCGCCGGGGGCTCGGGGGCTCCTGTCGGGTTCATAAACCCGGGGTCCCTAATGGGCCCGCTTCCCAGCAAAAGCTCGTCCAGCAGACGGCATTACAAACGACACGCAACTCCTGGGCCAGCCCAGATACCTAACGACAGGCCGAAAGAGCGATCCAGTCTCCGATCGAAAGGCCTGGCCAAGGAGGAGACGACGCTTGCTTTCGACTCCGACCTGCTTTTCCGACTGGAAGGCCTGGCCAAGGAGGGGACGACGCTCGCTTCCGACTCCGACCCGCTTTTTCGACCGGAAGGCCTGGCCAAGGAGGGGACGACGCTCGCTTCTTACTCCGACCCGCTTCTCCGATCGGGAATACACCAAACCTCTGCTTATGGCTCTTCTCCGACCGACGCGGTCGGAGCCGATTGGGAACGACCGGCCGGGGACGCCCGCTCGGTGAGGACCCAAGAAATCAGGCGGAGCAGATAAGGTAAGGTGCTCAAGTCAACCGCAATACCGAGGATCGTACTCTGCACACCTACAGGACAGTACTGTCAGGCCATGCCAGAAGGGTACTTTGCAGCCTTCCAGATATGTCAGAACACAAACAGTGTTGTAGACGCCGACATTTGTCCTACAGTATGGTAGGCGCCGATATTTGTCATACCAGAAGAACACGATAGAGCCTGCCACATGCATCTGGACGTCAACAGTATTGTGGGCGCCAACAGTCTTGTACCCGACGGCGTGGGCAACAAGACTAGGGAACACTCTCTCTCTCTCTCTCTTTCTCTAAACTTTTAAGACAATCCCCTTCACCTATAAAAGAGGATGTGCTCTCTCCCAACAAAGGACGATGATTCCAACTCTCTTTCTCTACCTAGCTTTAGACATTCTAAGCACTCGAACAACTTCACAGCTCTAAAATTCTAAAGCTACACATAGCATACGTTCTAAAACTTAGCGCACGTAGGAGCTCCCGTCACTCTTGGCCTTTCGGTCCAGAGTCCGACCGGACCTCTAACACCCCCTTCTCATTCCAACTTGTTTGTCATCCCACAGCAAACTTCGAGCACCTGGGCTCAGGAATAAAGTCACCGACCTACTCAAACTGGACGTAGGGCACGTTGCCTGAACCTGTATAAATCATGTGTCATTGAGTGCTAGGCCACATTCGATCACAACGTACGGCAAAACGACAAATATTTACTTGTTGGTCACTTTTCGCACTGACAGTCAGTTTTGGTACTTTGTCAAAATATATAATCGACTTTACCATTGTGTTTTCTCTCGTCGAGATGGAAAAAAATGGAACGTTCAATTTGAAGTCTGAATGGAGTTAGGCCCTCGGGAAGGTGTCACTACATCGGGAGTTCTGACGAAAGTTTCGACTTTCGCAAGGCTGGAACTTTCTACTACTTGTCGGAACTTTCGACTTTTTCAGTCTAAATCTAGGAGAGTTCAAACTCGATCCAAACCCGTGGGAAACTTACAGATTCTATATTTGAGAGATTTTCTACTATGATAAGATCATCTCCCTCTCTATACACTGGAGAATCATGGATGATTGAGTGATCCAACATCCAATCGAACTTTTTTTCATATATTACCTCTTTACCCTACTTTTCCGGTCTCTCGACATGATTCGGCCGCGTTGACGCATTGTAGGTGGTGTTGTTCATCCTAGGAAAATCTCGGCGTGCATCTCCATGACGGGTCTCCCTAGAATGTGTTCTCGAGTGATCTCAGGCTCTATTGGCTAAGGACAAACTTTAAATCAGCCTAACTGATCTCTTGATGGGTTTTGCTGATCTTGGAGTTATTTGCTGCGTGTGATAGGTCGTGTTAGTCCTTGATGGTTGTGATCTGAATCGCCATCAACACTATCCTTGTTTATGTTGCTTTTGTGATTTCTATAATCGAAGCCGCACGGCAGTGAAGTCAGAGCGGCCGAATGGAATCCAATCAGTATGGGAATTCAGATTCTTGATACCCCTGATATATCCAACTGTTTATTTAGACGGTGGAATTAAACAATGTATACTATCTGTTCAATTATGATCCAAATTCAATGGCATTGTCCTTGTGTTGGAGTCCGTGACTTGAGATGTCGGCGTGCACGTTGCTAGCTCGTGTAGGAGCAGGACTCTCTTGCCGTACGTGCTGGTAGCTGATCCGTCAAGGCCCTGAACCAGCAGCATGCGATACAGACGTGGTCTGTCCGGGTTGGACCTGCTATATTGGCTCGGTACCGATCGTCACCTATTATAGTTTTTTTATCTTTATAAATCATTATCTTGGAATAATAAAAGTTGTAAATCCTCGACGTTTGTAGCCTCACCCGATATAGTAAAGATTTATTGGCTGGTGCCCGTGGTTTTTTCCCTTCCTCCTTGAGAGGGTTTTCTATATTAAAATCTCGTGTCCTCTATGCTTAATCTACTATTCTTCCTCGTTTATATTGACTATCGTTGCTAACATAGGCAGCTGAACAAAGAGACAGATGCCCAGCACTGATCCGGACAGTATTGTAATTTTGTGTTCCCAGCGCTCCTCCTGACAAGGTCCCCCTTCTTTTAATTCCTAGAGAAAGCAATGCCCATGGTCTCAAAGCAGACAAGCAGTCAAACAATATAGGCAGGCATGCCAAGATTAAATTAAAATTAAAAAGAAATGATGAACAATAATGATGATTGGTTGTATCAGTATTACTGAACTAAACCCACTTCCCTTCGTCATAGATTCTGTTCACTTCCTTTTCTTATGTTAGCCTCTTAATTTATTCATCTGGGTCAACTTTTTTTTTGTCACAAATACATTTCTCGTCTTCTACATTTTCTCTTCACAATGAAACTGAAAAAAGAAAGAATACTAGAAACTACTAAAGCAATTTATCAGATACTCCAACATAGGCAGGTCAGTGCCTAGTTCTTGTAGTACATATTGCCTACGGTCTACTCTGGTCCCTCCAGGCCTTCACCATCTTATTCTGATCATCTCATCGATCTCCAGCTTTGTGTCCCTACAAAGCCATGGTGCGCCCATTGTGGCGCACCATGCTTGTGCTGGTTGTCTGTCTCCCTCCTCCGGTCCTTGCAAAGAAAAGCTCAGCAATTTAGGTGTTGTCCACCTCACATCTTTATTCATCTACTTCTTGCCCTCTCCTCTCGTCATGTCAAAATCCCCTCCCTTTTCGCCTCTCAATGCACTTCCATCTCACACAGCACCACCACTGTCGTTGCAATCGAAGCCATTTGACCTTTCTTTCACCAAGATGAGTGGCGCGCGCGGTAAAAAAATCAAAAGCAGACTAAGACTAGTCAGTTCACTCTGATCATTGGGCACGCACTTTGACCGGTCACTGCAGCAATCCATCATCGGCTGGTGAGTTTTCTCCTTTTGCTGGTCACTGGGGGAGAGGAGCTTGAAGAGCCAGAGGCCCCATGTGAGGCAGCAACAGTGGCTGCTGCCGCGGCATCGTCTTCGCTCTTGTAGCTGAGGCAGCCCGCGTCCAGCACCCCTACAGGGCTCTGCGGCACAGGCACAGGGGAGGAGGTCCTGCCGCTCGCAGATTTTGGTGGCACAGTGTCAATGGCCGAGGACGCCATGGACTGGATCGCTTCCTGGCACCGCAACACCCGCTCCTGCAGACACAGACAGCAGCCCAAGGCAGGCAGCAGCACATTAAATAACTCGCCGATCGAGCTCTCACACACAAACACGCGGGTATAAATGCGTTTCACGCATCTGTACCGGGGCCGCGTTTATGCAAAGTACGGCAACAAGATTTGAGCTATGAATGTGTGGATCTCCAACTGTGGCCTTGCATTTGTTTAGCCTAAACAAACTAGCTAGGGGACGAAATGAGTTCGCATGAGGGAGGCTTTGCTTCAATGTACCTTATCTACGTGGGTGCAGGCGTTCTCAATGCCTGAGACGTTCACTTCTCCGACGACCACGGAGGCTGCAACTGCGGCGGCGATCTCAGACGGCCTAAACCCTATGCAGCAGGTTCCTGTCGTGCAGCAATACATAACAATGGTATTAGTTCAAGAGCACGAAATGGCATATAATCCATATACCATTTCCACTGATATAATGACAATCATGCTCGTGGTATACCTCTGGCTGCACACAAGATAAGCTCTGCGGATTGAAAGAACCAGCTTCTTGGCGCCACGTTGCCACCATTGAGCTTGTTTAGGAAGTAATCCATGTAGGAGAAAGGTGTGACGGCCTGCATCCTCCAATTGAGGGTGCTTAGAACAAGGAGCTCCATTCTCTGGATCGTCTTCGCCTCAAACACATAGCGCGCGTCTCCGACCTGATTGCACATGCCAACCACGCTTAGAACAAGACCAGATGAATAACAAGGAGAAAAAAAACAAACAATGTTCATCTTCATTGCAAGCAATGCCAAACACACAGTTTACCCACCTGAAGGTCCAGGGATTGCGGGACGGCGGTTTCCTCCATCTTGGCGGCTAGAGAAACACACGCCACCGAGAGGAGTTGTGTCATCCAGTCCTTGCCTTCCTGGAAATGACATGGGCGATAAACGTTACTACTGAATTAAAAAGTTACTTGATATTGACAGCATTGGCAAGGTAACTAAGAATGATCTTGTGATTCTTACCGGCAGCTCGTACCGTGAGAGGAAACGATCAAGATAGTTCACTGCCAAGTAGGCAGTGAGAGGACGAAAGTTGTAGTATGTGCAAACCTGCAGAAAGATCACAAGTTAGTAATCACGTGGAAATTAAAAAGAAGTGAAGCTATTGTATGGTAAATGATTCACGTGAAATATATTATGAAATTTTGTGAAATTTTTTTTGAGTTTGGCCTAAAAATGCGGACATGTTTTTCCCGAAAATGTAAAAAGAACAATGTTGAATCAGACAGTGCATCTTTGGTATCTCGTGATTCAGGAAGCGGACGAAAGGCCAACTTTGGCTGAGATGGTCCCCGAGTTTCACCCGGGAAAAATGGTCACGGCATATCGACAAGGCACGTTACAACGAGTGTTTTCCGCCTAAGTACTGAAATCATTGGCGTAAGTTGCTTGGCTACACGCCTAAACACGCACGCAATTCGACCATGAAAGAAATGATTGAAGCAGCCATCAGCATTGCAAAGATAGAAGAAACAATCTATGCTCTATGTAAGGAAGATCAAACATTGCGAGTGTTTGGATGCAGAAACAAGAAAATAAGCGTCTTTCTAGATGAACACAACTCAAGCAAATCATGGAAATGGAAATGGAATGCGCTCCTACAGGTCTCCTGAGCAGTAAGCAATGAGTCAAAATGTTTCCTTTTTTTCCATCCCCCTGTCCGGCCACACCACAGGCACTCAGATCAATCAAGAACCTACCTTCCAAATCCAGTCGATGGCCTCCCGGCGGACGCAGAGATCGACGCCGCCGCCGCCGCCGCGCAGCCTCTCGCCGTAGTCCGCCCTCGGCATGTGCTCCCGCTCCTTCTCCACCAGACCGGCCACGCATTCCTCCGACTGCGGCGGGAACAAATCCACGCCGAAATCGTCCCCGTAGTCCGGCGACCGGCCTCTCTTTCTCCCGACCGCCTCCAACTCCTCCTCCTCCTCCTCAAAGCACAGGATGCTGCTGTGCTCCTCGGCGCAGAGGAGCATGGACGCGGCCACGTCGTAGCAGCTCGGCGCCATGGCTCTGTACTACCGGTGTATCCCACTCCCACCGGGCACCGGCAAGCCAAAGCCAAAGCCTGCGCCTTTTTCCGGCTGCGTCTCCCTCTCCTGCCGTGCGCCGCCGGCGATGTAACCGGTTGGGTGGTGGCTGGTGCGCGTGTTTGGGTAGCGAGGAGAATGCGGCAGTGCCGAGTGGAGAAGGACAAGGGGGAGGACGGACGGAGGAGGCAGAGTGCGGTGCAGTTGTGCCGTGCGGCTGCCTGGCTGTGCCTCGCCCTCTCGTCTCCCCCCTCGCGCTTTGTACCGGGGAGATGGGGGGAGTATTTCGGGAAAGCGCACGCGGTGGTACGCCAAAATTGAGACAGCCGGAGCGGGAATGGAGGAGGCGGACGCCGGACGGTCCCGACGGGTGCAGGAAAGGCGAGCATTGCCGTACGCGCGGCTGGATCCGGCAGTTGAGGAGGCGTCCCGCGAGCCCCTGGCCGTCTGATCGGGGATGTGATTGGACGCGCCTGTTGACGCGGCCAGAGGATTGACAGTCCTCACGGCCCTTTCGCAAGGGTTGCCTAAAACATGATTTACCTGCGTGAGTGTGAAACCGCGCCTTTTGGGTTGATTTAGAACGGTCAACTGCGCTGCCCTGCCTACCATCTATATATGTTTATGAAAACACTTGCAAACATATTCGGCAAGTATTACAACACATATGTAAAGTTCAAAAGACAATGTTTTGTTCAAAATCTAGCGGGCAAAATTAAAATATCAGCAAAATTAGTATCGACCGGTCCATCAATCTGAACTCCTACCAAAGTTAGTGTTACTATGTAAGTAAATTTAGGCACGTTTTAATCCATTTGCCTAAATTTTGCTGGACTCAATGGGTAAAACAGGTCGCCAGGTCCCGCAGAACTATGTAAGTATCGACCGGTCCGGCAAAATTGTTACGTGACGCGTGGGTCGACCCATTTTACCCATTGAGCCAATAAGTTCCAACTCTATCGGACCTTTTCATACTTCGAGATTGATCCTGTGACCCATTGACCTTGCCTTATGGGTGGGGCGAACTATCCGATAGGACAACCTGGTCTATTCCCATCCCTACAATCGAGGTATGCACCTAGATGCCATGAATCATGTTGCAATCACTGATAACGAACCATGAAAGGCACATTAACCTAATAACGGTCATCATAGTGGCAAAACCAGCCCACTCCGCACCACATCATGTTATGGTGGGCCAAGGGGGGTGGACTAGAGCAGAGTTGTGACACGCCACGTCATGATATAGATCGACTTGGTGCACGCACGTGTGGCATGTATTTTACCTTTTTCAACTTTCTCAACAAGTGGACACAATAGTCATCCCTTTAAATTCATTGAACCTCTAGTCAAAATTCGATATGGAACTAAACCTTTACTGCATCTAGCATTTAATATGGGCCTTAGGATTTATTTAATTTTAATTAAATAAAATTAGACTAAGCCCAATTAAAATCCAACAATCGCCACTGAATTCTAAGGCATAGAAGAAATGCTCTCAGTTCTACTGTTGTTTGATATACCATTTGTTGACGCAAAAGATCGGCCACACATCACAAGGAGCTAGAATGCTTGGGTCGCAAACAGACTAAAGAATCCAGCGGATAACCAATACGCCTTCACGGTGAAGAGCGATAAGGTTTGTAAGCAAACCATCAACAGATAACTATCGTGCTTTCGTAGTTGCGTGACAAAGAATGGCTAGTTTTTGGGCAAACAAGCCAAGGAGGTGTCAAAGTTCACGCCCAGGAGAGATTGTGACAGGGCAAGGACATAGACGGGTTGGGCCGATCGGCCAACAAGCCTAGGATTCCATCTTTGATCATCAGATCAAGGGATGAACAACACCATGGAGGTTGGAAAGTAGGGCAAAGGAGAAAAGTATAGAGTAGATTGAATTTTGTACAATTGTGTATGATTAAACTTAATTGGTCATGACACTCCAATATATATAGAGGGGATATGGTCTTATCCCAGTAGAAAACCTTTCCAAAACATAATATGCAAGTTTCCCACAAGATTCGAGAAAGTTTGGATCAAATTTGCGTCAAACTAGACTCAGACAGACAATGGCCTTGGTCGGTTTACGCAGCCATGACGCTCACTTAGGAAAAACCGACCTAGGCTGGTCTACACTGGGCAGGTCCGACATCACCCAAAATCAGCCTAAGACAATTTTCCCTCGAACTTGCAAACTTGGCCCAAATCGTTTAAATTTGATTCTTTTTGTTTGCAATTCATTCCCAAGTCCGAATGCAACCTTCTTTGACCTTTTTTTGCCATCAACATTGGTGTTTTGATAGACTGTTATGTTGAACATCTATCTAGAATAGAGGTTGCACTTATTCTAAAATGAATAATGGAATATGCCTTAAATTGACAGTTTTATGAAAAGTAAGATTCACCTAAGCCCTTTATGAGTAGTAGGTTACCAAAAGCTTAACCTTTGATGGAGCATATAATTCAAACTCATTGGCTTTTCATGAGTATTTTGAGATTACCCAATCTCACTCAGCTACCGAAAGTGCATTTGCCCCCCATGTGGGTTTTGGTGTATTGATGACATCCAAATTAGGGAGTAATGTGATCTTAATGAGATATGTCGCAGCTATTTGTCCCATGAAAGATTCAAAGAGTTGATAAAGATGAAATGATATCCCTTAATTTGTTGAAGTTGGAAAGATGGACGAACTCAAAGCGCTCTCTAGAGTTTTATTCTTTATTTTGAGTATAGGTTTCGTCGTACTATAAAGAGGGATACAAGTTTAGGTGGTCTGAGAAAGATAGAGTGCTCAAGCATTTAAATAAAATAAAAAGAGACATAAAATCACCTCACGAACACTTAGACAAAGTTTGTGGACTTTTGGTAGTCAAAAGTCCCGGCGTGAGCCGGGAGTTCCAGCTGTCAGAAGTCCCGACGTTTGGTGTCGGAAGTCCCGGCGCTTGCTGACTTAGCCGCAGCATGCCTACGCACCTTCGCTAGTCGGAAGTCCCGACGGGAGTCAGGAGTTCCAGGTGCCGGAAGTCCCATCTCCCGCCGGAAGTCCCGATGCTTTGGGACTTAGTCGCCTGGCTCGCCATGTCTGTCGGGAGTCCTGACGGAAGTTGGAAGTCTTGGCTGCCGAAAGTCCCAGTGACTTCCGGGAGTTCTGACAACATACGAGCAAGTCCAGTGGACTGTCTACGTGAACAGTGTTTTTGCGTAGAGCCGGAAGTTCTAGAGATCTGTGTCGGAACTTCCAGCGCAGATCTGAACGGTTGGATTCTACTATGAGTATAAATAGCTCTCTCCTCTCTTCTAACCATTACCCACTCATTCATTGCTCACTAACCTTCGTCCTAAACAGCTCCCAAGCATTCAAGGCGCCCCTCTCCTCTCCCCTTTGCTCTAATCTTCGATTCCCTTAGGGTTTTGAGTGAAAGGAGAGTGGATTGAGTGAGAAAAACACTTTGGCAAGCTTGAGCACTCGATTTCTTCATCAAGCCAGTTGGATTTGCGTCTATTACTCTTAGGTTCTTGGAACCCTAGCCGGCTAGGCGTCGTCCAAGAGCTTCCATCTTGTGGAAGAGCCTTGGAAAGTTTGTATTACCCTCCATTTCTTAGTGGAAAGCTCGAGTAACCTTTGTGGTTGCTTTGAGATAGACAAGGAGGTGGAAGAGACTCCGACCTTTGTGGTCACCTCAACAACAAGGACGTAGGACCTCCTTTGTGGGGTTGCTGAACCTCGGGATAAATCCATGTATCCCGCGTGCTTGTTGCTCTTGAGATTTGTGTTATCATATTTGTTCTGGTTGGTTTGTCTTCCTCCCCAACTCTCCTCTTAGGGTTTGGACTTGATCTACGGAGTGGTCACCTTTCGGCGTTAAAGGAGCAGCCCCAACACTTCATCTTATCACTAGAAAGTGGGATTGTAAGATATCTTGCACTCAAAGTTCATTTTAGCACTTATAGTGAAATTCTAGTAGGTGTCAGAACTCCTGGCTGTTTGCGTCGGAACTTCCGTCTGCTGGAAGTTCCGGCCCAAACTGTCAGGACTTCCGACTGTCACTGACATTTGACTTTGAGATTTCGCAGAATTTTTTAGATACACCTATTCACCCTTCTCTAGGCATTGTATAGATCCTTTCAGCTACCCTTGTAATATTTAACCAAAAGCATAGCCTTGTAATATGTTCAATAGAACAACGTCACTGGTTAAATAAGTCATTCAAATCACATTAAGATATACCCCAATGTATTATACAACATAGAAGACAAGTGCATCTGTGTTAATGGTCTCTTCTATATCTTAGTGTGAACTTTGCTAAGGAGCTAAGTAGTTGTGATGGCTCCAAGGACTTTCTTAGTTTGCTTTTATAGAAGAAATTAGGTGTCAGAGGCTTGGGGTTTGGGGTTAGCATTTGCATAGGCTAAGGTTGTTGGTTTAAATTTTGTAGAGCTCAATTCATCACCTCTCTTAGTTTATTCTATCTTTACAATGTTGCCCGCACCAGATCCATAGAGGACGGTATAGCTAGCGATGCCCTAGCAGTGGACCAAGGAGGCCAGAGGCGGCAACGATTGTATCTAAGAGGGCATATAACGTGAAGGGTGTCGGTGGCGTCCTAGGTCAAGGCTCGTAGTAGCTCGAATAGGTGCCTAGACGGTCGGCGTTTTTATTTGCTTTTTTCCTTAACAAAGGCATACATAAACCATCGTCTTTGGAAACTTTGATTAACATAGGCTTTGAATTCAGATGCGGGTGAGTTGCTCGCCTCTGTTAAGCATGTTTAACGGTCTCTTAAATTTGTTATTATAGTAGTGCCAGTGACCCCACCACCGGCATCGTTGCTAGCCAAGCGTGTCCGCGCGCGATGGCGGCCACCCCTGTGTGCCTCGTAGCTAGGCCATGGCCATCTTCCAATTGCAACGTGCATGGCCGCGTGTCCGCGATGTGGCGGCCGCCGGCCGGTGCATGGCCGCGTGTCCGCAATGGCGGCGACGCTCACAGTAAGGAGACGCTACGATGTGCTTGGTGTGGTGGCCGGGGCGAGCAGGAACGACGAGATTAAGGCGGCGTGCCGGCGCTGGCAGCCGTGACGACGAGGGGTTCATCCGCATGCATGCTCGCCGTGACGACGAGCAGTCTCAAAAGAAATCCAAATGCATGCGAACATTGGTTATACATTAATTCCGATGCACGTACAAGGGGCCGGCTACCAAAGCCACCGTACGATATGCGGGGGCAATTTTTTATAGCGTTGATTTGATGAATGGAACAGAAGCCATGCATCGTACATCCGTACGAAGCGAGCACAGATTCTGCAAGCGATCGAGGACGGCGATACGAATCGACAGGTTTATGTTCGTTGTCGCCGGAGTTAACGCACGGCTGCACGGCCCTGCCGTGCGTGTTAAACTCACTCTCGTCTCGCGGCGCTTTGGCTTCGCAACGGGCACATGAAACAGCGTCAAGCTACATTACCCTGATACAGTAGCCGTACGTAGTACGTATTTTGCAACTGTGTACTGAGTGATTGCTTGGTCGATCGCGGATAAGCTACAGAGGCCGGGTGCGTAAGCGTAATCGCACTCGCACGCACAGAAGGCCGTATACGTGCGTGCGTCCTGGCGGTAGTTGGTGGAGAGGCCGGCCATTTACTGCTCCGGTGATTACTCTCTGCAAATCTTGACCGTCATCTCAAAACAGCCAGCAGTAATGCAGCGTAAAACGGGATCCGTCGTACTGCCACTTTTGGTCGTTTACGAATTAGTAGTAGTACACAGCATGATTATCGGTTAGACTGTCTCCAACGGGCCGAACGCAAATACGGGACGCATTCCTTCTTATAGGTCACGCACAGGGAAAAGCTCCGGGACGCAAAACTCCACGTTTCCAACGACGGACGCAAAATCCGAAGGCCGAGCGCGGCCCACATCCATGGCGATGCGGCTCCTGTCCACGCCGCCCCCACTCTTCCCGAGCCCCGGCCCGAAGGCACCGCCTCCGTCTCCGCATCATCTTCCTCCAACTCCTCCGTCCGCTTGTGCGCGCGGCGTCTGCAGCGGCTGGCGCGGCCGCGGCGGGCGGGTCCGACCGGGACGGCGGACACTTTGAGGGGGAGGCGCGAGCTCTGGATCCGACGCCACCGTGCGGCTGAGCTCCGGCCCTGGCGTCGATGTGCCCGAGCACCACCCGCGCTCGCCATCAACAGTTGCCGGAGCCGGGCACCACCAGGGCTGCTGCCAGTTGCCGAGCTCTGCTCTCCCTTTGTTCCGCCCTCTCTCTCTCTCTCTGAATCCGCTCTGCCCCCGCACTGGAGCCGAGCGCAACTAGCAGCTCGCAATCCGCCACGCTGAAGCCCTCACAGGAGAAATCGCTGCCGCCGGCGGTGGCATCGGAGATTTGGGTAGTGAGGAGAGAGGTGATGCTTTTTTGCGTATGGATTGTGCCGATACACAAAATGGGTGATGTTTTTGCGTCACCCGTTGGAGGCTGTTTTCGGTAGGCAAAGCAACTGTGCGTAACACATTTTGGGTTTGCATCTCCTCACTAGAGACAATCTTATCACTATCAGAATAGGGAGCACCAGTGAATCTTCTCCTGGCTATCGGTCCATCCCGGCCTGCCCTGTGACAGCAGCGTACGTGTGCGTTCTGTTATCGCCCTGTTCGTTTGGACTGGTTTAGCTTATAAGCCATGGTTGAAGGTATCGTTGACTGGTTTAATGTGAGAGAGAAAATAATGTTCGTTGGCTGATAAGTCATGGCTTATAAGTCAAATACAAGAAAGCGAATATGGAGACAATGTATTGCTTATAAGCCAGATATCTGCACTGAAGATGTATGGACGTAGTACTAGTATGTGGCTATGTGCTCCCTAGTTCGGTCGAGCAAACATGTGTAGCGTGGAGACGAACATGGAGGGAAATTGAGGTGGTGCGTCTTTGGTATACATGACCAAACCGGCCGTCCAGGCACGGAACGGCGGCGCAGCCGTGCCGCGCCGCCGATAGTGCCGCCGTGCCGGCATCCCGGTCCAGGCACGGCCCTACGAAGGCTTAACCATGCCGTGCCGTGCCGATGGGCACGATGGCCCGCCGGGACCGTGTCGGCCCGAGTCGTCCCCGCAGGAGGTGGATTGGCTGGGAGAAAAGATGCGCCACCACCGCCGCCCGTAGCGCATCGCTTCCACCACCCGCGGTATCGGCCAAGGCTACGCTCCACCGATGATGGATGCGTGCCGCGCTCGGCCAGATGCACCGCCGCCCGCCACGCACGCTACGCTTCATTGCCGCTGGCCGCGTCGCAGACATGCGCGCAGCCCCGCCAATGCGCCGTCATTCGCCGCAGGGCATGGGAAGAGGGAGACACCGAGGCCCTTTGGGCATCGGCGCATCTAAGGAAATGAGAGGAGGAGGAGAGAGAGATTGAGAGAAGGAACAAGGAAGTTAAGGTTTGGTGCGTGAGAGATGCTTATATACTGGTATCCAACAGTTTTGGTTCATTAGGTCGCATCTAACGGTGAAAAATAAACGGGACAGATCGTGCTAGCCTAAAAATCGTGCCGTGCCTCGGCTCAGGCACGACACTATGACCTAGCCGTGCCAGGCACACAGGGCACGATAGGATGTGGGCTGGGCCGTGCTTTTTAGTGCCATGTCTGGGCCGGCCCAGCGGTCCTGGCCCAGCTGGCCATGTATAGTCTTTGGCTTCCATCAGTTATCACAGTCCGGACTGGCTTGTATCTGTGGGATATCTGTCAGGATACATACATGCATGACCTAGCTGCGCGCCAGGCTTAGCTCATTGAGACCACTTGTTGTTCGGTTGATGTTTTTTTTTTTTTGCTAATAAACTGACTAAAGTTGATTTGTTGGGAGAGAAATACAAAAGGCAACCTGTAAGCATTTAGACCACCTTGCGAGTGGTACGATAACGACAGGCATATTTAAGACGATAGTCCTTAAACAGTTAAACATGCTTAAACCTGTTGGAACTCGATCGCGATCTGGTCATTAAGTCTCCTGTCCCGTTGTTGTCCAATCGATCTCTCGCGTCACTAGAATCGTAGGGAAGAACACGACACACAGCTAGCTGCTAATTGGCCGCTTCGTGTTTTGACCTGAGGTAGCTCCATTTCTGAATTCTGATGCAGAGATAATCTACACCAACTGGGCATGTTCTATCGCATCGATCTTCAAAAAAAAATGTTCTAGACATGCATTAGGTCTTTGATATAGTGCAGCTCTCGATTTACAAGAAGAGAAGGTCGCTACAACCAGGTAAAACAAGCAAAACGTTGGGCCCCTGCCAAACCTTTTGTGACCCATAATTGCACTGACTGTAGTGATCTATCAACTCTAACTACAGAGCACACACAAACCTGGTCCGTTTGTTTGGTGGGTTGGTTTGGCTTATAAGTCATGTTGGCTGATTTGATGTGAGAGAAAAATACTATTCGTTGACTGATAAGCCATGACTTATAAGTCAAAGACGAAAAGCGAACAACATATTAAGTTGATGCATAAATAAGCCGTGTGAATGGGAGTCCTTGGTACGAGCTCTTCTCGAGTAAAAACGTGAGGATGAAGTTAAAACATGGATCGTTATATTGGCCGAGTTGGATAAATTCTAATATATATAAATAGCCCTAAAAGCCGTGTGAATGGGAGTCCAGTAGTTTATTTTTGAAAATTTGGGTTGACCTCGCTTTGGAGCTCGCTTTTTAAAATCGTGGAATAAAAAATAGTTGTTTGAGAGATGAAGATAAAAAATATTTATCGTTATATTGGCCTTTTTGGATAGATTCACAAATATATACAAAGAGCTTTTTCCACGTACTCACAAATTTACACACGAGCTTTTTTTCCCCACCACCACAGCTCAACCAAACAGGGTCATCTAGTTTTGTTCTCTGACAGACCTAGAGATTAAGAACCAGAAATTTCATTCGTTCTAGGCAGATGCATTGGGAACTTCTCCCGTGACGGAGCACGACTATCCTGCAGCTGGCATAGTCACGTTTACACATCAACTGCAGGTCTGCAAGGCATGCAATGCAAGCTTTTTGTATTTGTTTGCTGGCCGATGATGGTCCATAAACAAGAAGCCAGAATATCCTCGACACACACCTTGCTTGGCGCCGCCGTCCGCGCTGAACCATCGTATTCCCAATTCCCATGCACGGTCAGCTGGCCACACCATGCCTGCTGCCACTTTAGCTTGGCCTGTGACTCATGTCTCCGCCTTGGTCCCCTAAACAAAACCTACTCGTGTGTTACTGGATCGTGATCGACCACGTCGTTATTGTTTGCAATCTACTAGCTTCGTGAATGCAAGTTTCAGTTTGCGTATATAATAAATTCGTGATTGCTGCGATTGGCTAACATACAACAACGATTCCGAATTTAGAAGGATGTTAATCTGGATCGTCTGGGCTATAACTGTACAAAGCAAAGAAGTTGCGGCGCACGAGGTAGTTGACCTTTAGCTCGTCGCAGGCACGATTTGAGCTCCACTACTCGATCCAGCTCGAAATGACTCAAACTAGAGCTTGCTTGGATGTGAGAGCTCGTTAGAGTTTAACAAGCTTACGCTCAAATGGCTGAGATTGTAATGAAGTCATTACATTAACGCAGCTTTTCTTCTATCTAGAGCTAAGCACAAACTTGATCGAGCTCCTTATTACATTCCAAAAAATGTTGGTCACTTTGAATATGTTCTGGACCAAACCTTTTTAGCTTTAAAAAAATCATTGAAAATATGGTAACATCCACAATACCAAATAAATAGACTATGAAGCCATTTCATGGTGGATTTAATCAAACTAACTTTTTAGACTATGAAGCCATTTCATGGTGGATTTAATCAAACTAACTTGATGTTGCATATTTTGGTGCATCTTTTTATAAGATTAGTCAAAGTAAAAAAAAAATTTGTCAAGCATTCATTATCCGAGCTCAAATATAATGTCAGTATGTCACACATTTAGATCAAGTGCACTTGCCCAGACTCACTCTGACCGAGCAACTCGACGTGCCCCACTACTACACAAAATCTTTTGCGAGGCGTTTTCAAAATGGCCTCGGAGGCGGGCGGGTCGGCTGCCCGCCTCGGTTATTCGTGGCAGGGCAGCCGGCCCAGCAACCGTCTCGGTTAATGCTTAACCGAGGCGGGCAATGTAATATAACAACCACGGTTAATGCCTATTAACCGAGGCGGGCATTATAACACAACCACCTCGGTTAATACATTAACCGAGGCAGGCATTATAACACAACCGCCTCGGTTAATGGCTATTAACCGAGGCGGGCATTATAACGCAACATTAACCAAGGCGGTTGCTTCCAAATAACCGCCTCAGTTATATTAGCGCTGCGTTCAAACCTCGAGGCACGGGCACACATGAACGGGAGTGGGAGTGGGAGTGAGAGTGGGGCCCGCCTGTCGGTCGCAGTGATAAAGCACAAATGTGATGCGCGCTGGGATGATCCGTGTGCTACTCCACATCAGCGATCTGGAAGCGGGCTGGTAGCCACTCGTGGCTCGCCACACATGCAGCGAAGCGGAAATAACTCTCCCTCTTCCGTCCCTCTCTCATCCGTCTCTCGTTCGTCCCTCTCTCTCTCTCTCTCTCTCTCTCTCTCTCTCTCTCTCTCTCTTCGCCCCCTCTCTCGTCGGTCTCTCCCTCCGGTCCATCCCTCCACGCACGCCTCCCTCTCCGGCGTGGAGGCAGTGAAGGTGGCTGGCGGGGAGGAGGAGGAGCACGGGCCAGCCCCCTCTGGCGGCGGCGGCCACCACACATAGCAGCCGCGCACGGGGAGGCCTACACCGGTGACGGCGGCCCTCCCTCTCCTCTGAGCACGGCATGGTGGCCCCTCCCTCTCCTTCTAGCACGGCGCCCCTTCCCTGTCCCTCATGCGTCGGCCGCCAGATCCAGCCTCCAACGGTCCATCGGCGGCGGATCCGACCACCGGAGGTGGCAGGGGCGCAGATCAAGTCACCAGCAGCGGTGGGGGCGCGAGATCCGGCCACCACCGAACGGATTCGGCCACCGGCGGCTGCGACGGCGTGGATCCTACCACGGGCAACGGCGGCGCGTGGTACCGGGCTCGGTGGGCTTTTTTTATTTCGTGAAATTATTAACCGAGGCGGGCTACTTAACTCAACTGCCTCCGTTAATAGCGTTAACCGAGGTGGTTGGCTAACCGCCTCGGTTAAGGCCACGATTAACCGTGACCTTTGGACCGAGGCGGTTGGCTTGCCCGCCTCGGTTAAGCGCTTTTGCCCGCCTCGGTAAAGTTTTCTGTAGTAGTGCCCCCTCCCTGAGCCAGCTGATGAAAGTTTTTGAAGTGGCAAGGATACAGGCAGCAAGGCTTCTCCTTGTGACATTAGACCCAGTTCAAACTCATAGTGGCCTATGTGTATATCGATGTGAGATTGAGGGGTTTTATTAATAACAGACGTGTACATTTGTGCCTTCTAGAATCCATGCCACCATTATATGATTAACCCTTTTATGTGATGCATGGACGAAGACATAAGTGAGTCGATAGTGGTGTGTGATTCACTCAACATGCAGAACGTAGCCACGAACAATGTAATTGCTATAGAGAATCATTGATATGATATATGCACTTTTGTTATGTATTGGATCTTAAGTAGGTTTGGGTTCATGGATATGCCCTTTGTTAGTTAAGATTTTTGACATGAGCATTTGTTGGGCTAAACTAGAAAAAAGACTAGTTTATATAGTTTTAAAATGCTACCTACGCCTGATCCAACAATCTCGTTTGGGTAAAGTCATGGGTTTTTTTATAAGAACTCATTTATAGTATGTTAAGATAGTGCAATAAAGATATATACAGGAGGTTGGAATCAACTATTCAAACAGAGTACAGACGTGTAGCACCTTAACTACAAAGGAAGGGCCAATATAATGACCTGAAAATCTTGCTCTCATAAACATGGGTACTTACAAATCTAAAGATGATGCCTTTGCACTTTATTATATGTAGACACAGCACACATGGGATGACCCTGTTGCGTGTGTGTGTGACTTTGATTGTATAGCCGATGCTACACCTCGACTGTCTGATTGGCATGTATCCTTGTGGATTTGAAGTCTTGAATCGTAGGTGTAAAATGCACTTCACCTAACTCAAGAGACTGGTTCCATGCTTATCAATATTAAATCCGAGGATACATGAATCGGAGGTCTATCACTCATGACGACTTTTGGTGGAAAAATGATCAAGTTTGATCTAAAGCTTTTGACATTCAAAATTTCACAAATTCATGCAATCAAGACATCAAGTGCCATATCGTGGAATGGGATACAAGATCTTTGGGGTCTATACCGGGTGGTTGGTTGGAGTGGACTAGGTGCATCATTTTTTTCTCGAACACGTAAGAGCATTGCGTATCATTGTATTAAGAAGGTAGAAATTTGAAATACAATAAAGACCGTTCCTAGGCCCGACGGTTACCTCAAAGGGATTACATTTTGACTATGACAACCTTAGGATCTATTGGGATCAACCTAGACTACGATCTAGCTAAAGTACCAGACCGCGCTGCTCCACCAGCCATCGCCCTGGATGCTGGGAACAGCGCATCAAGCGCCTCGACGTTTGCTTCCGATAGGGTGCCTGGAAGTATGAATAGTATGAACGCTTTGGCTGCAGAGGAAATCGGTGCTGAAGGTGCCAGGATCCCCATCTTCTTCATGAGCAGCACTTCGCCACGTTTGGACGCGGGGATGTGGTCCATCTGCTGAGCAGCAATCCGTCTGCGCCTAATGGGCAGAGTAGTCCTCTTTGGTGCTGGCTTCTGCTTAGGCGGGGAGCTGATGAGAGGTGGTTGTCTCATTACCTGGACCTCCTCAATGAACCTGGACAGTCGCTTGGCGGCCTCCCTCGGTGTCGGCGTGCCCTCAGCGGTCAGCTCGTCGGTTGCCTGAACGACGCCCGTTGCCGTGCCATCGGCCGCCTCAGCTTGCGGTCCGGCGTCCATGCACTGGGCCGAAAGCACAGCCGTGGTGTGTGCCTTCGATGATGAGGACGGTGGGACCTCCGTCCCCTCCTGGTCGTCAGATGCGCCCGGCGTGATCAGTGCATCATTCTCTCTGCTTTCTTCTTTTCGAGATTCGAGAGGACCTATGGTCTGGATTTTGCCATGCCGGCGCTCTATTATCGAAGCCTCGGAGGTGGGCAGTTAATTGGGCTCAGAACGAGCTTACGTATTTCGTATTTTCGTGGTTACTGCTGGACTCCCGGGCTCCCGGCCGTCACCCTCGTCAGATCGCGACTTCGCGATGTAGTTAAAGGCTACGGCCCAGTTTCGTCGTCTCCGCTCCGCAAGGCCCACCATTGCCTCGTGGACTCCGCTCCAACGGTCCTCTCGTCTGCACCAAGCAATCCAGCAGCTGCAGCTCCCGTGGAGGCCTTGCTCCGGCGCGGTCGGCCCGTCGCCATCGACAAGGTTCGAAAGGCGTGGTACCGAGCCATCGTGCTAGCAAGAAGATCAAGCCAGCCCCTGCATGCCTGCACCACTTTGAATCTTTTCAGCATACAAATTATTGATCATCAAATTCCCTTGCCGTGGACAGGAGAGGAGAGGGCTGTCGTGTGTCATCATGTAAATAAAGCAAATAATTCAGAAAGGAGAGGGATGTCTACGAGGAACGGAATCACCAGCCACCCGTTCAAAGCCCAAAATTTGGTCGGGGTGGCGCTTGGTCCAGCGTGCTGTCTTTTAAACGAAGGATATTCTCTCTCTTTTTTATATGTCTATCCGTGGCTTGGGTGTTTTTAGCTCCCAAGAACAATTGACTTTTTTTCTTCACCGTCATCTACGCCGTGGAGCTCCGGCGAGACCTTAGCGTGCCCGCAACGACCTCCTTCTTCCCCTTCCCCTTCCCCGTTGCCGTCATAGCCATGGACACCCTGCTCTGACCTAGTCCCGAACGCCTCCTACGCTGCCAGAACCCTAACCGTCGTCGTCACAACCTGGCCAACTTGCCTCCCCCGAGCCCTTCTAAGCTGCCGGATCAAGTTGAAGAAGAACAGAGGGAGAGGAAGAGAATAGAATAAAAAAATATTGAGTGTTGGATTGCTCTAAAACACTGTTTTTTTTCAAGGGGGTTACCTTTGCTTTTTATAAAGCAACAACGAAGGATATTCTTGAGGAAACAAATTAAATAGGGTCAAGGAATGCATGGGCGTGCACATGCGCTGACATGCGCTGACATGCGCGACGGCATGTGTATGCTTGGGCAAACATAATTGAGAACCCACGATAATTTCGGCACGCACGCAACGTGCCGAGCTATTATCGTATCGACGACTCCGCATAATGAGAGCGCGTCTAGCGCGCAGCTGATCGCGATCGCCAGCGTTCGGGGAACCCACGAGCGATGGTTTATTTCCCTTCCGGCCGTCAGACGATTCGGCGAACAAGCCATCTTGAAAACACACGGCAACACAACACGCCCGCCCCTCTGGCTCGCTGAAAGGCACGGAGCCGCTGACCAAAAGCCACGAACGACATGCATGGCTGGCCCCTTTGCCATCCGAGCCGTTTCTGCAATGCAACTGGACGGAACGGAAGGACCAAGGGCCAGGAATGACTCGTTCCGAAACTCCAGCTGTTTCCATCGCCGCAACGCACCGGCCTTATCCGCTCGCTCTACTACAAAATACTCCTACCGCCATGGACTTTGAACATGTAGGTACTGACAGCGGGGTGAGGATGTGTACCCGATCTGTTCGTTTGGACTTATTAGCTCGGTTTATGAGCCACGGAACAGTGTTTTTTTCTCACAACAAAACGATATCAGTTGGCTTATCAGCCGTAAAAACCATCCGCTCAACAACGTCAACAGGAAGGAAAATATGTAGTTGCTTGACTATTGCAACCGCGGAAAACGTATCCAGTACTGTGGCCGTGCTCTGCTCTGGACCATGGAAAAGGTCCGCACTGCTACCATGGACAGGCTAGAGCCACCTCCTTGGCCTGGTCTGCCAGTGCAACCAAACGAAGGAACAACCTCCGTACTCCGTAGTGCTCGCGCAGGACACCTTAGTTGACTTCCAGTTATTCAACGGAGCAGGAGGAGGAGAAAAAAAATAAAGCTCAACAGCTGACTTTAGGGTGTTTGGATGCAGTTAAAGTCACATCGGATGTCGCATGGGTGTTTGGATATTAATAAAAAATAAATTACAGAATTCATCGGTAATCCACGAGACGAATTTATCAAGCCTAATTAATCCGTCATTAGCATATGTTTATTGTAGCACCACATTATCAAATCATGGACTAATTAGACTTAATAAATTCGTCTCGTAAAGTAGTCTTAATTTGTGTATTTAGTTTTATAATTAGTCTATATTTAATATTTTATATATGTGTCTAAACATTTAATAGGACAACGACTAACGTTTAAAAGGTGAACCAAACACCCCCGTTGCATTGCAAACGTCTCTTCATCAGAAAACAAGGAGATGAACCGCACGGCCGGAAACCAGGGCAAACTCTCTGCTCTGCCTTCTGCTTCAGCACACGAAATTCCCGCACAAAAGGGGGCCGTGAACCGTGCTGTACGCACCGACTGCTGCGCGATGGATGCTCCTCGCGTCTTGACGAACGATTGTTCAGCCTATCTTGTTTACGAGTCGCACGTCCTTCTCACGTCACTTACCACGTGTTAGGTAAGTGTAAATATATTTCGTTTCTGAAACCGTCCACACATAGTCTAAGAGTAGCCCACCAGTGACTTTCCTGGCGTAAACGACTTCAGACCACCATCTTAAAAATTTCATCAGAACTTTCGGGCTTGAAATATGTGGTATCTGGATAGCTCAGCTTCTTCCTTCCACTTGCTTAGTAGTACTGCCACCGCGAAAAAGTATAAGACGTATGTTGTTACGCTATACAAGACCTTGACTAAACTATGTTATTTAGATTTTTAATCCTAAATAAGTAGTAGTAGTTTTTTTAATCTCGTAACACCAAATTTATATCACAAAAGTTAGACATTACTCCCTCGTATCCAAATTACTACTGAGTCAATCAGCCTTCTTCTAGACGCACCAAAGACAGCTAGGCAAGCTGTCGGATACCACAAGAAGGGTACCCTATGCAAGAACCGAAAAATATTGCTTAAGTCTTACAAAAATCAAAGTCAAAGGACAACCACGAGGTCTCGGCAGATTCTCCGATTCGCCCGAGGCTTGCGCCGAGGCCTCAGACGAAAGGCCAAAACTCTCCGCCCCGCCGAGGCCCTCTCGCCGAGACCCCGTCCCGCAAGGCCTCGGACGGGTTACCAATTCTCCGATTCTCCCGAGGCTGGGCTCGGCAACAACCTCGTCACCTCTGTCCCGACTGACTCCTCTGACAAAACGTCACGTCCAGTTAATGCGCCCAACTACTCCCGCAACGTCAGCCACACGTTGGCGCAAAGATGCTGAGCAGAGGACCGACATGATGAGGGGACCGGTGCAAAGCAGGGTTACCGCCATCGTGCTCATCATCGTGTTCTCGCCGACACCCGTCTTCGCTTCTGTGCTACCTAACTCCCGCGCCAAGGACAAAGCGGTGTGGAGGGTCAAGTCCGGGTCCCTCGTAGTCTCGGAAATCGCATGAAAGACCAATGCTCATCCTCGCTTCGTCCCGAGACCCCCGTGGCCTCGGACGTATTATTCCTTCTCCGCCTCGACCGAGGCGGGCTCATCCGCATCCTCGCCGCTTTCGCCTCAACCGCCCCCTCCGGGCGAGCCGTCCCATCCGTTTAAGTGCGCTGGTCACACCTACTACGCCAACCACTACCGCGGTGGTACAACAACAGGCGATGGGGACGGCCGGTCAAATCTCCTTTTACCATCACCCATCGACGGTGTAGGGGTTACCGTGCCTCTGTGGACACACGTTCCGCACTTTTCCACCTAAACCGGGCACGACACGACCACAAGACCCCCAAGATCATACATCGGGTCACCTCCGAGGCCTCGGCAAGCGTGCCCTCAGCACGATCAACATAAAGACCCGCCAGCCCTCGGCACTCCGTCAAGCCAAGAATCCACAAGGCATGGTATGTCTCTTACAGTGGAGGCCATACTGACTAGACGTCAACAAGGACTCCCACGACCTCAACAACCTCGGGCCTGGCCAAGACGGTAGCGCCCGATCAAAGTACCGATCGCCATTCCCAACACATGCTGCTACAGGACTGAACTACAGTAGGCTCCACGTGTAGCTCACTCATGTACTCCTAACTCCCTCCTTGCGTCTATAAAAGGAAGCAGCCAGGGATAGCTCGAAAAAAGGTGAAAAAACATACGAAAGAACCACGCTCTCACACACGCGCAAGCGACACTCTGTAACACACGCTCCCCCCGCTGCCTGAGAACAACGCCTCAAGCAGCCCGCACCACACCATGCCGAGACCTGGGACCAGCTCCCTCTCTCGCCCAGCTTGTAACCCCATACTACAAGCACATCAGTGCAAGGAATACAAGATCGATCTCTCAGACTGGACGTAGGGCACCGATTGCCTGAACCAGTATAAACCTTATGTCTCTTTGCATCACCATCCGGGATTAGGGCACAGTTCAAATTCCTTGGTTGGTTGAGGACCCCCGGTCCAAACATCGATAGATTAAGCGCGCGAGTAGGGGCCTCTGCGTGTTAGCTTAATCGTCCCAACAAGTTCGGATGGCGATCCCATACGCCCACCACGCCTCAAAGACGGTGATCTGGTTCGGGAGCCTAGAGTTCATATCTCTAGGACGTGAGTACGACCTAGTACTCCCCCCACCTAGAGCCCCTTTGGCCGACGATGGCGTCGCGCACCAGCAGACACTGGCGCGGCGCGGCGCCGGCCGCCGCTCTCGTCACGCCGCCAGCACCTGGCATGAGTAGGACCACCACGACACCAAGACGACCTTAGGGCGACGCGCCCCGCCCGCCCGAGTATCCCATGCACGGCTACAGTACGAGGTCCCTGGTTGGGGACCTGTCTGGCTTAATCTTGGGCAGGGGAAAGACACCGGTGACGTGCAGCGACGCCCCGTCGTCAAGTTCCGCACCGCCACCGCCTAAGGAGCCAACTCCGACGGAGCAGGGCCCGGCGATGGCACCGTCTCCATACCCCTTCGGGTTGAGAAATGCCGCCGCCGCCTACGCTTCCGCTCACACGGAGCCCTCAGGGCGCCACCAACGCTTCGCCCTTGACTTTTCGGCCACAACCTCGGCTCACACCCACACCGACTCCTCGGAGGAGGACGAGACGTGGGCCAGAGCAGACTTCTCCGGGCTTCGCGACCCTGAGGCTATGCGCCCCTTTTTGGCCGCAAGCCACTCTGATGACGAAGGCACTTACGATCCCACTCAAGAGTGCTTCCACATCGGGCTCGGAATGCCAGGGGCAAGTAATGAGAATGAAGGGGCAGGCAACCGCTCCCCGCTCCGCCAAGGGGCGGGCGACGCCACACCCCCGCTCATCGAGCTTCGGGCGGCACGGAACGTGAACGCCGCCCCCTAGGAACTCCGACGCCTTGACCTGGAGCAGCTCCATGAGCTCCAGGAAAAGGTCGACCAAGACCGACTCCTGCTGCAGCAGCTCTGAGACACTCTCGAGCAGGAGCAGCGAGGTCACGGTGATGGCGGAAGGGCCCGATGGAGGGCCCACGACGTGCACCGCCGCATCAACAACGACGAGGGGAGTGATCAACCCCCAATCTTCAATCGTGCTAGCCAGAACGTCGCGGCAGCGGCAATGCTAGTCCGAGCGATGCCCGAGCCCTCTACCACGGAGGGGTGATGGGTCCGCGGCGAGCTCCGAGACCTTCTCGAGACCGCCGCGGTACAACAGGCCGAAAGCTCTGTGTCTCGACGGCGTGAGAACACCTCGAAATGGCCCTCAGTGCACGACCGCCTCAGGGCCCCCTCAGTTCACGACTGCCTCAGCGATCGACGTGAGGCGCCAGACGACCACGATGCGGTCAACAGGCGACGACGCCACAACGACGATGGGCCCGCCCGAGGCTACCACCCGCACCGAGGCGGCCGCTACAATAGTGGCGAGGACCGCAGTCCTTCTCCTGGACCGCCGGGGCCTCGAGTCTTTAGCAAGGCCATCCGCGGCGCCCCATTCCCCGCCCGATTTCGACAACCGGCCAGCCTCGTGAAATACAGCGGCGAGACCAACCCCGAGTTATGGCTGGCAGATTACCGCCTGGCTTGTCAGCTAGGCGGCGCGAACGATGACCTGCTCATCATCCGCAACCTCCCTTTATTCCTGTCAGACTCAGCGCGAGCCTAGCTCGAACACCTCTCGCCCTTGCAGATCCACAACTGGCATGACTTGGTAAAGATCTTCGTCGGGAATTTCTAGAGCACGTACGTGCGCCCCGGGAACTCCCGGGACCTCAAGAGTTGTCGCCAAAAGCCGAACGAGTCTCTCTGAGACTTCATCCGGCGATTCTCCATGCAGTGTACTGAGTTGCCCAGCGTCGGCGACTCGGAAGTTGTCTAGGCTTTCCTCTCCGGCACCTCCTGCCGAGACCTGGTCTGAGAGTTAGGCCGGAATGTACCAACCTCAGCGGCTACGCTCCTCGACATCGCCACCAACTTCGCCTTGGGTGAAGAGGCCGTCGAGGCCATCTTCCCCGAAGGTGACACGAAGGGGAAGTGGAGGGACGAGGCCCCCGGGGCCTCGGCCTCCCGTTTCCCCAAGAAAAAGAAAAAGGGACGCCCAGGGAAGCAAGAGGCCCTCGAGGCCGATTTCGTCGCAGCCGCGGATCGCAAGAATCCCCGAGGCCCTGGCAGGGGCCCCGGAGTATTCGACGATATGCTTAAGAAGCCTTGTCCTTACCACCAGGGCCCGGTGAAGCATACCCTCGAAGAATGCACCATGCTCCGATGTTACTACGCCAAGCTTGGGCTCCCCAACGACGATGCCAGGAAGAAGGGCGTCGGCGACGGAGATAACGACAAGGACGACGGGTTCCCCGAAGTGCACAATGCCTTCATGATCTTCGGCGGGCCTTCAGCGTGCCTCACGGCGCATCAGCGAAAGAGAGAACGTCGGGAGGTCTTCTCGGTCGAGGTAGCCACTCCTCAGTATCTAAATTGGTCTCGGGAGGCGATCACCTTCGATCGGGAAGACCACCCCAACTATGTCCCAAACCCCGGGCAATACCCGCTCGTCGTCGACCCGATCATCGGCAACACTCGGCTCACCAAAGTGCTGATGGACGGAGGCAGCGGCCTCAACATCCTCTACGCCAACACCATGGAGCTCCTAGAGCTCGACCAGTCACGGCTCCGAGGTGGTGTCGCGCCCTTCCACGGCGTCATGCCAGGGAAGCGCGCACGCGACCCCTCGGACACATTGACTTGCCGGTCTGCTTCGGCACTCCCTCCAACTACCACAAGGAGATCCTCACCTTCGAAGTGGTTGGGTTCAAGGGGACCTACCACGCCATCCTAGGGCGCCCGTGCTACGCCAAGTTCATGGCAGTCCCGAACTACACCTACCTCAAGCTCAAAATGCCGGGCCCCAACGGCGTCATCACCGTCGAGTCCACGTACGAGCTTGTAACCCCCTACTACAAGCACCTCGGTGCAAGGAATACAAGATCGATCTCTCAGACTAGACGTAGGGCACCGATTGCCTGAACCAGTATAAACCTTGTGTCTCTTTGCATCACCATCCGGGATTAGGGACACGCTGTTCAAATTCACTGGTTGGTTGAGGACCCCCCGGTCCGAAACACCGACACAAGCGCATGATAACTTTAATGCATATTCCTGCTTTGTTCTTCTGTGTCTATCCAATTTAATTGGACATTAATCAATGTCATACGTTTGGCACCCATCTTGATTCTTATTTGTAGAGAATTGCCCTACGGATAGGAAGAGGATTTCACCAATGATGAAAATGGAGGAATTTCATCCCTTGTCGGTTATGGCAGGATCAAGTACGGGGAAGCATTCCCCGCCCCCTTTTCATGAGAGGATTGCTTACATGCCTATCAAATGTTGTCATTGGTTGTCTATCTCAATAAAAGGCCAGACAACCTAGCAGATCAAACCTAAATTCCATAGGGTAATATTCCTACAAGTATCTATAGTTGAGCCTAGGTATGACAATGGGTCAACCTGGCCCTAGCCTTGGGCCCGGTCCAGTGGCCTCAAGACCAAATTTATGGGACATGGGTCAACTCATTTTACCAAAAGGCTATCGTCTCCTAGGCCTAAATATTTTCTTTTTGCTATCAATAAGACATGGACACGTATAAGAAGATGAGATACAAGATTGGAAAGTATCATGATAACACATTAAGGCTATTAGCAATGCATCAAATTAAATAACTTTCCAAGTGATCATGATTAAAATTTATCTATTTTCACATCCAAAATATAATATTCCTCAATCTACTTCCAAGCGTAGACGTGTGTATAAGTTATGTTATGATGACCTACCATGCTTATTCAGAAAAATGAAAAAGGGCATCAAACTAAAAAAACTTGTTATGTGAAGATTGGATTGACCCATATTACTCATTGCGTCAGTAAGTTCTGGCTCTATCGACCCATTCCAAACTTTGAGGCTGGCCCAACATTAATTGACTTTGTTTTTTTTAGGCCGGATCAACTATCCAATGGATCAACCTAGCCATTTCCATTCCTAATTGAGACATTGGTAGGTGGATCTTATTGTAATTAGCTCATTTGTATGGTCTAATAAACTAATTATCTTTTATGAGGTTGACTAAACTAATTTAGGCATCATTTTAGACTACGTGTCAAAGCCTCAAGAACTAAAGTGATACTAAAAACTTTAGACCACAGACAGGATTCTAGAGGTAGCTATTCTAACCAACTACTCATAGTCTAACCACTCTTGCCCTCGTGTTTCCCACTGCCACCGCACATCACACCATCCCGCTCTCATTGCCCAATGTCATTCTAGGAGTAGCTACCAATAACTTTCCTGGCTTAAACGATTTTAAACCACTCTTTTAGTTTCTTCGGAGCTTTCAGCCTTGAAATATTTGGCATTTTTAGTGTAAAGATCAACACCTCCCACTTATTTTAGCACCCCTCTCCCTCTGTACATAAAGGACACATTTCGTATTGTTAAGATAAGACTTTCACTCACAATTGTTATTTAATATATTAATATGTTACCCAGACTTTTAATCATATAAGTAAAAACTTTGAATGTAAATATAGTAACAACAATTATATTTGTGTTGAAAAAGTATTGATCAACAAACAGGCTATCCCAAATAAATTAGGCCAAGTACGGCAGCCATAAAAGGTGCGACGAATCAATTGGACGCTACACTTGTACTAAAATTTGACACCAAAATGAATAATATATATATATATATATATATATATATATATATATATATATATATATATATATATATATATATATACACACACGGTAAGGCTATTCTGCAGCTGACCACATAATAACTTATTCTATGACCACCTTGATTTACGATAATGTTTGTACCAATTTACGATAATGACAATACACATTTACGATACATGGGTTACTATAATTCAAGATAATACTTACCATAATGCTATAGTAAATCACTTATGAGGGAATTACCATAATCTCGTAAATTAGTATAGTAATTATCGTAACTCAAAGTGGCCATATAATAACTTATTATAGGGCCATATATATATATATAAGATATATATATATGATACGAGGCTAAAATGCACCTGGGTGCATTCTGTATAGCAAATGCACCTGTACCATGAGACGCGTGGGCGCGACAAGCGTTGATCCGAGCTGTATCGAGCGTGAGTCCCTTCAACCGACCCGTTGACCTTGGTGGTAGGCTACCAGATATCCCGAGACCCAGACACACTATCAGACAGTTCCCTCGGCCGCCGCCCTTAGCCGTAACTCATCAACTCATCCTTCAACCGATTGCAACTTCCGTCAGTACACAAATTGCAACCTTGGTGGTAGGCATTGCATTCGGTTAGGTAGGCGATTACTGTAATCGCCTGGGACGGTGGTTGCAGCTCGTTTGTATACAAGTTCAACTCGACCCGTCGATCGATTGCATCTTGAACAGACACAAATTGCAACTCATACCTTCAACCGATTGCAACTTCCGTCAGTACACAAATTACAACCTTGGTGGTAGGCCCGGTTGTATTCGGTTGGGTCGGCCCGATTCTGCCCATCCGACTACGGTTGATTTGCGACTCGTCAGATATAAGTTCCAACTCGGCCCGTCACCGATTGCATCTTCATCGTACATAAATTGCAACTTATCCCTTCAACCGATTGCAACTTCCGTCAGACACAAATTGTAACTCGTTCAGACAGACGTCATTGTGTGCTCGCCTCACGCCTGGTGGGCGGTGTTATGGGAGAGTGTAGAAGTGTGTGGGCCGCGCCTGATTAGTGGGTTAGTTGGGCCGATTGCCCAGACAAGACACGCCGGTTGGCCTGGGTGCATTCTATACACAGATTGCACCCAGGTGCGCGCACGCGCGCGCATATATATATACACACACGTGTGTGTCACATACTCGAGCTAAGAAAGTTTGGTGGGCCATAAATGTGATGTAAACCAAACGGAGACGTGCCTAAAAAAATTGTGGCGTGCTTTTGTCGCAGCTAACGTGGCCAAATGTAGACATGAACCAAATAAATCCTACTAACAATCTTGAACACTTTTTTGGAGGGCACTATGCCTTCCTACTCATCACGAGGCCGTCAGTCCCACACTCCCACCTCCACGAGCATGCTTTTGCCACTACTCATCACAGGACTTGTATATATAGATAGAAGACAAAGAAAGACAAGGTACCCTACTAAAAGCCGAACGGAGCACCATTGGCCTTGTTGCGGAGCTGCCTTCGTGCTGCATCGTCCTCCACCGGCCCAGCAGACCTACAGATTAGCGTCCCAAAAGGCAACGACGGCTCAGCCCTCTTTTTGGATATTTAGTTAAACGCACCATCAGCTCACGCAGGACAATTCCACGGCTCAGCTTAAAGCAGCACTAGTGACTAGTCCCACACCACACTACTACGAAGTCAGAAAGGAAGCAGGAAAGAGGCAACGAAAGGCACAGCCCAAGTCAAGTAGTCGTGAGCTCAGTTTTAATCAGCCCGCACCAGCTGCGACCTCGCTCGCCCCACGCGTCTCTGGACCGTGCGCCCACGCGCCTCTACTAGTCCACTGTGTCGACCAGCGGCACTTCCACGGTTCCACCAGCCACAGCCAGGGTGCAGGGAGTCCAAGTCCAACGCGGCGACAGGGCCGACGCGCCGACGCCGCGCTCGTCTCTGTTTCGTTCGTTGGTTGAACAAATTTCAAAGCCACACCAACAAGATTTTTCTCTCACAACAAACCAACACTGTCACCGACCGAAGCGAACGGCACCGGTGGATTAAACCTGTGCAGAGTGCAGCAGGTGGTGGGGACCGGCAGGCAGGCGGACGTGGCGAGCCGCCACGCCAGGACGCCTGGACGAGTAGGAGTGGGTAGCCCCCGCGCGCGGGCCGCTCGCCCGCTCCCCTTCCGGCGTCGCCATCCCAATGATCCCGTTCCAATCGGCCCGGGCGCGGCGTGGGCACGTTTCGGTGAACGGATGCACTGGCTGGCCGTGTTGGCTGGCTCCGAAACTTTGTAGAGGCGCGGTGTGAACTGTAAACTGCAGCTAGCTGTGGTTAATGCCGTGATGTGCCGATGGCCCGATGCGACGATACCCAGATGTAAAACGGGCGGCTTCTAGTCTGACGAATTCTCGGTTGCTTTACCTTTACCAACATCATTTCATTTAATCAGACGTCGAGAGGTCATCATCAACGGTTGGCTCGAAAACCTAAGCTGGGCCAGCTCGACACGGTTACGCAGGGAACCGACCCAGGTGCCAGGTGTGGAAGAGGGCCCACATGTGTATGCGCTCCGTAGAGAATTCCGTTGTGATATTGCCTACTACTACGAGTTCCAGACAAGTAATCCAAGTTGAGCCGGCAAAGATAGGCTAGGGACACGCATGATGAACGAATCAGTGAACGAATACGATTTCACTACGATGCGAAACACCATGCACGAAATCGGCATGGTATTAGGCTATTATTAATTTGCTGCTTGATTGGAGCTCCGGTCCAGTGGCTTCACGCAAGAGGAAAGATTCCGGTAGGTGAGGCCACTACGGGTCTGCTGCTTGCACGAGACGAGAATTTACAGGCACCGTTTGATTTCGAGGCTATGCATGCTGATAACGTGACAATCTGGCGACTCTGGTGGTTTCAGGACTACATCTACATGTGCAAGGTTGATGACACATGTAGTAGTTATGTATAACGTGCTGAGTTGGACGAGAAGCCCTTTGCCGTGTGTCGCCCGTCCGTCGCGCACCCCAAACAAACGATTAGAAAAACTTCAAAATAGCACATTTAAGATAGAGATGTGTTTTTTTGTGAACGTATTGATAGTAAATGTAAATGATCTAAAGATTTGTTTCACGGTTACCGGTCAGCGTAATTTGCGAATGATCGAAAGCCCGTGCGAAATGGAACAATTTCGTACTTGGAGCTTATAATTTCGTACTTGAAGCTTATAAACCGAGCGGCCGTCGGCCCGTCGCGGCGTCGCCGTTTGCACAAGCAACGATCCCGCTGCAACCACACACCGCAGCACGTGAACCGTAAGCAAGCAAAGCATCCCGTTCCAATTCTGTATCTGGGGCTACGGGCCACCTAGCGCGCGCGTGGCCACCGCACACCCCCCGCCCCGCCGTAGAAAAGCACTTTCCCAATTCCAACGCCTCCAGTAGTCCAGTGTGTCCTCCACTCCTCCTGTGACCCTGTCTAGCCAGCCTCCGTCCTTCCTCTCCTTTTTTTTTGTGGGAAAAGGGTGTACCGGCGCGCCCCGTGTGCCGTCCGTCCGTCCGTCGCAAAACAACTGTCTATCCAACGACCATCGGCCATGTGTGTTTTATGTAATTTCAACACATGATTTTTTTTTGCACCATAAGATTAAGATCCAACAGCCTCCACCCTTTTTTCACCTCTAGCCTTCTTCTACATTCAGACAATCATAAGATCACAGATCTACAGATCATAGATTACATATCACAGAAAACATTTTTTTTCTATGAAAAGACAAATTACAAAACGGTTGGTTCCATTGCCTACCATGTTAATGTGGTCAGCTGTGGTAGCATGGCAGGTGCTGTGAGTGCTATGGTCCTCGGGAGGGACGTATGTGAAGAAGCTGCCGAGCACGAGCACGGTGGAGGCGTCAAGCGAGATGCTCTTCACGATCTCTCCTCCCTCTCGTCGCTTCTTGCCGGTGAGGGAGCGGCCGCCATGACCCCGATGGCCGCGTCGGTGGTGAAGCAGTGAGGTTGAACGACGGGTGCTCCAAGTGGCGGTACCGCCCCAATGCCGAAGCAGGTACGACACGGTCACGTCGCCCAAGAATCGGTCGGGCAATGGGCAACCGATGTTGCTGGCGCCGGCCACCCCTGCCACGACGATCGCCGCCGCCACCATAGCTGCAAGTAGTGGCCGCAGTTGAACTCGCGTGCATGCCTTGAAGCATTGGCAGTGTGGTTTTTGTGCTAAAAAATTCATGTGTTTTTGGGGTGCTAAAACACATGTGTGTTGTATAAAGGAAATGCCAGCGCCGTTCGTCCCCAAACCCTAATCGAGGAAAGGGCCAACCAAGGCCACAACGGACGGTCCAGATCTGGGCCCAGCCGCTCACGGACGGTCCAGGCTTCTTCCAGCTGCGCGCCCGCCCGCCCTCCTATATGCTCGCGCCGCCGCACGACGTGCGGAAGCCGTAGGCAGTCGGCCGCGGGCCACCCAACCCACCACCGACGCGGTCGCGGGCACGCCGCCACATCCGGCCGTCCCCATCCGCCTCCCCTCCCGAGCTACCCCAAACTCCGAGTCAAGGCGAAGCGACCCTAGAAAAGCTCTCCCACAGCTCGGGCGGCCAGGTCGCCTTCCTCCGCCACCCCACCCACCTCCTTCCGCCCGCGCCGCGACTACGAATCTGCCTTCCCCAGTCCGACCGCGAGCGCCAAGCCCAACCGCCAAGCCCGTCTCCTTCCTTGGCCCTTCCCGCCCCGCCCCGCGCCGCGCGCCACCCCCGGTTGCCAACCCACCCAGCTATAAATAGCGTCCCCTCCCCGCCGCCTCCTTCCCCACACCATCCGACGCCGAGGAGGAAGCAACAGGAAGCACGAGCAGCATATGTCACAGAGGGCCAGCGTCCCACACTCCTCCTGCATAGCCTTCGCGCTCCATTCCCATCTCCTGGTCTCCAGTGAGATGTGCCCCAGCTCCTATTGGCAGCAATAGCCTCTAATCTCTCCCTTCCTTTTTCTTCCTCTTCCCCCCCTTGGTTTTCGTTTCGGTTTTGCTCGAGCTAAGCTTTGAGCTTCCGTTTTTAGATTTTGGCCTTCCTTCCTCTTCTTTCTTTGCTCTCCGATCCGTCGTCTCTCCCTGACTCCTGACAAAAAGAGGGAGGAAACCGAGGCGACAAGCAAGCAAGCAATGGGTGTCAAGGGATTCGTCGAGGGCGGCATCGCCTCCATCGTGGCCGGCTGCTCCACGCACCCGCTGGACCTCATCAAGGTCCGCATGCAGCTGCAGGGTGAAGCCGCCGCGGCGCCGCAGCCAGCGCTACGCCCGGCGCTCGCCTTCCACGCCGGTGGCCACGCCGTCGCGCTCCCGCACCACGACATCCCGGCGGCGGCGGCGGCGGTGCCGAGGAAGCCGGGGCCGCTGGCCGTGGGCGCGCAGATCCTGCGGTCCGAGGGCGCGGCGGGGCTCTTCTCTGGTGTCTCCGCCACCATGCTGCGCCAGACGCTCTACTCCACCACGCGGATGGGGCTGTACGACATCCTCAAGACAAAGTGGACCCCGCAGGACAACAACGGCGTCCTCCCGCTGCACCGCAAGATCGCGGCGGGGCTCGTGGCGGGGGGCGTCGGCGCGGCCGTGGGCAACCCGGCCGACGTGGCCATGGTGCGGATGCAGGCGGACGGGCGCCTCCCCCTCGCGGAGCGCCGGAACTACGCCGGCGTCGGCGACGCCATCGGCCGGATGGCGCGTGACGAGGGCGTCCGCAGCCTGTGGCGCGGGTCGTCGCTCACGGTGAACCGCGCCATGATCGTCACCGCGTCGCAGCTCGCCACGTACGACCAGGCCAAGGAAGCCATCCTGGCGCGCCGGGGCCCTGGCGCCGACGGGCTCGCCACGCACGTCGCCGCCAGCTTCACCGCGGGCATCGTGGCGGCGGCCGCGTCCAACCCGGTGGATGTCGTCAAGACGAGGATGATGAACATGAAGGTGGCGCCCAGCGCGCCCCCGCCGTACGCCGGCGCCGTCGACTGCGCCCTCAAGACGGTAAGGTCGGAAGGGCCCATGGCGCTGTACAAGGGGTTCATCCCCACCGTGATGCGCCAGGGGCCATTCACCGTCGTGCTCTTCGTCACGCTCGAGCAGGTGCGCAAGGTCTTCAAGGGCGTCGAGTTCTGAGACGATCGGCGCCGACGACGAAGATGATGACGACAACCGCCGCTATGTCACCGCGTCCGCTGCTACGAATAACCCGCTGCTACCTAGAGGCGGCGACTATTACGCCTTTGCTTGCTTCCCGTGTCGGCCTTGTGTTGTCCCTTCTCGCATCCTGTTCCATCTGGATGGATTTGACCAAATGCTCAATGCAATTTACCAACATTTTATTAAAAAAAATTGCTACTGCAATGTCTCACAACTCACGCCTTCGTCTCGGTAAGCTCCAAAGATGTTGGAACTGGAACGAACTGTGATGAATAGACAATCCATTACAGATTGCTCCACAGTTTTCGTCGGTTTAATTTATGTTCTCACCATCACGAGTGCTCTGATTTATTTTTGTTGGATTTGACGGCCTTGAGCGAACCCTCCCCCGGTTCCGCCTGCTCGATGCTGCTAGCTGGGGACATCACAAGATCCCGCGGAGCCAACGGCAAGGTGGCGACGTGTCCTCGATCTGCAAAAAAAAATTGATACATCTGGTCACGCACGAGGCACGACAAGGACGTGCATGTTCCTGGGTCAGGGTGATGTGCCATTGTGCCACTAGCACTACTTTCTTTCTTGACACTGGAAGATTCAAATGAAGATCTGCCTAAAAAGCGGGCAAGTTCACACTGTGTGAATCACACGCAAAGAAAAGGAAAAATGTTCTCTCGGCGACTGGCAGTGCATGATGCTGATGCAAATGGGGGTGTCACCACGACATTTAGAGACCAATAGCAACGGTAGTCAGTGGCACTTAGTGCGGCTCTGACGGTGGCCGTCTTTGGCTCTCTGCGGTCAGTTACCAGACCTAGGGCACAATTAACCAATGATGCTCCTGAAAATTGGTTGCCAACTTTGGCCGCAACAGCAGCAGAACTGCTGCAGGGGCGAAGGACGCTGGACGCCACCACAACTTTGGCCACGTCTTTCTTGGAGCTGGCCATGGCCGACGTCCAGTTCGATGTTTCTTTTCAGTTCAGATTTCAAAAGTATATTTCGTCCAGAAGGCAGACGTCAAATTAGATGTTTCTTGTCAGTCATGACGTTACAGTCTCCATCAAGGCATCAATTCAAGCACAGTTGAGCGTTCAGCCGTTCACCTTCAATACAGGTTCTTTACTTTTAAGCATAACCGTTGATATCAACTGTAACTCTGGGCGCGTTTAGTTACCCCCAAAGTTGGCGCCGCCTGAAATCTTGTAGACACCGTAGCGCACTGTAGTATTTCATTTGTATTTGGTAATAATTGTCCAATCGTTGACTAATTAGGTTCAAAACGTTCATCTCGTAAAGTACAACTAAACTGTGCAATTAGTTTTTGATTTCGTCAACATTTAGTACTCCATACATGTACCGTAAGTTTGATGTGACGAGAAATCTTCTTTTTGCATAGTGCCAAAGTTTAATTCTGGGTGAACTAAACATGGCCTCTGTAAGTCAGGCAGTCAGCAATGTAAAACCAACAGATCTTCTTGAAAAACCATGTATGTCCTTTTCCTTCATGCACTTACATAGCCTGTTCGGTTGGCTGGTTCGTTTCGTTGCTGGTTTGTGAAGAAGTACTGCTGGCTGGTTTGTGTGAGAAAAAAATACTGTTCCGACTAAAAATTTACTATCGTTTACGACAAGCCACAGCCAAACGAACAGGCTACAGTCAGCTCATATCCTGCGGGCAGACAAGGGGCGATGCTGAACAGCGCGAATCATATGCCCGTGGATATAGTAGTGGCAAAGAAAATTCGACTGAATTGCAGTTCCGGAACAGGTAACAAGAACAGGTATTTCAGCATCAACTTGCACTGATCGATTGTAGGAAAGAAACAAAGTGCCAACTTGCTAATCATTAATCATGTCACTTTAGCAAGTGGGCACACTGTTCATAGTATCACATTACTCTGTGGCGTGTTATTTTGAGCTATGGAAAGTTGTCCTGAAAATTTCCATTTGCAGAGCTAGAATATCAGAGTGTTCGGCAGCAGCCAATGAAAATGCTGGCAGACGCTCATTGGAGAATGGAGACAGACACTTGTATTAAGGGCATCAGGTCCACTAATATAGGAATGGGATCCATTATCAAAGGCATGGACTCTCGTGTATAGAAGAATAAAGCTAACGCACATACCGTATATCAGGCAGTCTCAGTAAGATAGTGCATCAAGATTGAATAGATGACTGACTAGGAACATACAATTAGGCATATGTATCTAGAACACCTGCAAGAGCAAGAGAACAATTAGTGCAATGATGAATTGATGCCAAGAACTTGGATTTACACATACATGATATATCTAAAAAGAGAGAGCCGAAGACATTGCCAAGATTTCGACGCCGCAAGCATATTTTACCTGAGGATTTCCCAGAATACACACCATCGTAGAAAAGGGGTATGGTCCATTTGCCAACTGAGCAAGAACAGGAGATATCCTAAGAAGATGCTGTATTTAACAATACATCTCCAGTACAATTCAGTCATAACAAACTACGATAAGGTCGGATATACGGTCTGATGTAAAGATAACTATTTTTTAGATAAATAGGCGGATCTTCAGTTGAGAAAGCCAAAAACAGAGTTCAGCGCATATGCCCATCCTGCCATTTTGATAAAACGGTAGGAGCCCCCCCAGGAGACGCATATACCTGATAGATTGATCGGCTGTGCCAAGTCCCTACCAACTCCAACCAAATTGTTGTGAGCCTTTCGTTCAAAAAAATTGTTGTGAGCCAATATAAGGTCATCGACTGGCTCCAGATATCCATGTTACAATCAGAATAGCATGACGCTCAAACTCCAAACTGATAAGAAGGTTAATAGAACACAGTAAATTACACGGCTGGTATGTTTCCAGAAACACAAAAGGTTGTAAGCTTCACAATAAAATAGAGAAATTAGTGCACCCCTAACCTTGGCCATTAGATAGAGCAAAACCAAAAGGTACATAATGTAGAGATCATTAGAAACCCAGCCTAGGAGGAACTAAGCAGTTTTTCATTAATCTATATTTATATATTGTTTAATAAAAGCAAACACCCACTAACTTTTCAATCTCTGCATACAAGCTATCCAAGTGTCACCTCCCACTAAATGCCACATCATCTCCAATTAAGTGCCATATCATCTTCCACTAAAGTACAATTATTATTTTTCATATATCAACATACAAGGAATATCCACATCATACTATTGCTTGGCCGTCACATTCTCCTATAACTTGGTCGAATATTCTATTAGCATTTCATCAACATACAAGGCAATGTTATACTGTTTGTTTGGCAGTCACATCCTCCTATAATTTATTAGATTGTTTCATTAGCTTACCCAGTTTTGACGGTCTATCTCAGACATACAATGATGCAATTAGGGACCTAGATGCAACATCTTTATTTCTAAGAAAATTCCGCTGCAATGGGCAGGGTACTGTAGTTAAGAAGGAACCCAAACTCGAGTTAAAAGAGGACTCGAGCCTAGATGGTTGGGATCCACATGCACACTTTCCATCCCAACCGATTGAGCTAGGCTCACTTCCTTAGAGATCATTACCGAGATTTATCAACCAAGTACACATGTTAGCACACTAACCACCTGATAAAGTTTTCATTTGTCCAATGCACCCAGCTCCTTAGCATGCAATCTTTCTTGTGAAGTTGCATGGATTCAACCAAAAGCGATACAGTTCAGACAATGTCATTATTACTTGGACAACAGGCTTAACCTGCAACATATTCAGCCACACGGTTTAAGAAAAAAAGAAGTCTACACCACTGACATCCAATGTTTACCACAAACAAAAAGAAACCACCACTTCTCTTTTCACAAAAAGAACTGCCATGTTTTAATTATATATCTTCAACAGGAACATAGGTGAAAAGTGAAGCAGATCACAAGAAAGAATTGCAGATGGATCACAAAGTTCCATGAGAACACTGAACACAGAAGTTCTCTTCAGGCTAGAAGTGAACCAGAAATCTTTAGTTGACAGACACTTATAGGATCATCTGGTGGGCTGAATTGGGCAGTACTCTGTCGGCCTATTGGACTTGGCCCACTTGTGTTTTTCAGCTTGCCACTAGGACAGGTTCCATGAGTACACTCTGTTGGCCTATTGGACTTGGCCGGCCCACTTGTGTTTTTCAGCTTGCCACTAGGACAGGTTCCATGAGTACACTGTTTCCCCTAAAAAAAAATGAGTACACTCTGTTCGCCTATTGGACTTGGTCGGCCCAGTTTTTCAGCTTACCACGAGGACAGGTTGCATTGAGATTGCCCAGCCAACAGATTAGATTGCCTCATGGTACACCAAACAAGTACTTACTCATTAGCTATCCCTAACTTTTGAGACAATTAGAGGTGATTTCTTAACTAGCTAAATTTGTTCTAGGTAGGTAACCTACCACTTTTCAAGAGCTAAAACAGATTAATAACATGAAGTTACATGAAGGTCTTACAAATCAGGTTTGGCATCATTCCAATTTTTCACCTAAAGGCCAGCTTGCACATGATAATTTGTGCGCACTTAAGACATGGGTGTACTCTGCGAAAAGAACAGGCTCATCATCCTAACCTAACCTCAATATGATATGCACATCAAACAACTACTCTGTCTAAACAAATACGATATGTACACAAAACTGCAAGAAAAAAAAACCTTCTATCCATGCTCAAAATGAGTATCATCAAGGAATAAGCAAGCATATACATATGAAAATCTATCTGAATCATAAATCAAAAGGCTTGGGACATTCAAAAAGCCATATGAGCTTTTCTCCAAGTGTGTACTGAAAACACCATCTGATCTAACACAAAATTTATGTGCACTTGTAACACCAATGCAAACTTCAAAAGAACAGGCTCTGCAGGTGCACCTAACCTACAGAGGACATACATCACACATCACGAACAACACAAACACTCAAGTACAAAGCAGTTTGCTTAACAATGTATTCCTCCCTTGTGTTAATATGAAAATTTTAGAATGATGCCTTAGTGGTGAGCTGGTGATATGAACATACCTGTGTATTTCAAAGATGCCAGGTTCCTAAATCAAAGAGTTTCTAGTATTACAGAGGAAATATTCTGATGAAAAAAAACTATGTACTGCTGGGGGTTTGAACATGCGCTTTATGAAGATGCACGGTTAATCTACAGGCCAAGGTCCCATGGATGCATGGTCTCTGTGAGTCTGCTTGTGCAAGCCTGAGGACCTAGATATCAGAAAAAGTACTCATGGACAGAGATTACACTATTCATACCAATCATATGGAACCAGGTAGTGGACTTCTGAGTTTAGATCCCAGTATCCCACCTTACTGAACTTTCGGAGATGTTGCGCTCTCTTAGTCTTAGTTTAGAGTCTGTACTCAGATCTAGATGAAGGATAAAGATTTTCCACATCCCTTGGAATGAAGTAACGGGGACGACAACTTCCTTTTCCTTGACAGATAAGAAATTTCTCGTCCAAGGAAATTTGAATCCATTTCTATCAAACTTTAATTCCCTTCACAAGGGTTCTTGGAAAAATCATTGAAGAAAGTTGACACTAATGAATACTATATTAAAAGAATAGGCACAAAATAGGTGAACAAGTTTATAAAATGACGCAAAACCAAACTTTTGAACAGCACAGAGTTCTAATTAAGGCAATTTCAAACGTAAAATGCAATCATAGGAAATCCATCCAGCCATGTTTGAAAAGAGAAGCCTCGTTGAACAATAAGCATATGCACATACATATGACGGTGATGAAAAGAAGCTGCCTGACCTTTCAATATCAACACTGATCCAAATGCTAAATCCAAAGCTTGGGGATACTTCAAGTTGGCAAATGAACCTTTGAGCTTTTGTCCAAGTGCAAACTGAAAACTCCATCTGTTATCTAACATCTACTCTGTTAAAGCTCTAACCATGTAATAAATAGCAAAAGCATTGTCACTTACAGAAAGGATTCTTATCATTTTGGTCAAAAGTGGATTATTAATCTAGTGAACTTTAGAATGGTAGATCCCATGCACAAAAGGACCACAAAAAAAGAAACAGTGTTCCTACCCATTTTCAACCACCTCCCTGAACATAACAATAAAAAAGTTACTTACTGCAAAGGTTACAAAGGAGAGAAAGAGACTTTTAGTCACCGACTATTCTGTTTCCATCAGGGGCAATATCAATAGTAACAAATTTTAGAATGACACTCTACCCTTCCGTGAACATATAACCTCTTTATTCCAAAAATATGCCAGGTTGGTAAACTGCAGAAAATTTGATTCTACAGAGCAAACATACTGATACAAAAACTACGTACCTAGTGGTGATTTGAATGTGACCTTTGTGGAGATGAACGGTTGAGCTATAAGCCAAGGTCCCATGGACGCCTGATTGTGTAAGCCTGAAGCGATCTAGCGATCAGAGGCACTGCCTCTGCCTCATGATCACTACTGAATGCCATCCAAAGTGTATTCAATGTAGGTATCTCGCCTTAAGAAATTTAGTGCATGTGCACCGCAGCAGGTAGTGATGGTACATCACTGGCAAATAGATGATACAAACCAAGGAGAACAACTTTAATATTAGCCCAGGCCAGACACTTCACTAAGCTTCTGTACAAATAAAAGTTTTAACAAGGGAATCCTAAATGTACAGGGCAACCACAGCAAATTTTCGAGCCACATTCAGAGAGAGTAGCAACTTCAAACAATAAGCATGTGCACAGCAAGTGGACTGATCTTTCCATATGAAAACCAATCCAAATGCTAAATCTAAAGGCTGGATATACTCTAAAAGGACTTATGAGCTTTTGTCGAAGTGCATACTGAAAAGTGAAAACCCCATCTGAACTAACAACACACTCTGTCAAATTGCCAACCTTGCCTAATAAATAAAAAAAGCACTTGTCAATTCCAGAAAGGCTTCTTCACTTAGGACAAAAGTGGATTCTTATTCTAGTGTAACTTTGGAATGGCTGATCTGCACTAGAATAAAGGACCACAACAAAGGGACCACTGTTCTACCCATTTTCGACAACCTGTCTCACAACATAAAAATCAGAAAGCTAATTACTTCAAATGTCACAACAGAGAAAAAGAAACCTATAATCACCTATTTCCATTAGAAGCCCTCTGAATCAAAGTAACGTTTATACAATTATGCTAGCACATTAATGATTACTTTACATGTTTGATAGTGTAACAGTTGGCAACCCTCCTGAAGAGAATAATAACTACACCGAACCCGAATTAAGTCACCAGTATGAAGCATGAACATTCTGCAAGGTGACACCTCGAACCTCTGAAAAGCACATCCTACCTAAACAACACCTACACCACACACATGGATTCAAAAGTCCATCGGTTCCGCGTGGATTATCTATCTCACTCGTTCCTGACACTGACGGGGATCTTCAGGATGCAAATAACCTACTGACCCATTATATCAAACACCTAGAACGCGCCATCAACACTGCGGCCACCATCAGCACATACGGCGAGCGCGTGGCCAATTAATTCCTAGGCCAGACACAGCACTAGACTTCTGGACAAGTGGACAGAACAAAGTTCTAACTAAGGCAGACTTAAATGTACAAGGCAACCACAGCAAATCCTTCGAGCCACGTTTAGAAAGAGTAGCAACATCAAACAATAAGCATGCGCACATACATAGGAACGTGATGAAAACAAGTGGACTAACCTTTCCATATGAAAACCAATCCAAATGCTAAAATCTGAAGAGTGGATATACTTCTAAAAGGCCTTATGAGCTTTTGTCCAAGTGCATGCTGAAAAGTTCATCTGATCTAACATCAACTACTCTTTCAAAGTGCCAACCTTGCAATAATAAATAGGAAAATCACTTCAGTTGTCACTTCCAGAAAGGCTTCTCATCACTTACATCAAAAGTGGATTCACAATCTAGTATAAATTTGGAATGGACCATCTGCACTGCATAAAGGACCACTATAAAGGAACAACTGTTGTACCCATTTTGGACAACCTGTCTCAGAACATAAAAATCAAAAAGCTACTTACTGCAAACATTACACAGAAAGAAACTTTTAGCCACCGACCATTCTATTTCCGTTAGGAGCACTCTGAATCAAAGCGTGATATTTAAAAACTAGTCAAAACTCAAGGGTGCTGTCACCCCGATTTACGCTTCCGATCCATCATGTAACAGCCTAACTGGTGGCAACCCTCCTGAAGAGAATAACAACTGCACCGAACCTGAACTAAACCACCAGCATGAAGCATGAATATTCTCCAAGGAGCCACCTCGAATCTCTAAAAGACACGTCCTACCTAAACAACAACTACAGGGCAGACACACACGACCTCACAAGTCGACGATTTCCGCGTGGGTTATCTATCTCGCTCATTCCTGATGCTGACGCCTGATCTTTAGGAGACGCAAACAACCAACAAACCTGCTGATCCATTACATCGAACACCTAGAGCGTGTTTCCAACACCGCCTGCATCTGCATGTACCCAGCCACGGCCACCACCCGCACATGCGGCGCGCGCGCGCGCGGCAGAGTAACTCCCAGCCCCCCGAAGTCCCGAACGACTCCCCTTGTCATCTTCCGCGTGTTGTTTTGCTCCTGGACTACGAGTTTTAAGAACAGTTGATCCGCCGGTGGTCCATGGCTCGCGTGCGGGCAAAAAAGGGATGTGTACCTATATTTAGCAAAAGCTGGTGGATCCGGTCAGCTAGGTTGGAATCGTTTATCGTCGTTAGGAAACCAATTTGTAGATCGTTTCACTTGCAAAGTACGGAGGATGTTTACGGTAGAAGAAAATGTGGGCGCGCCATGAGTGGAAGAGGAATCAGGAATGGCCCAGGGCGGTGGTCCAGAAGGAAACGGAAGGGATGATCCGCGAATCTTACGTTTGCGACGGGCTGACGGCGAACTGCGGGGAGCATGCCGGGTCGATTGGTTGGGTTGTCTGCGGCGGCGGACACGACGCCAGCGGCGGCAGGAATGGCCGTGATGGCGTGGAAGATCGTGGTGGCTCCGCTCGCCACTGGGCTAGACCACCACTAGTGGGCTCCAAGCGACCCCGGACCGCGGTATGCAATGTTAGATCACCAGGTAGCTTCCGCATGCTGTTACGGGATAGGTAACCGTTTATACTAAAAATATAGGGACAGTACAATAAGATAATAATATTATTAAATTAAATATTAATATTAAAGTAATATTTAATCTAAAAAATAAAGTTTATGAATTTAACATAGTCACAGAGTACACGACGTCGCAGGCTTACAAACTCTAGAGCTTCTAAAGATTGGGTCGAATTCAACCTAGAGCCTCGGAACCCTGCATTTTTTTTTGGACGGGCTTCACTTCGGATACACCGGTAGCAATATCAACGATCTCCAGTCGATGGACCAAGTCATATGGATCCCTATACAATGACTCAGACATGCAGATTTTGTTCTCCTTGTACTTGGATACACTTGTTCCACCGAACCTTTCATTGAAATGTTTACACACGAACAGTGTTTGATCACCGATGTCTCTCATCCTGGACCACTCCGACGTACGGTCGTGGAGGTTGCACTTGTAGATCACGCTGCTGTAGGTGAAGCTCTATGTTTCGTGGAACGTGCTCACAATGGCATCCACAATGTGCAGCTCACCGTTTGATTCTAGATAGCTGCGGTGGCAGATTCCCGCAGGTGGCGACAGCGATGGCAGCAGCGTCGCGGTTGGAGTAGCGCCAACGGCATTGCTGCTGCAGACGGATATTTCTCCAGTGTAGTCGATCGCCGAGAACTTGTCTTGGTAGTAGACGATGGACCCCACGGAGAACTCCAGTTTGGTGTCGAGCAGCGTCCATGCAATCGTCGAATCAAACCCGACAGAACGCGACCTCCGTGGAGCACCCAAGCATGGCCATGGCCACGCACTCACGGTCGGCGGCGTGACGATCTCACGGAAGAACACGTTTCTCATGTCTTCTAGCTTGATGGCTCTACTTGTGGCATCCGCGTCCCCGTAGCCGTTGGTGGGATGGAGGACCCACCGGCCATGGACCCTAGACACGTGTTCCGATGAGGACACCGCCGCGACATGTTCGTCTGCTGGCGGGAGCTCAACGTGGAGGGCACGGGCTCCGACGAATGGATTCAGCCGCGTCACGGACGCCGCCTCGTCCATGAGCTCCAGCCACCCACACGAGGAGTCACACGCCACCTTGCTACACACGTCGGGCAGCGTCTTGGACAAGACCTTCTTCTCCGAGACGCAGTAGATGCCGACGCGGTCCGAGTCGGGGTCGAATGGGAGCAGCAGGAGCAGCCTGAAGGTCACGAACGGGACAGCGGCGCGCCATGGGGAGCAAGCGGATCGAAAGGACGCCGCGTCGTGGCCTGACACGAGACGCTGCCCGATGGACTCGAGGAGATCCTCTAGCAGGCCGGATCTCCAGTCAGGGAGAGATAGGGACATTCTCTTGGGATTGGGAGGCTGAGCCATGGAAGACAGATGACATCAACTATGATTCACGCAAGAAACAGCAAGCGAGGGCGATGGAACACGTGAGTGTGAAACCAAATGAAAGGAGAAAAAAGCTGTCCCTTTTGTAAAATGCAAAGAGGAAAAGTAATTAAATGTAGGCAAATTTGGCAAGGTTCTCAGAAATGCAGAGGTTCCTTTTGTCTTAATTCTCTTTCCTTCTGTGTTAATTCTCTTTCCTTTTGCTCGTTGCCATGTATGCTGGTGCATGCAAACATGCAATGTGTATATGGATAGCACAATAATTTTCTACTTTCTATTTTGCTGTGATTCCACTATCACATGACAAGTAATATTCAATCAAGGAGAATGACACGATCAATCAGTAACTAAGATGTCGTGGAATCGCAGGCGTGGGCAGACGGATGAACCAAAACAAATATCGCACCAAAGAATGTCCACACTTTGTTCTTTTTAGTTGTAGGAGATACCGTACCGCATGTTTCAAATTTCTCGAATATATAAACACCGTGTGATCCATGAGCTAATGAGGCGGCCATAACAAGAGATGAACATATCTTCATGCATCGCTCATTCCACGTAAACCTAGAATACTAGGAATGGGGGTAGTCTGCACGTGTTGGAGTGTGCTAGAAGAGCCCGACATGCGTCCTGGCGACCCCTCGGTGACTCGGGGTGGCATCCCCTCGTCGCCGGAGAAGAGATGCCCGGACTCTCCCATCCGGGAGTGCAGGTCTCCCCCTCGGGTCAAAGGCTCCCTCCTGTCTCAGGGCCCATCTGTAAGCCTCTCGCGGTGTAGAGAGCGACGTGCCGCGCTGAGACGTGGGTAGGTGGTGAGCTCCCATCCATGGCGGGGCGAGGCACGGGTCGAAAGGAAACCCAAACTCCACAACCCGTTGAGCGAGGAGGAGGAGATACAAGACTTCTGGGGTCAGGTATTTCCCCAATTCGTAGCCCTACCCAGATCAAGATAGGGTTAGGGTAGAGTGAGATGAGGGTTTGGTGTGGATCAGGCGAGGACTATGGTGATCCAGATCGTTCAACCCTTCTGATTGCTACCCTATTGGAGAGGGGGATTCCTAGATTGGGACTCCTTCCAAGCTGAGATTCATCGAAGTGTTTTGGGGTGACGATCAGAAGCAGAGTTTTGCTCAAGTGGTGAAGGAGATGGTTGGCAGAGGAAGGGGCAGGGGCTGAGACCGCGTAATTCGGAGGAGGACTAGGAGAGGTGGGGTGGTGGAGGGTGGAACCGGTACCCACCATTTCCACATCCTCCGCTACCTCCACATTTCTTCAATCAACCGCCACCGCCACCATATGGCTTCTACCCCAATCAGCCGCCACCACCGATGCCTCCACCGCAAGTCAACTCCAACAGGTTCGATGGCCCTCGCCCTAGAGGTGGAGGTATCCAGGGGAGGGGGAGAGGGAGGCAACAACCCTCTTAGCAGATCCAGAATTAGGCTCCTCATCTCAGGCCAAGGAATAGGGATCCACAGCGTCAAGAGCGCCCTCATGTCGAGGAAGAACACCAAGCTGCTATGGGTGAAGGTACTGCTGCTAATACTACCAAGGAGGATAACTTACATGTCTTCTTTAACTGTACTAAGATCGGTCACTTTAGTTCAGCATGCGCTAGCCCGAAGGTGTGTTTCATCTGTAGAAGCTCTGAACATGTAGTGGAAATGTGTCCTCAGGCAGCGCAGTTCTTTAGCAGTGCTAATAGAGGGCTTGGTTTCTTCTATATTGATGTTGAGGATAAGGGAGATAGGTTTAAACATTGGGTGGGGATGTATAATTTCGGTGTGATCACTATTGAGGAAGGTGAAATTGATGAGGAAGGCATTCTAGAAAATCTGAGGGAACTCTTCGATGAGACTTGGCCTTGGCAGCTGAAAAAGTCTGATGACTACAAATACATAGTGAGGTTTCCCCTAGATAGAAAGGTTGAAAAGCTGGTAATTGGAAAGGCCTCTGTGTTTGATCTCAATAGACTAGGAGTAGTTGGCTCACTAAGTGTGTGGGATGGAGATGCGGAACCAATAGGAAGCTTGGCTGAGGTCTGGGTACAAATTCAAGGTATTCCACCAAAGTGGGTGGATTGAAAAACTCTTTGTGAAGTATCTTCTAGCTTGGGCAGAATGATAGAAGTGGATTGGCAGGGTTTATTCAATAGCTTCTTTAGTGTTCTTAGAGTGAAAATTCAGTGCAAAGACCCTACTAAGATTCCTAGAGAAAGGGTTTTTGTATTCAAGAGTAACTTACACTTGATAGTCTTTACTCCTGAAGGCTATGAATAGACTGCGGGCTCTGAGGGTGGATCTAACAAAGGAGGAGGTGTCAGGGACCAATACTAGGGTACCCGAAGAGGAGGAGCTAATAACCATCAACATTAATTCATCCGAGCAGTCAAGAGCGCGACTATAGCTCCAACCGACCCCTAGGTGCGCAAGCTCTGCCTCGCCCAGCCTCTGGTTACAGGCTCCGCTTCGCTCGACACCGAGGCCGTGGGCTCCACCTCGCTCGACCTCTGAGGGCGGGATCCACCTCGTCTGACACCAAGGCCGTGGGCTCTGCCTCGCTTGGCCTCTGGGGGCGGGATCTGCCTTGCTCGACCTCTGGGGACGGGCTCCACCTCACCCGACACTAAGGCTATGGGCTCCGCCTCGCTCGACCTCTGGGGACGAGGTCCGCCTCTCCCAACACCGAGGCCGCAGGCTCTGCCTCGCCCATCCTCTGGGGACGGGCTCCGCCACACCTGATATCTAAGGGTGTTCTCCGCCTCGCCCGACACTGAGGCCACAGGCTCCGCCTCGCTTGACCTCTGAGGGCTGGCTCCGCCTCGCTCGGCCTCTAGGGGCGGGCTCCGCCTCGCCTGTCCCTTGGGTTTGCGCTTCGACTCACCCAACCTCTAAGGGCAGGCTATTCCTCATCCAACACCAAGGCCACGGGCTCTGCCTCACCCGACCTCTAAAGGCTGGCTCCGCCTCGTCCGACACCGAGGTCACGGGCTCTACCTTACTCGACCTCTGAGGGTTGGCTCCACCTTGCTCGGCCTCTTGGGGCAAGCTCTGTCTTGCTCGACCCTTGGGTTTGCGCTCCACCTCGCCTGACTTCTGAAGGCGGGCTCCGCCTCGCCCGACATCGAGTCCGCAGGCTCCGCCTCGCCCCGCCTCTGAGGGATAGCTCTGCCTCACTCGACACCGAGGCCGTGGGCTCTGCCTCGCCCGACCTCTGAGAGCTGGCTCCATGTCGCCCAGCCGCTGGGGGGACTCCGCTTCCACCGACCTCGAGGCGAGGGGATCCATCTCGCCCGACGAAGACCCATACCGCCGCCAATAACTCCAGGTCCAAGTGAATAGGCCTGGGTCAAAGCTCTAACACCAGGGAGGTGACCGGCATGCCCTGATACAACCCGTGGCAATAATGGGCCATACCTAGGGATTCACATCAGGAACAATGTTGGGCGTGCCGGTGCTATTCTGCCTAACCCTCGTACGAGCACTGACAGACACATCAGTTCACCACGATGTCCGTAGGATGGAGTGGAGCGACATGACCAAAAGACGATGCCTACGCATGGCGCCAATGACGGATAGGGCCATGACGTGGTGCTATCCCTATTGATGTCTACAGGGTCAGCGAGACCCACGTGAAGGAAAAGAAGGGCCCGACGATCCTGGAGGACTTCTCCTTCTCATCCTCCTCTTTTCCCTCCACTATAACCTGTGCTTTCCCTTGGCCTATAAAAGGGAAAACAGGGCGTTCCATAAAGGGCATCACAACACATCGCATCAATTGGGACTCGAATCCATCAAACCTCGAACCGACCAGAACACACAAGCACACAGCCGGGAAGCGACCGAGCTCTCGACACCCATTCGCTCTGCTCACCAGAGACTTGGGACATGTCCCTCTCTCGACCGTTTGTAACCCCTACTATGAACTCTCAGTGCTAGTAACATGAGCAGCAGCAACGAACTGGATGTAGGGACATTCTACCCGAACCAATATAAACCTCGTTTCCTCTTAGCACACCATTCGAGCCAGACGTGCAATATTAGAAATTTACTAGTCGATGGCAACTTGAAACACCGACAGTTGGTGCACCAGGTAGGGGCCTTTTATGTGTCTCGACATCCACACCAGGCCTCAAATGGCTAGTCACAACCTCAGCTAGGTCTCGAGGGCGCACGTGCGCTTTGGGGACTTAGACTTCATCATCACGACGAAGGGATAGTTGGCAATGGCTCCTGCCGCCGTCCAACCTCTCCACTTCACCGGTCTCAACATGATCGTCAAGGCACTTGAGGAGCTGTAGCTACACGCACCGGAGGCCCGCGCCCCTAGAAGTGATCAGCTCCTCGACTTCGACTACGGGAGGTTAGAGCGCTAGCTCGGCGCCTTCCTAGGACCCTGACCGGCCCAGGAGGACTTGCGCCACCTCACCTTCTCGTTCACTAACGTCATAGCGTAGCTTGCCAGAGGGGAGCCGCTCTCTCTAGAATACCCCATCTAGAGCGCCCTGACAGCGCTCCCATTCGGTCTCCGCAATGCCGCAGAGACCGTTGGCCACCTTGTGGCGCAACGCGCGCCTCCTTTCCCCGTGAACGACGAGTTCATAGGGATGACCGAATATGTCATGGAATCTTTTCATGACCTCTGCGTGGAAGAAATGGAGTTGCCCTCCACCTCTGACTCCAGCAGGGAAGCCATCAGCTCTCTCATGAATGTTTTATGGCAGGTACCCCCGAGAGACACGTCGAAAGCATCCACGAGGAGGAGGCCCCCAACAAATGATCTCGACGACGAGGTCAAGGGGGATACAAGGGCTCCACCCCGCTTGCGGGTGGAGCAGCTGAAGGCCTAGCACCAAGAGCTCAAGGAAGCATGACTGTAGCTCGAGTAGGAACACGTAGAGCTTGATTGAGAGATCGAGCGCCACGGAAACGGTGGGCACGCGCTTGCCATGGCCCACGATGTGAACCAAAAGATCATCGAGGATGATGAAGCCCTCCCACACTTCGCCTGAGCAAGCCAAAATATCGTTGCTACGGTGGCCTTGCTTTGAGGGCTTCCACGGCCCGCAACGCCTGAGGATCATCGGGCCCATCGCGAGATTCGCACGCTACTCGATCGTGCGGCGACATAGCAAGCCGAAAGCTCGTTGTCCCGACGATGCGAGCTCGATGCCAGCCAGTGCAAACCCTCGGAGCGACCCAACAAGGACGCATCAGTCCACCAGGTGTCGTAAGGCGGTAGGCTGCGCACCGCGGTCCCGGTGCATGAGCGTCTCAGCCGCAAACATGACGCGCGTGACACCCTCGATGCCCATAGGCGTACCCGTGGCGATGCGGGGGAGGGAGCTAGCCATGGCTACCACCCTCGTCATGGTGGATGCTATGACAACGATGAGGACCGAAGCCTAAGCCCTAGCCTGCCGGGACCTCAGGTCTTCGGCCGACACATCCTCAACGCCGCCTTCCTGCCACGGTACCGACCACCAACCAACATCCTGAAATACTCTGGGGAAACGAACCCCGGACTATGGCTCAAGGATTATCGGCTTGCTTGCCAAGCTGGTGGACAGATAATGATGACTTTATTATCCACAACCTTTCATTGTTCCTAGCCAATTCGGCACGAACATGGTTGAAACACCTTTCGCCCAACAAAATCCAAAGTTAGGCGGACCTGAAAGAGATCTTCATGGGGAACTTCCAAGGCACGTACAAGCATCCTGGGAACCCATAGGATCTCAAAAACTACCGATAGAAGGTTGGAGACCCTCTGTGGGTACATTCGGCGCTTCTCCCGGCAGTGCAACGAGCTGCCTAACGTTGCTGACACCAACATTATAGGAGCTTTCCTGTCTAGGACCACCTGCGAGTCCTTAGTTCACAAGCTAGGATGTAAGGGCCCACGAACCACCAAGGAGCTCCTCGACATTTCCACCAGCCACACCTCGAGCGAGGAGGCAGTTGGAGGGATCTTCGACCGCCATAAAGGCATGGCGAAGCAGGATGAGGACACCGATGAAGGTGCCTCCAACCGTCCTGTCAAGAAGAAGAATAAGCAGCGACATGAGGGCTTGCTCATGGCCGCCACCGACCGCAAGGGGGCTGGAAGCCCACGGAGGGTACCCCGGACAACTTTGAGAAGCTGCTTGAAGGGCCATGCCCAAACCATTACTTTCCCATCAAGCATCTATATAAAGACTGTGGCCTCATGAAGCGGTTCTTGTCTGGAGGCTTCAACAAGGGAGGGCATGGGAAGTACCCCGAGCTGACCCGCAGACGATGCCGAGGGGAGGGACGGCGGCTTTCCGATGCTGGATGGCTGCCTCATGATCTTCGAAGGGTCAGCGGCCTATGACTCCAAGCACCACCAGAAGCTCACGCGCCGCAAGGTCTATACGGCTGAACCAGTCGCACCTGTCTTCCTCCGGTGGTCAGAGTCCACCATAACCTTTGATCGGACCGACCACCCGGAGAGCGTCCCACAACCAGGGAGATATCCGCTCCTGGTCGACCCGATCATCAGCACGAAGCGGCTCACCAAGGTACTGATGGATGGAGGCGGCGGCCTCAACATTATGTACGCTAAAACACTTGACGCCATGGCATCGATCGATCGCGTGTTTGACCGACCAGAGCGCCTTTCCACGGCATCGTGCCTAGAAAGCAGGTTGTGCCACTTGGGTAGATCGATCTACCCATCACCTTTGGGGATCCATCCAATGATAGGATGGAGACCCTCACCTTTAAGGTGGTCGGGTTCCGTGGAACCTACCACGCCATCCTAGGACGTCCATGCTACGTGAATTTCATAGCCGTCCTCAACTACACCTATGTAAAGCTAAAGATGCCGGGACCGTGCGGGGTCATCATGATCGGCACCTCCTTCCAGCGCGCCTATGAATGCGAGGTTGAGTGCTGCGATCACGCCGCGGCAATCATCGCCTCCAAAGAGCTTGCGGCCATCGGGAAGGAGGTTGCCGAGGAAGCACCCGACCCCAAGCGGTCGGCTAGGTCTTTCGAGCCAGTGGAGGGCGACAAGGAGGTCCTCATAGACCCCAGTGGCTCCAAAGGCAAAGCGGTGCGCATTGGCACCACGCTTTCCTTCAAATAGGAAAGCGCGCTCGTCAGCTTCCTCCGCACCAACAGAGACATCTTTGAGTGAAAACCCTCGGACATGCCGGGCATTCCGAGAGAAGTCGTCGAGCATGCCTTAAAAATTAGGCCAGGCACCAAGCCAGTGAAACAATGCTTGCGTCGCTTTGATGAGGGGAAACATAGGGCCATCGACGAGGAGATCGCGAAGTTGTTGGCAGTAGGGTTCATTAGGGAAGTATACCACCCAGAGTGGTTAGCCAATCCCATCCTTGTATGAAAGAAGAGTGGGAAATGGAGAATGTGTGTTGACTACACGGGTCTCAACAAAGCATGTCCAAAGGATTCATTTCCTTTACCATGCATAGATCAAGTAGTCGACTCTACCTTAGGGTGCGAAACCCTTTGCTTCCTTGATGCATACTCCGGGTATCATCAAATCACGATGAAAGAGTTCGATCAGCTCGTGACATCTTTCATCACCCCGTTTGGATCGTTCCGCTACGTCACAATGCTATTCGGTCTGAAGAACATAGGGGCTACGTACTAGTGTTGTATGCTCAAGTGCTTTAGAGACCTCATCGGGTGAACCATTGAGGCCTACGTGGATGACATTGTGGTCAAGTCCAAATGGGCTGACCAGGTCATAGCCGACCTTGAGCAGACCTTTGCAAAACTTCGAGCAAATGATATTAAGCTCAACCCCAAGAAGTGCGTTTTTGGGGTCCCGAGGGGTATGCTGCTTGGTTTCATCGTCTCCGAGTGTGGCATCGAAGCCAGCCCGGAGAAGATCTCAGCCATCACAAGGATGGGCCTGATTTAGAACATGAAGGGGGTACAACAAGTTATAGGGTGCCTCGTCGTGCTTAGCTGCTTCATCTCGCGCCTCAGCGAATGAGGTCTCCCCCTCTATTGGCTTCTGAAGAAGGACGACCATTTCGAATGGACGTCTGAGGCCCTAGAGGCGCTTGACACGGTCAAACATCTCCTAATGAAGGCTTCGATCCTAGTTCCTCCGACCGACGGAGAACCGTTTTTGCTCTACATTGAGGCCACCATGCAAGTGGTCAGCACCGCCTTGGTGGTGGAGTGAGAAGAAGAGGGACACGCCCTCAAAGTATAGCGCCCCGTGTACTTCATTAGCGAGGTCCTATCCGATTCCAGGACCCGGTACCCTCAAATCTAGAAGCTCTTGTACGCCGTCCTCATCAACAAGAGGAAGCTGCGCCACTACTTTGAGTCACATCTGGAGATGGTCGTGACGCCCTTCCCTCTCGGTAAGGTCGTCCAAAACTAGGATGCCACGAGAAGAATCATGAAGTGGGCACTCGAACTGATGGGACAAGGCATCTCGTATGCCTCCCGGACGGCCATCAAGTCTCAAGTGCTGGCTGATTTTGTTGCAGAGTGGACCAAGGTCCAAATGCCGCCAGCAGTCATCGACTAGGAGTACTGGACGATGTACTTTGATGGATCACTGATGAAGAAGGGTGCCGATGCAGGGCTGGTCTTTGTTTCACCCCTTGGGGTACGCATGAGGTACATGGTTCGTATCCATTTCCCCTCCTCCAACAATGAGGCCAAATATAAGGCACTCATCAACGACCTGCACATTGCCATTGAGTTGGGTATCCGACGCCTTGACGTCTGGGGCAACTCCCAACTAGTCATCGACCAAGTCATGAAGGAGTCAAGCTGCCATGATGCCAAGATGGCTGCATTCTGTCGAGAAGTCCGCTAGCTAGAGGACAAGTTCGACGGCCTCGTGCTCAATCACATCTTGAGGCATCTCAATGAGGTGGCCGACACGCTGGCAAAGGCTATGTCTGACCAAGAGCTGGTGCCGACGGTCGTCTTCACCAGCGATCAGCACTAACCCTTGGTCCGCTACGAGGAGCTAGAACAAGCCGATGATGGGATGCCTGCCCTAGGCTCGGGGGCTAACCAATGATCGGCCCCATCTGACCCCGAGGTCATGGAGCTTAACGAGGATTCAGTGATAGAGCCTGGCCCTCTAGCCGACTAGAGGATGCCTTACCACAACTACCATCTCCTCGAGGTGCTACCGACGGATAAGACAGAGGCTCGACGGCTCACGCATCACGCCAAGTCTTTTGTCCTTATTGAGGGTGAATTCTACAAGCAAAGCCACACCAGGATCCTACAACGCTGCATCCCCATCGAACAAGGGAAGTGGTTGCTGAGCGATATCCATGGTGGGATCTGCGGTCACCATGCTGCGCTTAGAACCCTGGTCGGAAACACTTAACGTCAAGGCTTCTACTTGCCGACCACAATGGCCGACGCCGAATAGATTATGCGCACCTACGATGGGTGTCAGTACTATGCTCAATAGACTCACCTACCGACCCAAGCACTCCAAACAATCCCCATCACATGGTCGTTCGTGGTCTGGGGGCTCGATCTGGTCGGACCTCTCCAAAGAGCGCCCGGGGGCTATACCCACTTGCTTGTCACCATAGACAAGTTTACAAAGTGGATAGAGGCCCAACATATCTCCACGATCATGTCTGAGCAAGCCGTGTTGTTCTTCCTTGATATCGTCCATCGTTTTGGAGTACCAAACTCCATTATCACGGACCACGACACGCAGTTCACTAGGAAGAAGTTCCTCCAATTCTGCGATGAATATCACATCCACGTCGATTGGGCTGCCGTAGCGCACCCCCGCACGAATGGGCAGGTCAAGCGCGCAAATGGCATGGTACTATAGGGCCTCAAGCTAAGGATCTTCAATCGGTTAAACAAGTTTGGCGGATGATGGGTTGTAGAGCTTCCTATGGTGCTCTAGAGCCTGAGAACGACCCCTAGCCGGGCCACCGGCTACACACTATTCTTCATGGTTTATGGTTCCGAGGCTATCCTCCCGACCGACCTTGACTATGGAGCGCCAAGGGTCAGGGCCTACGACAAACAGGGAGCCGAGGCGTCCCTCGAGGGCGCCATGGACCAGCTAGATGAAGCACGCAACAGTACCAGCAAGCGTTGCGCCGGTACCACAGCTATTGAGTGCGGGGTCGAGCCTTCAATGTCGGAGACCTGGTCCTCCGCCTCATCCAGAGCAATAAGGACCGCCACAAGCTCTGTCCGCCATGGAAGGGATCGTACGTTATCATGGAGGTGCTCTGACTGGGTGCCTATAAGCTCAAGACCATCGACGGTGGAGTCTTCATCAATGCCTGGAACATTGAGCAGCTACGTCACTTCTCTTAATAAACACACACTTTCTCTAATCAGTTTCGCTATCTAACTACTCGACCTTTAGTGACACCCGACCCAGCAACGGTGGGGGTCGGGCCTCACTTGGGGGCTAATAAGAGCGTACCTATCCGGTAGACATTCTCTACGCCCAACCCTCTCTCACAATTAAGGCCTAGAAGCACGGTTTGTGAAAACAAACGCTGAGTAAAACTGGTCGGACTACGAGAGACCTACGCCTCGGCGGCTATGGCGCCTTTGCTCACCAACGTGATCAGAGCTTTTTTCCACACCCCGGGCTTTTTTGGCCTTAGTCACGAGAAGTGTCGGTGCGCGTCTAAGAGTTTATCCACCTAGCCTACTTTCTCTGTGCCCGACCCCCTATCACGTTAAGACCTAGGAGCTAGGGTTGCGGGAACAAGCTCTGAGTATAACTGGTCAGACTACGAGAAACCTACACCCCATCGGCTACGGTGCCTTTTCTCATCAGCGTGATTAGAATTTGCTCACCCGCCCCCCGAGCTTTATGACCTTAACAACGGAAAGGGTCAGAATGCACTAACCTTTTTATACAAAAAGGGTCGGAATTTAAGAGCTTGTCCATTTATTACAAGTTCGCTGCCTGGCTTATCTACCTAACTAAATTCTTGTGTGGGATGTTCTCATCCTCTATCTCCACAGGTAAGTCCGATCCTAGCAGGACAATACAAGTGACCGGATGGCTTAGCCACTACCGAGGGATGGGTAGGGAGAAGCAGGATGCCCCACGTGGGTTACGCCGACCCCGTTACGAATGACGGACCTAGATTTCGCTCGAACATATTTGGTAAGAGCTCCCTGAGCCCATCACTCGTGCCATCGAGGTAAGTCCTATGCCAGTGGGCCACCCAAGTCAATCGAATGATTTGGGCCGTTGCCGAGAGACGGTTCACCCTTACTTTACGTGCTTTAATTTCGCTATCGAGCCACCGACCCCAGCAACGGCTAGGGGTCGGGTCTCGTTCGGGGGCTAGCAAGAGTGTCTATTTGATAGACATTCTCGATGCCCGACCCTTTCTCGCGCTAAAACCTAGAGGCAAGGTGTGCGGAAACAAACTCTAAGTAAAACTGGTTGGACCACAAGAAACCTACGCTCTAGTGGCTACAGCGTTTCTGCTCACTAGCGTGATCAGAGTTTTTGTCCCCGCACCCCGAGCTTTAGCCTCCGCCTTCCATGGAAGGATTTGGAGGGACCCACCAGCGGAATCTCCATCGAGGAGAGGCCAATAGGTCGCCCAGGTTGGTCGGACAGCTCGGGCCATTGCCGATAGATGGGTATGGAGAAGTGGGATGCCCCATGCAGGTTACGCCAGCTCCGTCATGAACGTCGGACCTAGACCCCACACGGACGTATCCGGTAAGAGCTCCCCGAACCCGTCACTCGAGCCATCGAGGTAACTTTACCAACCCCAACTTTTCTTTTCCATTGCTTGATCATTCATTCATCCATTCTCATGCATGCATTCATACATTCATTCATCCATTTATCCAACATTCATCCCATACATCCAAGCATTGCATATGCAATTGCTGTATTACAACACTTCGTGTCGCGTCACGAAGCGGTAGTCGTCTCATTCGATATGAGCGGCGACCGACCGAGGTTCGAAGGTCGGCTCGCAATGGGCTCGAGGCCGCCTCGCATCAAACAGAGCTAGAGGAGAAAATCATAGATGAGCCCCAGTGGCCTTCCCCAACATCGCTTCGAGGCAGACAGGGACATCTAGACCTTTCTCGTTCGATCCTAACCTTGAGCCAAGCCCACAGAATCTCTATCGAGGAGAGGCCAGCGGGCCACCTGAGTCACTCTCCAAAGTGACACAGGCATCTACTGGGAGGCGGGTTAAGGAGCAGTGGAATGCCACATGAGGGCTATGTTGACCCCATCAGCGAATGACGAACCTGGATTCCACTCGGACATGCTCGTTAGCGAGCTCGCTAAGCGCGACACTCGAGCCATCGAGGCAAGTGTCGTTAGCTCAGTCCCTCTGGTTGAGAAAACCACATATGGGGTAACGCATGAAACACGGCTGACCCCCATCGAGCCCCATGGGGCTTGGAGGATCGAGCCACCGGGCCCAAACTCGAGAATCCACTTGACCAGGGTTTGAAGCCTAGCCCATGAAGGGCTCAAGGCCGCCTCACGTCGAACAGAGCTAGGGGAGAAAATGCAGATGAGCCCTAGCGGCCTTTGCCCAATCTGCTTAGAAGCAAATAGGGTCATCTCGACCTTCTCATTTGATCCTAACCTCAAGCCGAGCCCATAGAATCTCCTTCGAGGAGATGTCAGCGTGCCACCTGAGTTGCTCTTCGGAGCAACACGGGCATCTGCTAGGAGGCGAGTTAAGGAGCAGTGGAATGCCACATAGGGGCTATGCTGACCCCGTCATGAATGATGGACCTAGATTCCACTCGAACATACCTGATAGCGAGCTCACTGACCACGTCACTCGAGCCATTGAGGCAAGTGATGTTAGCTCAACCCCTCTGGTTGTGGAAGCCGTGGATGGGGCGACGATCACAAAGATGAGCCGACCCTCGACCGGACCCCTGCTATGCGCGGGGGCTCTAGGAAAGTTGGACTCGCAAGGAGACTGAACGTGCAGTCATAGAACGATGGCTTAGATCCTAGGAAGGGGATATGCACGAAAACAAGATACGCTTTCTCCTACTAGTTTCGCTATCCTCTCATCGATCTTTAGTGACACCCGTCCTAGCAATGGCAAGGGGTCAGGTCTCACTCGAGGGCTCATAAGGGTATACATACACCCTTTCTAAAACAGTCACCGCGCCCAACACCCTTCCTCATGTTAAACCTAGTAGCAAGGTCTGCAGAAACAAACGACTGAGCAAGGCTGGTCGGACTACGAGAAACCTACGCCCCTAGCGGCTACGGCACTCTTGCTTACCAGCGGCATCAGAGTTTCCCTCCTACATCTAGAGCTCTATGGTCTTAACAAACGGAAGGGTCGGAACGCATGAATCCCTTTTCACACATAAAAAGGGAGAAAAAAACAAATCTGTTCGTACCAAAACAAAAGAATAGACTTGGTCAAACAAAACAAAATAACAAGTTTGTTTAAATGATACACAAGGGTTGGCACTTGTCCGCTGATTACAAGAATGATTGACCGACCTATTGAACTAACTAACCCCTCTGGGGGAGAACTATGCCTTCGATCCTGTCAGCCAGGTCCTACGAAAGGGGAGCCACTGCCGCTTCCATCTCCTCCAGCTCGTGGACTTCATAGCTAGGCGCGAAGCTGTGGCTCATCATCTCCAGGTCGATGTTGTCCCCATAGTGAGAACGAGCAATTGTGAAGGATTGATTGACCCCGACGTGAAGGGCATTCCTCTCGAGCTGGCGCACCTGTCCCATGATCTCGATGGCATGGGCCGCGAGTGAACTGGTCCCCTTTGACTGCACCACCTCAAGGTCATTGCAGACCACTTTGAGGGCGGTGCTCAGGATACCGAGCTCGTCGCTCTCCGCCTAAAGATTCCTCCTCGCCTTGACGAGGTCCATGGCCAGCCCGGCAGAAACGCTCTTGGCCTCTAGCTTCTAGGTATTGCGTTTCTGAGCTCGGCTTGAAGGGAGCCGACCTGCTGCTACGCGTTGTCGCGCTCTTGGAAGGCCTGGCCATGCTCTCAGAAGGCCTGGTCACGCTCCTCGTGGGCCGCACCATGCTCCGAGTGGAGCCTCTCCGTGGTTTGCAGCAGCTCATCTCGCTCCTTGCGCAGCCAAGCGACCACCGTGGCATCCAGGCTTGCCTTCTTCTCTAGGGCCGCGAGCTTCTCCTCGGCCCCTAGCTTTAGCTCCCTTTCTTTCTCAACCTCGGCCAGAAGGTCAAGGATCCACTGGTGGGTCTCGACGTCCTTCTGGAGCAGCTTGTCCCGCTCCTTCCTGACCCGAGCGGCCTCCTCGTCGTCCCTCCGTGATCTCGCCGATAGGGCCTCGAACGCCTTCTCGGACTCGTCCGTGTCCCGATGGGCCTCGGGCACCCACGATCGAAGACTGTTTGCTTCCTTGGTGAGGGGAGTCAGCTTAGCCACCCTCTGCCAGGCGGCAACATGCTGAGCGGTCACCTCCCCACGTAGTTGTGCCTCCTCAATGAGGTGGTCCCAGGTCTCCTTCTGTTGATGAAGGAACCAAGATTTCCCCCGGCTGCGAGCTATGAGGGACTGCAGGGAAATGATGGTCAGAATACAAAAAGTATATTGTAACACCTCGGGTGTTTAAATATTAAAAACCGGACATATCATCATATGCATTGTAAGGCATTGGTCATGTTGCAAATTTTGTTATGCATTCACTAAAACAAGCTTACAATTATGTTATAAGTATTGCTTGGTATTGTTTGAATCAAGTTTGAAATCGTTGTATTCATTTGAAATTCCGAAAACCCTGATTTTCAATATTTAAATCCGACCCTGAAAATCCATTTCGAAATCGAAGCACATTTTGGGGTTGAGTCTTAAAGCAAAGTTGTAGAGCTTGTCGAGTTGTACAAAGTTTATTTTTGGAGTTTTTCAAGTTGTTTAGTAAAATTTGAAGTTATTTAAAAAGGCAAAATTCCTTAAATATCCCCGCTTTAAATTCAAAAGTTCATTTCAAAATGTAGGCCGAATTCGGGTATGGTTTCAAAAGCAAAGTGGTAGAACTTTTGATTTTGAACAACTTTTGTTTTTGGAGATTTTTGAGTTGTTATGAAAATTTGGGAGTAATTTGGGAATTTTGGTGGATGGCAATTCTATAATTTCGATGAACAGTAACAGCGGAAGCCAACTCATCGCCGGTGATCTTCGGTTTGCTTCCAGGCGCGGTCGTGGCCGTTTTTGGCGTCGCGCTGGCGTGGTGAAGGCCACAGCGTAGCTTCCTTGATCTTCTGAGCCGTGTTATTTGGACCGAGGCGTCGTCGTCGTCGTTCTTTTCTCTTGCTCTGTTTTCTCCCGCCGTCACCGCCATTCTCCGTTGAGCCCTCGCCGTCAAACCAGCGTCTGCGCCGTCACAGCGATGCGTGTCCCAGCTCCGCTAGTTCCTTGCGCACCCAGCCAGCTAGCTCTAGTCGCTTGATTTCGCTGTGAACTTGTCGTTCATCGTTTTCTTCCTCGTGGCCGGCAACCTCACCTGAGATTCCGTTTCACCGTGGCCAGGCTACTCCGGTGAGCCGTTGGCCTTGATCAGTGTACCTACGGCTTCGTCTAGATGCTGTGGTGCTTAATCCTGTGTTGCTTGCTAGTTTTGATCACTGCAGTCGCCGGTTCTTCCTCACCGACGATCTTTGCTCCGCCGTGATCACCGTGGTCGTCGTCACGCCTCTCCGTTGCTTCTCCGACCTCGCTCCTTGCTTCAACGTGTTCGGGGTGAGCTACTGGTGTTTCCTGGATCCTTTGTTTGAGCTCTACTGGTTTCACGTCGCTGGCGTAGCGCTGCCGTGCCACCGCGTCCGCCATGGCCGCCGTCGAGCTAGTATAGGGCCGTAATCAGTACAGATAGGGATGTAAATCGATGCGCCTAGTCTTGGTGATCATTTTAGTACCTTGGTCGTCGCCGTTGGACTCACCGTCGGCGAGGAATCGCCGGTCAGAGCCGTCGCTGCCGTGGTCAACATCGGAGGTTGAAGATGACAAGTGGGACCCGGTTGTCAGTGACTCAGCGTTCAGAATGAATTTTCTATTTTTCAGATTTAAATGAATAGTGTCTATTTTTGTTATTTTTGTGTAGATTTATTTAGAGCTCCAAAAATTATGAAAATTTTTGTGTCTTCTCTGTGATGTGTATTATTTAGGAAAAATATGAAATGTTGATTTTCAGTACTTTTTGAATGTGACAAAAATTGTTCAATTAATTAATAAATGAGTTTCCAGGATTTTTCTAGACTTATTTATGTATCCAAAAATTATGAAAATTGTTTTGTCACTTAGCTATCATGTGATGAACATATACAAAAATTTTGAGGTCAATTGGAACAAGTTGATTTATTTCATAATTATTAATTAATTAATTAATTCATAAAAGCAAATAGTAACCTTTAGTGATTTAGGTTTTGTTTGAGTTTTTTATTAAGTGATGTCCTTGGGTCATTAGTTGGTAATGATCCTTGGCAATTGTTGTGAGTGTTGCGAAAATGGTTTAGTTGGTTTAACTTGTAACTGTACCGCGAAGAAAAGTTGTATTCAAGTTGTTAAGTTTTGCATCCATCATCGAGCATCATATTTTGTATCCGCATCATGTTAAGCATGGCATTATTACTATGTGTAGTGAACGAAGGTGAGCACGTGGTAGTTAATCAAGTAGTTGAGGAGGTTGATCCGTCTGTGGAGGTTGGAGTTGATATCGGTGGAGCGACTCCGGACCCGGACTTTTCCGTCAACGAAGGCAAGCCCTGGATGCATACAACCCTACCTTGTATTTTACAAATTGATTTCGCTTTTGCTCCTTTTTACTGCATTAAGTGATTAGGAGTCAAGTGAAAACCAAATTGGTACCTTATCAACCTTGTTATTCCATATTTACCATATTACCAGTTTTAAATTCGTATATACCAGTTTTGCTTAGCTATGCTTAGAACGGTGAAAGTCGGGTGATTACCTGTCATCTGCAAGTTTTAAATGGAGCTTTGGTTAAATATATTAACATGTGATATGGGAATGTGGAGTAATAAATCTAGACCGGATGGATTCGGTGTGTGTGAGCCATAAGACATGGAGGTCTTGTGAGCAGGTTCTTTCCGCCTGTGTCGATTAAGGTCCGTCCGTTGTTGAATTGCATGAGATGAGACTTTGTAGTAATAACCACATACTTCGATAAGCCTTAACTTGGTTATTCTATTATGAGAATGGCTACTCGCGCACTGGGAGTGGAGAGATGGCGGGAATAGCGTGTACCCACGTGGCAATGGGCTGGATTGGTGGAGTACTGTATTCTCGGGTGGCGCGGACCCGTTCTTATTTTAGAGGATCCGAGGGTAGGTTGGTATATGTAGGTCGGGGACCTACATATGTCGTGTGGTCTGGAATTCCCAGCTGGGTTATAATCAGTTCGAATCGTCGTTGCTCCTCGGTTATGGAGACTCAACTCACTGTTCATCAACGTAGTATTAATAACTAGAACTTGAGGATGGTTTGAGAAGGTGTCGGTTACGAAGTTTCATGATCTCAATACGGATCGTGTCAGCTTTGTATATGATCTTTATGAAGTTTTAAACGTTGATATAAAGAATTTTGTTAAAACGCTTTTACGCAAAAAGAACCTTGATTATTGCTAAAGCCATACCTTGAATCCCATGAGTCTGCATTCCTGTGTTCTTTTAAATTCTTATTTCGGTTAAGTCTTGTTGAGTACTTTTGTACTCAGGCTTCGTTGACCCTTGTTGCAGGTGAGGCTCATGAGCAGATCTGTTTTGGATCGTGCTGCATGACTGTTGTTCAGTGCGATGACGATAATTAAATGTGTGGTCCTTGGGCAGGGTAGCTTATGTTGTGTGTTTTGTAATATATTATAATGCCACTCCACTACTTTGGTTTGTTTTATTATCGAACTTAGTTATATGGTTTGAAACAAATGGTTTGTAAACTATGTTATTGTAAGTCTTCCGCTACTTTTACTCTGATGTATCTATTTGAATAAACTGTTGTAATACTGCAATGACTCTGTAATGTGATCCTGCTCGAAAATCATGGATGATTCGGGGTTCCCCGAGGACACCCGACAGTCTTCTTAAGTTACCGAGAACATATGCATAGATGTCAAAGGTCGTTGGACAGTGACAGGTGCATGTGGGCCCTATAATTTAGGAGGTTCTACCACATATATAGAGAAAGAAAAGGGCAAGAAGCAGGATCAGGCGAATACACGTCCGAAGGGAACGACAACATCGCGCAAAGCACCCCTGGCATGGTCCAAGGCTTTCAGCACAGACGCAATCCCCATGTCGAGGCTCTCCCACTCCATGCTCTCGGCGGCAGCATCAAGGGTAAAGAGCGTCAACGCTGGATCTTGTGGATTTGTCCACCGGAGCAGGGGCTTGCCCCACGCAGGCGAGTCGCTGCCTATCGATGTCAGCGCCAGGGACAACTCCTCGTCGGTCCTAAGCTCCGTCGACCTCTCTGCCACCACCATGACATCCGGGGACCCCTCGGCCGCATCCCCATCCATCCGGCCTAGGCCAGACACTGTCGCTTGGGCCGCCAATGGCGCGGGTCGCGCCGGTGCCTCAGACGCCACAACGGTTGCATCCGACTGTGGCCCACCTATCATAGCCGACGCTGCCTCCATCTGCGTCGGTGGGGCCCCGACCGGCTGCATCACGCCCACCACGGTCGGCTCCACGAGTGTGGTCAGTAGCCCCATCCGCTCCATCGTCGACAGCGGTATCGCCGCCATCGCCGGCTGCTCTACGACCTTCGAAGGCGCCCCTTGAGCCCCCATGTCTGCCTGTCCCGCTGAGGACATGGGCGCCACCGTGGGGAGCGCCTATCCGGCCGAAGACGCAGTCGCACTAGCGCCGCTCCCACCCAAAACGAGCACGGCGCCAGTCGATGGCTGCTGCCTCACCTGAAGGGTGATGTTTTTCTTTGGTGCCAGCGCTAAAGGATTCCGCTGCCTACCGACGCTGCAAGGGACCAAAAACATAAGTCACGATGAAATCTGACCAAAACAGGGAAAAACAGAGGAGCTGATAACTCACCTCTGCGTCGTCGGGCGGCAGATACGTTTGGGGGGCAAACCCCTCGACCTCTGCTTCGTCTCGTCGGGGCGAGGCCGTTTCAAGCCTGCCCCCTGCTCCTAGGCAGAGGGGCTCGCTCTGGTTGACTCTTAGGGTGCGATGGCAGAGCCACCCGCCTCCACCAACATCTCAAGCACGGCAGCAGAGCTGCCCGCCCCCGTTGACTCCTGAGGGAGGCCGACGGTATGCCCTGTCTCCGCCGGCTCCCCGGACATACCCTTCCCTCCATGGAACAGGAAGAGTCTCGACTCCTGTAAGGACAAACCAATACCTATTAGCGCATCCTCATTCTCTAGGATGTCCCACTCGACATCATCGGTTACCTCATCGTCATCACCATCGTCGTCATCATCGTCGCTATCGGTGTCCTCCCACCATTCCCGTGCCTATAGCTTTCACTGCCTCTTCCTCTTCTTGTCCTCCTTCGCCTCCTCAGCCGCTCGCCCTCAGCTCGATTTGCCACCCACACAGACGAATCCCTTAGGAACCATGCCGGGTGATCCGTGAAGATGAGGTCCCTCGGCTGATCCCGCCCCTCTCAAAGTTAGTATCAAGAGGTCGGGAAATCTATTGAAGGAAAGGCATGAGAAAGGTAAACTTACGAAGACGATGTGGCCTGGTTCCGGCCGCATTGGAGGATGTCCCGGCATTGGGTAGATGAAATTGAGGGGAGCACTTGCGTCGTCCCGCGAGAGCTCCATTGCCTCCTTGATGCGTTGCGCGATCTCGGAGTTGGGGAGTGCCCCCTCGGCGAGCACCGTTCCATCGAATGATGCCTCGAGCGCCATCACGTACAGCAGGAGCACGCGCGTCATCAACGGCGCCACCCTCCTTGCGTGGTAGGCCCCGATGATGCCTGGCCCCTTCAAGTCATTCTCCTTGAGGATGTGGATGGTGGCGATGTGGTCCTAGATCTTCTTCTTGCCCTTCTCCTAGACGGCCCACTTCCTCCATGACTCCGAGGCCTCTTTGATCAGGCGCCTGGTGAACTCCGGCAGAGGGGCGGCAGCATCGTTCTTGAGGTAGAACTACTACGAGTGCCACCCCTTGTTGGACGTTGATAGCCGCATCGACGGGTACTCGCTGATCCAATTGTTCTGGAGCTGGATGCCAGCGCACCCCATCGGCATGTGCAGCTCCTGCCTGCCGCTCTTCTCTCTGTTCTTCTAGAGGGTGACGGCGAAGAAGTACCTCCACAAATCGAAGTGGGGTTGATCCCTAAGAACCCCTCACATAGGGCGATGAACGTCGCCATGTGCTAGATCCCATTGGGATTGAGATGCTGCACTTCGATCTTGTAGTAGTGCAGCAGCCCCCAAAGAAATCTATGGGCGGGGGTCACAAACCCAAGCTCGTGGAAGTGGGTGAATGACACCACACAGCCGTTGGGCCACGATGGCATGTCCTCCTCACCGGGCAGCAGCCACTCCTCAGCCGCGGTCCATGAGTGGAGAAGACCGCGATGGATGAGGCCCTCCATGCATTGGAAGGTGATGTCAGAGCGACACCATGGATCCATTGGTGATGGGGGCGGGTGGATGCGACCTCGACGGCGGCAAGGATGCAGAGACAGGAAACCTGAGCAATTGGTGATGGCGGTCATGGATGCGAAGGCAAGGATGCAAGGTATGGAATCCGAGGGGTGAACCCTTTGGTTTTATAGGGGTGACGGATGCGAGTAAACCAACCGTCCGCCTAGATCTCCGTGCCTACCACGATCTACCACAACGTCCTGCCACAGGACACGCGCACGCAATCTTTGTCCGATGCCTCAGAAAGCTCGCTGAACATTTCACCTCTCTGGATGGGCCACGATGCGTCTTGAGTAAGAGGAATATGGATCTAAAAGCGCCTCTACGGCACGACTGGGGCCAAGAGTTTGTAGGTCGGCCCATCGACGGGTTTGACAACCGCTCCAGGTGCCTTTAGAGTGAGAGATGGAAAGGGGTGGGCCCGCTAGCGGCCAGTACCCAGGCGCACGAACGCCGCGGGCATCCCGGCCCACGTTCGAGTCTCGACCGGTTACGATCCATGGTTTTCTTTTGAAGAAAGGTACTTTGCCCTAGGGACCGGTCGAACGGACCCGAGAACTATATGGATTGACCGCTGAGAATCTGGGGTCAGTCACCAAGCTGACATAAGCCGGATCCCCATGAACGGGATGCTAGGGGGGCCACTCAGACTAGCCCATTAACAGCTCACCGAGTGCCATAATTCGTCCATAAAGGAAAATCGTGGCATGGCTCGGCCCCTCTGTTTTTATCAAAAAAATGCCTGAGGGAAGACAATCACAAAGACGAATCGATCCTCGACCGGGCCCCTGCTATGGGAGGGGGCTCGAGGAAAGGGAATCACCGCCCCTAGGTCACGCTGTGGGCAACCAAAGAAGACCAAGGTCTTCAGAGTCCTCCTGTTTGGAAAAGCCTCCAAAGGAATATTCTACTCCTCCGCAGGCTTAGGGGCTACTGTCGGGGACCAATACTAGGGTACCCAAAGAGGAGGAGCTAATAACCATCAACATTAATTCATCCAAGCAGTCAAGAGCGCTACTACAGCTCCAACTGACCCCCAGGTGCGTAAGCTCTGCATCGCCCGGCCTCTAGGGATGGGCTCCGCCTCGCCCAACACTAAGGCCGTGGGCTCTGCCTCGCTCGACCTCTGAGGGCGGGCTCCACCTCGTCTAACACCGAGGCCATGGGCTCCGCCTCGCTCGGCCTCTGGGGTGGGCTCTGCCTCGTCCGTTGTTTGGGGACGGGCTCCGCCTCGCCCGACACCGAGGGTGTGGGCTTCGCCTCGCCCGACCTCTGGGGACGGGCTTTGCCTCGCCCGACACTGAGGTCGTGGGCTCCGCCTCGCCCGACCTCTGAGTGCTGGCTCCGCCTCGCCTGACATCGAGGCAGCAGGCTTCACCTCGCCCGACCCTTGGGTTTGTGCTCTGACTCGCCCGACCTCTGAGGGCGGGCTTCGCCTCACCCGACACCGAGGCTACGGGCTCTGCCTCGCCTGACCTCTGAGTGCTGTCTCCGCCTCACCCAACACCGAGGCCACGGGCTCCACCTCGCCCGACCTCTGAGGGTTGGCTCCGCCTTGCCCGGCCTCTGGGGGCTGGCTCCGCCTCACCCAACACCGAGGCCACGGGCTCCGCCTCGCCCGACCTCTGAGGGTTGGCTCCGCCTTGGCCGGCCTCTGGGGGCGGGCTCCGCCTCCCCCAACCCTTGGGTTTGCGCTCCACCTCGCCCGACCTCTAACATCGAGCTCCGCCTCACCCGACACCGAGGCCGCGGGCTCCGCCTCGCCCGACCTCTGAGGGCTGGCTCCGCCTCGCCCGGCCTATGGGGGGGACTCCACCTCGACCGACACCGAGGCTGGGGGATCCGTCTCGTCCGTCGAAGACCCATACCGCCGCCAACCACTCCAGGTCCAAGCGAATGGGCCTGGGTCAAAGGTCTGAGACCAGGGAGGTGACCGGCACGCCTCGATATAACCCATGGTCGTGATGGGCCATACTTGAGGATTCACATCAGGAACAGTGTCGGGCGTGCCGGTGCTGTTCTGCCTAACCCTCGTACGAGCACTGACAGGCACGTCAGTTCACCACGACGTCCGCCAAGATGGAGTGGAGCGCCACGATCGGGAGATGATGTCTGCGCATGGCACCAATGATGGACAGGGCCACGACGTGGAGTTGTCCCTGTTGACGTCTACAGGGTCGGTGGGACCCACGTGAAGGAAAAGAAGAGCCCGGCGATCCTAGAGGACTTCTTCTCCTTCTCATCCTCCTCTTTTCCCTCCATTGTAACCCGTGCTTTCCCTTGGCCTATAAAAGAGAAAGCAGGGCGTCCCATAAAGGGCATTGCAACACATCGCATCAATTGGGACTCGAATCCATCGAACCCCGAACTGACCAGAACACACAAGCACACAGCCGGGAAGCGACTGAGCTCTCGGCACCCATTCGCTCTGCTCACCAGAGACTTGGGACATATCCCTCTCTCGACCATTTGTAACCCCTACTACGAACTCTCAGTGCTAGTAACCCGAGCAGCAGCAATGAACTGGACGTAGGGACATTCTGCCCGAACCAGTATAAACCTTGTGTCCTCTTAGCACACCATCCGAGCCAGACGCGCAATATTAGAAATTTACTAGTCGGTGGCAACTCAAAACACCGACAGGAGGAGATGATGGGAAGGGTGGTGATAGACCCCCTGGAGAGGATTTGTCTAGTACAGGGAATGAGGGAGATGAAAACCCAAAAGAGAAGGATAAAGAAAAAGAGAGAGATCAATCTGCATCAGCACCGCAAGGGAGTAAAAGTGCTCAAGCTGGGTCAAAGAATGTGAGAAGGCTACTGAACTTTGATGAGTTGGAGTGTAACAACCAAATGGAGACCTTGGAATGTGCTAGGCTACTTAAGGCTATGGAACTAGAGGAAGAGGATGGGTTGGGTGAAGAATGTGATGATAATTTTGAAACAAGTCTCCAAGAAGATGAGGAAGCCTACCAGTTGCCTGAAGAGTGGGTTTTTGATCTAACAGCAAGTAGAGAGGTTACCATCCCAAGTGATCAGACAGCTTTTCCTATGGAGGTCAAGTCTGATCAGTGGTTGCAAAATGAGTCTGACTCTCAGAAAACAAATGATGCTGAGGCAAGACCATTGGAAGGTGTGGTTAGCAACAAGGCTCAAATTGCTTCTGATGATGTGGTGGATTTGGCTGAAACAGAGCTGGTACAGAAAGGATAAAAGGGTGCCAAGAAACAGCAGTGGGGGCCTATTCTGCCTCTGAGAAGAATCTCAAGGAACATTGATACTGGAAAAACAATGATGGACAAATGCCAAGAGGAAGTGGAACTTTGATGATAAAACAGGTAAGGTTGCCAAAAACTCAACCATTTCTAAACCTCTGTTAATATCCATTGGTAATGACATTGATTTAGTTATTTTGGATGGAGATCCTGATACAATAGAAAATATGGTAAGGCTCAACTGCAGTACGACTGCTGCTGCCGAGCTAAATTGCAAAAGTAGTTGTAATAAGGAAAATACTCCTGGAAAGGAGAATAGTAAAGATACTGATCCCAACAAATGTGGGCCTGATACAGATATTGCCTCTACCAGCTATATCTTTGAAAAAGATAGGGTTTGTTGTCAAGATGGAAATCTTGACCAACATGGCTCGGATAAGGAGAAAGGATGGTCAATAGTAGGACCTAGAAAGCAAAAAAAGAAGAAAAATAGAAAATGATAGGGCTATTTTGGAATGTTAGAGGTCTAGGGAAAATTGATAGAATCCCTGCTTTAAGGGGAAGAATTAGGGATTGCCATGCCGATTTCGTTAGGATTATGGAAACGAAGAAAAATAAGTTGTCCAATGGTCTTTTGAATTCCTTGGCTGGTAATACACCTTTTAGTCGGTATCATTTAGAAGCAGTTGGCTCAGCGGGAGGAATCCTGATTGGTGCTAACTCTGACATTTTTAATATGTCAGTTAATGATGTTTTGAAATATTGTGTTAGTGCTATGTTGACTTGTAAGAAAACTAGTTTTTTCCTAGAAGTTGATAGTAGTATATGGCCCTGCATATGAGGATCAGAAACAAGATTTTTTAGATGAGTTAGAATCTATTATGAATATTTGGCAAGGTCCTATTCTAATTGGAGGAGACTTTAACCTAGTCAGATTCTCTAGAGATAAAAGCAATGGTATAATTAATCATAGATGGGCAGATAGTTTTAACTTCTGGGTTGATAAATGGGCCTTGATAGAGCTGAATGCTAGTAATAAAAAATTTACGTGGACTAATAATCAGGATAGACCCATCCTTGCCAAAATAGATAGGATTTTTGCCACAACAGCTTGGGAGGCTGCTTTTCCTTTGGCTACTGTGAAAGCTTTAGAGAGACTACCTAGTGATCACAACCCTTTAGTTTTGAATGCTGGAGATAAGGCTAGATAACGAGCTGGTTCGGCTCGTTACGGCTCGGCTTGTTCTGGCTCGTTAAGATAACGAGCTAGCTTGGCTCGGCTCGTTATCCTAACGAGCCAGAAAGCCAGCTCGGCTCGGCTCGTTAAAAACTCGAGCGGACTCGTTAAGCTCACGAGCCAAGTATAAAAAATACACAAAATATAATATTTGTATTTATCTAAAGTTTGAGAATAATAATAATATAAAAAAATATATCTAGACCAGTTACCAGTCAATTTATAGAGTCTAGATCAGTTACCAGTCAATTGTAAAGTGCAAGACATGAAGTAATATAAAAACTAATATAAGTTTTCATACTTTTTTCCTGGAAGCTTGGCTCGTTTAGCTCGCGAGCGGCTCGCGAGCTGGCTCAAGTTGGCTCGTTATAGCTAACGAGCTAAAATCTTGGCTCGGCTCGGCTTGTTATCATAACGAGCCGAGCCGAGCCGAGTCGAGCCAGCCACGAGCCGAGCGAGCTAACGAGTTTCGAGTTTTTCGTCCAGCCTTAGCTGGAGATAATGTAAGTTTTGGTAAAAAGAGGTTTAGGTTTGAAAAGTGGTGGTTAGAAAAGGAGTCTTTTAGGGGGATGGTAGAGAAAGCTTGGAACACTCCCCTAGGCTGGTGGCAGTTCAAGGTGAGAACTTTAAGGAGGATAGTTAGAGGTTGGGCAGCCAATGAAGTAGATGAGCTAAATAAAACTAAAGCTATGCTTATGGACAAATTTAGTAAGTTAGAGCTTATTGCTGAAAATAGAGAGTTAACAGTTGAAGAAAGTCAGGAGCTTAGTAGGGTAGAAAAGAGCTAGAACATATTTGGTCTCTAGAAGAAATAAAAGCTAGGCAAAGATTAGGGAGAGGAATCTCTTAGAGGGTGATAGAAATACGGCCTATTTTCAGGCAGTTGCTAACCATAGGAGTAGAAAAAAAGGATTGATTATCTACAAGGACTTTTAGGGCTAGTGCATGACCAAAAGGGTATGATGCAGATAGCTGTAGATTACTACAAAACCTTGTTTGCTAAAGAACCTGAGGCTGGAGTAAAACTAGGACCTAATTTCTAGGAAGATCAAGATAAAGTCTCGGAGGAGGAAAATAGACGGCTTTTAGCACCTTTTTCAGAATCTGAAATCAGAGAAGCAGTTTTTAGTTGTTATGCGGAGGGAGCTCCTGGTCCTGATGGTCTTCCGTTCTTGTTTTACCAAGAATTTTGGGACTTCAGTAAGAAAGACTTAGTGGAATTGTTTGAGGATTTTCATAAGGGTGAGCTGGATTTATATAGATTAAATTGTGCCTTAGTGATATTGATTCCTAAAGTAGGTGATGCCTCCAATATGAAACAGTTCGGTCCAATTAGCCTCCTCAACTGTAGCTTTAAGATTTTTTCGAAAATTCTTACTCTTAGACTAAGCTCTGTTATGTAAAGGATTGTTGCTCCAAATCAATCTGCCTTCATCAAAGGTAGATATATCTTAGAAAGCGTAGTCATTGCCCATGAGATTGTGCACAGTATTAATAAGTCTGGAGACCAAGGAGTTGTTCTCAAATTAGATTATGAAAACGCTTATGATAGGGTGAGTTGGACTTTTCTCTTTGACATGTTAGAAACTAGAAACTTTGCACAAGAGTTGATTTCTTGGATTAGACAAATAGTAGTAGGGGGGTCCATAGGTATTCTGTTAAACGGAGAAGACAGCTCCTACTTTAAAACTGGAAATGGGCTCAGGCAAGGAGACCCTTTATCCCCTTTCTTGTTTAATCTAGTGGGTGATGGGCTTACGCGGATGTTGGTAAAAGCTACCAATAAGGGTCTAGTCAAAGGCCTCTTACAAGATTTTAGACCTAGGGGCATAGTGTCGCTGCAATTTGCAGATGATACTATTCTTTTTTCTAAGGCCGATGAATCAAATTTGAAGAATTTGAAGGGTGCGCTGATGTGGTATGAGCAGATCTCTGGAATGAGAATAAACTTCCACAAAAGTGAGCTAGTCCCTTTAAATCTAGAATATACAGAAGCTCATAGATTGGCTCACTTAGTATCCTGTCCCCTAGGTGTTTTCCCTATCAAGTATTTAGGAGTTCCACTTCACTTTGATAAACTGTCTAGGGAAGATATTCAACCTCTAGTGGATAAAATTCTCAAAAAGATAGCAGGTTGGAGGGGGAAGCTTCTCTCTCTAGCTGCTAGAGCTTTGCTTCTCAAAACGTGTCTAGCTAGTATTCATGTTTATTTGTTGTCCTTTATTAAGTTTCCTAAATGGGCAATTAAGATTCTGAACACTCATATGGGTAATTATTTGTGGAATGATGCATTAGACAATCACAAGTACAATCTAGCTAATTGTGAGTTAGTTTCTCTGTGTAAGGAATATGGAGGTTTAGGGCTACCTAATCTTAGAGATCTCAATGTTAGTTTGTTAGCTTCGTGGCTTAAGAGATATAACCTTGATAAGGAAAAGCTCTGGAAAGAGCTCTTAGATTATAAGTATGCTACCAATAACCCCAACATTTTTTAAACTAGCACAGTAGGAGCGTCTAGCTTCTTTAAGGGTTTCATATGAGCTGCACAAGCTGCTAAGATGGGATACAAATGGAAAGTTGGTAATGGTAGGAAAGTTAGATTTTGGGAAGACAATTGGTTAGGGTCCTCTAGTTTGGCTATACAATTCTGGCTTATTTATAGAATAGTGCATGAAAAAGGAAAAAACTTTTTGCAGATCATTGGGATGGAGTGAATCTGAAGTGTACTTTTAGAAGGAACTTTTCTAATGAAATGTATCAGATTTGGTTAGAGATTGTAGAGTTAGCAGCTACTGTTCAGTTCACTGAAGAAGAAGATGAGTTAATTTGGTAGTTTAACTCCACAGGCATTTACTCTTCGCAATCTCTCTATAGGATTATCAACTTTAGAGGTATTGAATCGGTTCATATTTCCGCGGTGTGGAGTCTTAAAATACCACCTAGAGTACACTTTTCTCTGGTTGGTATTAATAATAGAGCTTTGACAAGGGATAACCTGGCCAAGAGAAGGAAAGTTGAAGATGAAGTTGTCTTTTCTGTTTAGACAAAGAGAGTATTCATCATTTATTTTTTGAGTGTGTTGTCGCAAAACAGTGTTGGATAATTATCTCTGAAGCTACTGGCTGTTCGGTTATTGAAAATATGGTAGATGTAGGGAAGCTCTGGTTGAGCAATAAGAGAAACTGTGTGTTGAACATGATCACTTCTGCTGTAATCTGGTCTATTTGAAAACTTAGAAACGATCTTTGTTTTCAGAGGATTGGCTGGAGAAGCATGGAAACGCTTCTTTTCAGGATTTCTGGGACTTTACTGAACTGGATAATTCTCTGCCCAGCCGACAAGAAGAATCTGATGATGGGCTATATCAATAAGATCAAAACTGCAGCAAACAGGCTCCTCTGGCTACCTTTTGTAACCCAAAGCATCACCTGAAGTTTCACAGAGGTGGAGATGAAGATGAGACCTGGGAGTCTAAAGCTTGAAGGATCTGTCGACTGATCAGAAGCTGGTGGATCTGCCGTGGTGGACAAACCTGAATGAGGCTATGGATGTGGCGTGAAGATGTATTGAGCTCTGATGGCTGGTTTTGCTGTGTGATATGCCGTAGTCTTGAGTTCTGGTGGCTGGAGCTCGCTGGGTGTTTTTGGTGTTGTTATCTGCGTTGAGTGCTACACTAGTGTTTTGTAGTTCTGGTGGACATTGGGTTTTGGCGTTGATACTTGAGCTGTAAGGATTCATGGTCTTTTGATGTTAATTGAAAGGCCGGGGCATATGCCCTTAAACTCTAAAAAAACACCATGTTTCAATTTTCAGCTTGGTACAAAATAGACGTTTGTTGGACAGCAGGCAGTGAGGCTATGCCAATGCTCAAGTTCGAACCGAACTGTACTTTGTGCCTGCAATATCTAAAATCAGCCTCATTTAGAGCAACTCCAGGCAACCAATTCAGGGCCCCTATTATAATTTGGGTGCTCTCCTATTTTTGTTGGCCTATTTTCTTCGTTCCATTCCAACAGCACCCAAATTTGAGCCCCAAATCTATTACACTAGAGAATGACAGATATAACAAATGGGACCCACTCGTTATTTTCTCTTCTTTCTCACCTACGAGCGGTTGGATCTGGTTGCGCGAGTTGGACGACGCGACAGAGGCGGACGGCAGCGCGCCCACGCAGCGGAGCTAGGGAGGTGGACGACCAAGGCTACTCCCGCGCCCCCGCGCGGCGGGGCAGTGTGCCCACGCGTTGGAGCAAGGTAGGCAGACGACCACGTGGCAGGGCAGCGTGCCGGCGCGGCGGAGCAAGGGAGGTGGGCGGCCAGGTCATCGCGGACGGCTGGGCTGATCCCGAGCGCCCACGCAGCGGAGCAAGCGAGGCGGACGGGCGGGCCGGGTCGCCACCAGAGGGGATGGCGCCGTACGACCCAAGGGGGCGGCGCCGCTAGAGCTCGCTTCCGCGCTGCCGGAGGGGAGGCGCCGCCAGAGCTTGCTGCCACGCAGGGGAAGAGAGAAGAGGGAGCACGTCGCCAGGGCTGGGACACGTGACGCAGGATGAGGGCCGGGGGGTTGGGCCGCTTGCTGGAGCACGTTTTTTTTTTTACCTAAACCCTATATTTTTGGAAACCTAGAGCCTGTTTAAATTCCAAAATTTAACTACATATCGTGTTGGAGTTGACTAAACTGTAGATGAAAAAAAAACTAATTGCACAGATTGGATGAGAAATCGCGAGATTTAGAAACTTTTGAACCTAATTGACCCATAATTAGCTAATTAGTAATTACTTAATTACCAAATACAAACGAAATGCTACAGTGAGCCAAAATCCAAAAAATTTTGGATCTAAATGGGGCCTTAAGTAGGAGCCGTGTTGGAGTTGCTCTTAGCTGTGAACTTCACCAGAGCCTAGGACATGGTGAGCTCTAAAATTATACTACGTACTGTACCTCATAGTTTTCCAATGATGGAACGGCTAGTAGAACCGTAACCATAATAATCTACTGTACTAGCCAAAAATCCAGTAGGTAAGCCTAGAAGAAAGGTTGTGCCACTAGAGAATTATTACTCCCTCCATCCAACGAGAAGTGGACTACTTATTTTAACCAATTTCAACTAATATTAAAAAGTTATAATATTTATGGTACCAAATAATTATCATAGATTAATAATGGAATATATTTTTATAATGAGTATATTTGAAGAGAGATAGATGTTGTTTGGTTCAACCCCTCTTGGAGCGGCAAAAATGATGAAATAGAAACCATTGCTATCCGTTACCGCATAACTGAAACCACGATTTTAAGTGCCTATGGTATTTAGCTTCATTACATGCTACACTTAGTATAGAACTGCTCCTCTTAACGGCCAGGCATGCGAAAAAATTCAATGTGTAATACAACACATATAAGTTCTATTTGTTTTATAATATTAGTTATTCCTTAAGCGGATCACACACAAGATCGATGTGATGGAATAGCTATGTAATGAATTCAATTATTACTCTACGAACTAGATTGTTCGATTTCATATCAAAACTTAAATTACATTCTAATTATCCATGTATGGTGAAGATGGATCTAGTTACATAAGAAGTGTTGGTACCATCTCATTTAAAATATTGTTTTCACAGTTCCTACCTATCAGACGCATGTAGTGGTACTGTAGCATGGAGAAGAAGAGGCTCCAAATCGTGGCTCCACCAGCTCCTCCTCTTCTCACTTCATTTTCTACCTCGAAATCCAAAACGGCTCCGCGCTACCGTGACAAACATCGATGCTACAGTGATCTCAGGGAGTAGCCGGAGCCTCTGGGAACTACGCCAAACACAGCCTTAGTAAGCTAGTACTAGCTTGATTGTTTATGATTTGTTAATTGTTTTTTGTTATAATATATCAAAATTTTGTCCTTGTTCAACTATAGAAACAATTGTAGATTGTTAATTGTCTTTGTGCCAACACGGTTCAGATTTTATCGGGTATCGTGTAGCGGTTTTTATTCTCGGATCCAAAAATTGTAGATTATGGCTACATAAATTACAATAAACTAAAACTGTAATTTTAATATAAAATATATGCAATAACCGTCGTCCGAAAGAAAGCTAAAATTCAGGCACCTGAATTTTAGCAACTGCCATTGTTTTTTGGTAATAGTATAACAACTTTGAAATCTGAATTTTCATGATATTTTTTTTCTCATCGCAAGACACAAGCATGATATTATTAGTGAGACTAAGAGCATGTTTGGATCACATGAGCTACACTTTAGCCCTTCACATTTTTGCCTACTTTTAGCCTTTGGGGAACAAAACAGGTGGAAAGGGGAGAACTAATTTTAGCCCCCATGAGTCCATTTGCCATTCAAAGTGGGCTAAGGGCGCGTTTAGTTCCCAATTTTTTTTTGGGTTTGTCTACTGTTTGGCTACTGTAGCACTTTTGTTTGTATTTGATAATTAGTGTCTAATTATGGACTAATTAGGTTCGAAAGTTTCGTCTCATGATTCTCACCCAACTGTGCAATTAGTTTTTTTCGTCTACATTTAGTACTCCATGCATGTGCCGCAAGATTCGATGTGACACTTTATGGTAAATTTTTTGAAATCTAAACCGGGCCTAACACAGGGCTAAAAGTGATTTTGCTCTCCTTCTCTCTCCTCTCCTTTCACCTTTTAGCACCTAGATCAAACAGCCATATTAAAACTAAACTTTATTAGGGACTAAACTTAGTCAAGGACTAAATATCCATAGAGGCCCTAAAAACTCTCGAGAAATTTGCCTATATATAGGCATATAGCTCCACTTACGAAAACGGGTGGGCCATACCAGTCCTCGCGGTCCTCGTCTGATGCATCTAATCTACTGACCGGCGTTGGAAAGCACCGGATCGGTTGCGAATCCAAGAGCTTGTAGACAATAGTACCCCACACGACGCTGATCGGAAAAGGTAGAAAAGTTGATGCGCTAGAAAATACACAACAACGTGAGGTTTCGCCAAATACTATTCTGTCTGAGAGTTTTACCTGCAAAGGTGGATGGACAAGTTGGAAGTTTGGAACGTAAACCACACCACAAGCTAACAAGTACGGCTTTTGATGGTAGTACATATTGCGGTAGAGTACCGAGTACTACTCAAAATTTCAAAATAGCTACTCTTCAGTACCAGTTCGTGGACTTCATTCAGGCTTCACCCGTGCAGTGCTGTCCACGTTCATGTCATAGAAGCCCAAGTCTATCGAAGACCCAGAGCCTCGATGGACCAACAGCTAGTCGCGCACGTGCAGTGGACTCAAAGCCTTTTAATCTTCTCCTCCTCCTCCTCCTCCTTCTTCTTTCTTCCGTACGAGTTAGGTATCTTTCACCGACGTGCGAGAGTATAGACAGTGGGCTTGCTCGGCTGGTATTAAAGCCGGCTGAATCTGTTTTGTTGTAAGAGAAAAATACTCTGATAAGCCAAGTTCAAACAAACAGTATTTGCTAGCGAAAAACAATTAGCGTGATGTGAGAACTGAGAAGAGAGACAGAGCTTTAAAAAAATACGTATCTCCAGCGACAGCGAGCGACGAGGATCGCACTGCAAACTTTCCTCCGCGGTCGTCGTGGTCCGTCCGTCGTAAACGGTGGTTAATTCGCATGCTACGTGTGGTGATACTTCATTTTCCTGGCACCTCGTTTTCTACCGATCGAGTCCGGATCGCTCCAGGAACACGGAGAAGGTGCGCAATGCATATGCAGGGCTAGCGTTTCCTAAGCCCCTCTGACGAGTGACGCGAGCGCGGCGGGCCACGCGTCACCACTCAACAGGCGTGCCAGGCGAAGCCGGTGCGAAAAAAATCAGGCGCGCTTGCCGCGTACTATACGAGACGAGAGGCGCTTTTGCTTTTGTCGCTTGCGTCGGTCCTGCGGACTCCGGCGCCGACGCTGGTGCCGCGTCGTCCCGGCTCCACCGACCGACCGACCGCCCGACGGGGACGCCTCCCGGTGCCATCACCAGCCGACCGCTGCGCCCGATGGCTCCGGCTCCGACCGACAGACTCCACGTGAGTCCTAGGGGTTTGGCTTTGGGCTTTGGCAGCTTCCGCGCTTACCACGCGGGCGGAAGACACATGTCGCGCGCGTGCGCTGTTGCGTGGGCGCGCCGGCGCGGCGGTCGACGACGACCCGAAAGGAGGTGGAGCCTCGGCCCCTCGGGCGGTCGGTCGTTTGGGCTTGCGGCTTGCCTGGCACGCCTGCGCCCGTGCGGCCATGTTGTTTCGTCTCGTTTTTTCTCTACCGGTAATTGACGGACCGTCCGCGCGCGTAACCAAAAAACACCAACCTTGGACGCGGAAAATCTCGGACGAAGAAATTTCTTCGGTGGGTGGTGCAAAAGTTGCTGGAAAATGGAGGCCCGGTTCGGTGAACACTACTATTGCACAACAGGCAACATCTGTCGGAGAAGTTTCACTCCTGTCAACTTCCTAGTATGTCACCTTTTAATAAAGCCGATCATTGCCTAATTGGAAGGCGATCAAGTTTTTTTTTGGACGCATTAGCATTGGGATTGCCATGACGGTTTGTTAATTAATTACTATAAATCCGGCCAGATGGGATGGGAACCGAATGTTGCTAAGAATTGGCTTCCAACAAAATACGTGCTAGGTTCGTCTTAAGTGACGTGACACAAGGAAACAACACACATAAAACATGTTACTAGCGGTTAACACGTTTTCCTCTCCGTCTCTCATGATCAATATAGTTGATGAAAGTAAAACACATAGACATAGGAGATAGCGAAACTATTCTTTATTTTTCTGAATATTAGTGATTACAACACAGAGTTCTCACGTATATATAGCCCTGTCAAGGCCTAAGAATTTGGTAAGAGCACACATACAAACGGACTAGGATTATGATTCCTTCTTCTCCTTTTCTTCTAGTACAGAGTCCGTATGTTTTATAATACTCCCCCTTGGACGATTACCACGATATGCATGTGCCTCATTAAAAACTCCATCCGTAAACCCTAAGGGAAAAAACGGTTTTTGGAGAAAAAAGTACATCGCATTTGTTAATTGCATTGCACATATTGTCTCATTAAAAACCTTGTGTGAGAAACCTTTAAGTAAAAACTCACATAGAGAAAAAGAGTACAACATTTAACCTTCTGATCACGTATTCTTTAGGATATTCTATTCTTCATAAATAGATATTGATCTTCATAATCTATGTATAAACTTTAGTATTTTAGCAAAAATGATCTACTTGATCTTTGTAATTCTAATGGTTTATCTTTAAGATAGATTCAATAAATATATACTTCCCCTCGTAAAGCCAAAATTTGAACTTCATTGTTCAAACCACACTTTTCATAAATGTGTGCTTAATTAATGGTATGCAGCACCCAATACTATATCTTTTAAAAAGTTGGCTCATAATTCTTCTATGAAATATATATGGGTATAAACAAGAGCAATATGCTTCATGCATAATAACCACTTATTAGTTGTGCAGAATAAATAAATTTTATCCTTCAGGGTAATAAATCCCTTTAGAGGATTATGGGGGTAAATAAGTTAATATTCAATATCTTTCTAGATAGTGTATCAAACTTATACTAGAGTCTGAATACTGATAATTCTTTCTTAGTGGATTTTCAAATTATATATTCTACAAATCTTCGAGATTTTGATTATACCACTAAATAATAAATTCAGTCTTGCATTTGCTATTTAGGGGATAATTCAATTGCTAAAGTCACCACTATTCTTATACCTTCTATGATATTTAGAGGATATCAAAACTTCATTGCTAGTTTTACAATATACACTTTCTAAGTGTTTGTATGACACCACCGTGGTATTTAGGATTCCTCATTTTCTTTTTCTCGGCTCTACATTCACTTCAGGGATTAATGGTGTTTTTCAAGAATCGACCGGTAAATCCTTCATGGATTAAATCCTTCAAGGATGTTCTCATTCTTAGTGAATAACATTTCTCTTCTATGAGATATATTCTCTACTACAAGAGAGATTATTATGTGATATACATAATGAGATAGTGTTATTCACTACAAAGTCATTCGATGACTATTCCTTCTAGGACATGCTCTTCTTGAGACTTCAATATTCATTCAGAAATATATTATACCTTAGACTTCTTAATACTTGGTATATGAGATTTAATTTTCATATGTTGCGATTTATATTCTTCAGGAACTATATGGATCTTTATAATCCACTTATTAACTGCATATTTCATATTCATTCATTTCATTTGCTAGAGATATAGCATAACATTTATTTCTTCTTAGTAGGAGATTCAGCCTCAATTGCTTTCTTCATTGACCCGATATAATCGCTGCAAGCGACTTTAGCATGGACTTTGTTTTCTGGATCCGGGTTCTCTTATAAGAGAAACATTTGCAATTATAGAGGTAGTGTTGTCGACAGCTATTATTTTCTTCCAATATTCTCACATTATGAGATTATTCTATCTCTTTGTCATTTTCCAAGCAAGAGATAATTTGTTGTTCTGCATACCCAACACTAATGATGTGCGCGCACAGTGTGTACATGATGACCCTCTTCGTGAGGTGCTTAACCTTATTCATGAGGTGTACTCTTCATGATGACCCTCTTCATGAGATGCTTAACCTTATTCATGAGGTGTACTCTTCATGAGAATAGAGGAGTTTATTCTTATTTTATTTAACAAGTATACACTAAACTAGAACCCACAGGCGTCCCCATAGATTTTAGTTTGATAGTATACAACATTAAGTTTACTACTAGTAAACACAACTTCTGGTTTGTAACTTCAAGTTACTCCTCTCATTTTTTCAAAAATATCTGGCATATGCTCCGCTTCATGCTTCATAAGAGCATTAGTCAAACTATTGTTTGATTTAGTGCGTGGTACTATTCTTGCTTCAAGCTTCAAGGAATATTTTTCTCTTAAGATCATTTTCTTCTGTGGAAATAATATTTGGCATTCAAAATATGCTTTCTCTCCCCCTAATGCTAATATTATTAGATCTTTAATAGCATACTTCAAAAGATACCCCTATCATGGGCTAAAAAAATCAAATTCATGTATCTCCAACTACAAGTGAAGGCCCATCCATGTATGCTATGATAGAGATTTATGGAAAATATTAACGCACATATTTAAACACGGGGTTTATTATCCATTGATGCAACGAGCTAGAATACATAAAGTGCACTTAAGAATGTTTAGCATTCCTATAAACTCAGGGATGTTCTCCCCTGATTTGCACATATCATAGTTTAGAAAACTATTTCATTGTCTAGCTTCTTTATTGTTTAACCAAAATAATTGATCAAGTACTCATACATAAAAATAGACCATATACTTAAAAAATATAGAATACCCAACATTCAAACTCACATGGAATTTCTTTTAGTCTTTCTAATTGCCATTAATGCAAAATTTCATAAATGCCTTTTCTTCTTAAATCCCAAATCATTATAGATGTGTTATCTACCATCTTAATTCCACAATTATCCATCCCATCAATTGGGTTAGTCTCCATTGAGCTAATTTAATATTAATTCACTCCCCCTGATCTTAGGCTATTTGGCCTCTAGATCAATCCATTGCTTATGCATGCAATGCATTGAAAGCAAAATATTCTTTAGTTCAACGAGAATTATATAGACATAGCGTACTAGATAGCCAATTTAATTATGAGGAAAGTGTAAAAGTAGCTAGTAGCTACAAATATAATTGCTTATGCTAATATTCATGTAGGAGTAGAGATAGTTGCAGCTTATTGAGAGCATAACATAGTAATATACATTCATATGTAATGTGAAATATTGGTATTCAATCCAACGGAATAGATAACAACAAAAATGCAAACCTACTAGCATGCAATTAGTGCATGTAGAGAACGGGCGGAAGGGACGCAGTTAGGACTTCAAGTCCTGATACATGCACTTAAAAATAGATTTAGAAAGGCTATGCCTATTAAATTTATATTACTCATATTTTCTTGTGCCTTGACTCAAATTTCCTCCCTCTTTTCATGCTATAATTACTTCAAGTAGTAATATGCTACATGCATCATCTATGAATAATCATTTCTAATGTTCCATAGATTCTAATCATACTTCTAGTATTCATTGGTGTTGGCATAAAATTCACATATCCAGTGTACTATTCAGTGTACAACAACATATTCAGGTTAGGACATAAACTTCTAGTTTTTCGGGCCAAAGTATTCAATACTTAGTTTTAGAATTATACTATTTCTTGGCTAAATTGATCCTTCTAAGATCATTTAATATGCCAGTATAGTCACATTGTTTATGTGCTTCTAGAAATTCAGCTTCCCTTCTACCTACATGATAGTAGTGCACAAAGAACTATAATCTTTATGGTTAATTGAGGCTTCTTTGTGGATAAAATTAATACAAAATTGATTAAGATAGGCAATAGGCAATTGTTTATATGTAAAACATAATTCATTCCATGCAGTATTAACATATATTACTGTGAGTAAAAATTACAACTAAGAATATTAAATGCTTCAGATTAGTCTTCAAGCTAATAAAGTAACCATTAACTCTTCTATGAGTTTACATAATCCACTTAATTTAACAGGAATTAAAACTTAAAGCACTACCACCACTATATCAATATTTCATGATATGAATTTCAAAAGAAACAAATCTATAAGCATATGATTTAAGTTCTTCTTCAAGAGAAACTTTAAATGTTCTAATCTCTATCAATTCTTACATGTTTAGCTTTCATGCTTGACATTTAGCAGCTTCATGCTTGCTCGATCCTTCTAGGAGTATAATATATGCATGTCACATATCCTGATTGATAGAGCTATCTAAAAATTCTGACTCAATTTCTACTTGATATTGAGTAATTCTAGATGATATTGGATACTTCTAGTACTTCAATGCTTTTGATCTTCTATTTCAAGAAACATTTCTTCTGGAATTAGACAAAGTCGTCTTGATCATCTCGTCTTCTATGACTTTTAACACAAAGCTTCAAGCTAACTATATTATATAGAGTAACATTTATATCTCATATGGTCATATAAGCCTGAAAATTTAATTTTTAATATTTCTAACATTATGCAATCATAATATATGATATCTTTTAGAATTTCTCATTCAGTGAGTCCCATAAGACCTTCGAAATTTATTATGGCCACATACTCATTCTTGAGAGTAATACCAGAAACTATAGTGTCTGAGTCTACTCCACTTCAGTGGTAGTAGAATATCCTACTAGGATTCAACAATGACCATGCTATATAATTCTATCATTCATATATATCATTATAACTGGAATCATCATGTGCGTATAGGTTTACTGTGTGTAAACAAGTAGCAAGGTGCAAAAAGATAGTGGATGGTTATACAAAATATTCTTAGAAGCATTCTAGCATTTTTCAGGATTATGGTATATGCAAATTTTCAGAATTAATACTAAATATTCGTTCATACCAAAAATTCATTATGCAAGGAAAAACAAATATGAGCCTCTCAAAGGTGATAAGTCTAAGGTCTGTAGGATTTAGAGAACCCATATACCTTATACCATGTTTCTAGTGTAATCATTCAAAAAAATTACTCTTGCAAATACATGGTATACATGACGATGTTGCACTAGCATTTTATAGAATCAAATTCAAAGCATAAAAATATTTTCAGAATTAATCTACTATCAATTCAGAAAAATAAAGCTAGGCAAAACAATAATTAAACTGTAGATTTAATGTTGGATACAACCTCTTATATATTCAATTCAAAATATAAGAGGGTACAGTAAATATGCATCAACAGAGGATCTAGGTTAATTATTTAGACAAATAGTTATAAAAACTAAAAATTGGGGGTTTCAATTCATAAACACCCTAAAACCAAAAAGTATATGAACTATTCTGCTAAACTATATTTAGTACATATACTTAGATTATGCTAAAATCATGGGCTTATATATAAATTTTAGATTTAAAGAGCCCTTTCTTATTTTTTGGTTTGTTTCTGATATCTCGGATTTTAATGTGACGAACACAGGCGCAGTAGTGGCATGCAAGCCGAGGGTGAGAGCAACTTTGGTTCACGACGTCTTCAATTCATAATTTGGGTTGCGAAGCCTGCAGGACCGTAGACGACAAGAAAACGTGTATGTCGCTTACCGGAGATGGCCATGGTTGCGTGTCGACGTTCAAGCCGTATTCAAGTGGGATTATGGCTCTGTAGTCTTACTGTGCATGGCTAAGCCTTGTGTGCCGTGTTGGTGTCAGACTTCTTTCATACACAAGTGTCGGATACCACAAGAAGGGGTACCCTAAGCAAGAACCGAAAATATTACTTAAGCCTTGCAAAAATCAAAGCCAAAGGACAACCACGAGGTCTCGGCAAATTCTCCGATTCACTCGAGGCTTGCGCCGAGGCCTCAGACGAAAGACCAAAACTCTTCGCCCCGCGAGGCCCCGCCCCGCAAGGCCTCGGACGGGTTACCAATTCTCCAATTCGCCCGAGGCTGGGCTCGGCAACAACCTCGTCACCTCCGTCCCGACCGACTCCTCTGACAAAACATCACGTCCAGTTAATGCGCCCAACTACTCCCGCAACGTCAGCCGCATGTTGGCGCGAAGATGCAGAGCAGAGTGACCGACAGGGACGGGGGACGGGAGCGGCGTAGGGTTACGACATCGTGCTCAACATCATGTGCCCCCCGCCGACACCGTATTTCCCTCTGTACTACCTAACTCCTGCGCCAAGGACAAAGCGGCGTGGAGGGTCAAGTCTGGGTCCCTGTAGTATCGGAATCAGCATGAAAGACCAACTGCTCATCCTCCGCCTCGTCCGAGACCCCCCGGCAGGGCCTCGGACGTACTATTCCTTCTTCGCCTCAACCGTCCCTCTGGCGAGCCATCCCATCCGTTTTAGTGCACCAGGTCACACCTACTATGTCAGCCACGACTAGCAAGGTATAGCAACAGGGGCAATGGGACAACGGTCAAATCTCTTTTTTACCATCCCCTACTGACGGTGCAGGGGTTACCATGCCTTGTGGACACATGCTCGCACTTTTCCACCTGAACCGGGTACAACGCTAACCACCAAGACCCCCGCATCATACACGGGTCACCTCCAAGGCCTCGGCAAAGCAGGCCTCGACACGATCAGCTACAGCACCCGCCAGGCCTCGGCACTCCACCAAGTCAAGAATCCACAAGGCACGGCATGTCTTCTACAGTGGAGGCCATACTGACTAGATGTCAACAAGGACTCCCATGACCTCAACAACATGTTGCTACAGGACTGAACTACAATAGGCTCCACGTGTAGCTCACTCATGTACTCCTGGCTCCCTCCTTGCGGTTATAAAAGGAAGCAGCCAGGGATAGCTCTAGGGGAGGCGAGAAAACATACGAAAGAACCACGCTCTCACACACGCGCAAGCGACACTCTGTAACAAACGCCCCCCGCTGCCTGAGAACAACGCCTCAAGCAGCCCGCACCGCACCACGCCGAGACCTGGGACCAGCTCCCTCTCTAGCCCAGCTTGTAACCCCCTACTACAAGCACCTCGGTGCAAGGAATACAAGATCGATCTCTCAGACTAGACGTAGGGCACCGATTGCCTGAACCGGTATAAACCTTGTGTCTCTTTGCATCACCATCCGGGATTAGGGGCACGCAGTTCAAATTCACTGGTTGGTTGAGGACCCCCCGGTCCGAAACAACGATAGTTGGTGCACCACGTAGGGGTCGCTGCGTGTTAGCTTAATCGTCCCATCAAGTTCTAGATGGCAGATCCCATACGCCCACTACGTCTCAGCACAGTGATCTAGTTCGGGAGCCTAGAATTCAAATCTCTAGGACGTGAGTACGACCTAGTACTCCTCCCACCTAGAGCCCCTTTGGCCGACGACGGCGTCGCGCACCGGCAGCCCGCCGCTCTCGTTGCGCTCGCTAGGCACGGCGCGAGCAGGACCACCCCGACACCGCATGACCTCAGGGCGACGCGCATCGCTCCACCGGTATCCCATGACCGGTTGTTGGTATGAGGTCCCTGGTTGGGGACCTGTCTGGCCTAAGCTTGTGATGAGGACATCGCCACGCTGGACACACCGACGTCATGGTCTTCCCCAAGTTGCAATTCGTTCCCAACTCAGCTACCACGTCACCCTCGGATTCAGCAGACACATCGTCACTGTTTCGGTCATAACTTCCTCATACGACGTCGAAACGGGCCGTTCTTGGATGCGTTGGAAAGGGGACGACGACGCCGTCGTTTTGGATCTGGTCCCAGCTCCAGAAGGTCCGTGGATCATTCTGTGTGACCACGGCAAGGTGCTGCGTCACCTATTTGGGCCAACTTGGCCATGTATCGTGTCGGGCCTTAAGCCCAAGTTGTGGGCGCCCAACCCTGGCCGTCCCCAACCCTAGGTCGAGTCTTAGACTATAAACACAGCCGTCGCCGCTGCTACACAATTGGGTTTTGTTTAGAGTTTAGTTTTCCATCGAGAAACTGAATCGTTCATTGTAACTGTGGTGACAAATCCTTTTACAGTGATCCAGGGCCCCCGTTCCTGATCTCCTCCACTGTGTCGATTAGTCCTTTGGAACCGAGTTCTTGAACCCTCTATTGATATTCGCGTCATTCATATTTGCAATATCAGATTGCGTGTTTTACCTTCTTGCTTGTGCTCTTCGATTCGCTTGCAGGAAAAGCCTTCTTGGCGAGGTCAATCAAGTTGTGCTTGGTTGATAACCAACGGAGCAGTGGTGTAACGGTTGCAGGGTTCGAATCGCGTCTGATTTGAAGCCGGATCGCCAACGTCGAGATCTCCACATATCGAACTTACCGGCTACCTCTCGGAAGATCGGGCCTGTACTCATCAGCTTGGGCAGGGGAAAGACACCGGTAACGTGCAGCGATGCCCTGTCGTCAAGTTCCGCACCGCCACCACCTGAGGAGCCAACTCTGGTGGAGCAGGGCCCGGCGATGGCACCGTCTCCATACCCCTTCGGGTTGAGAAATGCCACCGCCGCCTACGCTTCCGCGTACGCGGAACCCTCGGGACGCCACCGACGATTCGCCCTCGACTTCTCCACCACAACCTTGACCCATACCCACACTGACTCCTCGGAGGAGGACGAGACGTGGGCCAGAGCGGACTTCTCTAGGCTTCGCGACCCTGAGGCTATGCGCCGCTTTTTGGCTGCAAGCGAGTACTGCTTCGGCTACTCCGACTCTGATGACGAAGGCACCTACGATCCCACTCGAGAGTGCTTCCACATCGGCTCGGGATGCCAGGGGCGAGCAATGAGAGTGAAGGGGCAGGCAACCGCTCCCCGCTCCACCAAGGGGCCGGCGACGCCATACCTCCGCTCGTCGAGCCTTGAGCAGCATGGAACATGAACGCCGCTCCCGAGGAACTCCGACGCCTAGACCTAGAGCAGCTCCGTGAGCTCCAGGCAAAAGTTGACCAAGACCGACTCTTGCTACAGCAGCTCCAGGACACTCTCGAACAGGAGTAGCAAGGTCGTGGTGATGGCAAAAGAGCCCGGCGGAGGGCCCTCGATGTCCACCCCCGCATCAACAACGACGAAGGGAGTGAGCAACCCCCAATCTTCAATCGCGCTAGCCAGAACATCGCGGCAGCAGCGATGCTAGTCCGAGCGATGCCCGAGCCCTCTACCACGGAGGGGCGACGGGTTTGTGGCGAGCTCCAAGACCTTCTCGAGACCACCGTGGTACAGCAGGCCGAAAGCTCCACGTCTCGACGACGTGGGGACACCTCGAAACGGCCCTCGGTGCACGACTGCCTCAGGGCCCCCTCAGTGCACGACCGCCTTAGCGACCGATGCGAGGCGCAAGATGACCATGATGTGGTCAGTAGGCGACGATGCCACGACGACGATGGGCCCGCCCGAGGCTACCACCCGCACCGAGGCGGCCGCTACGACAGTGGCGAGGGCCGTAGTCCTTCTCCTAGGCCACCTGGCCCTCGAATCTTCAGCAAGGCCATTCGCAGCGCCCCATTCCCCGCCCGGTTTCGGCAACAGGCCAACCTCACAAAGTACAGCGGCGAGACCAACCCCGAGTTGTGGTTGGCCGATTACCGCCTGGCTTGTCAGTTAGGCGGCGTGAACGATGACCTGCTCATCATCCGCAACCTCCCTTTTTTCCTGACAGACTTGGCGCGAGCCTGGCTCAAACACCTCCCTCCCTTGTAGATCCACAACTGGTGCGACTTAGTAAAGGTCTTCGTCGGGAATTTCCAGGGCACATACGTGCGCCCCGGGAACTCCCGGAACCTCAAGAGTTGTCACCAAAAGCCGAACGAGTCTCTTCGAGAATTCATCCGGTGATTCTCCAAGCAGTGTACTGAGTTGCCCAGCGTCGGTGACTCGGAAGTTGTCCAGGCTTTCCTCTCCGGCACCTCCTGCCGAGACCTGGTCCGAGAGTTAGGCCGGAACGTACCAACCTCAGCGGCCGCGCTCCTCGACATCGCCACCAACTTCACCTCGGGTGAAGAGGCCATCGGGGCCATCTTCCCCGAAAGCGACACAAAGGGGAAGCGGACGGACGAGGCCCCCGGGGCCTCGGCCTCCCGTTTCCCCAAGAAAAAGAAAAAGGGACGCCTAGGGAAGCAAGAGGCCCTCGAGGCCAATTTCGTCGCAGCCGCGGATCGCAAGAATCCCCGAGGCCCCGGTAGGGGCCCCGGAGTATTCAACGATATGCTTAAGAAACCCTGTCCGTACCACCAGGGCCCAGTGAAGCATACCCTCGAAGAATGCACCATGCTCCGACATTACTACGCCAAGCTTGGGCTCCCCAACGACGATGCCAGGAAGAAGGGCGCCAGCGACGGAGACAACGATAAGGATGACGGGTTCCCCAAAGTGCACAATGCCTTCATGATCTTCGGCGGGCCTTCAGCGTGCCTCACGGCGCGTCAGCGAAAGAGAGAACGCCGGGAGGTCTTCTCGGTCGAGGTAGCCACTCCTTAGTACCTCATTTGGTCTCGGGAGGCGATCACCTTCGATCGGGAAGACCACCCCAACTATGTCCCAAACCCCAGGCAATACCCGCTCGTCGTCGACCCGATCATCGGCAACACCCGGCTCACCAAAGTGTTGATGGACGAAGGTAGCGGCCTCAACATCCTCTACGCCAACACCATGGAGCTCCTAGAGCTCGACTAGTCACGGCTCCGAGGTGGTGCTGCGCCCTTCCACGGCGTCATGCCAGGGAAGCGCACGTGACCCCTCGGACGCATTAACTTGCCGGTCTGCTTCGGCACTCCCTCCAACTACCGCAAGGAGATCCTCACCTTTGAAGTGGTTGGGTTCAAGGGGACCTACCACGCCATCCTACAGTGCCCGTGCTACGCCAAGTTCATGGCGGTCCTGAACTACACCTACCTCAACCTCAAGATGCCGGGCCCCAACGGCGTCATCACCGTCGAGTTCACGTACGAGCATGCATACGACTGCGACGTCGAATGCATCGAGTACGCCGAGGCTATCGTGGAGGCCGAGGCCCTCATCGTCAACCTCGACCAACTCGGTAGCGAAGTACCCGACTCCAAGCGCCGTGCCGGGACTTTTGAGCCCGCAGAGACTGTCAAGCTCGTCCCAATCGACCCCAACTGCTCCAACGGCCGAACGTTGAGGGTCAGCACCAACCTCGATAGCAAATAGGAAGCCGTGCGCGTCGACTTTCTCCGCGCGAATGCCGATATGTTCGTATGGAGTCCCTCGGACATGCCGGGCATACCGAGGGAGGTCGCCGAGCACGCCTTGGACGTCCAGGCCGGCTCCAGACCAGTGAAGCAGCGCCTGCGCCGATTCGATGAGGAGAAGCGCAGGGCCATCGGCGAGGAGGTGCAGAAGTTGTTGGTGGCCGAATTCATCAAGGAAGTGTCCCATCCAGAGTGGTTAGCTAATCCTGTATTAGTTAAGAAGAAGAATGAAAAATAGAGGATGTGTGTAGACTACACTGGTTTAAATAAAGCATGTCCAAAGGTTCCTTTTCCATTACCTCGAATCGATCAAATCGTTGACTCCACTACAGGATGCGAGACCCTATCTTTCCTTGATGCGTATTCCGGTTACCTTCAAATCAAGATGAAAGAGTCCGACCAGCTCGCGACTTCTTTCATCACCCCATTCGGCATGTACTGCTATGTGACCATGCCATTCGGTCTCAGAAACGCAGGGGCCACATACCAGCGGTGCATGACCCAGGTCTTCGGTGAGCACATCGGGCAAACTGTCGAGGCTTACGTGGACAACATCGTGGTCAAGTCAAGAAAGGCCAGTGATCTCGTCGGTGACCTGGAGATCGCTTTCAAATGCCTCAGAGAGAAGGGCATCAAGCTTAATCCCGAGAAGTGTGTCTTTGGGGTCCCCCGAGGCATGCTCTTGGGGTTCATAGTTTCAGAGCGTGACATTGAGGCCAACCCGGAGAAGGTCTCGGCCGTGACCAACATGGGGCCAATCCAAGACCTCAAGGGAGTATAGAGAGTTATGGGATGCCTTGCGGCCCTGAGCCACTTCATCTTGCGCCTTGATGAAAAAGGTTTACCTCTGTACCGTCTCTTGAGAAAATCCAAACACTTTTCTTGGACCCCCGAGGCCGAAGAAGCCCTCACCAAGCTCAAAGCCCTGCTCACCAACCCTCCCATCCTGGTACCACCAACCAAGGGCAAGGCCCTCTTACTCTACGTCGCCGCAACGACCCAAGTAGTCAGCACGGCCGTAGTAGTCGAGAGGCAGGAAGAGGGGCACGCTCTACCCGTCCAACGACCTATTTACTTCATCAGTGAGGTACTTTCCGAAACTAAGACACGCTACCCCCACATCCAGAAGCTAATCTACGCCATAGTCTTGGCTCGACGCAAGCTGCGTCACTACTTCGAATCCCACCTAGTGACTGTGGTGTCGTCTTTCCCTCTGGGGGAGATAATCCAGAACCGGGAGGCCTCGAGTAGAATAGCCAAGTGGGCCGTTGAACTCATGGGGGAGGCCCTATCTTTTGCGCCTCGGAAAGCAATTAAATCCTAGGTGTTGGCCGATTTTGTGGCTGAGTGGACCGACACCCAGCTGCCACCTACTCAAATCCAAGCGCAATGCTGGACCATGTACTTTGATGGGTCTCTGATGAAGACCGGGGTAGGCGCGGGTCTGCTCTTCATCTCTCCCCTCGGAGTGCATATGCGCTACATGATTCGGCTCCACTTCACCGCCTCCAACAACGCGGCCGAGTACAAAGCTCTTGTCAACGACTTGCAGATCACCATCGAGCTTGGAGTGTGGCGTCTCGATGTACGGGGCAATTCGTAGCTCGTCATCGACCAAGTCATGAAGGAGTCGAACTGCCATGACCCCAAAATGGAGGCGTACTGCAAATTGGTGCGACGCCTAGAAGATAAGTTCGACGGTCTCAAACTCAACCACATTGTGTGGAAATTCAACGAGGCCACGGACGAACTGGTGAAGATGGCGTCGGCACGGGCCTCGGGCCCCCCGAACATATTCGCCAGAGACCTGCACAAGCCCTCGGTGAACTATGCCTTGGCGGCAGAGGAGGGCCCACCGGTCGGGCCCATCACAGGGCCCGAGGCCCCCTTTGTTACCGAGACCCCGGTGGCCGAGCCCGAGGCCATGGAAATCGATGCAGAGCCTCCCGAGGCCGACCAGGGGTGGATGGCGGTCCCGCTCCTTGATCGCCTCGTTCAAGGAGTGCTTCCTATCGGACAGGACTGAGGCCCAATGACTTGCGCGATGAGCCAAAACTTACGTCCTCAGCAACGGCGAGTTGTACAGACGAAGCCCATCTGGCATCCTCCAACGATGCATCACCACCGAGGAAGGCCAAGCCCTACTTTGGGACTTGCACGGGGGAGCCTGCAGGTACCATGCTGCGCCTCGGACGCTCGTCGGAAATGCCTTCCGCCAAGGGTTCTACTGGCCAACGGCGGTTGCCGACGCCACCAAGCTGGTACGCTCCTACGAGGGATGTCAGTACTATGCCCGGCAGACGCACCTCCCGGCTCAAGCCCTCCAAACCATCCCCATCATGTGGCCGTTTGTCGTGTGGGGACTAGACATGGTTGGGCCTCTGCAGAAAGCCCCCGGGGGCTACACCCACTTGTTGGTAGCCATTGACAAGTTCTCCAAGTGGATCGAGGCTCGTCCGATCACTCAAATCAAATCCAAGCAAGCGGTATTGTTCTTCACTAATATCATCCACAGGTTTGGGGTTCCAAACACCATCATCACCGACAATGGAACACAATTCACCGGTCATAGATTCCTGACGTTCTGCGACGACCACCACATCTGTGTGGTCTGGTCGGCTGTAGGACACCCTAGAACGAATGCCCAAGTAGAACGTGCCAACGGCAAGATTCTACAGGGCCTCAAGCCAAGGATATACAACCGGCTGAAGAAAATTTGCAAGAAATGGCTGGCCAAACTCCCATCGGTCATCTAGAGCCTGAGGAACACCCCGAGCCGAGCCACGGGGTTCACGCCGTTCTTCTTGGTCTATGGAGCCAAGGCCATCCTCCCCACTGACTTGGAGTACGGTTCCCCAAGGCTACAGGCCTACAATGAGCAAAGCAACCGCACTACCCGTGAGGACGCCCTCGACCAACTAGAGGAAGCCCGAGACGTTGCGCTGCTACACTCAGCCAAGTACCAGCAAGCCCTACGACGATATCAAGCCCGGCGCATTCGAAGCCGAGACCTGAAGGTGGGTGACCTGGTGCTAAGACTGAGGCAGAGCAACAAGGTCCGCCACAAGTTGACCCCACCATGGGAAGGGCCGTACATCATCGCCCAAGTGCTAAAACCCGGGACCTACAAGCTGGCCAACGAGAAGGGCGAAATCTTCACCAACGCTTGGAACATAGAACAACTATGTCGTTTCTACCCTTAAAACTTCCAAGCATTGTATACATTGTTTCTTGAAATATATTAGAGAGGCGTTCTTTAGTTGTTCTAATTTTTCGAGAAAACTCCCCCCCCCCCTCGATGGGGGATCGATGTTGCGATAACGCTATAAGCAAGACTCGGCTCTACCTCTACAAAACCGAGCCTCCCTCGGGGCTAGAAGTGGGGGGAACCCCCTAAGTCCCAGGCACTATTTTTTAATCGTTTTTCGAATAAATTTCCACGCCAAACTCTCTCACATACTCTGACAGGTCGATTGTAAAAAATCTAAGGACCGAAAGCGCGCCTCGAGTGCAAAAGGCCCAAGAGAGCATGAGCGCCTCGCCTGCAGGCTATGGCAACTCCTCACCACCTTTTGCCGGGGGCGGCTCGAGTTCGAGGAAGTTTTTACAGAGGACTTGTCTAGAAAGAGGGCAGAGGGCAGATGCTTGGAAAAACAATATAAACCGATTAAAAAAGCGTACGCACGAGTACTTTAAAGGCCTCGACGGCCACAAATGTCACGACATGACAATAACTCAATTCGTTTACATGGCCCCCTTTGGCCCAGGTCAAGGCTCAGGGCCTCGAACATCGGCGGCCGGCTCGGAAGGAACCACCTCTTCTTCGAACAGGCTAGCCAGTGCCGTACTGGGGGCCTCAGCCGCCTCCATCAGCTTTGTGACCTCCTCATCGGCCTCCTCGTCATCATCAGGCAAGATGTAACCATCGCTGATGGCCTCGAGGTTGACGGCGTAGTGTGAGGAGACGATGGCCAGGGCACGCTTGACGCCCGTATGCAACACCCCCCAAAGTCGCTCCCGCACTTGGCCACTCAACGCAGTCAGGCGGCTCCTGAGAGAGCTACCCGACTGGACCCCTCAACCTCTAGGGCCTCGCAGACGGTACGAGCTACGCTCTACAGCACGTCATGCTCCCCGGTCTTGGCCTCGAGCACCGCCTGCACTGCGGCTGAAGCCTCAGCCACCCGAGAAGCCTCTTTCTCCAACCATGCGCCCAAACAAGCAGGATGGGGTCAAGTGCAAAAGAAAAATAAGCCAGGTAGGGGCAAAGCCCAATGGGACTCACCCTCGGCTTTCTCTTTCTAGTGCTGGACCTCGACCTAAGAGGCCTCGACCCTCTCTTTCTAGTGCTGGACCTCGACCCGAGAGGCCTCGGCTGCCCTGGAAGCTTCCCTCTCCAGCTCTGTACCACATCGGGCAGTTAGGGGCCAAACGCAAGAAAAACAAATAAGACAAAGGGAACGGGACTCACCCTCGCACTTCGTCTTCCAAGCCAAGGCATTGACCCGAGAGGCCTCGGCCACCTTGAGGGCCTTATCTAGGGCACCCTTTGTCAGTGCATGCGCGCCCTGCACCACCCCTAACTGCCTAGCGATGGCTATGGCAGAGATCGTCGCCTCTTCATTACGGACCTGAAGGTGTCCCGTTCACCGGCAACCCGGGTCAGCTCCTCCTCGAGCTCCTTGATCCGCGCCACCAAAGGGGCGGCCTGCTCCCAAGCCGTGGCCGCCTCGGCCTTCATATCTGCACAGCGAAGGCGGAGGTCCTCCACCTCCGTGCTCCGCACCGATAGAAGCTTGTTGGAGTTGGTGAGCAGGTCCTTATGCTGCCCGAGCTGGTCCCAGACGTCCCTCTCCTGACGGAGGAACAATGACTTCCCGAGGGACCGGGCCTTGAGCTCCTGGATAGGCAGAACAGGGGTCATGCATTGCGAGAAGACTCAGAACAAGATGACACCGCACGAGAAAAGAAGACGCATACCTAGGCAACGCCGGGCAGATCGTCGTCCATGACGGACATCGCCGTTCACAGCGACTGCACCACTAGCCAACGATATTGCTCGAAGGAGCTCCAGCGCGCCCCCTCGACCGCATCCTCGAGGGTGAATAGAGGCTCCCCCTCCGGGTCGTCCCGGCTCAGCCACGATACACACGGGTGATTCCACCCACGGGGCTCGGGTCATATCGTTACAAGGGCCGAGTTTCCCTCGCCAGAAGCCGGAACTAGCTGCTCGGCGGTGCTGGCCGCCTCGACATCTGCCGCCTCCTTCCCCCGGGAAGTATCGTCAGAAGAGGTCGCCTGAACCTCCACCTCCCAAGCGCCCCCCACGATGGTGGCAGGTCTCGGACCGGGGGCGGCACCAAAGCCTCAGCCGCCTCCATCTCCGTATCCGGGCCACCAGGTCCACCACGCTCGCCTTCACCACTTCGGCCTCGATGGCCCCGGGAGCCTCGGCGCTCGGCGCCTCGACCTCAGGAGCCCTGACCTCGGCCACCCTGGCCTCGGAGGCTCTGGGCGCCTCCTCGCCCACTTGCTCCATGGTCCGCTTGGGAGCCTCTTCTTGGCCAACTAGGTCCCCCAGGTCGGCCCGGCCGACACCGCACCACACTACACGGCGGCCTGCGCCTCCGCTGCCCGGTGAGCGGTGGAGCTGGTGCTCACCTTCAGCGCCTTGCGTGGCGCCAAGGCAGGCACCTCCACCTGACGCTTATGGCTAGAAGCATAAACACCCCCAAGGTCAGCGCACGACCAAGGGACAAGCGGGAGATACTACAAACTCCACCAAAAAGACACTTACCACGAATGAGGATGCAGCCGCTTTGGCACCGCTATCCTCCTCAGCAACGGTAGTGGTGGCGGCAAGGGCACGGCCTCCATGTCCGCCGGTGCCGGCCGGTCTCCGCCGAACTCCAGCGCCCCCTCGACCCTCTACGAGGACGGTTGCGTTGCCCCCGCTGCCACCTGCTCCACCTCTACCAACGAGCCCCACGGCACCTAATGCCCGTACCTTGCACGCTTCGGCCAGTGCGGGGTGCGATTCTTGACCCGTGGCGCCATCTCCTCCGAGGTGAAAGCGATTCGCGACCCTGAGGCGCCATCTCCTCGACCCCGGGAGATGGTCGAGGGCTCGCGCCTCTCGATCCGTCATCTTGTCCAAAGAATCCTCCGATAGCGGCAGCGGAGAGACAACTCCACCAGGAGACCGTCCTGCTTTTGATGCCGGCGGCGTTTCTCCAGCGCTTCACGCTTGAGTATCTTCTTGTTGCGCCTTGCCTCCTTGGCATCCTTCTTCTTCTTCTATGCCTCGACATGTGCTCGGTTCGCCACCCGTCGCCTTGCGTCCTCAGGAATGGGTGGCGGGGAGGCTCGCACATCCCTCATCCCCTACAGGAACGGTGAACGCAAGTAAGGAAACGGTAAAACGGTGAGGAACGAGGAGGCCTCAGGGGCTGCGGCAACGTAACTTACCAGGGAAAGGTACCCCTGCGACGGGCGCATCATGATAGGGGTCAGACCACCGATCTTCAGCTTCCCATCCACCGTCTCCCTCACCCGACGTAGAACCTCCTCGTCGAAGAGGGCGGCGGCAGACATCCGGATGCCCTCGATCGGCTCATCCGGTCTCATATCGAACAGGCGCCGCTGTCGAGCCATCAGCGGCAGCACCCTCCGGCGGTGGAAGGCCGCCACGACCACAGCCGCCATAAGGCAGCGGCTCCATAGCCTCTCTAGCCCCTCCAGGAGCAGCTGCAGCTTGGGCTGCTCCTCCCTCGGGACGCCATACCTCCACTTCTCCGGACAGTCCTCCACGATCCGCCCGGTGTAGGGGGGAAGTCCGCTATCGTCGTTGCGGAGGTAGAACCAGCTGGTGTACCAGCGGCGATTGGTTGACGCGAGCTGGGCTGGGATGTAAAGGTGCTGCCGGTCTTGGCGCACCTGGAGAGTGTAGCTGCCGGCCCTCGTCATCTTCCTCATACCCGCCGTACCCGTCGGCTTGGTGGTATACCCCGCTCGGAAGAGATGGAGCCACAGCTCCCAATGGGGGGCAATCCCCAGATACCCCTCGCAGACGGCGACGAAAATAGCCACCTACACGATGGAGTTGGGGTTGAAGTTGTGTAGCTCCACCCCGTAGTAATGCGGGAGCGCCCGCATGAATCGGTCCGCCGGCACAGCGAGACCACGCTCATGGAAAGATAAGAAGCTCACGACGTACCCTTCGCGTGGCCTCGGCTCCAGCTCGCCCAATGGAGCAATCCTCTTTGGCCTATCAGGGTCGGTGATCAGACGGAGAAGGCTGTCATCGACGAGCGACTGCAGCACCTCCATGGACACGTCGGACGGCTCCCAAGGATCCACTAGGAGGATGACAGGGCCGCCGGCCATTGCACAGGGGGGGAGGGGGAATGCTGCTACGGCGGTAAGTCTCTCTCTCTCTCTCTAGCTCACTCCTCCTCTCTCCCTCGCCCTTCTCCCTTCTTCTCCCCGGCGCTCTCTGTTCTTAGCAACGGCTCGGAGGCAGAAAAGACAAGTGCAGGCAAGGTAAGGTGGGGAAGGGCGAGGCTCGTCATGTATTTATGCAGGAAGGGGACGAAACAGACGGGCGACAAAACCGGGGAAGTTCCCCTCAAATCTGGCACAGTTAATCCAGATCCGATTCTACCGCCCACGTGCCCACCTTTTCCTCATTAATCGCACAGATGGTTATGTCCTGCCCGCTAACACCGCGTCGCATCCAACCGCAGCAACAGCAGGCCCCGAGAAATCGCCTCAAAAGGCGTGCCTGCCGTTGTCAGCCGATAGGAGGGGAATATTCCCCTAGCCGATTCCTTTCAGACTAAGGAACTGGGCGCCGAGCCCGTTACGGTCTAGGGGTTCGAAGGCTGGACCCCCGAGGGTTTCGACAGCCGCCCCAGGACAACAGAGTCAGGGACAGCTATGGGCGAGCCCGTACATGGCCGAGGCCCGAGCAAGCGATCGCTCGGGCTGTCCTAAGTCGTGTTCGAGACCAGCAGGGAGTTCTCCGAATGGGATCCCACCGTAGGGAGGCGCCGAGCCCCCAGGGCCAATCGAACGACCCTGGGACCCACTAGAGAAGCCCTCTAGTACTTTTGGAGTACGTCTCTAGACCACTAGCCGACCCCTATCGAATGGGGCACGGGCCTCCACTCGGACTTACCAGATAGCAGCTCACCGGAAGTGTCACCGCTCGCGCCCACCGAGGGTAGCCTGGCATATTCCACCCCTCCTTTCGAGCGAAAAGGATGCGCGAGGGTCGCATAAAAAGCCAGGGAAACTCCTGACCGCCCTCTCGCTCCATGCGGAGGCTCGGGGGCTCTCCCTGCAAACCTTGCCGAGACCCAGCGACCTAGGCTCACACTCGATGGGCTCGGCAAACAACCCCTCCTTCCGAGCGAAAAGGATGCGCGAGGGTCGCATAAAAAGCCAGAGGAACTCCTGACCGCCCTCTCACTCTGTGCGGAGGCTCGAGGGCTCTCCCTGCAAACCTTACCGAGACCCAGCGACCTAGGCTCGCACTTGATGGGCTCGGCAAACAACCCCTCCTTCCGAGCAAAAAGGATGCGCGAGGGTCGCATAAAAATCCAGGGGAACTCCTGACCGCCCTCTTGCTCTGTGCGGAGGCTCGGGGGCTCTCCCTGCAAACCTTGCCAAGACCCAACGACCTAAGCTTGCACTCGATGGGCTCAACAAACAACCCCTCCTTTCGAGCGAAAAGGATGCGCGAGGGTCGCATAAAAAGCTAGGGAAACTCCTGACCGCCCTCTCGCTCCGTGTGGAGGCTCGGGGGCTCTCCCTGCAAACCTTGCCGAGACCCAGCGACCTAGGCTCGTACTCACCCAGAATGAAAATAAGCAACCCAAGCTCGCACTCGAAAACTCAGAAAAACGCAACGAAAAGGGCACCAAGCCCGTTACGGTCTAAGGGTTTGAAGGCTGGGCCCCCGAGGGTTTCGACAGCCGCCCTAGGACAACATAGTCAGGGACAACTATGGGCGAGCCCGTACATAGCCAAGGCCCGAGCAGGCGATTGCTCGGGATGCCCTAAGTCATGTCCGAGACCGGCAGGGAAGTCTCCGAATGGGATCCCACCGTAGGGAGGCATCGAGCCCCCAGGGCCAATCGAACAGCCCTAGGACCCACTAGAGAAGCCCTCTGGTACTTTTGGAGTGCGTCTCTGGACCGCTAGCCGACCCCTATCGAATGGGGCACGGGCCTCCACTCGGACTTGCCCGATAATAGCTCACAAGAGATGTCACTGCTCGCGCCCACCGAGGGTAGCTTGGCGTGCTCCACCCCTCCTTCCGAACGAAAAAGATGCGTGAGGGCCGTCAAAAAAGACAGGAAAACCATCGATCGCCCTCTCGCTCCGTGCAGAGGCTCGGGGGCTCTTCCTGCAACTAGGCCAAGTCCCAGCGACCCGAACTCGCATTCATGGGCCTGGCAAACACGATAAAACTCCTTGCTCAACGGAGAAAAAAGCCCCTAGAGGAGTAAACCCACTCCTCCAGGGCCTCGGGGGCTACACCTGGCGGGTGCGCGACCACCAAGTACAAAACACAATCCCGACAGAAGCTACCGCAAGCCGAAGCCTTGACAAAGCCTCAGGAAGAATGCTCGCACTCTCCCCGAGGCTCGGGGGCTACTGTCGGATACCATAAGAAGGGGTAACCTAAGCAAGAACCGAAAATATTGCTTAAGCCTTGCAAAAATCAAAGTCAAAGGACAACCACGAGGTCTCGGTAGATTCTCCGATTCGCCTGAGGCTTGCGCCGAGGCCTCAGACGAAAGACCAAAACTCTCTGCCCCGCCGAGGCCCTCTCGTCGAGGCCCCACCCCGTAAGGCCTCAGACGGGTTACCAATTCTCTGATTCGCCCGAGGCTGGGCTCGGCAACAACCTTGTCACCTCCGTCCCGACCAACTCCTCGACAAAACGTCACGTCTAGTTATCGCGCTAACTTCTCCCATAGCGTCGCCACTTGACGTTGGCGCAAGATCTGAGCAGAGTGACCGACGGACGAGGGGATCGGGCGTGGCAGGGGTTACGCCACTATGCTCAACATCTTGTGCCCCCTGCGACACCGTGCATTTCCTTGTGCTACCTAACTCTGCGCCAAGGACAAAGCGGCGTGGAGGGTCAAGTCCGGGTCCCTCTGTAGTCTCGGAATCAGCATGAAAGACCAAGCTGCTCATCCTCGCCTCGTCAGAGACCCCGGCAGGAATCTCGGACGTACTATTCCTTCTCCGCCTCGACCGAGGGCGGGCTCAAATCCGCATCCTCGTCGCCTCCGCCTCAACCGTCCCTCTGGCGAGCCGTCCCATCCGTTTAAGTGCGCCTGGTCACACCTACTACGTCAGCCACGGCTGGCAGGGTACAGCAACAGGGGCAATGGGACAGCGGTCAAATCTCTTTTTTACCATCCCCTACTGACGGTGCAGGGGTTACCGTGCCCTGTGGACACACGTTCCGCACTTTTCCACCTGAATCGGGTACAACGTTGACCACCAAGACCCCCGCATCATACACGGGTCACCTCTGAGGCCTCGACAAAGCAGGCCTCGGCACGATCAGCTACAGCACCCGCCAGGCCTCGACACTCCACCAAGTCAAGAATCCACAAGGCATGGCATGTCTCCTACAGTGGAGGCCATACTGACTAGACGTCAACAAGGACTCCCATGACCTCAACAACATGCTGCTACAGGACTGAACTACAGTAGGCTCCACGTGTAGCTCACTCATGTACTCCTGACTCCCTCCTTGCGGTTATAAAAGGAAGCAGCCAGGGATAGCTCTAGGGGAGGCGAGAAAACATACGAAAGAACCACGCTCTCACACACGCGCAAGCGACACTCTGTAACACACGCTCCCCCCGCTGCCTGAGAACAACGCCTCAAGCAGCCCGCACCGCACCACGCCGAGACCTGGGACCAGCTCCCTCTCTCGCCCAGCTTGTAACCCCCTACTACAAGCACCTCAGTGCAAGGAATACAAGATCGATCTCTCAGACTGGACGTAGGGCACCAATTGCCTGAACCAGTATAAACTTTGTGTCTCTTTGCATCACCATCCGGGATTAGGGCCACGCAGTTCAAATTCACTGGTTGGTTGAGGACCCCCGGTCCGAAACAACGACAACAAGCAAGAAAACTAGAAAAGGAAGCTCACGTGCTCTTCATGGCAATAAACACACAAGAACATTTCCTTTTTTATGTGCGTTGCTGCCGGTGGTTGTTCTGTTCGACTACGAGTCTTGGCTAAACGCCTAGACCTACCAGTAGCGCAACGTCAAAAGCCCGGGTCAGTGCGTTGACGTGCGAGCCAATGGTGACACGCAGTCATAGTCGTGATACGACACGACAACCTTGGCGATGCATCATGCGGGCCGCAAAGTGCGCTAGATACGGTCTCATGCACTTACACTTGTGCAGGAGTGCAATGCAACATTCAGCCACAAGACAAATCCATACGTACTCCTGTTTACCTTTTTTTTTAAAAAAATAACCTAGATGCAATCCGTAAAGTATATACTATCCATGTCTGTGAGCATATATGTACTTCGTGTACAATATTAGAATAGGAACAATTGCTTAACTTGATGGGCAGAGACAAAGTCATATGTCACATGCGACTCTTCCATACCTTATAGAGGATGCCAATTTGATCTACGTCACGTGTCGCGTAGGGCAGTGGTTAGTAGATATATGCCACGTAGGGTGTTTGATATTGTCGTAGAACTGTCTGCTTGACAGCGACGGTGCATATAGATGTAGTGCAGATCGGTAGCATATAGAAGTAGCAGATCCATTCCGCTAACAACGTTGGGATGTCAACGTCGTCAAAGTAGTCGTGGCGGTATGTCGACACGAGCGTCGGCGGCGGCTTCAATGATGTCGACGTAGAGCTTGTCGTGCTGATAACGTGTTATAAAACATGTTGCCAGCGGGTTAGGACATTTTCCTCTCCGCCTCTCATGATTAATATAGTTGATGAAAATAGAACACATAGACACAAGAGATATTGAGAGTATTCTTTATTTTTTGAATATTGGTGATTACAATATAGAGCTCCCACGTATATATAGTCATGCCAAAGTCTAAGAGTTTGATAAGAGACCACATACAAACGGACTAGGATTATGATTCCTCCTTCTCATTTACTTTCAGGATAGAGTCCGTATGCTTTACAACACGGTTTACCAAAGTTTCCCTAATAAAAATACCTTCACCAAGATAGCACTCCAATAAATGCAAATTACTACTAGTAGTACTTTCCTATAAATATGTAATTCGCAAAAGGAAAAAACACAGGTCGTCCTATCTCTATCTCTACGCAAATAAAGGAGCAAATCATTTACCATTGAAACGCAATATTTGATGTATATCAGCAGTGCCAACGCTTTCGTTCCCCAGCAGAACTCAGATCATCAAAGAGGAAACAATTCGATCACGACACGACCTCGGGTATGTAGGACCCGCTCGTCAGGCTGTGGGATCCCCCGGGATAATGGCGGGTACTGCCGCCACACAGTTTCCCGCGTTCCTCCTCTCCCGCGGAAAGCACTTGCCTCTCCGACTCTCCGAATCCCGCACACAGCCCCCGCGAAAAGAATATCCGATCAACGGCCAGGACCCGGCCGACGAGGCCCATCGGACGGCCACACGCGCGCGCGTCCGCACGGACAGACGGAGAGAACCCGAGCCCACGGTACCGTTCCCCCTGGGAAGTGGGAACCCATTCCTTTCTTCTTGTCTCTGTCTCGTACCGCGCCGTTGCGATCGTAAGCTATCCGTTACTTGCCCCGTTCTTCCTGCCTGTCTCGTCGTCGGGCACCTTTTGCACCTCGCCCCCTCCACAAGCCGTCTAATTATTCCTCGGGTGCGTGCGCGGCCCGGAAACGGATACCGCTACCGCCGGTGCCTTCCTTCGTTGCCGCTGCGGCCTGCCTCTCCGTCACTTCCAAAGACCAGATCAGAACCAGACCAGGCAGAGAAAGAGGAGAAACCCGAACCTGAGAAGGAGGAGGAGGGGAAAAAATTCGGAGCCCTCGGGGGTCTAAATTGCAGCGGATTTGCGCGGGTGAGGTGGGAATCGGGGCCCGGATCCGGCGAGTAGGAGCGGCGGGGCCGAGATCTATGCGCGGAGGGGGAGGACGACCGGGCTGAGGAGGAGGGGGAGCTGCAGGGGGGGCGGCCCAATGGAGGAGGAGGCGGAGTCGTCCTCGGCGGCGGCGCGGGCGCTGGCGCTGGTGGCGCTCGTCGTGGTGCCGGCGGTGGCGCTGCTGGTGCGGGCCCGCTGGCGCCGGGCCGCGGCGCGGAGGGAGGAGGTGCGCCGCCTCGCGCGGCTCGCGGCCGAGGAGGCCGAGCTGGCGGAGCGGGAGTCCGTGCTGGCCTACTACTCCGAGCTGTTCCCGGGCGTCGTGCACGCCGCGGAGGTGCCCGTGGCGCCCGAGTGGGGCCCGCCGCCGGTGGCTGTGGCGGCGGTTCCAGGCCCGGCGGCGCAGGAGGAGTTCGAAGCGCAGCCGCCGGTGGGGGCGAAGGGGGTCTGTGCGGTGTGCTTCAAGCCGACCACGTTCAGGTGCAAGCAGTGCAAGGCCGTCAAGTACTGGTGAGTGGGGTGAATCCCTGGCTTCTCTGCCCCTGATTCCATCTCCAGTTTGTTTAATTTCAATCCAGTGATTTGGGGAATTGTGGGAAGATAGTCCGTGATTTGTACAATTGGGAGTGGAGTGGTCCTGTATTTGGTACAATTTTTTGGTAGTTCCACAAAATTTAGACTCTCCACCAAACCTTTGGGAATGGTACACTGATTTAGGGCACCACTAACCCTCCATTTAATCCTTATGACTGTTTTTAGTTGTCGCTCTATAACCTTGGGTGGATTCACAGCATTGCTGATTCTTCACAGAAACTCGGATTCGATAGAGCTTTGGATGGCTATCATATTCTCAGTCCCTGATAGCTTCATACTTACAAAATCAACAATTTGTTTCAGATCCCTGTCTCCATGTCTCTGCCGCTTAAAATCTAGGTTCCTGCCAATTTAGTCTGATTTTTTTTTTATCAATTTAGGCTACAACATGTCTTATGGTATAACCTTCTCATAGTGACTTCACATGTTTTTCCATTCCTCAAGGTTGCCAATTGCATGGACAAAAATACTGGCATTGATCTGTTCGCATATTCAACTATGTGACAGAAAATGATTGATACTTTGTTCGCACACTGAATTTTTCATAAACCTAATTCTTCCATATTAATTCCCTACATCTAAGTAATTTTCATCTATGTGTGGGTGTGGATGTGTGATGCGATACTACCGGAGTACTAGACTAGATTTATGGAGATATGACAATAATAATCAGTGGTCAAAGTGTGTTTTTAGGGACCATGCCAAAAAATGGGTCAAAGTTACCTCGAAGTTGTATAACAAGTATTTTGAAGATATTATTGCACGAGGCTAAAACAAGTATAGTGAGCCCGAGGTAGTATTTGACAGTAGGAAGTCCCACGCATGACATGCTTGTTTCATGGTGAGTAAATGCACCAGCTAACCACTAGGTGCTACAACCTACAATAATACCACACACTTAATATTTTCTTACAACAGTACAGCTGTCAAGTATTAACTAAAACGGCATGCGCTGACCCTCATCATCCCATATTTGTCTATCTACCTATGAACTTCAAGACTACTGAATCACCAAGAAATTGTTTGGCTCGATAGGATATGGAAGCTAGTATGCTGTAGATCGATCATGCATCTGCTTGTCCGCAAGTTTACGTGATGTGTTTCTAGATTTCATTTTTACATTTTGAGGTAAATGTTAATCGCTGAATTCTCACTCTTGGAAGTAGCAGAATTCTTACTCTCATCGAGAGAGGATGACACTAGGAGTTGGGACAATTTTCTGGTTTCTTTCTCAATGCCATACCAACCTGAGGGGTTGGGGTTACATATTTATAGGTTGCTAGCCAGTCAAGCATATGCCAAGATGCTAGTCTAAGATGCTAATATGCTTTCTAGCTAAGATGATGTCCTCTAGTCTAAGATGCTGTCCTCTAGTCTAAGATGCTGTCCTAAAAGCATGGAAAAACAACCACAAGGACCATGTGAGCAAAGGCACTGACCCCACAAAGACCCGACCACACATGAGACTTATCCATCATTCTCCCCTAAGTCTTGTCGTCGTCATCTTGTGGGAGAGTTGAACCATCCGGTCCTGGAGCAGAGCTCAAGGAACTTGATCCTCCCAAGGGGCTTGGTGAGCGAGGTCGCAAGTGGTCCTTGGTGTTGATGTAGCTTCGCCTTGATGCTCCCTTCCTCCCATGACCTCGGATGAAGTGGTACCTCACCCGGATGTGCTTCTTTGCGTTAAGTGGAACACGGGGTTCTTTTACGGGGCGAGGCGGACTTGTTGTCCACCACAGCTCCACCGCTCTAGTGTCTCTGCCGAGGAGATCACCAAGCGATCGAGCGAGCAGGCGCTTGAGTCGAAGCGGTGGAGGCCGTATGTACTCGGCCTCGCGGTGGGACAGGCCACCACCTGGCCGCTTGACCGACTACCGACTAACGAGGCACTTGCCGAGGAAGAAGAGGATCCCGCTCGTGCTCTTCTTTGGTGTGTCGATGTCGCCCGGCGTGGTCATTTGTCATTGTCGATGACCTCCTCCTTCAAGTCGCCGTTAAGGAACGCCGACTTGGCGTCCATGTGATGAACACGCCGACCCTCTGGGTAGCTAAGCGCGCGAGGAGTCGCGACGGACTCCATCCGTGCCCGCACGGGAGCAAAGGCGTCGTCGAAGTCGACCCCTCTCTGCACGCGCGAAACCTCGTGCCACCAATCTTCGACTTTGTACACCCACTTAAGGGTGATCGCGCGGTGACCACGAGGAAGGTCAAGCCAAGCTCCTAGGGTGCGGTTCTTCCGAACGCATCCATCTCAATCGCATCGCGGCGCGCCATGCCGCGTGTCTCTAAACCTCTGCATACGACCGAGGCTCGCCGTTGTCACACGCAAGGTGCAAGCGCGCCTCCAGTCATGAGGCACCGGTCCGGCTGACCGGTTTGGTCACCGAGAAGGTTCTCCATCGTGACGGTACCGCAATGGCTCGCCGTCGTGGTATGCAGCGTCGATCGCGCTCCTCGTCGTGAGAGGCGGAGTAGCGAAGCTCAGCCGGGTTGTGCTCGACACAGCCGGAGTAGACGTGCCGGAGAAAGGTGCTGTCGATCTTTGGAGTGCGGGCGTTGTTGCCGTGGTAGTGAGCCGTGAAGAACTCATCGCGCCCGAGGTCTGGCCGGAGAGCGTGGGTCTTGTCGAATGTAGCGGCGCCGGGGTCGGTGGAGGCTCGGGGCCCTGGGGTAGACGCGCTTCGCCGAAGAAGAGCCGCCTACTCCCCAGCTCCTCGAAGTGGGCGTACTTCGATAGTGAAGTCGCCGACGTCGGAGCCGAGCCATAAATCCATCGCCTTGTCCCACGCCCATCCTCGCGCCGCCGAACGAACCTTGCGCGTCGTGGCCGTGCGCTACACGCTGTGTCTTCGGGTTGAGGATGCGGTAGGCCTCGAGCCCTCCGCGTGGCCGATGAACACTCCGAGTGCTCCTGTCGTCGAGCTTCTTGATGTGGCCAAGCTCCTTGGCGAACGCGAGGCGTACCAAGACCCGCGGTGGGGAGACCGCCGGCTTGCGCCCATGCCAAGCCTCGACGGCGTCCTGCCGTCGAAGCGTCTTGGTAAGCGGCGGTTGAGGATGTAGGCGGCCGTCACCACCGCCTCTCCCGAAGGCGGCCGGCATCCCCTGCCTTGAGGAGGGCCCGAGCCATCCCCACAACCGTCTGGTTGCGCCGCTCGACGACGCCGTTACTGCTGCGAAATTTTGTCGGTAGCGAGTAGTAGTGGCGTTGAATACTCGTCGTCGGAAGACGACGTGAATTGACCGCCGTGAATTCGTCGCCGCCGTTGTCGGTGCGCGACTGACTTGCGGACGCGCTCGCCTCCGCGAAGACGACTGCGCGCGCCGATGGCGTCCATGACCCTCCCTTCTTGCCGATGACCATCACCCACATGTGGCGGGAGAGAGGTCGTCGACGAGCGGCAGGAAGTAGCGTCGTCTCTCCCGGTGTGGCGGTGTCACCGCGAGCCACACAAGTCCCGATGCACAAGCTCGAGCCTCTCCTTGGCTCGAAAGCTAGCCCCATTGTGGAAAGGGGAGTCGCCTCGCGTCGTCAACACGCAGACGTCATCAGTCGCTCCACATGGTCGAGGCACGGCGGGCCTCGCACCATCTCCGTGGCACCGAGCCGCCTGGGCCTCAAAGTGAAGGTGCCCGAACGCGCTCGTATCCCGCGCACGCGCCTCGTCGTCCGACGGCGGCGACAACAGGGGTTGTGCACACCGCACGTTAAGGACGAGAGTCGATTTGCGCTTACGGATACCTTGGCAAGAAAGGCGGCGGCGGCGATCCCAAATCCTCATGACTCCGTCCTCAACCACCGCGTGCGAACCGTTCTCATCCGGTGTCCCAAGGCGATGATGGAGTTCCTCAGCGGGGATGTAGTAGACTCCGGTGAGGCGACTGTGCTCACCAGACACGGTGGTGAAGATGATGGAGCCGACGCCCTTGATCTCCACGCGGAGGCATCCCCAAACTTGAGCGGAGCCTCGAACGCTAGAGTCAAGCTCGGTGAAGAACTCCGTCGACCGGTCATGTGATGGGTGGCGCCGGTGTCGAGGCACCACCCGTCGATCTTGTCGTTTCTTGGGGCCGCCGAGGAGGCGTGTGCTTTTGGCTCGTCAAGGTGGAGAGAGAGCAGCTGCGCGCCGTGACGCCGGAGGTAGCTTGATCTTGGCATGTGCCATGAACAGAGCCGGCTCCTCCTCCACTTCAGGCGACGTGGGCACTGGCGCGTCGTGTGTTATCGACGATCCTTGGCCCAATGGCCAAGATGGCGCGATTCTGCGGCAGTGTCGGCTTTTACTGCTGGCGGCGCCGCCTGGCGCCTCCGCGGGCATCACCCTCAAGACGTCCTCGCGCCTCGGCACAGGCGTCTCTGCGCGCTTGTGCGGCGGCTTGCCACGCTGCGGCCACTGTCGCGGAAGAAGGCTCCCCTTCCTCCGGTCACCTTGGTACGGCAAGCCCTTTGCTCCCAGTGAGAAGGAGCTTCCGCCGATGGTGATGGGCCCCGAGAGAGCGTGGCTCATCATTGCCGATGACCTTGAGGCGACCTATCGCCTCCTCGATCGACATCATGGAGAGATCCAGCGAGAGACTCGATCGAGCGAGCCATCCGCTTGTACTTCTCGGGGACGCAGCGGAAGAGCTTTTCGACGGCTCTCTCTCTCGCCGTGAGGTGTCGTCGCCGAACCGCACCATCTTCTCGCAATAGAGTGTTGAGGCGGAGAGCAAAGTCATCAACGCCCTCACACGGCTTGAAGGCGTGTTCTCCCACTCCTGCGAAGTGCACCGTAGTGTGGACTTGCGGGCGCGATTGCTGCCGATGCGTGCATGGCGATGGCGTCCCAAGCCTCCTTGGCGATCCGCTTGCTAGTAAGCGAGAAGCGCATCTCGGCGGGATCGCGCACCGATGAGAGCATCCGGCCGCTTCGTCGATCTAGGTCGTAGTCGGACGTCGCCGTCTGGACCGCCTCCCACATGTGCGCGCACTGAGCTTTACCCTCATCACGCGCACCCACTCGGCGTAGTTGGTCTTGGTGAGGGTAGGCCACCCCACCGCCGGGACCGGCGTCCACGACAACGACACTGGAGCCCGTGGTAACCACGGTACCGATCCGGGGGAGAGAGCCCCGCCGCACTGTGAAGGCGCGCTCTCCATCGACCCGTCCGCCACCCGTTGCCATCGCGCCGCCTCCTCCAGCGCGCCGCCTCCGTCGCGCCTCCTCGAGAGTGCCACCGCGCGTCCGCCTTTCTGGCTGCCGCCGGCGCGCGTGGGCGTGGCGGCTGCCCAGAGCGCTACCGCCCGCGCGCACCTCCTCGAGAGCGCCGCCAAGCGCGTCGCGCGCTGTCGGGCTGCCGCCACGCTTCGTGGCGTGTGGGCTGCTGCCTCGCCGCCGCCGCGCTTCATGCCGCCTCCCTCTCTAGCAGCTCAAAGGTCGCGTCGGCGTGTGTCGTCAGCAGAAATGGAGCTGCGATCTTTGCCATGAAGCCTCGACCTCAGCCATTGCCGCCGCCTGCGCTGCGCGCCGCCGCCGCCGCCGCTCCGCTCCGCTCTGGCTTTGCTAGCTCCGCCATTGCCGACCTCGGCGCCTTGCCGCGCCGCCGCGGTAATCTCTGCCGCCGCTTCGCTCGCGTTCTCTGCCGCGGCAAGTTCGGCCTCGCCGACGCGCCACGTGCTCGAGGCGCAGCAGTTACCGAGAGAGCGCCTGCGGACATGACGCGCTGCTGGGGGGCTCTGCTGCGTGGGGGAGAGGGCTGCCAGACTTGGCGGGGAGTGAGCGAGGCGGCCGGGCTGCTTTGCTTTCGCACTGGGCTGTTGTGTGGCTGGGAGGGGAGATGAGCAAGAGATGCTCAGGCTACAGGATAATACGGCTCTAATACCAGTTGTTAATTGCTGAATTCTCACTCTTGGAAGTAGCAGAATTCTTACTCTCATCGAGAGAGGATGAGTTGGGATAATTTTCTGGTTTCTTTCTCAATGCCATACCAACCTGAGGGGTTGGGGTTACATATTTATAGGCTGCTAGCCAGCCAAGCACATGCCAAAATGCTAGTCTAAGATGCTAATATGCTGTCCTAGCTAAGATGCTGTCCTCTAGTCTAAGATGCTGTCCTAAAAACAGAAAAACAGCCACAAGGACCATTTGAGCAGCACAGCCCCACAAAGACCAGCCACACATGAGACTTATCCATCAGTAAAGTGATGAGTGATTGGATAGGTCCTGCTGTTTTTTTTTTCTGGGTGAAATCGTATGGACATCTGTGAGTTAGCAAATAATGTTGGCATGTTGCCGTATTTTGTACGTTGATAAGATCCATGACTTTCTTAGCTTCTTAACTTGAATGTCACCTTCTGTTTTGTAGTTCCTTCAAATGCCAGATAGCCCACTGGAGACATGGTCACAAAGATGAATGCCATCCACCAAGTGTTAATACTAGGTCCGATGATGAAGGAAAGGCTGAACAGGGAAGAGCTGCCGAAGAGAATGTATCAGTTGGTGTTAAACAGGTTGCTGAAATGAACAAACCAGTTGCTGGATCTGGAACTTCTGATGCAAACCATAATTTGAAGAGTTCCAATGGTAAAAGTAAACATATGCCTTCAGAAGCAGTATGTACCAGTGCAGAGGTTCCTGGAGGTCATCAGTCCAACAGCACGGTCGAAATTTCTCAAAATGTTCCAGTGTCTGTTGACAATAGTAAGATGGGATCAAGTATCAAACATGCAAATTTTGTTGAAGATGGTTCTTCCACTGTGGACTTAAATGGGGCGTCGCCATGTAAGTCTCAGGCTTCTCCACCAATCATAAATGGTCATAGCAGTTTTGTAAGCGAAGAATTCTGCAATCATTCCAAGGAACACCAAAGAGCCAAGGATGCCAGTGTTGTTGAGGATTGTTCTCAGACAAACAATAACAGAGAGGTTGAAGACAGTAGCATTCCCCAAGCAGCTGCATCTGTTGTCTTGGAGCCCAAAAGTTCTAGGACTCCTATTCATGTGGAACTTGAGAGGTCTAAAACAAAACCTGTTGGGAATGACAGCATTCAGAGCACGAAACCTGTGCCATCTGCATTGACTGTTGACAAAGCCACTTCAGTTCGTGGGAGTAGTTCCATTACACCTAATTCATCTAAAGTAGCAGATAATCTTCCTGATAGAAGTTTTAAAAAACCGTCAGATAGGTCAGGTTCAACAGCAAATAACCTTGCAACATCTCTGAAGAAAATGGTCAGGCAGCAAACTGCACCAAAAGTTGTGAGGCATTATCCATCAGAATCGGTAAGATAATTGAATATATCTTTGTACTTAGCATCTTATTTTTCTCTCTTGTATCTGCTAATAGTTACCTTTTATGTCAGACACTCTTCCCATATGAACTTTTTGTGAAGCTCTACGGCAAGGTTGAGTTGCACCCTTTTGGTCTTCATAACGTTGGCAACAGGTAAAGAGTGAATTGTTTTTCAAGTAGTAAGAGTAGGAAGGTTAACTGGCATGCATACATGTGCTTGCTCATTAAGGTTTTATCCATTTGGTCTGGGCCTTTGTAAGATCTTAAGTGTATGCTCCTATAATATTTGTGATTTACTTCCATTAAAGTTTGCTTTGTGCATATAAATTAGAGGATGGCGCTTTGAGGCGGATTATAGCATGAGCCAAGTATATTTATATTAGTACTGATCTTGTTCCTTTCTGTTGCATAGACCTTAGGCTAAGAACTGAGTTGTTTTAACTGGACTTAAGTTCAGTGCAATGTTGTTGTTCGCTTTGTCTAATCCGTGCTTTCCTTTGCAGTTGCTATGCAAATGCTGTTCTTCAGTGCTTGATGTTTACTCGACCACTCACAACATATCTTTTGGAAGGGCTTCACTCAAAAAATTGTAATTCTCCACTACTATGTTTGTCATGTTACTTTTTTACTATGTGCTTGACTATTCGTATAATACCTTTACCTCATGTGCTGTAGGTTCTCAAAAAGGATGGTGCTTCATGTGTGAATTTGAAAAACTCATTGTGGAGGGCAAACGGCGTAAGACTGCCTTGTCACCAACTGGGATACTCTCTCATTTGCATGACATTGGCAGTAGCTTGGGTCCTGGTAAACAAGAAGATGCTCATGAGTTTCTTAGGTAAGGCAGCATTATTTATTTCCTATGTTTTTGTTTTTCATCTACAATTGATGCTTCAAGAAGCTGGAGCAGCTCATAATTATAAAGAATCTACGTGCAGCAAAATGTGGAAAGGATTGAATTTAGAGGTTTTCATGACAGTTTAATCAGTATTTTGAATTTATTTGAGGTTTTGCCATTAAGTGGCCGACTATTATGGATCTATGTGTCAATGGAAGAAAAAACAATTGTGTACTAGATCTGGATGGACTGTTTTACTACATATGGATGAGCTCTTTCGCCTTAGTGGCTTATTTAGATGTTCTACTGGGGCTGAATTTGTAACACAAAAGCAAATTACTTTACAATTATGATGTCTTGATTTGATTTTATCCTCTTTGAACAAATGCAAGTTGCAGTACCATTTAGTAATTGGTTTGAAAACATTGTCCCCCAATAGTTATGGCCATTCAAACTTTGCAAATGCTATCTGAATCGCTACTTAGAGAACTCGATAGAACAATGGATCCTCGATAGTTATTTGATTCCTTTATTTAGACCACTTTATTTTGGGTACTTTGCTTTTGTACTCCATCCAGTCACAAAAACATGTCATTTAGGACAAGATTTGGTCAAACCTTAACAAACATCAATAACTTTTAAATCTTTTAGTTTGAAGGTATGCAGTATACTCTATATATTAGATTTATATTGGAAAATTTGCAAAATGTCATAAATTTGAAGGACTTTAAGAATATATTCTAGAAGATACTATTGTTCAAAAATATGCATCGAAGACCATGTAAGGTCAAATGTGACAAGTTTTTGTGACTGGAGGTAGTAATTCTCACGCATTAAACAAAAAACTTAGTTGATCTTAGCTAACTTATTTATATGTGGGAGTTCTTTGATGGAACGACAATACCTGATCCGAATTGAACAAAGGCACCCTACTTTTATTGAAAGAACAGTACCTGTTCTGTTTACAGGTATGCAATTGATGCTATGCAATCCGTATGCATGAAGGAAGCAAGAAAAGGAGGTGTTCTTCGGTCAGCGGAAGAAACAACTCTTGTGCAATTGATATTTGGGGGCTATCTGCGATCTAAGGTTTTCTTTGCATAGAGCTTACAATTATTTATTTTGATATATTCAGTTACCTTAGACTAGTTATGTGGTGAAGCTAATCTTTATTACACCCCTACTGATTATTCCTTCCTCTTTCGTCTATTTGTTCCTAGATCAAATGTTCAAGGTGCCATGTTAGTTCTGAGCAATGTGAGCCCATGTTGGATCTTACTGTTGAAATAGATGGTGACATTAGCTCGCTCGATGAGGCACTTGTGCGGTTTACATCCACAGAAGTCTTGGATGGAGAAAACAAATATCACTGCAGCAGGTTTTGTTACTGCTCTTGGTCTTTCTTCATCTGATCTTCTTGTGCCTATTTCTACTAATTTTATCTGCGGGCCTTTTGACTTTCACTGAATCTCTAAGACTACCAAGGACTTCAATGTCACCTTCTCTTGATTTTGGAAAGAACTGATAGTCTCCTGCATGTCTTTTTGTTCTGGTTGCTAATGTGGATTAGAGATTCCAGAACTTGTTACGTCATCGAAGGACAAATGACATTTTTGTGCATCATTATATTCAGCCTCATGGTAATCATTTTTTAGATGCTGAAAATGATTGAAAGAAAAAACCTCTTAAAAAATCTGAAGGGTTGAACAAATTGTGCTAGTAAATTTGATTATAAAAGCCATCTAGGTGTTTGTACGGGCTAGGGTCATTCCTTAGTTTTTTATTTAAGGTGTTTGTTGTTTCTAGTCTTTTATTAAGGTAATCCCTTCTTATTCTCTAGTGAGATAAGGGGTTTGTGTTGTATGGGGCCGTTCGTTCTCTTTAATAATACAAAGATACGCAGATCTCCTGTGTGTTCAAGGAAAACGAAAATAAAAGAAAAGCAATCTACTATCACATTCTTAGTTTATTTCACTACTCTAGTGATGTATTGATGGTTCACTTCTCTTTTAGTCCCCGTATTCAATTCTTCTTTGGCCAAATTCTCATTCTCCTAGCTCTACTCTGTCTTTTCAGATGCAAATCCTATGAGCGTGCTAAAAAGAAGCTGACAATAGAAGAAGCGCCGAATATTCTGACTATTGCACTGAAAAGATATCAGGTACCATCTAGATTATCATTGTCATCTAATATTTACATTTTGAAAGTTCTATATGAAGTTATGAACACTGTCCTGGCAATAGAGATGGCAACTACATGTGCAATAGAAGAGTGAAATTTTTGTAGCTTCATGTATTTGGTAGGAATCGAGTTTTGTTGAGATACACTAAACATTGCCCTTTTATGTGCAGTCTGGCAAGTTTGGAAAGATCAGCAAAGCCATCAGATTTCCAGAAACCCTCAACATGCTTCGCTATATGAACCCAGATACTGATGACATATCGCCAATTTTCAGCCTCTATGCAGTGGTTGTCCACCATGATGTCATGAATGCTGCCTTCTCTGGCCATTATGTATGTTATGTTAAAGATACACAGGGAAAGTGGTTTAAGGCAGACGACAGTCAGGTATGCTTACTCTTTGTGGACATCTCATGGTTCTGCTGTCATGAATAGGGCTTGTTTGGAATGGTGATTTTGAGTTCCAAATTTCTAGGATTTAGTACAAAATATGAAGTAATTCATGAAAATTCCTTCAAAACAGGCCCTTGTGCTTTTTAGTGACCACAAATGAATCTATAATCCTTGGGAATATGAAACTATGATCATAATATGGATCTTACTATAATAGTGACCAGATTCTGTGTACTATTGGAATAGTGAGGAATAATTTAATGTGTTTGTAATAGTAAAATGTTGTATGTCAAAACTTGAGTCCTCCTAATTGATACTCCTCTGCCTTGAAAGCTAACTATGGCCTTGTTTGGCTGCACTTGTATCCACCTTAATCAACATGTATTGAGAAATTTATTTCCACCCCAATCCACTCTAGACACACGTGGATTGAAGTGAGTACTTGTGCAGCCAAACAAGCCCTATGATGGGTTATCATCCTAGTTGGGTGTGTGTGGGTTGTATTCTAATACGTCTCCATAATGCAATGATACATAACTCCTCCATGATGTTCAAGGGGGAAAAACTGTGTTGGGTTGTCATCAGAGAGAATATGCGCTTAATAACTGGTCTTTATCGTTTGCAGGTGAAACCTGTATCTCTGGACAATGTTATGTCAAAGTGTGCATATATGCTGCTGTATGCAAGGTGATTACTGGGATTCTCTTATTTAACTGATTCACTCACTTGTTCTGTGTATTCCTGTGAGGACTTTGTCATGATATTCTAATAACTATTCTAATTAAATCAGGTGTTCACCGAGGGCACCAAGCTCTGTTAGGCAGGCTATGGGGGACCCAACACACCCCAAGAAGGCCAAACAGAAGGTGGTTCTAGGAGGGACAACATGGCGAGGAGGTTCCTTAAACAGGCACCAAGCTGGTCAGCCGCATAGGGACCACACGGCAGATGACCTTACCCATGCATTTGATGAATATAGAGATGCACCATATTCACCTTCAGATTCTCGGAGTCCTAGCGAGAGTTCATCCCTCTTCAGCAACTCGGACGCAGGGTCGCACAGCACTGTCAGCACCGACAGCAGCGAGAGCACGAGGAACTCGACCAGCACCGAGGAGTATGAGTACGTGTTCGGAGCTGCTGATCAGATGTACCCAGGAGGCCCCATGGGAGGAGCACCTGCAGAGAGTGACTATCCGACGTATTCCCGTTCGAGGTCCAGCTTGAATACCAGCTCATCAGGCCGGGAGGCATACAGTACGGATAGCTCTGCGGAGCACGGTGGGCATTGGGTTGAGGGCGATGAGAGCCCGTCCTTGTTGTATACTGACAGAAGTAATCAGCAGTTGAGCAGTAAGTTAACAGACCAGTATAGGCAGTTAGATAGGAGCGGACATGACCCTGGAGAAACCAGGGGCGGTGTCTTATTGAGAAGACCATCTAGGGACAGGACCGCCCAAGCATTTTATTGATGTGCAGGGTTTGGGCTGTAGAGAAATAATGTAATGTCGCCTGTAATATTATCTCGCTGCAATGTGTAAAAAGAGAGGAGAAATGTGGTAGTCCATAGAAGTTAAATGTCTAACTTGATGACATAATCCCGAGGAACCTGAAACAAACTTTGCATTTTCCATGGGATCGACATAGTAGTAGATCATAAGATCAATCCAAAAGTTTATTAGAGCAATTCCAGCAGCACACCTACTCCCAATTTAGGTAATGGAGGCTAAAAAATCAACTCTAGCAGGCCTTCTACCACATCCCTAGATTTGTTGACTTCCTATTTTTTCCAACTACCTATTTCTGTTGGCCTCCTACAGTCTATTACCTATTTCTGTTCTTCTATAGTCCTATTCTGGACTATCCAAATTTTTTTCTCTGATTCTTCTTCACCCCACGACTCCACTCGCGTGACCTGCATGACATGCTCAACGACTCCACTGGCGTTTGCCTAGCCACCGCATCGATGGTCGACGATCGGCCACCGGCGGCCGCTCAGCCGATGCCGCTCGCCCAGTCACCGTCCGCTCAGGCGCCAGCCTAGCTATTGACGGATCTAGGGCGCGGCCTGCCCTACCTAGCGCGACCCTGCCCCGGCGCGGGCGCACCTCCACCTTGCCTCTGCTCCAGCGCCGACGCCCGCCTCGACACTGCCGGCGCATCTCCCTGGCGTCTATGGCGAGAAGAACATGAGAGAGGATGACATGGGTCGCACATGTTGTTTTCTGCTATGATAGTTTTGGAAGGTCTATTTTATGTAGTACTACCGGAGAAAAACAAAGGTAGTGTTGAAATAGGTGGCTCACCAAATTAAGAAGGGCCTAATTTAGATAACACCGTTGGACGTGCTCTTAGACACCGGCTATGGAATCTGTGGGACTAAGCCTATTTGGTTACCAGCGAGTGCCGGCCACGCCAAAGATGTGGCAATGTGCGGCGCGCCGCCCTGGTGGCATGAATTTTAGCCGCCACACTCTGTGGCAACTTTTGTACTCAGATTTTTTTTTGGCAGCTTCGTTTTGCGTGGCGAGCCACACTGTAGCGTGGCGTACTACGGCGAGCAACCAAACACTCCCAAAGCTCTGGGTTCGTAGCCCTGCAGCCGCATTAATTGCATGGGCCAGGTGATGGCCAGGACCAGTATATCGGATAAGGTGATACTGTCGACCGTTGGGGCCTACTATCTGCTGGTTCTGGTTGGCTTAATGCATCACGTGCTTGTTGATAGCCATTGTTGAGCTTGTGGACACCCAGTGACCCAAAAACCATAATTTCTAGCTAGTTCAGGTTGGCACACTTACCATGTTCGCTGGTTAGTTTCAGCCAGGTTTATTCAATCAGGCAACAGTTTTTTTTTCTCAAAAAAACCAGCACCAACCAACCTAAATCAACCCATATAACAACCAGCGAACAGGCCTACTATCGGATGTCGATCGCCGATCGATGACAGAGAACGACAGTGATCGGAGCACACGAATGACGACGTAAGAAAATGGATAGACATGAGATAAGTAGCACGGTTATTCAGAAGCGAGTCACCGAACTCAGGTTCGTTGCTGGAGTGACGAGAGTCCTTATAAGCAAAGGTACACCATACTGTATAGAGCATCTCCAAAAGTATCCTGTATGTTATTCTCCAAAATATGGTGTTTGCCAACTCTCAAATAAAATATGGAGAGGAATAAAAGAGGCTATCTTCAAGAATACTCTATATTTAACTTCCAAAATATTAAAATTGTAGACCCACGCACTAATTTACGGCGTGTTTTTTTTTCCGTCACGAGGTCGCGACCCCCGTTGCATCTAGGTCACCACCGCTCGCCTTCACCCTTCTGCTATACAGGAAAATCAGACCACGCTCTGAATGTCTCGTGGTAGTTCCAACTCACCCTAGCCGATATGGATACCGAGCGAGTGCACGATGTGGGACGCGTGGCCGCCGCCTCTTCGCGGAGAGCAGGAGCTGTTGCCCCGGAGGCGCACCACCTCCGCGTGTTCTGGCTCGCCACCGCCCTCGGCGCCGCGCTCTTCTCTGCCTCGGCGGTGGTGGTTCGCGGCGCGGACGGCTGGCTGCTCTTCCCGATGACATCCTCGCCTTCGCTGGTCTACTCGTCTCGCTACCTCTGGCACACGTAGCGGTCGCTGGCTTCATCGGCCATGGCACCAGGGAACAAGACCCTGAACCAAGCATACCGCCCCGGAGGATCTCCCCTCATCGCCGTACGCCGCCGCTTAGTTCCTCTCGCGCGCGACCTTCAGTTGGATCAACTCCCTCATCAACCAGGGCTACGCAGCAGAGTCCCTCAAAACCGAAGACGCGTGCCCCGTCTCTCTGGCCACCGCGCGGTAGGCGGCGACGCGCTATTCATGTCCAATTGACCGCGCGCCGCGGGAGTCGCACCGGTTGGCGTGGCACTCTGGTGGTCAGTTTTTCCGGCGCAGCTTGTCCGATTGCGTTTCTTGGCCTCACACGCCTAGGTGCCTTGTACGTCGGCCCGTCGCTCATCGACCGGTTCGTCGAGTTCATCCGCCGCGGTAGACTCGCCGAGGAGGTTGATCGCCGCCGTCTCCACCCGCGAGTACAGCACGAAGCCGGAGGTCAGACGTGTTGTAGGTCGGAGCCTTCGCGATGGCGCGAAGGAGAGGAGGTGCGGGAAAGAGTCGCGGTGCCACGCGGGAAGGAGGCGGCGCGGTGAAGAGCGGACGCGCGCGAGAAGGCTACGCGTATTTTTACGCACGATGCCGGTCTTTTGCCAATTACCAAAAGATGGAGAAATGATATGGGATCCTCCTAGAGATGAGTTTTTCTCTCTCTTTTTTTAAAAAAAGGGAAATGCTATGCTCCAGGCGCCTGAGAATTTAGTTATTGCTCAGGCGACCAACCTGGAACGTCCATTTCTGATCGAACAGGTCATAGATCGTCTTCTTCGGTCGGGCACCGGTGACATATTCGATCGCCTGGTAAGTAATCTAATTTCAGGCATCTGACCTTTAGGAGGTGTGAAAAAAAATAAGAAAAAGATATACGGGGATCTCTTGGAGATGCTCTGCAAAGTTCCCAGCGGTTCCTCAAAATTCAGCTACAAACGATCATTAGCGGCGTACGTGGTGGTGACTCCAGGAGTCCAGGTTCAATTCAGATCACCCGATCACGGCTGAAACGCCCGTACGAGCCACTGTGATGACGTACGGTCCAAGGCTCCACGCTGAATTCCTGTACCCAGCTCCTCCCCGAGCGAGCCGTACACGCCTTGCCGCGCATGCAGCGCTCTCGTTCCGATCCCGTTCGCGTCCCGCGTCCCGACTCCCTCCCGGACCAGCACTAGCACAGGACGCTCCTCCGGCGGCCCGCACGCCAAACGCCCGAACCGCCTGATGCCCACCGCGCGCGCGCCCCGCGCATCTGCCATGGCCATGCGTGCACACCCGCGCGCTTTGCCTTTGCGGCGCCGGCCGCGCGCAAATTAAACACGCGAAATTAACGGCCATGATGTGCTCCTTCAACACGCTTGGTATCGATCGATCAGTCCGTGCCCACGCCGGTTGCGCGTCGCCGGCACATGGAGCAGCGCGCGCGAGGTCGCCGTGGCCAGCTCCCACCTATATCTTGCCGTGCCGTCAAAGGATGCGGCGGCGGTGGCCCGGCCGTCCGGCCGGTAGATGATCAGTCCGAATCGATGGCTCCGCGCTCTTCGACTGATCTGTTTTTACACCAAAGCGTCAACCTCACCGGCTGGCCGGCCGGAAGACACGTAGCCTCGCCCTCGCGCGTACGAACATGGATGCATGGCGAATGTACAGCAGTCTATCCAGGAGCCACCCACCACCACCCGTGGGGGTCTCAGTCAATATTAGGGCAAAAGAGGCAAGCAAGCCGTGATCGTGAATTCGTGAGATGTCAAAAGATTACGAGATCAAAAGCAGCAGGGCCCAGTCGCAGCCACGTATTATCATTCGCCGCCCCGGATCCGGTGGCCAATCCTGTCTGCATGCCCCTCCCGTTTATCCTCTATTCCATTCCCGGCTTTATATCTCGCCGACCGGCTCTAAAATCCAAAAGAAATCCAGTCGAGCGTCCAGCTGCCAATGGCTCATCTCACTTTTAATGTCCCATAACATAAATCGTCCCACCCCGTCCCGCGAAATTAAAATTAAGGCCACGTTTAGTTCATCCAAATTCGAATTTTATTTGGTAAAAGAAGATTCAAACACGTGACTAATCAGATACTTCAAAGCGTTAGTATTAAATGTTGACAAAATCAAAAATAATTGTGTAATTAGTTTTTCTTTATGAGATTCTATATTTAACGCAATTAGTCGATAATTGAACCGCAAATATTTGATAAAATAAAACGTGTAGTAACTTTTTAAAAGTTGAGGTAGAACTAAGACGTAAATCGTCCCACCCCGTCCCGTCCCTTAAAAACTAAGACGGACCCATCCCATCATCATGTCTCTCAACCATACGATACCTTACACGCTGCGCCCGAGCAGTAGGTCTACAGCTAGCTGCTACTGCTGAGCCCCGCCTCTCGCCGTCTGACACGTCGCTATCGCTATCGTTTGCCGCGGCGGCATGGACCGGGAGGAGGGCCTTTACGGAGGCCGCGGCGACGGCGGCAGGCTCCTGGTGGTCCAAGACCTCCATCAGCCGATGGAGTGCTTCTCCGACGAGGTGAACAGCCGAAACTGCGGCGAGGAGGAGGAGGAGGAGGCGAACGACGGGCCCAGCGACGGGGCAGCAGGAGGAGTCGACGGGCCGGCGAGCGTCGAGGCCGGGGCGAAGCGGAGGCGGGGGCGGCCGCCGGGGTCCAAGAACAAGCCGAAGCCGCCGCCGGTGGTCACGCGGGACGTGGAGCCCGCGGTGGCCATGCGCCCCCACGTGCTCGAGATCCCCAGCGGCGGCGACGTCGCGCGCGCGCTCGCGGGCTTCGCGCGCCGCCGCGGCCTCGGGATCTGCGTGCTCGCGGGCACGGGCGCCGTCGCCGACGTCTCGCTCCGCCACCAGGCGGCGTCGTCCGCAGACGGAGGAGCTGCCGCGGTCGTCGTCTTCCGCGGCCGGTACGAGATCCTCTCCATCTCGGCCACCTTCCTGGCGCCGTCCATGTCCGCGGCGGTGCCCCGCGCCGCCGCCGCCGTCTGCAGGGACCTCTCGATATCGCTCGCCGGCCCGCACGGCCAGATCGTCGGGGGCGCTGTGGTGGGCCCTCTCGTCGCCGCCACCACCGTCGTTGTTCTGGCTGCCGCTTTCACCGACCTTACCTTCCACCGCCTCCCCGTCGAGGAGGACGCGTCAGCAGCGTCCGTCTCCGGCAGTGGCGCCGAAACCGACGAACACCGTCACCGTGGGCACGGGCATCAGCAGCCACAGGAGCATCACGACGCGAGCGGGTTGCACCCGCAGACCATGTTGGCTCCGGCGGCGACTCAGCCGGTGCCCTTGTACGCGCGCCAGTCCCAAGAGTTGTGGCCGCCGGCGGCAAGTGCAGAGCGCCCACGCCCGCCGTATCAATAGCGGCCCCGAGCCTCCGACAACACAATGGTTTTTTTCTTGACATCAGAGTCTGCTCGATCCGTCGTAACTATACATCTGATTGTTTCGTTCTGCCTAATTTGTATCGAGACATTTGATGATCTGGCTAGTGTTAGGGTTTTTTAGTATCTCATACATTGATGCTCTAGCTAGTTGTCACTACGTACTACTTTTAATTTGTTAGGCCTTGTTTAGATACCTTTAAAATTTAAGTTTTTTCACTCTCTCTTCATCACATTAATTTTTAGCTGTTTGTATGGAGCATTAAATGTAGGTAAAAAAATAACTAATTGCATAGTTTAGTTGGAAATCACGAGATGAATCTTTTGAGCTTAGTTGGTCTACGATTGGACAATATTTATCAAATAAGACGAAAATACTACTATTTATCGGGTTGAAATTTTTTTCAATCTAAACAAAGCCTTAGGGTTCAACGTTTCTGTTTACGTAATGAGTTGACATATCTGATGCCAATGGCGGTATCAAGACATGCAAATGACAGTGTGATTTACTTAAGAGTTTGTTAGGGTAGCAGGTAGTAGGGCAATAGGGCTGGGGTTTTCTAGGTTTGGCCTCATTCGCTTGTCTTAAATTTGGTTTTTTCGGTTTATTTTTTTAGCCGGAACAATATTTTTCTCTCACAACAATTCAGTCGGAACAGTATTTTTTCAGCAGTTTCAGCTAAAGTTCAGACCAGCGAACGGGGCTTTTGTTTGTTTGCGGAGCTTATTTTTGTACTCGTATCCATCTCAAATTCATCATCCGCATATATATGTTAAACAGATTGCGGTATAAGTTAATTTAAATTTCACCTAATCTATTTTAACATACGTGAATTAAGCTGGATATAAATGCATCTAAATAAGCATAGATGGTAAAAGGTAGATGGCACCGGACATGAGGCAAGGTGGTAGGGTGCCACCTTCATTAGAGGTTGTAGGTTGGGCCGGGATGGTAGTAGAAGCGTCGCGATACGAGTGGTCATATAGTTGGTAGCGGCTTTGATGACATAGGTCCGATTGATTGCATGTACTGTATTAAGCTTAGTCTGTATTAGACTTTATGCAGCAAAACCTAAGTCAACATAAATATATGTAGCGTCTTCGTGTTTGATTATTTTGTATAGGCAAGGCACATATGATAAAATTGTGTTTGTTTATTTACATTTTATTTGCATACATATAGTTACATTATATGTTCTACTCTCTTCGTCGGTGAATAAATCAATTCCTAGAGTTGTTTTAATCGACACTTTATTATGTTTGATCGAATTTATAGACAATCTAGGAATTGATTTATTCATGGATTGAGAGACTATGAGAGGTTTTATGTTGACTTGTTTACATTTGACTGGATTTATAGACAATCTAGGAATTGATTTATTCATGGAGGAGGGGAGTATTACATGTTTTATGTTTCTAGTAAAGGTATAGGATGTAATAATACAGAAAAAACCAATCATAATAGTTAACGGGGTTGAATTGTACGTGGAGAAGTTAAGAGTTGGGAAGCTATGTATGAGCCGTTGGATTAAATAAAATCAAATGTATATAAATTCGATAGATCTTTGGATCCAAAATCTATCAAGATGTCTAAGGTACCGTTTGTTTCCTTAGGGATTTCTAAGAATCTGGATTAAAAAAACTGATGTGTTTTATTGGGTTTTGTGCCTGTATGTTAAAATTCTCTAGAATATGAACTGTTTGGGGATAACATATTCAACATGTTCACTTGTTGGTTTCAGTCAAGACTTATCAGCCATGGTACAACGTTTTTCTCCCACAACAAACCATCACCGGCCGGGCTTATCAGCTCAGAAACCAATCAGCGATCAGTCTGATTGATATTTCTGAGATTTTTTATCTGGATTATTAAAATTCTGTGGTATTTAAACAGGGCCTAAGCCTAACGTGACCCTTTACTTAATCCTATTTTCTGATAGTCGTCGAAGTATCTATGCAGATGGGTGATTAGGCTGCTAGACTTCTAGTAGAGTGTGATGAATTAAGGTCTCGGGTGATTCCGTGAGACCGTGATGAGCTTGGGGAGGTAGTCTTAGGCGATAGGAGAACAATAGTGGCGGCAAACAAGGGAGGTAGAAGAATGTCCTAGCATCGGGTTATTAATATTAGCAAGCTAGCGATCGGTGGTGATAGATGTAGCATCAAGAGTCGTCGTTCAAGATTGAGGTTAGGGAACCAGAGAGCGGACACGTCGTCGTGTTTGGCCGGTGCTTTGGCAAGATCCTATATATCCTCTGCTTGCGGCAGCCTCTCTATCACGCTGTTACGGACACCATCCGTAATGGTAGCTTATCACTGGTATTTTTCTCTCTAAGCCCTTGTTTAGTTTCATCTCAAAATTCCAAAAAGTACTACAGTACTTGTCTCATCGAATGTTTACGGATTAAATATAGATAAAAAAAAAACTAATTGCACAGTTTGATAAGAAATTACGAGACAAATGTTTTGAACCTAATTAATTCATATTTAAACATTAATTACTAAATAAAAATGAACATGCTACAGTAACCCTAAATTCCAAATTTCTAGAACTAAACACGCGCTAAGCTTAGCTCTTCTCGTCTCCAGACCGGCGGACCCTAGTTTTTTTTTACCATTCAGACCCTAGAAAATGTAACTATACATAGATCGCAAATATCCTGGATTTTTCTGACGATTGCAGGATAGTAAATAATTATTTTATTTGGAGTTATGACATTTGCCCTTGTTTAGACAAAATTTACATTTCACGTCACATCGAATCTTGCAGATGCGTGCGTGGAGCATTAAACCGAAAATAAAAACTAACCGATGGTGACAGGCGAACATTTTGAGTCTAATTAGTCCATGATTGAACACTAATTACCAAATAAAAACGAAATTGCTACAGTAGCCAAATTTCGCACTTTTCGCGAACTAAACGCGCGCTTACATTTCACTGTACGTACCGACTACCGATGGTGACAGGCCTGACGTCCCAGCCTATCTCTGATCTCTTCGTCAGATATGTGCGGATATGGTGACAGGACAGGCGGCCATGCATGCATGGCAGCACGACAGGATAAGTGCATGAACCTGATGGATCCGGTCCGGCCTGACTTCCGGCCGGGAAGAAGCCATTGAGGCCCTCAAAATCCAAAAATTTTCAAGATTTCCGGATCAGATCGAATCTTGCGACATATATATAGAGTATTAAATATAAATAAAAAAATAATTAATTATATAGTTTGTTATAATTGGTGAGACAAATATTTTAAGTTTAAATAATTCATAATTAGATATTTTTTTGCCAAATACAAACGAAAGTGCTACAGTGTTCGTTTATTTTCCAAACTGGATGGATCTAAACCTGAACAAACATGCAACATGCAAAGGTTGTGCCAGTGCACGTTGCGCCTTCACACTTTCGCTTTCACGGCCTTCGCTCAGCTGGAAATCTCTCACCCAGGGTCACGCCGGGAATCGTCAGCCGTGCCGTAGAGCAGCGGCGCGCTGTGCTTTCCGGCTTTCCGCGCGTACAGACGGACCGGGGCTGTTTGGTTTGAGCCCTGGACTGGGGAGCTGCACCCAGACACATGCAATCGACCCCAGGCGTCCAAAACCTAACGCCTGGGATGTATGCCTGTGCCAGACAGATTTGCCAGGGCGTGAACCAAACTAGACGTGGAATGCATGGCTATTTTCCCCACCTCCGTCCTCTCGTCCATTCCATGCGTTTATGAATGGGATATTTAACTTTTTACTATTACGACGGAGGTCGTCTCTTCGGATAAGCGCTCTTAAAATTATTTCTACATATTTATCATCGAAAGAAAGCATTTGATACATTTTTACCATTTTCGCTGACGTGGCACGCCAACTCAACCTGACAGCATAGGCCGACCACGGGAAATGACATTTTTATCCCTCATCTATTTCTTCTATCTCTATCCCTTCCTCGCTCGAGCTCCGGCCATGGCCGACGATGGGATCCATGGCGGTGGCTGACAGGACATAGGGGAAGTTGGGAGCGAGGCGTCGGGGCCACGGCCTGCGTAAGTCCACGGTCGCGCCCGACGCCGCCGACGAACATGGCGGCACCTAGAGCACGCGTAGGAGCACGACCTCCTCGGCGTCGGTGACGAACATGGCGGCCCCGTGCCTCCTCTGCTTTCTCGCCGGTGGAGGACGCGCATCCCGACCCACGACGAGCGCGCGCCGCGTCTCTTCGTCGCGTGATCGCTTTGCGGTACTGTGAACCCGGCTTCCCCGCCGGCGACAAACATGGTGGCACCTCGCCGGACTTAGAGCTTCGCGCGGCGGCGAGAGGGAGGCCGGACCTCGCAGCGCCCGGGGATGGGGGGGGGCAGCGACCGAAAGGGGAGGAGCTGGACCTCGCGCGGCCGACCATGGGGGAGGCACGCCGGGATGGGGACGCACTGCAGCTGTAGAGCCCTCTCGCCATGACAGAGCCACGCTGGCGGATCTCGTACTGCGTTAGCCATCTGAGCAAAGACTACTAGGCTGGGGTGGTGCGCAGACCTCGTGCTCGCCGGCTTCATCTGCTGCTGCTCTGGGAGGGAGGATGAGGCGGAGCTGAGAGGCGTGGAGGCCGAGATGCATCTTTACCGAGCGATGAGGATGAGACGGACGAAGAAGAAATAGATGAGGAGTAACAAAGTCATTTTGTATCCCATGGAGGCTTCCCTACATGTCCTGCCATGTATGCAAAAATGGTTTAAAGTTATGAATTCTTTTCTCTAGATGGTAAATATGTAGAAACAATTTTAAAAATGCTATTTAAAGAGATGACATCTATTATAATGGTAAAAAGTTAAATTGAATGAATGGAGGTCACAGTATACCACCCAGCTCCTCTATGCATGGGTGCAACCACGCAGCCGTTCGTTTCAGCTGGATGCGCGCCACAGGAGTCCAACGGAGGAAACCCCTGCAGGGCGGGAGAACGATCGAAGTGTCGCGGTGCCGAAGCAAAGAGACCTCTCAGCTCTCAAGGAGAGTCAAGGGTTGGGTTCGCCGACGATGCTGCGACTGCGAGCGACAACGCGCAGCTTTCGGAAAGCCTGGGATGGATGGGATGGGATGGGATGGGATGGGATGGGACGGATCGCGATGTTGATATAACCGATAGTACGTTGCAGTAGCGGCTACAGTCCCCGCGCGTCGCGTGCTGTCTCGGCTTTCCAAGGAAGGCTCCGATGATCCGATCCATTCTTTGCTTTCACGGCTTTCTAGTCTACTGCCTGCCTGCACTTCCCGCTGCCTGTGGCCCGTATGTTTCCTTCCCTCGCTTGTCTGTGTGTCGATAGCTTTAACTTATTTATAAAAAATACGTGCAACATTTTTATCTCTAAATAAATTTATTAAAAAATAAATTTAAATATCTATTCAATAATACTAATTATATATTATAAATAATAATATTTTTTAATATATATTTAATCATTCTTAAAAAGCCAAAACAATCATTTGGGACGGAGTGAGTACCTGTGAGCGACTCCGGTGTTAACATGCCCATGCGCATATATATGCGATGGCTTCTCAAGCATTGCTGCTAACTAGTACTGTACTCCCTTCATCGTTCAAAAGAAAGGTGTCGAGGAGCCATCCTAGTACAAGTTTTCAGCTCATCAACTAAGGCCTTGTTTAGATTGAAAAAAATTTCAACCCGATGAATAGTAGCACTTTCATCTTATTTGGTAAATATTGTCCAATCGTGGATCAACTAAGCTCAAAAGATTTATCTCGTGATTTCCAACTAAACTGTGTAATTAGTTATTTTTTTTATCTATATTTAATGCTCCATACAAACGGCTAAAAATTGATGTGATGGAGAGAGAGCGAAAAAACTTGGAATTTTGAGGGTATCTAAACAAGGCCTAAATGTTACACTCAAAGCAGGGATAAGAGAATACCAAACGGAAGACAATAAAATATAAAAACAAATTCTATTATTATTTTCACCTGTTTTTGGCAAAAAAATGTCTAATCTCTCTTCGAAATGGGAGTCTTGCTAGTGTTTTCCTTATATGAAGCTCTCTTAGGCGCCAAGTAGTAAGCTATAGTATCATTGTCAATACCGATAGGAAAAAAGACGTCTCCAACTTCCGTCAAAGTCCAATTTGCCCACAAATAGCAAAATTGTCCTGTTTCAGCTTTCAAAAATCTGTCTGAATTTGCTTTCTGTGCGGTTTGGAAATCGGTTTTAACGATGTCACGTCAGCCTGCCTTTTGGTAAATCTAACTACGTTGATAATTTAGGGAGGTCTATTAGACTTCATAAAAAAACTAAAGAGTACATTTAGAATGGATCGATGTTCTTTTGGACAAATATCCAATTAAGAATTCTAAAATATGATATGTTCTTAGAAAATTCATAAAAAAATGGTTTAACTTAGAGATTTATGAAACCAGTTTCAGCTCTTCTTTAAAATCATGCTCTACCTTATGATGCCACTTGGAATTATTTGAATCTTGTATGGTCTTATTTTGGAGTTTATTTGCTATTAGTATATGCTCTCATTATCTATTATAATTACTCTACGTTGACTCAAGCAAGCCCCACCAATTAGATACCACCGTAGCACAGAAAAACATGCTTTATTTTCTATTCCTTATTTACAAACATGCAAATGAACCCATTCAATGAGATTGTATCTATTATCATGATTTTAGGAAAAATATGAATTTAGTCCTTATCTTTTCGAGTTAGAACATATTTTCAAATAATGTTCTAAGATTGAATCATCTTTTTTTGGATTTTTAGTTGCCTATTTATTTAGAAAAATATTTGAATATTTTTTAGCACTTTTTGTCATATAATGTATAATTACCTTCTTAAACTATCAACATGCCTCATTTTATGTATCTCGTGGCTGACATGATGCTAATTCAGCCAAAATCGTTTTCAAAACCATCCTAAGAGCAATTTCAGTGTTTCGAATTTGGAGGTCAAAAAACCAGTTTTTTTTTTTTTTGGCAGAGACAAATTGCATTCCGGCTGAAGTTGAAGAGGTCAGATGGACATTTTCCGCACCAATATGGACTTTAGATTCCTCTCGCCGAAAGAACAAAACGGGCTTTAGGCATGGTATACAGCCCAACCCAACGACCTTAAGACGCGGACTGTTTCAGCCCAACCAACCGGCCTGTTTGAACCCACAAAAACTCTCCTCTCTGGACTCTTGCCACTCCACGAGCACCACCAGGCCATCCCCGTATACCCATTTCATTGTTGGTCGGAACGCAGCGCGGCGGCGGCGGCGGCGAGAGGAAGAGAGGGGAGAGTCGGCAGGACCCAGCAGGCCTAGGGAGGAGGCAGCGGCGGGCCGGAGAATATGAGCGGCAACGGCGCGAAGAAGGTGGTCGATGTGGCGGTGAAGGCCGGCAAGGCGATCGACTGGGACGGCATGGCCAAGATGCTCGTCTCCGAGGAAGCGCGCAAGGAGTTCGCCACCCTCCGCCGCACCTTTGATGACGTCAACCACCAGCTCCAGACCAAGTTCTCCCAGGTGCCCGATCCCGCTTTTCTCCTTCCCCCTGGGCTGATCTGACCTAGGGTTTCCAGATCTGGCGCCGCTCTTCCTGCGCTGACCCCTTCCTCTTGATGGATCGATCCGTTTGAGTAGTCTATGTACAAATGGCGTCATGCGGGGGTAATCGAGGCAATCGGGTCTGTTTGCTTTTGTTAGTGCGCGGGCGTTTTATATATGATTACATTACATTTTTCTTGAGCGCTTGTGGTCTCATATTGATGTAACGTTGTTTGATTCCTAGTTATATTTGTACAAATTAGGATAGCTCCCAGATAGCTGTTAGTTGAAATTCAGTGCCAGCTATGCTGCATTTTCACTTTGTGGTCATTGTTTCTTTAGTTTTAGTATTGATCGGTAATGAACACAGCAACTGGACACTGCTAGAACCATTGCAGTTTATCCTGTATTTGGTCAACTTTGAAACCGTGCTCAAGCCCTCCACTACCTAGGATCTGGGAAACTCTTTTGTTATGAGAAGATTCCGTTCAGTTTCTGATGAGAGAAGATGGAGGCATTGCATTTGAATAATTGAGTGATTTCAGAGAAAATACCTATTCTATAAAATATAGAAGGACAACTTTTTTTGAGACCAAAGAGGGCCATTTTTGGCTTCATATGTGAACAAAGTGTTGGCTTTTCTGCTCAAACGGTTTGTTTTAGCCTTCTGAGTTGTAAGTTTTATATTATTCAAACTGCAATTACATATGCCTTGGTAGGCTGCAAGCTTCCTTTGAGATAAGATCAGTATGGAGTTGATTGAGTGATATCTCTTGTCACGTTGGATGCTTTTCTTCTTGTTCCTTTGCTACACTATCTTGAAAGTTCTTGGGGGGCAGCTGAGAAATGCAATATCCCTCAAACTTGCTGTTAGAGTACGTCATGAGCCTATTGGGCCTGGGCTGGCGGTATAGCCCGCTAGTGTTAGGGTTAATTAGAGATAAGGGTCGCTTGCTTAAGGGTCAAGTAAGCCTTGCTTGGGAGTCAAGTAAACCTCTCTATATAAGGAGAGGAGATGTATTAATCTAATCAAGCAAGCATTAAGAAGGAAATCCCTTCCCTCTTGCTCGGCCGTGGGCAAGGCCCCCGTCCGGCCTCCGGCCTCCCTCGCAGCCCCAGACGCCACAATTATGGTCGTGAAACAGTGCCCGCTTTACTGTAGCACCGCGGGTACTGTATCCCGCCCGACGCCACCTCTCCCTCTCAATCCTAGCAGCCACATAACACTTGCAGTACTGTATCTTCCACACGTATTAGTTCTATATCCTAGATCAATAGATCTGTGTGTTCTCTAAATCTTGTACTTATTTTATTTTTGTAGGAACCCCAACCGATTGATTGGGAGTACTACAGAAAAGGAATTGGATCAAAAGTGGTGGATATGTACAAAGAGGCTTATGAAAGTAAGTATCCTTGTACGACAAACCTAATTTCAATTATCGAATCTAAAAGGTGTGTTTTCTGTGAACATCAAGGATATTCTAAAGTGTTTGTTGTACTTTGTTGATTATCTTGTTTTTGCATTGTGCAAAATTTTCTGGTCTGTTGATTTTCAAGCTCCTTTCTAGTTACTGTCCAAAGATTCATACTCATGGATATCCCATATAGATCTTTGATGCTCACAGATCAATCCACCAATGTGTTTTTGGTTTCAGCTCCTTCTGGTATAACAATCGCCTCAGTGTGTGTAAAACTATAGAGTACTGTTAGAAGGACAAGTCATTATATGTGCCTCCATTAGTCTTTCTGTTGGATACTTGTGTTGCAATATGATAGCATTTCTTTTACTACAAGCTATAGACATGTAAGGCTATGTATCATATTGTTTTTAACTTTTAATGGACCTTGGTCTATTAAAAATACATTCCTCTGTACACATACACCTCAATTTGTTGCGGCGGATGGCCTACACTAGTCCTTGGTCTATTCGCTATTGAATGTACTTCTCACGGTGATTGTTAGTCCTACATATGTCATTTTGCTTCTATATAATTCTGTTCTGTCTGCCCGCTTTCTGAGGTAGTAAACTTGAAATAAATGCAGGCATTGAGATCCCGAAGTACGTCGACACAGTTACTCCCGTGTACAAGCCAAAGTTTGATGCTCTGGTCAGCAGCTACTGCTCTCACACTGTTTTGTCTTTTTAAGTTCATTGTCTGAAAAATTGTTCTGTTTGTGTGTTTTGTATCTTGAGTTCTACCAACATTTCCTAGATGAGTGCATCCAATTTTTTTAGTTCTTTATTAACCCCTTATCGCTGATGTGCTTTTTTTTTGGTGCTTATGTTGTTACCTGTAGGTCGTTGAATTGAAGGAGGCTGAGAAAGCGTCTCTGAAGGAGTCAGAAAGGATAGAGAAGGAAATTGCTGAACTCAAGGAAATGAAGGTAGGGGATATTCTTCAGTGCTCATATAATTCCATTTTTTCCTGAATCATTTGCATGTATCGTCATTGTTAAGATAACATACCCTTTCGCTTTAATATCTTGTTTGTGCGTACAGAAAAAGATTAGTACAATGACAGCAGATGAGTACTTTGAGAAGCACCCTGAACTCAAGAAGAAATTTGACGATGAAATCCGTAACGATTACTGGGGATATTGAAGAGATTGGAGAGAACTCTTATCTTGCCATTTCCATGTCTGTGAAGAACCAATAATTTTTCTGTGCCCCGAGATGTATAGGGGAAATCTGCAATCTCAAATTGGTGGTTTCCATAGCATGTGCACGGGGTTTGGGTGGAATGCCTACAGAATTGACTGTGTCAAGCTTTCTGGAAATTCCATCAAAACATCTTTTGTTTGATCTCATCATTTTGAAGAGGATCCCAGCTTTTGTCATACAAAGATTATGATATGTTCTTAGCTCCTTTCTACTTGAATAAGGGGATTTCTGCACACCCGTTTCCTCTACTGACCTTCTGTGACGCATTGGTCTGAATCCTTAAATGTTTGTTCGGTGCAAGTGTGGCACTTGTCCTACTTTATGATTGTTAGAAAGTCGAAACTGCCGTCTTGGACATCAGCCTTCAAAACGTAATGTTTATGGATGCAAATATTAATGTATGTACTTGTGAAGGAAGAACCTACGATTCTTTGTTGAACTTAAGACATGATTTGCCCTACTTTTTTGAACGTAATGATTTGTCCTACTAAATCAAAGTGAAAATGAAAAGTGCCTCTCAGGTGCACGTGGGATTGGACATGGACTGTCCAATGTCCAACTGGACCTTTTCTTCTTGGATTGCATTGCACAAGTACCGGCCTCCAGGCTCAACACTACTCGTCGCGGGACCTGATTTTTTGTTTTTTAGCCTATTTTTTGATTTTTTTTTTACAAAATATGCTCCTGAAGGTATGCTTTTAAAATCTAGACCCTTAGCTCGGCGTCATCATTGGTGGCGTCGAGCTTACACGTCTCGGCGTCATAGATTTTAGCGTCTAGGTCTTGGGCTCAGCGCAGACATGGCGGTGACTTGGCAGGCACCTTAGCGCCGTAGATCTTGGCGCCGAGCTTGACGCTGTGGTTATTGACGCCGAGAACGGCGCCAAAATCTATGGTGCCGAGGTGATATTTTAACCCGGCGCCCAACCTTTCTACCCGAGCCTTCTTTCTCTTCTTTCTCCTCCCTCTCAGGTTTTTTCTCTCCCCACTTTGCCCTACCTCAATGAATCGGCATATTGGACCTTGAAAACTTTTGATTTGATCCGTAAATCTTCGAGAGCAAGGTATTCTCGCTCCCTCCTAGTTTTTTTTTCAAATCGATTCGGTATATATTAGTCGGATTTTTCAACTTAAGAATCGTCATTATTAGGGTCTTATATAATTTTAATATTTATATTATACAACCGTAGGATGCCAAGACGTGGAAAAGCTACCAAACCAAGGTAACCTTAGCGCAGATTGTTATGATATGGGTTCATTGTTGTGGATCAAATGGAAAACCCTAGGTGTAGGGTTTAATGTTTATTGCTTTCGGTTCTTAGAACAAAAATGACTAAATTGTAGTTATGATCGGATGACCGAAAATACCTTTGACCCATTGCCTCTGCCTAGTGGTGTTCCAGTGTCCATGTGCTTTTGCGGCGATCCTTATAAGGTAGCCAAGTCTGATGAAGAGGACACGTATAGGCAGATGTATTGGATGTGTTCCAATTTTGCGTTTGAGCCTACATTTCGTCAACGCTACATTAACAAGATGATGAGGAATTGATATTTGTGTCATATGACATCTTGCATGTTTTTTTGTTTTGTAACAATTACATGATTTTGAGCAGTGGATCGACACTAAGATCAAGCCTGAAGACAAGGAATGGATGTAGAAACGGTTGCAGTGGGAGGCAGAGGACAAGAAGATGATGGAGAAGATACGCGGAGAGGGGGCTGCAGAAAAGGAGCATAAGGAAGAGGAGGAAAGGAGGCGTGTTGCTGTGTACAGGGAGGAGAGGGAGAAGAAGCTTGAACGTGCATGCCGAGTGAAAGCAGCGATGGAGGAGAATCCCCATGCCCTGAGAAAGGGAAAGTGGTCTCGTTGCACTCAGTAGTCTCCATTACTTGCTAGTTCTATGGTTTATTTATGAACAATGTTGTCTATTGTTGGACTTTTCATTATGTTGTCATGTAATGCACTTTAAGTATGGACATGTTTAGGTCATGTACTGCGTTATTTAGTTTGTTGGCACGTACTTCTAGTATTATTATGTTATTTAATGTGTCATAGTATTGGACTTTTCATTATGTAGTTATTTTTATTATTTATGGTCATAATATTTAATTTAATATTGCGGACGTAGTGAAATATGATCACGTGCTGCAAACAAAATCTAACGAAGTAGGGCATTATATAATTTAACACACAAAAACATGAAATGACATGTGAGAACATGTACCGAACTAGGGTACAGAGGTCCTGAACTAAACCTAACATGTCTTAGGTAATTGAAGCGAACAAAAAGCACAAGAAATGACATGTGAGAACATATACCAAACAAGGGTATATAGTTCCTTTAACTAAACCTAACATGCCTTAGGTAATTAAACAAAATAATAAACACATAGATGTGCCATGTGAATAAGATAGGATCATCCTAATAGTGTGACCACATAGCAAAGTGTGTTGCACCTTCTCCACAGTAGCCTCCCATTGTTGTTGTTGGTGGTGGCGGGGTGACGGCGGAGGCCCCTTGTTCTTGTGATTAGGGCAGGTGCAATATGGATCATTGCAGAGTGCCTCCTATGAACTTGCACCATTGTTGTTGTCGTCGTCTTCGTCTTCCTTGTACCCGCTGCTAACTTCTCTTTATAGATCGAAGATTTGGTCCTGCAGATAGTAGATGTACTGTTGATGCGGATAAATTGGTCGAGGATCGACCCACCTAGTGAACCCACAGTTTTCTTCAGACTCGGAAGACTACAATAAGTATGTCCTGTAAGTTATAAGGGTATTCGAGAAACATATTTAACAAACAAAATGTAATAGCAATAACTCATGCTCACGGGCATTTGAAGAAGCGATGACCTCACGTGTGGAACCCTAACCTGGTCCCAAAGGTACGCCCACACTGGCTGTCAACGTGGAGGCTGACCTAGAAACCACTCATGACTAGCCAGAACCTCAGGACGGCCAACTGGTAGACGAGCCCACATCCATAGCTGGAGCAGGTACACGCATCCACCAAGTGACGATGAGGACAAAGTCCGACGACACGCCTCGCAAAGCTGCCGGTAAAGAAAACCCAACACTACAGAGCCCTAGCTGTACTGACCCACCTGGTCCCAGTCAGTGAGGGAGTGGACCCACATCCATGACGCAGTGTCACCCGTGGCGTCGGGGAAGAGAACGCATGCAAATAGGTGTACGATCCATGCCCTGCAGTTACCCAACTGTCTCCTCATCTGCCTCCTTGGGGACTGTGCGAACTCTTGTCGGAGCCGGGAGATTAGAACTCCAGAACTATGAGCCCCTTGCTCGCCAACCTCATGCCCAAGGAAGGCCTCTACTCGTGCTGTCTAACCTTCTGACCTGCATTGTCCATGCACTGCGTTGCCATGAATCCTTAGACCTAGCATCTTATGACAGTTCCGGAGCGTGACTGTCATCTCTCCGAAAGGCAAGTGAAAGCTATGAGTCTCCGGCCGCCACCTACATTTTAGACAAAGCAAGATTACATGTCAAAAATGCAAGCGCATGAACAAATGGCCATGAATGGAAGCAATGATTGAAGATAATACCTGTCAACCAACGCAGTTATGGCGCTGAGTTAAACTTGGGCAACCCACGATGAACCTGAAAAGAGATGACACCTAGGCTAGCTCTTTGCAAGAAAGGAGTGTATCTATTGTCGTACTGCATGTCCAAGAACCCATTGTGGGTTCTAGGATGAAGGAGCGGAAGGTCCTGCATAGAATAAAACATAGTCTCCCGTTACTTCACGAACACATGTACGCTGCACTGAAACTCGTACCTCCATCCACCAGCGTCGTGAGCTCTTGTCTATTTCTCCAAATCCCTCATCAAACCTGTGAGCCATTGTCTACCTTGTGCATTTGATACGGTTCTGACCTGCTCCAACTTTTTCTAAAAGTACTTGTTCTCAAGCTGTCGAGCAGCCTCCTGGAACAGATCAAAGTTATCCTTCACACCATCCTTCCGGAGTAGATTCTCGGCAAGGTGCCGAGTACACCAACGATGGTGCAAAGGTGCATACCCCTCTATCTGCTCTCGCACGACATTAAGTATGCCCTAGTGCCTATCAGATATGACGCCAACCTCCCTACCAGGCCCAACCATATATATCCGAACTACACTCAAGAACCATCCCCAACTGTCATTATTCTCCTTCTCAACCAAAGCAAATGCCAAAGGAACCAACTTATTGTTCACGTCACAGGATATGGCTATAAGAAGTGTGCCCTGGTATTTGCCAATCAAGAACGTACCATCAATGGAGAAAACGGGATAATAGTGTGGCAGAACCGCCTAATCTAATGCCTGCCATGAATACTTGTCTTCCATTAGACACTAAGTACTCAAGGGATGACACCATATTCCGCAGTTCTGTCGAGCACACCCCAGGGGAGAACTCAAAAATCCACATTTTTCCATCAGGATCACAAATGAGAGAATAAATCTTACATCATTATTAGCCATTTCTTACATCACTTTTCATGCAAGATCAGAGGATAATACTTATTGTTATAACAATGAAATATGAACACGTTATCAGAGTTATGAACAATTTAATTTAACAGCGGAATATAAACATATGATCAGAATTACATCGGAAATAAATATTTATTCATGACATGATGAAGCATTGATATATAAACTATGACAGCAGATTATAAAACTTCTATTTATAAAAAAACATTTAGTGAGAGTTATAAATAAAACTATGATTGCAACGTAAAGGAATCATCTCTGAGCCCACCAGGAGGAATTCACACCCAAGAGTCAGCTCTAGCATTCGCCTGTCACCTGCAACAAGGGGAAATAAAACCCTGAGTACTCAATTGTACTCAACAAGACTTACCCGATAGGAGGAAAGAACAGACTCTAAGAAAATGCAAGGCTATCTGGCTTGTGGGTTTATTGCATATGTAGGAAGCATTACTAAGTGTGCGTCCTTACATTCAATTTTTATTAGCAGTCAGTATTAGTTTATTAACTAACCATTCTATGTAAGCACCTGTGCTACTTTTCAAGCAGGTGGTAAGCAATCAGAATCATCTTACCATCTTTCATCTTCCAGTTCTTACTACGATGCTAGAGTGTAGACAAGCCGTTCTAGATCGTCCGGCGATTCGCGAATCAATGTGCCCAGCTGGGTACCTCGAAACACACGCCCCGCTTGTACCCCAGGCACAAGCAGGACCAACCCACTACCCTCCTGTCACGGGGTCCAGGTCTCCGTCCAAACTTGGACTCCAAGCCCCCGCCCCTGAGTCCCGGACTCAGTGCAGTGCTAGGACCTCCACCCAAAAACCACCTTGAAAGTTGGTCCGGGAAGAGCCGGAACCCATGACAAGAGAGTAACAAGTCTTTCCTGCGCTCATACATAAGTATGTGTTCAGGATAATAAGTCTGTGACCTGCCTAGAACCCAATGCAACGGTTGGTCCTTAACTGACACAGACAGGGAAATAGTGTAACCAAACTATGCCCCGTTGGCCGCAGGACACAACCTCTTACACCCACCAATACCCAAACCATATCCCTACCCGATCTCCATTTAACATTCATATATATATTCCAGGTGATATAGTAACAACAATAATATATTTCCTATTTCTCGCGAGTGACAAGCAATCACTCGACTTCTACCGGAGTCCTGTAGCATAGCAATCTATACAACCCTATCATACTAGTAAGTCTCATAGGATAACGATGTATATATGCAAGTGGGTTCCATTCAACTTCTCAAAACTTAATGCACAAATATAATTTAAAGTGTAGAAAAAGTAGGGGTTATGCACCAGGGCTTGCCTGGGTAAAAATATAACCAAAAGTTAACATTCCATCTCCGTGACATAATCCCTGGCACTATCTTTTCAGCTACTCCAGTTGATACCATCGATCCACCGTCGTTCCTATTATGATAGGTATTGATGCAAATGCATAGATGTAAATAATCAACGACAGCCGAAATGTTTAGAAATCCGATCACGCCTCACAAGCTAATGAGATAGGTCTAACGCGCTAGCCTACGTATCAACGTCATCGAGAAAGATGTCATTTTCCAACAAGTGTTTTAGTTATACAATTCCAAGGTGTTTCTTTATTCCATTCTATCGATTTAATCTTTATTCGGAATAGAGCATCATCATCTATCTAGCAAACTAATTATTCTAAAGCTACAAAAATTATAGTGAGCAGCTAATAATATTAGGAAGTTACTGTAAAATTTTCAGAGTCAACACTATCACCATTTTACCATAAAAATTCCCATAAATTCATATTTTAACAATATTAAACATTTTAAAATAATTAGAGCAACCCTAAAAACATTTTAACAATAGATAGATCATGATTTTAGGAGCCTAACAAAATTGGTTTGGCATTTTTTGTGAGTTTCTATACTTTATTATCAATTTTCAAGTATTCATCCGCTTACTGAAATTAACAAGACACCGAAAAAGGAAACAGGTTCCTTGGGCCCGAAGCGGCCCAGATCGGTCGGGTCTAGCGGGCAAAGCAGCCCAGGCGGGGGCGGGGCGCGCGAGCGGCCTAGGCGCAGCGACGACAGGCCGGTCCAGCGCGCGGGCGCGAGCGGCCTAGGCGCAACGGCGACAGGCCGGCCTAGCGCGGGGGCACGAGCGGCCTAGCAAGCCGGCCCACGCGAGAAGCCCAACGGCGGCGACACCAATTTGCGCCGAGGCCCTTATACTTTTACTTAATCCACCCGCAGGGCATCAACACTATTCATGCGAGTCACGGAAATTACATTGAGAACCCTAAAAAAGCTCCTACTCCAATACTCACCCTTCTCTTCTTCTATGAAAAGAGGAGGCACGGGACGGCTCGAACTTGGCGGGATGCTCTCGGCGACGGCGGAATAGCGGGCGCACACCGAGTTGCCACGCGGGACTGATGCTCCACGACGCGACGAGAGGAGCGTTAACACGGAATCAACGGCCGCAGCGTGACGGGACAGCAAAGGCAGCCAGCTCCTTCGGGGTTAGGTGGGTCGTGCGGTGGGCGGAGCACCACATCGGCCAGACGGCTGGCAGGCAGTGCACGTGACGATCGTAGGCCGAGCCATACGACGGTGAGTAGTGATGCTCATGAATTTAAAAGAGACACAAAAACCACGGATTAGCTCGCCAAGTTCCAACCAACATGCACTACCTTAGAGTTGACACTACCATCTCCCCAACGAAGCAACCCATACGACCAAAAGATGACCAGCGAGAAGGAAAGAGAGGCGCCAAGATAGACTGGTCGCACAGAACATCGGTTCATGGATAGAGCGCCACTATCATGGTTAACATGTTCAAAGCGTAATTGGGAAATTTTACGAGAGCATCGTGACTTCCAGACCAACCACAACCTACACCATGATCAAGTACACAATCTCGACGCAACCAGTCGTACAAAACACAGATATATTGCCTAACCAGTTTTGTTGGAATTTAAATGCCAAAATGGCATTGTCTACAATTCTTTTCCGACTTAGAGAGAACAATAACTGAGCTAGAACCAACAACCTTTAGCGCCTTTGCCAAAATTTTTAATATGCCTAAACCTAATTAATTCCAACCACTACGTATTTCATACACTAGTCCATACGTCATACTAACTCGTAGAAACAAAACATCTAGGAACTAATTAACCCGTTGTTCAATATAATTCAAAAAATAACACTTTTAAACATAAGTTAAATTTTAAAATCCAAGAAAATCGTTCGGTAAATCCTCTTAGGTCTAAATATTGGTGCTAAACAAGCTTGTAACACCAGAGGTGTTACAGACAGTGCCTAAAGCCCTCGACACACTAAGGGAAGCACCAGAAAGCACGAAAGAATATCTGCCTCCCATCCTTTCATGCATTTGATTTTAGGATGTACTCATAATGCATGCCTAAATTCACCACTTTGATTGCATTGAAAAGTACTGGCAGCTGCTCATACCCATCCTCCCAGTCCCCATATATCATCTTCCACGCTCGTTGCTTCACCCTCCAAGCTTTACCATAAGTTATCACATAACCTCAATACAACGCCTCAACGGTCCTGATAATTGTCCTAACCTTCATATTGGGTTCTCCTTGCAATATTCCCATCAACCGCTTGGCAATGGGGGTAGATGTTAACTGCCGATGCTTCAGTGTCAGCACATGGTCAGCACAATTGTGTGGCTTGACAACTTTTGTGATATTCCACTTTTCTGTGACCTTTTGCTTCCTTGCATAAACCCTCCATGGGCAGCGTTTCTTGTCACACACAACTATGTAACGGCGTTCCGTATATGAATGCAAGACCTTGTAAGGGTCTCTTTCGTATCACTGCAAATGCCTGCAACCACCTCTTCAATACAGGGAGGTCCTTGAATACCCTACCCTTTCTCAATTACCATGTTAGGGCCGGCCTCAGGAGCTTCTAGGAGCTCATCATCACGTCCTTCTGCACACGCCTGATCGAAATGAGCAAGATCGCCGAACTCGTGAACTCTTGGATCACGGCGGCCGGGAAAGATATGCCTCAGTATCTCAATATCACTCTCTGTCAGCTCTCCAACAGGACGATCATCATCAGAATCAATAGCCCTTGCCATCTCATATGGCTCCAAATCATTCATAATTTCAACACTATTGGAGCCACGAAATCCATCTCCATAGTGCACTTACGTAGCAACAGTGGGCACATCCACATTGTCAGGAATGTCTCCTGCAACATAAGTAGAAAAATAAGGAAAGAATGAAAAAATGGATGTAAGGAAGGGGGTAAGCTCCTAATAACCATGCGAATAAGACACTTACTCGGATGATTCTGTGTCAAAGGGATCTCATGAGGAGGATCTGTCACAACATCATGAGTCTGACAAGCATCTCCGACTAGCTCATTAGGGGTAAATTGAGTATCGAGAACCGTAGGTATAACCTCCACATCCATATCAGGTTCCGGGACGGGAGGGTCAAAGTGTGCCTGTTGACCCATTGGTGGGGAAAACCCATGAGGGATGGGATCAACTAACACCCGACACACAACCACGTCCAAACTTTAAAACTGGCACTTTATAGCCGATCTCACATAGTTCTCCCACTAGTCTACACACCCAATTAGGATCATCTTCCTTAGGATGTTGGGAGGGAAACCTAGGTGAAGTACACCCTCCACTGCGATGCCACCATCATCATCAGCTCCATGGCAATGTAGCTCCTCCCGAGCCCTTGCAACCAACTCACTAAATGAAGGCTTCTCATTGAATAACATAGGCACGCTTTGCATCTCAACAAACTCAACATATCCATAACGATATCTTTCCACGGTGCCTCCATGATATATGCTCACTAGGTTGTCCATCTAGTTCATACACATAAGGATGCACAATTCCTTTAGTCCAATATAAATGAAGCATACTAAGTACAAGGTCTCTAGTATGTAATAACTAACTAAATAGATACTATCAATTCACTACTCACTACTAAGTACTACTAACTAACTATGTCAAGTAACTATCTAACTAACTATGTAACTAAGTATATAACTATTTAACTAACTATCTTACTAACTATATAACTATGTAACTAACTATATATCTAACTATGTAAAGTATCCATCAATCAACCTATCAATCTAAATATCTTTCTACCTATCTAAATCACTACCACACTAACCAACTAATAACCACTGTTAAATAACAAAATTTAAAAACTAATGTACCCCGAGTGCAAGAAAGATGTAGCCGGTCGACAAGAGGCAGAGACGGCTGGCGGGAAGCTGTCGTGCGCCCACGCGTGCACCCGGGCGGCAATCGAAATGCCCAAGCAGGCGGGGGCAGGCAGCCACAGGAGGCAGACAAACGGCACCCCGTTACCGGCCTACGGCCCCGCTGCCCTTGTGGAGCGGGCAAGGGAGGGCGGCGTACCACGGGCCGGCGCGGTCGCGGCCGTCCGGGTTCGACGACGGGTAGGGCGGCGCAACAGTCGTGGGTGGGGCACGACGCCTCGTGGCTCAACGCGCAGGGTGGGGATGGGTGCGGCCGGGCACTCCCAGCCGGCGCGGCGCAGCACGGCCCGAGGCGCGCGGGGCGCGACTGGCCGACGCATGGGATGGGGAGTGGGCCGCGGCGGCCGTGCGGGGCGGGGCGTGGGACGGGGCGCGGCTGGCCCAGGCGCGGCGCAGCACGACGCGTGGGGCGGGCGCGGCGGGCTAGCGAGCGGGACGGGGCGTGGCCTGAGGCGCGCGGGGCGGGCTCGGGCGCGCGGCTGGCCGGGGCACGGGCCGGGGCGGGGCGCGGCTGGCCGCGGCGCCGGTGCTCGGGGCAGGCTCGCCTACCAGCGCGGAGCGGCGCGGCGCGTGAGAGAGAACGAGAGAGGAAGGAGGAGATGAAGAAAACGGACCCACCTGTAAGGCCGGAACGGCGCCAAGATATCTGGCGCCGGGCTCGACGTCAAGATCTACGGCGCCAAGATCAGCGCCAAAATCTGTGGCGCCAAGGTGCCTGCCAGGTCACCGCCACGTTTTCATTGGCGCCTATGTGGCCCCAAAACCTAGGCGCCATATGCACTGGCGCCGATACGTGTAAGCTCGACGCCAATTACTCCGGCGCCGAGCTATGGGTCCATATTTTGAAATCATACCTCCAGGGTCATATTTATGAAAAACTTTTTTAAAAATGGCCAAACAAACAAAAAAATTCGATCACGGGACTTGCCCTGTTTGCTTAGAGCAAGTATAATAATAGGCTGTGAGCTAGCTAAATGCTGAGATAGAGAGAGAAGAGGTGAGAAGAGGAGACGAGAATAAAAAAAATCTATGAGAGAGATGAGTTATGTATTAATGACGACCTTACGGTCAGCAAACCGGCTGGCGGTGTTATTAACCAAGCTCTTAGCTAAACAATAGACAACACTGACCCCACCTGTCACTGAGTAGGAACCCGCAATGCTCAGCGAGCAGCTCCGGCCGGTGGTACACGGAACCCGGGCACCCACGGTTTCCATCAAGCCACGCGCCCCGCGACATGGCGGCGGTGCGCCTGCGGCTGCGCGTATCCCTACGCCTCCGCTCCATTCCACTCCTGCTCTCCCAGCCTGACGCCGCCACAGTCCGGCGTAGTTTAGCCTGCGCCAGCGCCTCCCCAGCCCCCGCTCCCGCGCGGGCCATGGCGGCCCCGTCCTCCTCATCCTCGACGCCCTCCCCGTACACGACGCTCGTCGGGCGCGTGAGCTGCGAGCGCGAGATCAAGCGCAGCAAGTTCATCGCCATCGCCGCCCCCGTCCCCAACGAGCGTGCCGCCATGGCCTTCCTGGACCAGGTTGCTCTTCCCTATCCCTCCCTACACATAATTCCACATATAGCCAGCTGCAGCAGAATCTGCGCCTCACCTATAGTTAGCGTTGCGATTTCGTTGTAATTGCGGTGCCCCATTGCGTTGCCTGGCCGATCAACTAACGTGGGGTAATTTCAAACACTAGAGTATGCTGCATCAAGGAATTCCTTCAAACAGTGTTTACACTCATCCCCACCGCAAACTAATTATCCATGCTAAAGAGTAAAGAGTACTTGACTATTTGTGCAATTTCTAACTCTGTTTTCATTTTGAAATACAGTAAGTAACCAAGTTAATTTGGTCCACTTTGTTTTGTGTGATAGGTCAAGGATCCACGTGCTACCCATAATTGCTGGGCATACAAGGTTTGTAGTTCTAGTTCCATCTTAAACTTGCCATGTATGTGTTAAATTTAACAGTGAATTTATATTGAATGTATGTGTGTTTAGCTGGGAGAGCAATTCCGTTACAACGATGATGGTGAACCTTCTAGCACAGCTGGGAAGCCAATATACTCTGCCATCATTTCCTCTGGCATTGATATGGTCATGGTGGTTGTGATTAGGTAATCATTTTGTCAAGTAACACACTTCATTCATATGTTCTCAATCAAGACCTTACCGATCTGTTTTAGTGATCAGTAACTGATATCATCTATACAGTGTACACTCCACCACATATTTTGACAGGATTCATTCCTGTAATTATCACCTTACCTTATCTCTCTGTTTTGAATGACATGAATAGATATTTTGGAGGCATAAAACTGGGAACCGGTGGACTGGTGAGAGCTTATGGTGGGGTTGCTTCTGAATGTCTTAAAGATGCTCCTACTTGTCTTGTGAAACCAAAGGTGATCAATGTCTAATTCTTCAGTATTTGCTTTTTTTATCGATATAATGTTCTTACATGGTGTGTATTTACATTCCAGGCTCGTGTGGGTATGGAAATACCATTTGATCTGTTGGGCACAGTCTATCATCAGGTGATTATCATTAATTCATCATATTGCTTTTTGGAATGTAGAGCACAAATGTAAAACTGGATTTTACCTACCCCTTTTTATCCTTGATTAAACCGTAGTCTACTACGAACTGTTTTAAGTATGTCTCAGTGCATTGATGGTGTGTGTGGGCACTGATACTAATTAGAAATTATCCTTGAAAAGCTAGGTCTAGGTTATCGAATTTGCACGTTCACTTGTTATATACGTGCAGCAACAGACAGACTTACAGAGTAGGCTGTACATCTAATTGTTTGATCTGCCATACAGTGTGTATGTTTGGTATTACCTGCATATTTACTGACCTGATTCCAGTAACTTCTTGAACATCTTTTTGCAAACTAGAAGGTTTTATGATACTAGTAGGTTTGGTTATGACATATGATTCTTTTTTTAGGTACATTTAAACACTCAATATATATCTAAAAACTTATTGTGCTAATGTTATTATTTGGTATAGTATTTTGGGACCCTAGTAAGTAATTGTACGTCAATTTTATCTTTCAGAACATACTGTTCTGTTCGCATGTTGGACCAATATACTACTGAGCAGAATTGAACCCCTGATAGTCTATTTACAGTGAGGCTCTATCACTGTTAACCCAGTATACAACTATGATGGGCCAAATAGGCGCTGGTGACCAGGCAAAGGGTGCCAGGCAGCAGTGCAGCACTAGTGCAGCCGCCGTCACCACCCCTGCGGGCTGCGTGCTACCAATGACCCCACATCTAGTTAACCCTCAAGCCTTGATATCTCTTATTTAGGATCATAATTGTAAGATTCCATCTATATGTTGCTTAAGAGTCTAAGACTAGTCACCTTCTCTATAAATAGAGAGGAAACATACGTGGGAAAATAAAGAAGAATGAATTAAGAGGTTTAACCTCTCACACTCTGTTGCTCATGCCGGTGTCGGCAGCAGGGCCGCCATTGCCCCTTTCTCTTTCCTCCTAAGGACGGTTAGCCCTAGGGCAGCTGCTCACCTTTTCCTCCCTATCCTCCTCCCTCTTCTCTGGTTAGTGTGCCATTCCCCTCAATTCTTCCTCAAAATCGCCTCTCTAATCTCTGGTGATCGAGACATAACAGAAACTGAGTAGAGTTGAACTCTTAATTTCTGAAACAGTGACCGTAGTTATTTGTATCTGTCATAATGAAGTACTATCAATTATGACACCTATCGTTGTCCCAAGTCCTATTGAAGTGGTTCTAAGTAGTATTACATTGCCAATGCTGGCATATGTTTGTGCTACACAAGGTTCTGAAAGTTAATACTGAATAGTTGCATTATGTAGTCTTGTATTGGTTAGATCTATGCCCCATTGAGGGTAGTAGCTATAACTGCGCTCTAAAACTGATTGTAAATTGAGTAGCTCAGTTTATTTTCCAAAACAAAGCTTAGTGAACTGATCATGTGATCTCAGCTAGTCCCCTGAATTAACTTGTTCTTTTTTTTTTAAAAAAATCCTAGTTATCCTATACTTCTGCTGCCTACTGTCACTTAATTCTCTGTTTTATCCATGTTCTTTTAACATGGTTATGCCTTGCTGCATCTCTTGCTTGATTTGTACTTTCAAAATCATATGTGTGACTGAATTAAATGTTCAAACAGCTGCAACATTTCCAAGCTGAAGATATTAAACAGGACTACGACACTGGAAAAGATGGTACTGTTATGGTCATGTTCGAAGTGGAATATGAAAAAATTGAGAATCTTGGAAATGCAGTGAATTCAGCTTGTAGCAGGAAAATAGAACTATATCTATAAACCGCAAGCATGGATTAAGGATGATTCTCAGTTGGTACAACTTCAATTGGGTGAGTGTAAGTGTGGAGACACTCAATCGTATGTACTTGCAAGCCTCTAGTTCTTATTCATTTGCCTCGCTATTTATTCTGGAATCCTCATGGCTTTTTTCGCCCAGCATATAGGTACCAGAAATATTTAGTGCCTTATTCAAGCTAACTGCTAGGCCATATTGAACTGCTCCAGTGTAAACTGTATAGTCTGCTATTTGATCTTGAGGGGCATTCTTGCCTTCCAAATGTTTCTGTAGCTACTATCATGCTCTGAACGACACCAGTGTTCATATAAACTGATTTCACCAAGAACTTGGAATTTTTCTGCCACTCAATTTTGCTGTCCTTTGCACTACTTAAAGCACACCCGAAGAGTATGTCGTGTAATCTTGTTAGTTGTTGGTTGTAACTCTTCATCAAGCCATCGTCTTAAGGTCAAGTGCATCTCTTACTATGGATTTACTGTACAGAACATTGTCCATTGCAAATATTGGACAAGGCTGAATTTGTCCTTCCGGGACACATTGCCACACCAAGTATCAGACTAAAAGCCAGTATTGCTTCCATTACCCTCTACCATTCCCCTTCCTTTCACATACATATGTCTAATTTTGAGGAGATCATTCCACACAGGGGAATTGGTATTTTTAGCTTTGATATGGCACTAGGCACATCATGCTGCCACTTATGTTATTGGATAAGAATAATGTAGAAAACTCATTCAGCTCAGTAATGTATAAAGACCAAGTAATACTTTATTAACAGCAAGACAAAATGGTACAATAGACTGGCTGCATTCACAATCACACCACATGCTAGCCAGGATCACCCAAATAGCAGAACAAACATGACATACACACTGAAAATGACGATATATGATGAATCAAACTCCTGACTAACAGAAAGTAAGAAAAGTCTCTCGCTACAATGAACTTCAAGGGTTGGTGGTTTGTGGGGATGGGGCGGTGAGTGGAGGCACCTGGAGTCCGGGAATGGTTGGGATTGTTGTTGGAATCGTAGTTGGAATGGATGGCACAGTAGTGGGGATCGAGGGCATTGGTGGCAGGGTAATCTGGACTTTAGGAATAGCTGGTACGGTGGTTGGAATCACCGGGTTTGGGAGAGATGGGATTGCGCCAGCAGCTGTTGGTGGCAGGGCTAACTTTGGAATAGGAATGGATGGAATTGTTGGGATTGTCATCTTTGGGACCGCTGGAATGGAAGGCATTGGAGGCAGCGTCAGCGTGGTTGGAACTGCTGGTATGGAAGGCACTGGAGGCAGTTTGGTTGGAACCGCTGGAATGGACGGCTGAGCAGGTGCGGCCTCTGGCGCAGCTGCTGTGTCCAAGAGATGTCGAGCTGCAAGGCTGCCATTGAAGGCAGTCAGGGCTAGGACCAGGACGAGAAGACGGCAACCAGGTCCGCTACGAGCCATGGCTATTAGTGCGTGTATTTGCTTGGGGGTATTAGAGATGTTTGGCTCTGTGGCGATGCCTGTGAAGATGAGACCTGATGCTGGGACTATTTATAGCAGCATGTGGTCAGGTGAGCAAGAGCAATGGTCATCGTTGGTTGTTCACCTGTATCTGGCTTCTGAACTCACCTGACATTTGGTTGTTTACCAGCCAATGAGCTTTGGAGATATCAGGTATAGTTCGATCTGGGAGTTAGGAAGTTCTTGCTCATTTGTTGAACTGAAAACTTTGGATAGGCGGTCTACTTGTTGGATATGTTGCTCTAACCTTTTGACAGGATCATTGAAGTAAGGGAGCTCGGTAAGAATTTCAATGCATCTAACAATGAGAAATTAAGAACATACTCCCTACGTCCAAAAAAAAACAATGCAATTCTAGATTTTAGATAAGTAAAAAAAAACAATGCCCTCCTAAGGATGGTTAGCCCTAGGGTAGCTGCTCCTCTTTTTCCTCCCTACTTTCCTCCTCCCTCTTCCCTGGTTAGTGTTCACAGTACTGCTCACGTGAACAGTACTGTGCCATTCCCCTCAATTCTTCCTCAAAATCCTCTCTCTAATCTCTGGTGATCGACTCATATAACAGAAACTGAGTAGAGTTGAACTCTTAATTTTCTGAAACAGTGACCATAGTTATTTGTATCTGTCATAATGAAGTACTATCAATTATGAAACCTATTGTTGTCCCAAATCCTATTGAAGTGGTTTCTAAGTAGTATTACTTTACCAATGCTAGCATATGCTTGTGCTACACAAGTTTCTGAAAGTTAATACTGAATGGTTGCATTATGTAATCTTGTATTGGATGGATCTATGCATCATTGAGGGTGGTAGCAATAAGTGTACTCTAAAACTGATTGTAAATTGAGTAGCTCTCAGTTTATTTTCCAAAACAAAGCTTAGTGAACTGCCTTATTAAAAAAAAGCTTAGTGAACTGATCATGTGATCTCAGCTAGTCCCCTGAGTTAGCTGCTGCTGCTGCTTCTTTTTAAAAATCCTAGTTATCATGTGCTTCTGCTGCCTACTGTCACTTAATTCTCTGTTTTATCCATGTTCTTTTAACATGGTTATGCCTTGCTGCATCTCTTGCTTGATATGTACTTTCAAAAGCTATGACTGAATTAAATGTTTAAACAGCTGCAACATTTCCAAGCTGAAGACATTAAACAGGACTACGACACTGGAAAAGATGGTACTGTTGTGGTCATGTTTGATGTGGAATATGAAAAAAATTGAAAATCTTGGAAATGCAGTGAATTCAGCTTGTAGCAGGAAAATAGAATTATATCTATAAACCGTAAGCACGGGTTAAGGATGATTTTTCAGTTGGCACAACTTCAGTTGGTTGAGTGTAAGTGTAGAGACACTCAATCCGTCAATCGTATGTACTTGTAAGCGTCTAGTTATTCATTTGCCTGGCTATTTATTCTGTAATCTCCATGGCTTTTTTCACCCAGCATGTAGGCACCAGAAATATTCAGCGCCTTCTTCGAGCTAACTGCTAGGCCATATTGAACTTCTCCAGTGTAAACTGTACAGTCTGCTATCTTTTGAATTTCACCATGATAATGGATTCATGACCTTTTTTATTATTTGTTTTGGTTCAGTGTGTTGCCATGATGGATGATATCTTCTCTTTAATCACATTCTTCACGGTAAGGCACATAAAGATTTTGATCTTGAGGGACATTGTCGTCTTCCAAATGTTTATGTAGCTACTATCATGCCCTGAACGACACCAGTGTTTATATAAACTGATTTCATCATGAACTTGCCATTCTTCTCCCACTCAATTTTGCTGTCCTTTACACCACTTACAGCACACCCGAATGTCGTGTAATCTTGTTAGTTGTTGGTTGTAACTCTTTATCAAGCCATCTTCTTAAGGTCAAGTGTATCACTTATTATGGATTTACTGTACAGAACATTCTTGTCCATTGCAAATATTGAACAAGGCTGAAAATTTGTCCTTTAGGCACGCATTGCCACACCAGGTATCAGACCCAAAGCCAATATTTTCCAATACCCCTCCACCATTCCCCTTCCTTTTAGATAGATATGCTTATTTTTGAGGAGATCATTCCACAAGGGGTCTTGGTATTTTTAGATTTGGTATGCACTACACATGATGCTACCACTTATGTTATTAGATAAGAATAATGTAGAAAACTCATTCAGCTCAGTAATGTATAAAGACCAAGTAATACTTTATTAACAGCAAGACAAAATGGTACAATAGACTGGCTGCATTCACAATCACACCACATGCTAGCCAGGATCACCCAAATAGCAGAACAAACATGACACACACACTGAAAATGACGATATACGATGAATCAAACTCCTGACTAACAGAAAGTAAGAAAAGTGTCTCGCTACAACGAACTTCAAGGGTTGGTGGTTTGTGGGGATGGGGCGGTGAGTGGAGGCACCTGGAGTCCGGGAATGGTAGGGATTGTTGTTGGAATCGTAGTTGGAATGGATGGCACAGTAGTGGGGATCGAGGGCATTGGTGGCAGGGTAACCTGGACTTTAGGAATAGCTGGTACGGTGGTTGGAATCACCGGGTTTGGGAGAGATGGGATTGCGCCAGCAGCTGTTGGTGGCAGGGCTAACTTTGGAATAGGAATGGACGGAATTGGTGGATTGCCGTCTTCGGGACCGCCGGAATGGAAGGTATTGGAGGCAGCGTCAGCGTGGTTGGAACTGCTGGTATGGAAGGCACTGGAGGGAGTTTGGTTGGAACCGCTGGAATGGACGGCTGAGCAGGTGCGGCCTCTGGCGCAGCTGCTGTGTCCAAAAGATGTCGAGCTGCAAAGCTGCCATTGAAGGCAGTCAGGGCCAGGAGCAGGACGAGAAGGCGGCAACCAGGTCCGCTACGAGCCATGGCTATTAGTGCGTGTATTTGCTTGGGGGTATTAGAGATGTTTGGCTCTTTGGCGATGCCTGTGAAGATGAGACCTGATGCTGGGTGTATTTATAGAAGTGTCTGCATGTGGTCTGGTGAGCAAGAGCAATGGTCATCGTTGGTGGTTCACCTGTGTCTGGCTTCTGAACTCACCTGACATTTGGTTGTTTACCAGCCAATGCGCTCTCAGGAGGTATCAGGTATAGTTCGATCTGGGAGTTAGGAAGTTCTTGCTCGTTTGTTGAACTGAACTTTGGATAGGCGGTCCAGTTGTTGGATATGTTGCTCTAACCTTTTGACAGGCTCGTTGAAAAGTAATGGAGCCCACGAAGAATTTCAGTGCATCTAACAATGAGAAATTATGAACTCACTCCCTCTGTCCAAAAAAAAAAAAAACAATGCAATTCTAGATTTTAGATAAGTCAAACTTTTTTAAGTTTCATCAAGTTTATAGAAAAGGAAATATAAACATTTATGTCTTTAATTAATTTTACTATAACAATATATTCCATAATCAATATAATGATACTTACTAGGCATCATAATGTTAGTAATTTTTTTTTGTACAAATTTGGTCAAAATTAAATTTATTTGACTTCTTGGGAAGTGAGAATTTGCGTACTTTTTTGAAATGAGGAAGTACGTTCTACCTTACTATTTCATTTGTTCCAAAAAATAATGTAATTTTAGATTTGAACCAATTCAAATTTTCTTAAGTTTGACTAAGTTCATAATATCGATATTTATATCTCCAATAAAAAAATATTTAATTATTAATCTAATGATACTTTTTGGTATCATAAATGGTAGTAATTTTTTATTAGTTTGGTCAAACTTAAAATTATTTAACTCCTCAGAAAAAAGAATTACATTTTCTTTGCACGGAGAGTATGTTACTGCAATACAAGCGCATTGAGTTCCATCACATGTCTTGGAGAATAGTGTTGCCACAACTGCGCCATATATGTACTCCAACTAAGTCAAACTTAAAAACAACTTTAATTTAGGGTGATTTATTCAGAACAGAGGTAGTACCATTAAAATATTATTTTTAAAACTACAAATGATTAGGCACTGATCCCAATTCAGTGTACCATAGCACTTTCTTCAAAACCATCAATGTCATATATATAGGACAAAAATGATACTACTCTCATATGCACAATATTGCTAGAGTTCTCTCTTAAGGATACAAGGGCAAAGCAGAACCCCCTGTGACGCCACTATCCCACCCCACCCCAATGCTACTGTTGCCCTGCCCGACCCTTGTCGCGCCTGCCCTCCACCTGATGATGCTCCAACCCTCAACTCTCTGTCCTACCCCACAACTCTTCGTCCTATTTAGCCACCGGCCCACTCTTCGCCTCTGCCACACTAAAGTGCCGCCCTCCACCAAGCTGCTCGCACTCTCACCCGCTACTCCGTGGAGTCAATTTGGTTTGGCCGACCGCCTCTTCTAGTTCATGTCTGTCAAGAGGAGCAGACGAGGAACAAGCAGGGATCTGCTAGATCTCGCTATTGTTTTCTCAACTGGCATCGCCACTACTTCTTCCATTGCATCGATGTCATCGTCCTAATAGGCATAGGGAGCGACAACATCGCCTCTGGTCTCCCCGGTTTCACCGTGTTTCGGCTCTCCTTCCTAGCATCACCATCTTCACAATGCTTAGAGTTGGGTAGATGGTGTGGCTACATCTTCACCAGATGGGTGTCATGATTCGCTATCAACTTTGGCTAATCACCGTCCTTGGTGTGTTGCATGCGGTTTTCATTGTTGCGTCGGTTCGTCCACCTTGGATCTTTAGTTTGTGCTTGGGCCTCTGATGAAGTCTTTCGCTCATATCTCTAGGAGTTCTTCACATCTTGGCTTGAGGAGGTGGGGCATCTACCATCAAGTTGTGGCTTGCATGGATGACCAACCATCTGGAATGTGCAGAGCCTCCAAGCGAGGATCCCCTTTGTTCCAGACTTAGCCAATCTTTTTGTCCTTGTTCCCCAGTCCGACACTCTTTGACTCCATCATTCTTGACTATAGTTTCATGCCTACTTTGGACCCCATGATATGCGATGAGAAGTCGATGGCCGTGGTGGATCCAAACAATTAAGGTCTTTCTGGCACTAATGCTTTGGATGGGTGAAAGTCCCAGTTTGGTTTTGATAATTGAGTGACAACATTAGTGGACTAATGTTTCATGTGAGATGAATAGGTGTTTAGTCCACAAGCTTGTCTTGAGCAATCTTTAAGACCATGGAGGAGGTGCTAGGAGCATAAAGTTCAATGGCTCAAGATAAGAGGAGATGATGGAGATAGATGGAGTTGAAGGCAAGCCCCAAGGCAAATGTATAAGTTATAGAGATTTTGCTTTCACTGGCATAAGATGTGTAGAGAAGTGATGGGTTTAAGATAGATAATCATACTATAAAGAGGGGAAATCTTTGGTTAATATGATTAACTAATGCCACTAGATGAGATGTAATAGTACATATGTATTAGATCAAGTGGTGCGGTGAGGAAAAGAGAAAACCTTTGAAAATATTTCAAATAAAAAACTTCTGAACTACAAAGGTGTAGATCGTGTCGGAGACTATAATTTTTAAGTTTGTATTCATCCGATTTCATATGAATAAGTTATGAATTATTTTTGGAAGCAGTTATTTCTATAGGCACATGCCTTTTAAGATGCCCACCTTTATTAATTGATTTCTAGTAGCAGGCGCAGAATGCCCGCCTCTGTTAATAGTGATTTTCATAGACAGACCCTTAAGACGACTGTCTCTACTGATACTTGACTGACAGAGACGGGCACCTTAGGATACCTGCCTCTGAAAATAATTAATAGCGGAAGGCTTTTGCTTGGAGGTCGTCATTACAGAGGCAGTCCCTAGATGTGCTCGTCTCTGTTAATTAGAGAGGCTGTCTCCAAAAATCGCTTTAAGTTTTTCAAAATCGAGTTCACCCCCTCTTTGGTTAATTCTGTACTTACAACTAGCAAGCTATGCGCCTCCTTGGTGCGCCGTACTATACTGTAACGTCTATATAATGACCAGTTTTTGGGTGAGGAGCATAAATACTCCTAGCCTTCTCTTTTGAGGGTTGCTATTCTAGTGCTTTCTATAGCCTTTCTAAGCCTTGTGTTGTTTTTTAAATGGGCCTTAGGCTTTCTAGAGGCAGCCCTCTAATGAGATCTACCTGTGTAAATCAATTTGCTGAGGTGGGTTTTGTCCTTTTGACTATGTTTTATGGAGGCGGTAGATTAGGTAAACCTATGTCAACTCAACTATCTCCGAAATCAGTTTTGTAGTTGTAAATTATACACAAAATGATTTTTTTTTTACGGGGGGGGGGGAGAAGAAAGAGAATTTAGTGTCACGAGACAAGTCTTACACTATTTCATAGAATAATATTGCAATGCAACTCAATTTCTTTATTCTACTAGTATATTGCCCGTGCTAACGCTACGGTGATATTTAAGACAACACAAATTAAACAACCAAAATAATGTATATGCTTTGATGATTTTTGAAAAATCATCGATCACATATTATAATATTATAATAAAAAACATGATTCTGATGACAACCTGACATACCAAATAAAGATTACTTGCATGACAACAATGATATCAAAATATAGTGGATAAATACACAGGTCTTTGCATGACAACAAAGATAAAGAATTAACATCAGCCAAAAATAAACTGAAATTGTCACTAAAACGGTAGCAAAAGAGTAATACAGGCAAACATAGCTCGAAATATGCAGGCAAGGATAAGTCCAAATATATAGTCTTCAATTTGAGAACGATGAAGTACATCTCAAGGGTTGTGTTGCTGCTCAGAGAGCCCCGGTGGCATCCCTGCAAGTATCATCAAGAATTAAAGCCTGCAATGAAAGAGAAATACCATGTATCTGTCTCATATCTCCCCAGTTCGATCTTCGTGATATTACTCACCTTTGTGAATTCTTCATGTTCCCGTAAGCTGGTTGGATGCCGCTCCTCCTCATGTCCTTGCTACCAAAACAATTGAGGTCAAATGAGCAAGAAATAGTTTTTGAACTGAATGCACATAGAGGTCATGCTTCAACTAACATTCAGATAATAAATCTTCACATAACACTTAAGTGAAAATAATAAATGTGTGATGAGACAGGAAAATTAAGATCGTCACAAGCCACATACCTTTCCCCACAAGCCAGACACCTTAGAGCATCTCCAACCGAACCCTCAGCTCAAATTTTGACCCCCTATCCTTCAAAGTAGGGCTCCCTCATCCAGATTCCACCCCTACTTTGTTGTGAACTCCATTCGATCCCTCATATTTGCCTCCCTACTTTCTCCCACCTCTATTTAATGCATATAGTATCTTGTAACTAACAAATGAACCATTTTAGCAGCTATATTTCTAACGTTTATACTTCTAATGTCTACATTCCCACCTCTAGCCATGGTAACACCAACATGTTATCCTCTTTTACACTGAAATCTTTTGATCTCTTCTTGCTTCCTTTCATAGACTGAGAGGCTTGTTCAACAACATTTTGTCCTTCAGGTGAGATACCAAAATAAGACACATCAAAATCAACCTTAGCGCTGTCCACATTGCTCCCAAAAACATCATTGAAGCTGGGCATTTCCATCTTCCTGCACTACAAAGTATATTGCAAACCAATTCAATAAGAGTTGCTGAATTAAACAAGCCAAATCAATTTATTATTGCAAAATCAATTTCAATATACGATGTTCAGTTGCACAAACCGTAAAAACATTTATTACATAAATGCTCTCACTCTCTCTTTGACCCTATATGCTCTCACGAAAAGGTTAAAAAATCATTTGCCATGTGCTTTTAGCTATTTGTCTGAATTCTATGTCTGTCACTGAAGGGGACCATAACGCTTAAGAGGGGGGGGGTTGAATTAGGCAACTTAAAAATCTAACTTCTAAACTATAGCTCATTTTCTAACCTTAGCAAAACCTATGCAAAAGATAAACTATCTAAATGTGCAACTACGGTTTTGCTAGTGTGTTGCAATCTTTACCGCAAAAGGAGTAATGTAATCAATGTAAATGCGGAAGCTAAAGAGCGAGATAGAGATATGCAAACTCCCGTCGACGACTCCGGTATTTTTACCGAGGTATCGAGAAGCGCGCAAGCTTCCCCCTAGTCCTCGTTGGAGCCCCTCGCAAGGAATCCCTCGCAAGGGCCAAGCTCCCGGTCGGGTAACTCCATGGATAGCCTCGGGCCTTCCCCACGCGTAAGTGGGTCTCCGACGTGCCTTCCGGCAAGCCTCTCCCGGATGCTCCCCGCCGTCTTCACTATCAAGCTTCCGACCAAAACGCCGCGGGCCTTGTTCCCTCTGTTACACGGTGGCGGCCACACCACAAACGCGGTTGGTGTGATCTCGCAAGACTACAAGCCCCTCTGATGTACAACAATGGTGCGTGCAAGCACCGAGTGGTAAGAGGTATGCAAACCTCACTAAACACTAGGCCTAAACCTAGAGTAAGCGCATAAGCAGTGGTCTAATCAACCTAAGCACTTCACAAAGCACCTACGCTAATAACCTAATGAATCACTAAGCACTATGCATGTGGAGATCACTAAAATGGTGTATCAACACCCTTGGTATGTTTTTCTCAACACCACACTTATCAAATGGCCGGTTGGGGGGGGTCTATTTATAAGCCCCACTAAGAAATTAGCCGTCGAGGACAAAATCCCGCTTTTCTACTACTGACTGGACGCTGATTATGTCCTGACCGGACGCGTCCGATCATCCCGACCGTTGGAGCTGCGATCTACTGATCGGACGCTGCCAGCATTCGGTCACATGCCACCAGACACGTCCGGTCGCATTTTTGCCGCTCTAGAACCTCTTTGTACTCGATCGGACTCTGTTGTCCTGCGTTCGGTCGATCTTCCTGCCAGCGTTCGGTCACTTTCCTCCAGTGTCCGGTCACTTCTATGAGCTCGATTCTTCGCGATCTTACGTAAGGCTTGGTTCCTATCTTCGTGCTTGGACTTTGCTTGATATCTTGGGTCTTCTCTTGTGCTTCTAAGGTCTTGCTTATGGTGTTGATCATCGGATCATCACGTCACCTTTGTCCAAGTCACGTCTTACATCCTATTGAACTACAAAACAATTACTTGTAAATTCATTAGTCCAATTTGGTTGTTCAAAACAACCCCGATTTCCGCGAAGGGAAATCCACAGAGTCGAAGTGTAATAAGACCGTTGTAGATCATATTACCCAAATTCCAGTCGAATATCATATCCATACCATGATAATATCAGAGTACAAATAGTGCGGAATTACATAAATTTATTACATCACCGCATTGGCGGAATCAAAAGTAGCATTCATTCAGAACAACTTGAAGATAAGATCGCCAAACTCGAGCGTAGGAACGACCCCCTCAACCGTCAAACTCCTCGGAGCTATACTCCTCAGCAGAACCTATGTGCCAAAATTTATCAGTACGATTTGTACTGGCCACTCCCAACCCTATGAGCATTGCTTTGTGGAAATTGGATGCAAATTAGATATAATTAAGAGGAACCTATAAGGCTGGGGTTTCCTATGCATTAGCATATCAAGTATATAATAACAGTTGGTCAAGTTTTAACACCATTCACACATCCATTCTACCCCATTCCCATTCTAGAGCCAGGTTTCGATCCTGGGATCGATAAACCACCATCTCCACACCATCACCCTACCACAGCCATGCCATCGCTCAATCGACATGCCAACTCCCTCTCGGCACTGTCTCAAGGCTCGTAGCCCCTGGCTACGTCCGAACACTCACTTTCAGGGGGAGAAGAGAAGGACTCATATCACTATCTAGTTTAAGCGAAACCTAGGAAAGGTCCATAGCCGACAAGTCGGCATATGTATCGATCGATCAACCATACACTCTGCAGAGGTTTTACATAACCACAAGATCTGCCTTCCTCGCTGACCGTCGTCAACTGGGCTGATTCCGGCCTTGCTCGCCTAGGATAATGCCACTCTACCATTCAGCCTGGTACACCCCAAGTCCGGTGCAGGGGTGGTCAAACTGTGAGTCATGAGCCGGGTCCACAAGGTCTCCATGAAGTCTTGGAAGGTGTGGGGAAATCCTCCGCACCTGCACTACCTTCCTCACATTGTCCGCTATCAACCTAGCAAGAGTGGCAATATCCTACCAAGTAGTCCGCCGTCCCCGCACCATATAGGGCGAGTGGTACGTAAGGCTTCCCGGTAAATCTGAGTACTAGTAAGTCCTTAGGGATGACCAAGCCAGAATGTCTCCATCAGGGTTTCCATTTACCGTGCCACCACAGCACCTCCACCCTGGGCTCCTCCCATCACAGGTTCACACCCAGAGCCACCTCATATACCATTTACCCACCATAGGTATCCATTCCAGGGGTGCCCAGGTAGCACCCCACGGCAAGACTTGCCCTAGGCTCGTCGTATACTCCAACTTGGTCGACACAACCCTCACCCTCCACGCACCCAAGTCACACATGCAGCACTCTCCCCATAGTTCAATTATCATCAGTTTCCAACACGCATCAATGTAGTGTAAGCGTAGTAGAAGTAATAAGCATTGGAATATAATAGCAAGCATGTTACTAGCCTAACAGCAGGGTGAGCAGGGGTAAGGTTGCGTCAAGGTAAAGGCCATCAAGAAAGCATACTACCATGCAAGTCCTACCATAGTGTGATCATAACAACTAAGTAAAGCACTAGCATTTCTATTTTAGCCATGCGTAATAGGTGCTACGAGATTGGGTGGGATGTGGCACCTTTAGTGTAGTCATCTCCGTACTCCTCATGGTACTCACGATCCTCGTTCGTTCGGTTCTCCTCCGAGTCTGCAAACGATCGCATTATAGTCGCGTTAGCGACGTCTATAGAATAGCACAAAGAAGTAATGAAAATTCAAAAGAGCCAAATGCACTCAAACATGGGTTCATTGCGTAGAGCTTGATTTTAGATGAATTTTGGTCCTGGTTTCGTATTTTTCTGAGGTCGTATGAATTAGTTATGAATTTCGAAGATTAAATCTATTTCGAAAATGGAAAAAGGCTGAATTAATCACCGGCCGACACGTGTCATCTTTGTGGTTGGTCCACGTGGCTTTGCTGACGTCAAGCATCATGGTTTTCGGCTGACAGGTGGGTCCGGTGACGTCGGCGATGACGTCATCAACGTCATCCACACCGTGTGTGGGGCCAAAAGGCTATTGGGTCACCGATGTGGGTCGGGCCAAAGTCAACGCTACCAACGGTCAACGATGAGTCAACGGTCGTGGTCAGCGACATCAGCGGTCAACGACATCGATCGATGTCACTAACATGCATGACATCACCTCTACCAGGCTCGCTCGACATGTGGGTCCCACGTGATGTCAAGATCGACGTGTGGGCCAGAGTGTCGCCGCCAATGACATCACGGTCAATGTTGATCGGTCAGCGGCCAATACGACATGTGGGCCTTTATTGGGCTTTGTCCACAGCTGTGACGCTGCCACGTCATGGCCGTGGGCCTTTATTGGGCTTAGTCCACAGCGTGGCTCACACCGTGTGGCTCACGGTGGACCAGCGCTCATGGTCCATGGACCTACGGCGGGGCGCATGGTGGACCAAGTCCACCGTCTCTTCTCCTTGGCTTGGCTTACGTGCACCGAGTTCACGCACGGGTGGCCGGTGAGGGAGGAAGCCCTCTGTTACTCCCGCGGTGGTGCCCCCGCCGACGGTGAGCTCGCTGTGAGCCCCTGCGGTGGCGCTGGTGTCCGATTGGAGAGGGGAAAAGCTTCCCCGGGCCACGGCGATCATGATCCTGAGGTCTAAGTGGTGGTCGAGGTCCTCCAGTGCGTTGGCCACGACGGCTGGCGGCTCGGAAGTGCTCGCCGGTGGCGAGGTCGCGCACGCAGGCCCACCAGTGGCTAGTGCTGGGCCGATGAGGCTTCTACGGTTTCGTGGGTGCACGGCGAAGGCATCCAAGGCTCACGGCGAGGCTACGGGTTCCCAGGTGGCCGGTAGAGACATCCCGGTGACCACGGCGACGGTGATGATAGCGAGGCGCGCGGGTGATCTATGGGGCTCCAGCGGGGTAGTCACGGCATGGTTGTGGTTGTGCGCGTGGTGCGTGTGTTCCTAGTGGCCGGAGACAAGGCACTGGCCTACGCGCTCCAGGTTTGGAGCGCCATGGCCGACGGTGAGGTTCGGCGGCAGAGAGAGACCGGAAGGGGGCTCACCGTGGGTGGCGTGGAAGAATGGATGGCGATGCTGTGTCGATTCGAGGCCGTGTAGCTCCAGAAGCCGTGCAGTGCCGTGCCGAACCGCGTCGGTTATGTAGACGACGGCGTCGCTCTCGGCTCCGGCGATCTCCTCCCCCACAGCGGCTTCGACGTTTTCCCCCTCTTCTTCCTTTTCCCCCTCTTCTTTCTTGGCTCGGTGTGCTGTGGTCGGCCACCGAGGTGGCAGCGGGCGATGGAAGGCGCTAGGGCTCTCGGCCGAGGCTCTTATAGCCGAGCAGGGATCAGCGAGCCCGGTGATCGGCGGTTGGGGATTCAAGGGCGATCGAGGCGCGAGCTTGCATCCAACGACCACGAGGGGTTGCGTGGGTGCGGCGCAATGGGGGGCAAGGCCATGCCCCGGGCGTGACCCCCTGGCCCGCTCCCTACCAGTGCTGTCGGCGCTCTGTCGGAGGGGAGAATCGGCATGGGCGTGGGGAAGATGAACAGGGAAAAGGCTGACGAGTGGGGTCCATTGGCAGCGGCTGCGGGCGAAGGAAAGAGGGGTGCGTGGGTGAACAGCGCGCGACTGATGCGTGGGGCCAAGTGGCAGCGACCGCAAGCGAGCTGAGGGCGCGCGGGCATCGCTGGGCCGCAAGCTGGGCCGTTGTGCGCGAGTTGGGGCCGGCCTGCTACGCGCTGGCGGGGCTGCTTGCTGGGCTGCTGCGCGCTGGCGGGCTGAGAAGCCGAGCAGGCCCGGGCTATGAGGCCTTCTCCTCTTTTCTTTTGTTTTCTGTTTTCTTTTTCTACTCCCTTGATTCGAATTCAAATTTAGTTTAGAATTTGAATTCAAAAACTGAGGTAACTTATTCATTGGAGTTTAGGGAATTTTGTTTATTAATAACCTTATGGTTTATTACTATAATTGAGTGGTTAAGCATAACATAAAGCAAATGAAAATCCAAATCACAATTTGAGTTAACATCGTATGCAACATTTTATTTTATTATAAATTAAATAATCATATTCAACAATGACATGCCATGCTTAAGTGTTGACTTGGGTTGGGGTTAGACCTAATGCATCTCTTAGGTTGGTTCCTACAATGTCACTCCTCATCACATGGGATTTTGAAGAAAAAAATTTGTAATTGGTATTTTTGTGTGTATGGATTTTTGGGTTGTTACAGTCCTACCCCCTTAACAGAATCTCATCCCCGAGATTAAAGCATAACGTACTCTTCGAAGAGGTAAGGATATTGTAGCCGGAGGTCAGACTCTTTCTCCCATGTTGCTTCTCTCTCAGTGTGATTACTCCATTGGATCTTGCACATAGGAATAGTCTTGCTTCGGGTCTCTTTGGTATCTCTACCCTGAATTCTGATAGGATGTTCTTTATACTCAAGTGTATCTTGTATGTCAAGTGTCTCAGTTGGAACTACTTCATCGGGCACTCTCAAACACTTGCGTAGCTGTGAGACATGGAATACAGGATGTACACCCGCCAATTCCTCAGGTAGCTCAAGTTTGTAAGCGAGCTTTCCAATCCTCTTGCAAATCTTGTATGGGCCAACAAATCTAGGGGCTAGCTTGCCTTTCACATGGAATATGACAGTCCCACGTAGCGGGGATACCTTGAGATAGATGAAGTCCCCCACATTGAACTCAAGTTCTCTTCTCCTTTTGTCAGCATAGCTCTTGTATCGACTTTGAGCAATTCTCAAATTCTCCTTTACTTGAGCAACTCCTTCTTCTGCATCTTGAATCTTAGCGGAATCAAAGAACGATATTTCACCCGGTTGAGACCACATCAAAGGTGTCTTACAAGGTCTGCCATACAGAGCTTCAAACGGCGACATCTTGATACTGGCTTGGTAGCTATTGTTGTAAGAGAATTCTGCATAGGGTAAACATTTCTCCCAATCAGAGCCATAATTCAGTACACTAGCGCGAAGCATGTCTTCTAAGATCTGATTTACTCGCTCTGTCTGTCCATCTGTCTGTGGGTGGTAAGCGGTACTGAAATCAAGTTTGGTTCCAATGGATTTGTGCAGGGCTTCCCAGAATCGGGACACAAACTGAGGACCACGGTCAGATACAATACTGGAGGGAGCTCCATGCAGTCTGAGAATATGCTCAATATATAGATCTGCTAATTTTTCTGCATTGGTCTTAGTCTTCACCGGTACAAAGTGAGCAATCTTGGTCAAACGATCAACGATCACCCAGATGGAATCATTGCCTTTCTGTGAACGGGGCAGTCCAACTATGAAATCCATGGATATGTTCTCCCATTTCCACTCGGGAACGTCAAGAGGCTTTAGCAATCCTGCATGCCTTTGGTGTTCAGCCTTGACTCTATTATAGGTGTCACATCATGCCACATGTCCTGCAATGTCTATGTTCATACCTTTCCACCAAAAGTGTTTCTTCAAGTCTTGATACATCTTTGAACCTCCAGGGTGAATACAGTACTTAGAGTCATGGGCTTCTGACAGAATTTCCTCTCGTAGGGCTGGATCAGAAGGTACACAAATTCTGTCTTTGAACCAGATGGTCCCTTGTTCATCTTCATGGTGGTTGGTCTTGTAGCCTAGTTTCATTAGACCACAGAGATATTCAATCTCCTCACAATTTTTCTGAGCTTGACAGATGCGATCTGTGAGATCATACTATATGCAGAGCCCATTCAATAAGCCATGCGGTAGTATCTCTAGTTGGAAATCATCAATCTCTTCCTTGAGCTCTGGTGGTACGGATTCAGTGATCAAAGTGTGACAGTAACTCTTACGACTAAGAGCATCTGTGACTACATTAGCTTTTCCCAGATGACAATGAATTTCTAGGTCGTAATCCTTGATCAACTCTAGCCATCGGCGTTGCCTCATATTCAGATCTTCTTGAGTGAAAAAGTACTTCAAGCTCTTGTGATCGGTGTAGATATCACACTTATTGCCTATCAAGTAGTGCCTCCAGATCTTCAAGGCATGCACAACGGCTGCTAACTCAAGATCATGAGTTGGATAATGGTTCTCGTGTTCTTTCAGCTGTCGGGAAGCATAAGCTATCACTCTTCCATCTTGCATCAATACACAACCAAGTCCTTGACGGGATGCATCACAATAGACCATGAAATCTTTGCTGATATCAGGCAATGCCAACACAGGGGTTGTGGTAAGCTTCCGTTTCAATTCCTGGAAGCCTTGTTCGCACTCGGGCATCCATTCAAACTCCTTAGTCTTCTTCAGAAGGTTGGTCATCGGACGAGCTATCTTGGAGAAGTTTTCGATGAATCGGCGGTAATATCCAGCCAATCCCAAGAAACTTCTGACTTCTGTCACATTATGGGGTTGTTCCCATTCTTTCACAGCCTCAATCTTAGCTGGGTCAACTGCAACACCTTCAGCTAATAGTACATGGCCTAGGAAGGCAACTTCCTATAGCCAAAACTCACATTTGCTGAACTTTGCGTAGAGCTGATGTTGGGCTAGTTTCTCAAGTACAGTTCTCAGATGATGTTCGTGTTCTTCAGCGGTGGATGAATAGACGAGGATGTCATCAATGAATAATACCATGAACTTATCCAGATCATCCATGAAAACCTTATTCATCATGTTCATGAAGTATGTAGGTGCATTCGTGAGTCCAAAGGATACCACAGTGAACTCAAACTGTCCATACCTAGTCACGAAAGCTGTCTTCGGTATGTCACTCTCTCGAATCTTCATCTGATGATATCTAGATCTGAGATCAATCTTGGAGAAATACTTGGCACCTCTAAGCTGATCAAGCAAATCATCAATCCTTGGCAGGGGATACTTGTTCTTGATGGTGACTGCATTCAAGTTCCGATAATCAATGCACATTCTCATTGAGCCATCCTTCTTCTTAACAAAGTAATGAGGGGATCCCTGTGGTGAAGCATCGGGTCCGATATATCCTTCGAGATGAGCTCATCAAGCTATTTCTTGAGCTCGACCGGTTCATCGACCCGACATGCGATAGGGTCTCTTGGCAATGGGTCCTATTTCGGCAAAAGATCAATGATGAACTCTACATCACGGTCGGTGACATACCGGTAATTCTTCGTGGAATACATCGGGATAGTCTCGACCATAGGCACATCATGAACTGCCTTTTCCTCTTCTTGTGATTCTGAACTTGCTTTAAGGGCACATAGGATAGAGGTGGACTTTCCGATCGGGGTTCACATCTAATGACTTGGCCCGATGGGTGGGTCACTTGGACGTATCTAGGTGAACATGATATGATACCTCGGTGAATGGTTAACCAGTCCATGCCTAAGATGACATCTAGGTTAGTGGAAGGTAATAGGGTTAGGTCGGCTTTAAAGGCAAGACCCTCAATGGTAAGACTCACACCCTTACTGGATGTGGGTGCATTTTAGGTCTCCTAAAGGTGATTTGGTGATGATAGGCTTTTCACGTGGGGTTCTACAGGCAGGTCATGCTCTCATGCAAACTTGGATGATATGTATGAACAAGTTGCTCGAGTAATCAAATAGAACTCGATGCAAGATTGCCATTAACTAAAAACATACCGTATACAACGTCGGGGACGATCTCAGGCTTCCTCGGCGTCCAAATGGTTGAGACGTCCACGAGTAGGCGATCCCTTGAATCGAGACTTCGAGAAAGTTGAGTTTGAGGGCATTCAGCAGCTTTGTGACCTGGTTGGCCACAAGCAAAGAAGGTGAAAGGCGCACCGCCTGTAGGGGTTGGCGCGGGTGCCTTCCAGTTTCTAGTGCCTGGTGCGGAGCGGTTCTATGCTGGGCGTTCATTCACAGAGCGGGAACGGTTGATACAATCCTGAGTGTTGTGGTCCTGAGCATAACGGTCCTAGGTGTAACGATCCTGAGCAGGGCGGGAGTATTTGGCGGTGTAGCCTCCACTTCCCCTACTCGATCCAGGGTTATCATCCCTATTGTGGCAAGAGCGTTCCCTAGATGGTGCATCTCTATGGAACCTCTTGCGGTCACGGCCACGGAAGGACTCCTCAGGCTTATGCTTTCTCTCCCTGTACTTTTCTCCAGCTTCAGCATGGTCTTTCTCAATCTGGATGCAGCGATCCACCAGAGCACGTAGTGTGTTACTCTCAATACCGCCAAACTTCAGTTTGATGTGCGGATTAAGTCCCTTGCGGTAATAGTACAACTTCTCTTTCTCAGAGTTCACAACATAGGAAGGGGCATAGCGCAGAAGGTTGGTGAAATGAGTAGTGTACTCAGTCACCTTGTCCTTTCCCATCTTGATGTTGCGGAACTCCTCGGCTTTGGCCTCCATGATACCCTTGGGAATGTGATACTCAGTGAATGCTTCGGTGAACTCATCCCACGAGATATTGGCAGGGTCCTCATGGGAATCACTGAAACTGTCCCACCAAGCACGTGCTGCACCTATGAGCTGGTGTGCGGCAGCTCCTACACACTTATCATCGGTGAAAGTGGTGAGGTCAAGCTTCTTCTCCATCTCCTTGAGCCAGTCATCGGCTACAAGCGGGTCAGGGTCGGTGACATCATAGGTGGGTGGCCTTAGCTTCAGAAATCCTTCCAACTTCCTTTGGAAGTCATTCTGCTGACCCCCCTGGCGACGGTTTGCTCCTTCAACAAGGGCTGCAAGAAGCTGGGTCTGCTGCGCCATCACTTCTGCCAGGTTCGATGGTGGTGGTGGTGGAATGTTCTCCTCAGCAGGCGGTGGGGTATTCTCCAGGTTGAAGGGTATCCCTCTACATCCACGGCCACGGTTGTTGCCACCACGGCCCCCATTTGGTTCGACTGGTTCGGGGGTGGGCACACGTCCACGGTTCATTAGGCGATTAGATGGGCGGTTCGGCATCTGCAACACGAATCATAGGAATTTTATTGCTTGTGCCATATGTGCTTAAAATTCAATATGATTACATGATTTTGACGATTTAAAGAAAAACATTTGTACTATCCAACACTCATTACAAAGAAGCAAGAAGATCCATAAGATGCAATAAGATAAAAAACATTCATTACATGGGTTTTATTACATGTCATCATCTCCAGTAGCTACACTTGAAGACATGCGAGAATCGTACTACGCATAACGTCTCATAATACATCTCATAAGGGGTACATCATGGGGTACAACTCATGGAAGCTATTGATATATCTCATGACCACGCAGGGTCATCTACTCTAACTCGTACACCACAGCTGGGATACGACTATTCTCGATCTCGATCTCCTCGTCAGACTTGTGAAGTTGGGACACGTACTTCAAGGCCTCAGCGAGCTCCTCAGTAGGCTTGGCTCCAGGTAGGGTAGGGTAGGCGTCTAGGTTGAGGCGAGTCGGTGCTAACTCAAACTCCTCTATCCTCGGCTTCGTCTTGCTGTGAATCTCCTTGGGTAGCTGATCCCACATACCCTTCATCTCCCTGAGGCGCTTCTTGTCAGACTTCTGCCAAGCCTGCCAAGTCCTCTCACACTTGTCCTGTAGGTACTCGGTCTGCCTGAGTGCCTCGATCAGGTGACTCTGGTTGTGAATGGCCTTCTTCCCAAACTCCTCTAGCTCCTGGGTCAAGGTCTTGTTTCGAGATTGGATTTTCAGCATATCAATCCCCTTGGACCTCTCTCTGTCTCCTCTGCGGTTGAACTCGGCCTTCTTGTCATCCAACTCCCTCTGCAACTCCAAGACCTTGCTGTCGAGGTAGCAGTTCCTATTGCCTAGGTCGGCTGCTTTGTCCTGTAAGTCAGCGACCTCGGCTCTGTGGACTTCCTCACGATGGTTGAGCTCGTCCTATAGCTTGGTAACTACCTCGAGCAGACTAGCTCGCTCCTGTGCTCTCTGCGAGTCTCGCTCCTATCACTCCCACAGAAGAGCCCGGTCCTAACGTCTCTTCTGTTCAAGCTAGGTCACGTACCTGTCCTGCTCTAGTAGGTGGATAGCCGAGACACGAAGGCATCTGTCCTCCTCTGCAAGGATAACTCTGCTGGCTGCGAAACTCTGCTCACTAGGGGTAAGGCTGAGATCGAGGGCCTAGGGAAGTAGATGGAACTCTGTCGTCTTCAGGTGCTCATAGTGATCCCTCATCACTCTGCGAAGTGCCTTGTGTGAGATAGCTCGTAGTCCCTCCTCAACTGTGTCCTCTATAGTCAACTCGGTGAAAGCTGGGACAGTCGGTAAGGTGGTGCTAGCTGGGAACTCGACTGAGGTGACAACTGGTCCTTCGATTCCTCCTCCCTAAGTTGACTTCCCGGTATAGGTGACCTTGACAAGCTCGTCGGGGACTCCTAACATGGCGAGAACTCAGCAGAGGGTCTGTGCAAAACCCCCGAGCTCACATAGGTCGAAGGTAAGCATGGCGTGGTCCAGAGGTAGCGGTCCTAGAGGCGGCCATTCGACATTCGTTGCCATCTACATGTTTTAAGGAACAGGTGTTAGCAGGTCAATAAATAGATAAGCCTTGCATAAAAGTAAATGCAGGGTCGGTATATAACCGAAAGAAGGGCTATCCACGTCCTATTCTATCGTCCATTTCTAAGGGTTTCGTCCTATGGTCAAGTATGGCTCTGATACCAACTAAAACAACCCCGATTTCCACGAAGGGAAATCCACAGAGTCGAAGTGTAATAAGACCGTTGTAGATCATATTACCCAAATTCCAGTCGAATATCACATCCATACCATGATAATATCAGAGTACAAATAGTGCGGAATTACATAAATTTATTACATCGCCGCATTGGCGGAATCAAAAGTAGCATTCATTTAGAATAGCTTGAAGATAAGATCGCCAAACTCGAGCGTAGGAACGACCCCCTCAACCGTCAAACTCCTCGGAGCTATACTCCTCAGCAGAACCTGTGTGCCAAAATTTATCAGTACGATTTGTACTGGCCACTCCCAACCCTATGAGCATTGCTTTGTGGAAATTGGATGCAAATTGGATATAATTAAGAGGAACCTATAATACTGGGGTTTCCTATGCATTAGCATATCAAGTATATAATAACAGTTGGTCAAGTTTTAACACCATTCACACACCCATTCTACCCCATTCCCATTCCAGAGCCAGGTTTCGATCCTAGGATCGATAAGCCACCATCTCCACACCATCACCCTACCATAGCCATACCAACGCTCAATCGACAGGCCAACTCCCTCTCAGCACTGTCTCAAGGCCCGTAGCCCCTGGCTACGTCTGAACACTCACTTCCAGGGGGAGAAGAGAAGGACTCATCTCACTATCTAGTTTAAGCGAAACTCAGGAAAGGTCCATAGCCGACAAGTCGGCATATGTATCGATCGATCAACCATACACTCTGTAGAGGTTTTACATAACCACAAGATCTGTCTTCCTCGCTGACCGTCGTCAACTGGGCTGATTCCGGCCGCTTGCTCGCCTAGGATAATGCCACTCTACCATTTAGCCCTGGTACACCCCAAGTCCGGTCTGGGGTGGCTGAAACTGTGAGTCATGAGCCGGGTCCACAAGGTCTCCATGAAGTCTCGGAAGGGTGTGGGGGAAATCCTCTGCACCCCGTACCTTCCTCACACTGTCCGCTATCAACCTAGCAGTAGTGGCAATATCCTACCAAGTAGTTTGGCCATCCCGCACCATATAGGGCGAGTGGTACGTAAGGCTTCCCGGTGAATCTGAGTACTAGTAAGTCCTTAGGGATGACCAAGCCAGAATGTCTCCATCAGGGTTTCCATTTACCGTGCCACCACAGCACCTCCACCCTGGGCTCCTCCCATCACAGGTTCACACCCAGGGCCACCTCATATACCATTTACCCACTATAGGTATGCCCAGGTAGCACCCCACGGCAAGACTTGCCCCAGGCTCGTCGTATACTCCAACTTGGTTGACACAACCCTCACCCTCCACGCACCCAAGTCACACACGCAGCACTCTCCCCATAGTTCAATTATCATCAGTTTCCAACACGCATCAATATAGTGTAAGCGTAGTAGAAGTAATAAGCATTGGAATATAATAGCAAGCATGTTACTAGCCTAACAGCAGGGTGAGCAGGGGTAAGGTTGCATCAAGGTAAAGGCCATCAAGAAAGCATACTACCATGCAAGTCCTACCATAGTGTGATCATAACAACTAAGTAAAGCACTAGCATTTCTATTTTAGCCATGCGTAATAGGTGCCACGAGATTGGGTGGAATGTGGCACCTTTAGTGTAGTCATCTCCGTACTCCTCATGGTACTCACAATCCTCGTTCGTTCGGTTCTCCTACGAGTCTGCAAACGATCGCATTATAGTCGCGTTAGCGACGTCTATAGAATAGCACAAAGAAGCAATGAAAATTCAAAAGAGCCAAATGCACTCAAACATGGGTTCATTGAGTAGAGCTTGATTTTAGATGAATTTTGGTCCTGGTTTCGTATTTTTCCGAGGTCGTATGAATTAGTTATGAATTTTCGAAGATTAAATCTATTTCTGAAAATGGAAAAAGACTGAGTTAATCCTGGGCTGACACGTGCCACGCTGTGGTTGGTCCACGTGGCTTGCTGACATCAGCATCATGGTTTCGAGCTGACAGGTGGGGTCCAACTGACGTCAGCATGACATCATCAACGTCATCCACACCGACAGGTGGGGCCAAAGGCTATTGGGTCACTAACAGGTGGGTCCGGTCAAAGTCAACATTGGTCAACGGTGAGTCAACAGTCAACGATCAACGGTCAACAGTCAGGGTCACTAACATGTGGGGCTGGGCGACGCCAAGAATGATGTCGGCGTGACGTCAAGATGACATCACCTCGGTGTGGCCGCTTTCGACATGTGGGTCCCGCATGATGTGATGACAAGATCGACGTGTGGGCCCAGAGTGTCTGTGCCACTGACATGTGGGGACAGGTCAACGGTCAATACGGGCTGGGTCCGAACTGAGCTCTGGTGGGCTCGGGTTGGGCCGGTCTGGGCCGGGCCGACCCGGACACGTGGCACGCTGCGACGCTGCCACGTCACGGCCATGGGCCTTTATTGGGCTTTGTCCACAGCGCGGCTCACACCGTGTGGCTCACGGTGGACCAGCGCTCATGGTCCATGGACCTACGGCGGGGAGCATGGTGGACCAAGTCCACCGTCTCTTCTCCTTGGCTTGGCTTACGTGCACCGAGTTCACGCATGGGTGGCCGGTGAGGGAGGAAGCCCTCTGTTTCTCCCGTGGGGAGCCCCCACCGGTGGCGAGCTCGCTGTGATCCCCTGCGGTGGCGCTGGTGTCCGATTGGAGAGGGGAAAAGCTTCCCCGGGCCACGGCGATCATGATCCTGAGGTCTAAGTGGTGGTCGAGGTCCTCCAGTGCGTTGGCCACGGCGGCTGGCGGCTCGGCAGTGCTTGCCGGTGGCGAGGTCACGCACGTAGGCCCACCAGTGGCTAGTGCTGGGCAGATGAGGCTTCTACGGTTTCATGGGTGCACGGTGAAGGCGTCCAAGGCTCACGGCGAGGCTATAGGTTCCCAGGTGGCCGGTAGAGACATCCCGGCGGCCACAACGATGGTGACGACAGCGAGGCGCACGGGTGATCTATGGGGCTCTAGCGGGGTAGTCACGGCATGGTTGTGGTTGTGAGCATGGTGCGTGTGTTCCTAGTGGCCGGAGACAAGGCACTGGCCTACGCGCTCCAGGTTTGGAGCGCCATGGCCGACGGTGAGGTTCGGCGGCAGAGAGAGACCAGAAGGGGGCTCACCGTGGGTGGCGTGGAAGAATGGATGGCGATGCTGTGTTGATTCGAGGCCATGTAGCTCCGAAGCCATGCGAAGGTCGTGTGTCAACCACGCCGGTGATGTAGACGACGACGCGCGCCTCGCTCTCGGCTCCGGCGATCTCCTCCCCACAACAAGCCGGCGTTTCCCCTCTTCTTCCTTTTCCCCTCTTCTTTCTTGGCTCGGTGTGCTGTGGTCGGCCACCGAGGTGGCGGCGGGCGATGGAAGGCGCTAGGGCTCTCGGCCGAGGCTCTTATAGCCGAGCGAGGATCGGCGAGCCCGGTGATCAGCGGTTGGGGATTCAAGGGCGATCGGGGCACGAGCTTGCATCCAACGACCGCGAGGGGTTGCATGGGTGCGGAGCAAGGGGGGGCAAGGCCATGCCCCGGGCGTGACCCCCTGGCCCGCTCCCTGCCAGTGCTGTCGGCGCTTTGTCGGAGGGGAGAATCGGCGTGGGCGTGGGGAAGATGAACAGGGAAAAGGCTGACGAGTGGGGTCCGCTGGCAGCGGCTGTAGGCGAAGGAAAGAGGGCGCGGGTGAACAGCGCACGGCTAACGCGCGGGGCCAAGTGGCAGCGACCGCAAGCGAGCTGAGGGCGCGCGGGCATCGCTGAGGCCGCAAGCTGGGCCATTGTGTGTGTGAGTTAGGGCTCACACAAGATCAAGCGGGGGCTGTCAATGTCAAGGGTCGAGAAGCCGAGCAGGCCCGGGCTGCGAGACCTTCTCCTCTTTTCTTTTGTTTTCTGTTTTCTTTTTCTACTCCCTTGATTCGAATTCAAATTTGGTTTAGAATTTGAATTCAAAAACTAAGGTAACTTATTCGTTGGAGTTTAGGGAATTTTGTTTATTAATAACCTTATGGTTTATTATTGTAATGGAGTGGTTAAGCATAACATAAAGCAAATGAAAATCCAAATCACAATTTGAGTTAACATCGTATGCAACATTTTATTTGTTAGAAATTAAATAATCATATTCAACAATGACATGCCATGCTTAAGTGTTGACTTGGGTTGGGGTTAGACCTAATGCATCTCTTAGGTTGGTTCCTACAATCTCACTCCTCATCACATGGGATTTTGAAGAAAATTTTTTGTAGTTGGTATTTTTGGGTGTATGGATTTTTGGGTTGTTACAATTGTGTTGGTCATCAAACACCAAAATCTAAAGTAAATGGGCCAATGGTCCATTTTCCTTACAATCTCCCCCTTTTTGGTGATTGATGACAACACGACCAAAGCAAGCAAATAATAAAAATTTAGAATTTAAAAACTATCTACTTGCTAGGATGCAATGCAAGGGGCAAGGTTATATGATGCTAAAAGATACTACTTGTAAGACTAAAAGATACTACATAAAAACTTATCTTGCTCTTGCAAAATGTCCCCATGTGGCATTATGGATTTAAGCCTTGCTTTCTACAAATTCTCCTCATTACATAGACTAATCCATAATTCACTATCCTCCCTTTCTCGAACCATTACCACTTGTAGACCATTACCACTTATAAATTATCTAGCTTATGGCCCTACAAATTAATGCTTGCTTTTGGTCCTCTAAATTCTCCCCCTTTGGAATCAAACACCAAAAAGGAAGACATTAGTAGCACAAGGGAGGGTTAAACTTTGTGAGCCTTTATGTGTAGAGTGGAATAGGTCACAAAATTTGACTATCACATTATATAGACTAAGCTCCCCCTAAATATATGTATACATATGGTAGAAGGCAAAGCATATGCATAGTTGGCAAATTATTGCTTAAGGGAATTTAATCTATATAATGCATGAAGAAAGCATATAAATATCAAAATGAAATCAACATGATGATATCGGTTTAGAAATACCACATGTGGAAACCAATTTGATTTCTACCATTTGCAATACATGGTGTATTCTTGAAGTATGATGCTTAACTCCGGGGACTCCATTTTCCTTGCAATGAGACTACTACACACATGATAAGCTTAAAAAGGTGTTAGTCTCAAAGTATCCAACTTGTAGAGTAACCTCCCCTAAATTTGTGCACACAAGTATGGAATACTTGTAGGAAACATGCACATTGATTTAGAATAAAAAATACCACTTGAAAGATGACATCACATGAATGTGAGAGTCATTTTCGAAGATGATATTTGGGAGAAATTATCTATAATTTGGACTTTGGTACATATTAGGTAAACATTCAAAAGACAAGCTATGTGTCGTGCTCCTAAATAATTTTAATCCATGTAGGTTTGCTCCAAGGGTTAAGAATGAAACCGAGCAAGCCTACCATAAGATATACCTAGTGTATGCATGACAAAAGATATAAGCATGCAAAAGAAAACATAGGCATGAAAATTAACTAGATGCTTAAAGATACCAATTTATAAGAAATACCACTTAGGAAATGCAAATTGATACTACTTGAAGGAACTTGAATCTAGTTACCTAACATGGGAAGGGAAATTTGGGTCCATAGTATTCACTAACCCACTTGGCAATGATTTTGTCCATCATGATGCACCCCATGAAATACACCCATACTTTGCCAAGTCTCCAAATTCCCCGAAGTTTATTGGACTTCTCACTTCCCTTTAGGGATCCAAACCTTCTTGGTGCTCTTCATGTTGGAAATGATTTCCTTTGGCACCCAAAAGCGTTTGACCCCATTGTTGGCTTGCTTGTTCACCTTGATGGCCACCACCTTGTCATTTTTCTTCTTCTTCAAGAGATAATGTGCGGAGGCCTTCTTGTCCACCTTGTTGGTGTAGGTGTTGGAGAGCTTGCTTGTTTGCTTCTTCTCTTTCTTCTTTGCTCCTCCCCCATTCTTCACCTTGCACTCATAGGACTTGTGACCTTCGTTGTGGCACACGTAGCAAACCACGGTTTGTCCTTCATCAAGCTTCTTCACTTCCTTGATGGTGTTATCTTGATGAAGTTGGGCTTGCTTCGCCTTGCCTTTCACTTGAGTCAAGTCCTTGGTGAGGTGAGCTACTTCTTGCTTGAGTTGCTCATTCTCCTTTGCAACCTCTTGTGTGCATGTATCTACAACTACTTTCTCAACACAAACTTGGTTGCACAAAGATGAGTCTAAACATTAATCATTACAAAAGTAGAGTCATCCTTTTTAGACATGTTAAAGATATATTTTTTCCTTTTAGATGCCTTGGTGGGGATTGTACTAACGACTTCAAGATTAGCAACTTTATTAGTTAGCTCATCACAATGTTTGTGCATGGTTTCCATTTTAGCAAGCAAACTTTTATAAGCATCTTATGAGCTAGCTAACTTTTCTTTTAATTTTTCATTTTTCTTTATAAGTTGCTCATCATTGATTGTGCATGCATTTGTTGTTGCACTAGCCTCAAGTTTCTCAATTTTGGTAGATAGTTCAACATTGAGATTAGCAAAGTTCTCATATTGTTCAAGCAAAGTTTTATATGCTTCTTGTGAACTATCTAGCTCCCCTTTTAATTTTTCGAGCTTCTTTTGTTGACTAGTGCAAACTTTAGCATAATTAAGATTTTGTTGCACAATTTCATCATAAGAAGGCATTTCATCATCACTATCACTCTCACTAGAGGATGAGCTTTCGTTACCTCGTGCCATAAGGCACATACGAGAAGAGCTTGATGATGAGTGCTTGTGGCCTCGCCTCTTGTGATGGTGTTCTTCTTCACTTGAAGAATCATCCCATGACCTTATTGATGTGAGGGCTTGGTTCTTGCATGCCTTCTTCTTTGTCTTGGGTGTAGGCTTGTTTGGACAAACTTCCACAAAGTGCCCCAACTCGTTGCATCCATATCATCATCTCTTTCTTTACTCATTTCTTTGATTAGTGAAGATGATATCTTGGATTTGGATGGGCACACCCTTGACATTGAGCCTTTGGATCATCTTCTCCACCTTGTTGATTAGTTTGATTGATTCTTCATCAAGGTCGGAGGTGGAGGAGGAAGATTGATCATCTTCACTTGAATCTTCATCATGATCATCATCGTCCTCATCTTCTTCTTCGTCTTCACTTGAGGAGCTTGAGCTTGAGCTTGTCTCAACTTGCTTGCTCTTCATCTTCTTTTTCTCACTACATGCGAGAGCTTTGCCTTTGCTTGATGAAGAGGCTTTGTCTTGACCCATCTTTCGTGACATTTCAAATGCCACTATCTTACCAATGACTATGCCCGGGGTCATGGTGCTCAAGTTCTCCATGTTGTGAAGGATGATGATGATGCTTGCATATTTCTTTTGTGGTAGCATGGAGATGATCTTCCTCACAATGTCTGCATCATCTAGCTTTGTTAATCCTATTGAATGGAGCTCATTGATAATTAGATTTAAACGAGAATACATATCACGAATAAGCTCATCATCATTCATTGTGAAGGAATCATAATTTTGTTTAGCTAGACAATGTTTTTGTTCACGGACATTAGATGTGCCATCATGGAGCTCTTGAAGTTTTAACCAAATTTCATGTGCCGTATTTAAAGTGAACACTTGGTTAAACACATCCACACTAAATGATTCAAACAAGCAATTTTTAGCTCTAGCATTGAAATGCATTTCTTTTTCATCAAAAGGAGTAATGTAATCAATGTAAATGCAGAAGCTAAAGAGCGAGGTAGAGATATGCAAACTCCCGTTGACGACTCCGATATTTTTACCGAGGTATCGAGAAGCGCGCAAGCTTCCCCTAGTCCTTGTTAGAGCCCCTCGCAAGGAATCCCTCGCAAGGGCCAAGCTCCTGGTCGGGTAACTTCGTGGATAGCCTCTGGCCTTCCCAACGCGTAAGTAGGTCTCCGATGTGCCTTCCGGCAAGTCTCTCCCGGATGCTCCCCGCCGTCTTCACTATCAAGCTTCCGGCCGAAACGCCGTGGGCCTTGTTCCCTCCGGTACACGGTGTGAAAGCTCTAGTTTGGTTTTGGTGAATTAATGAAACTCTAAGTGTTAACCTAGTTCATCAAGTGATCGTGAGATAGGTAGCACATTCCAAGTGGTGAAGCAAATGAAGATCATGACATGATGATGGCGATGCCATGGTGATGATCAAGTGCTTGGACTTGAAAAAAAGAAAGAGAAAACAAAAGGCTCAAGGCAAAGGTATAAATGGTATGAGCCATTTTGTTTTGATGATCGAGACACTTAGTGAGTGTGATCACATTTAGGATCGATAGTCGTACTATTAAGCGGGGTGAAACTCGTATCGAAATACGGTTATCAAAATACCACTAGATGCTCTAACTCATTGCATATGCATTTAGGATCTAGTGGAGTGCTAACAGCCTTGAAAACAATTGTGAAAATATGCTAACACATGTGCACAAGGTGATACACTTGGTGGTTGGCACATTTGAGCAAGGGTTAGAAACTTCACCGGCGGAGTGCCTGCCCATAGAGTACGGACAGTCTGACGGTACCACCGGCGCCCTAGACAGAAAAGACAGAGGTCACTGGAAGTGACCGGACGCTGGCCTCGGTTGGACCGGCGCGTCCGGTCAGTAGAAGCAGCGATGACGCTGGCGTCGATCTCTGACCGGACGCTGGGTCACTTAGTGATCGGATGCTGGAGGGTTGCGTCTGGTCCTGCTGATGTGGTAGCGCACAGGGGAGTCGCCAAGTGACCAGACGCTGGGTGAGTCCTGTCGAGCATGACCGGACACATCCGGTCGTGAAAAGTCATCTCTAGATGCTTACTGGAAACGACCGAACGCTGGGGCTCAGCATCCGGTCACTTTGAGCTGCTGCGTCCGGTCATCAATTGACCGTTGAGATCGGGCGATCGACATTTGAAGAGAGGACACATGGCACGCATCGCGTGACCGGAGCGTCCGGTCACCCCGCGCTGTGCCCAGTGAAGGGGTACAACAGCTCTATTTTGTGGGGGCTTCTATTTAAGCCCCATGGCCGGCTCAAGCTCACACTCTTGGCCATTTGCATTGACATAGCAACCTTGTGAGCTTAGCCAAAGCCCTCCCACTCATCTCCATCATCAATTCATCATCTTTGTGAGATTGGGAGAGAATCCAAGTGCATTGCTTGAGTGTTTGCATCTAGAGGCACTTGGTGTTCGTGTTTCGCTGCGGGATTCACTTGTTACTCTTGGTGGTTGCCGCCACCTAGACGGCTTGGAGCAGCGAGGATCGTCGAGCGGAGGGTGGTGATTGTCTCCGGCTCCGATCGTGGTGATTATGAGCGGTTCTTGACCTTTCCCCGGTGGAGAGCCAAAAGGTACTTTAGTGAATTACTCGTGGCTTGTGTGATCCTTATCTTGTGTTGGTTGTGTGGCACCCTATTGAGGGTTTGGCGTGTGATGCCAATTAGCGCGTGAACCCCCAAGTGAGTGAATCACCACAACGAGGAGTAGCTTGCCGGCAAGCAAGTGAACCTCGGTAAAAAATCATTGTGTTCATCATTTGATTCCGAGGTGATTGGTCTTCATTGATATTGTTTCTTGTGATTGATTGGTTCACTCTTCGACATGGCGGTATAACTATCTTGCTCACTGTCTTTACATTACCGCAAACTAGTTGTCAAGCTCTTTAGTGTAGCTAGTTGTGAGAGCTTGTTAGTTTGGTTAGTGTGGCTCTTTAGTTAGCCTTTGAGAGTACACTAACTTAGTCTAGTGACATAGCTATTGTGTGGATAGAAACTATATCAACTAGAATTGTGGTAGGTGGCTTGCATTTTTGGTAGGCTAGCGCAACACTTGCTTCGCCTTATAATTGTCTAACCGGTTCGCTAAGTGTTGTTGTAGAATTTTTTATTAGACTATTCACCCCTCCTCTAGCCATTAGGACCTTTCACGGTGGCGGCCACACCATAAACGTGGTTGGTGTGATCTCGCAAGACTACAAGCCCCTCCGATGTACAACAATGGGGCGCGCAAGCACCGAGTGGTAAGAGATATGCAAACCTCACTAAACACTAGGCCTAAACCTAGAGCAAGTGCATAAGCGGTGGTTTAATCAACCTAAGCACTTTGCAAAGCACCTATGCTAATCACCTAATTAATCACTAAGCACTATGCATGTGGAGATCACTAAAATAGTGTATCAACACCCTTGGTATGTTTCCTCAACACCACACTTATCAAATGGCTGGTTGGGGGGTCTATTTGTAAGCCCCACTAAGAAAGTAGCCGTTGGGGACAAAATCCCGCTTTTCTGCTACTGACCGGACGCTGATTATGTCCTGACCGGACGCGTCGTCCCGACCGTTGGAGCTGCGATCCACTGATCGGACGCTGCTAGCGTCCGGTCACATGCCACCGGACGCATCCGGTCGCATTTTCGCCGCTCTAGAACCTCTCTGTTCTCGACCGAACTCTGCTATCCTACGTCCGGTCGATCTACCGCCAGCGTCCGATCACGCCTGTTGCCGAGCCTCTTGATTGAAGCGTCCGGTCACTTCTGTGAGCTCGGTTCTTCGCGATCTTGCGTACGGCTTGGTTCCTATCTTCGTGCTTGGACTTTGCTTGATATCTTGGGTCTTCTCTTGTGATTCTAAGGTTTTGCTTATGGTGTTGATCATCGGATCATCACGTCGCCTTCGTCCAAGTCACGTCTTGCATCCTATTGAACTACAAAACAATCACTTGTAAATTTATTAGTCCAATTTGGTTGTGTTGGTCATCAAACACCAAAATCCTAAGTAAATGAGCCAAGGGTCCATTTTTCTTATAGTCATGTTTAATACCTGCCTAGCGGCACAAGCAGCAAGCAGTCGTACTCTGTTTTCTCTGCTATCTACTTCCTACTCTCCCTCTCTATCATGGTGGATGGCATAGCAGCACAAGCAGCAGATCCCCATCATCGCGTGTGGTGCTTGCTACTCAAGCACAGAGTAGTAGCGCGGTGGAGCGAGCTGCCCAACCAGCGCGCGAGCAGTGCTTGCTGCTCCAGCTGATCGTAGCTGCGCGGATCTATAATGTCCTCCCCATGATGGGATCTAGCAGATACGATCTCTCTCTCTCTCTCTCATCGTCTCTATTGGTACTCATTGTCTCTACTAATACTAATGCGATTGGAGGATTGGCGTACCTGGCCGATGATGTAGCCGGACAGCAGCGTCGGAGATCGACGGCGTCGACGCAGAGTAGGCGTGAGCGGACATGTCCGAGCGCGCGCATGCTTGCGGTGGTTTTCCATCACCACCGTCTTGATCGGGGAGGGGATCTTGAGCTTTCGTCGGCGGTGCTTCAGCCCGCGGTGGTGCACGCAGTGCCCGGACATGACCAGCGCCAGCAGGAGGCGCGCCCCAGGCCACGGTGGGCATCGCGCGTGGATTAGGAAGGAGCGGTGGCGACTGTCCCATGTTCGTCGGGGGGATGGGGAGGGCGACTGCAGGCGCATGCACGTGGGAGGTCCGCGGGAGGGCGATGGAGGGCAGACACACTAAACATGAGCCGTCGGATTTGGATGAGTAATGAGAGAGAATGACTAAGAAATAATCTGGTGCATCCGTTTTGATGGTGTTATATTTTTGGGTGTATTCATGGGTGTGGATATAGCATAGATCATGACTGTGGAGTAGACATTTGTTGTGTGGCTGTAGATTTATTTTAACTATTGCAATGCAACTCAATTTCTTTATTCTATGCACAAATTAAAGAATTGTTCAGTTAACTTGAGATAACTTGAAAATCCTTTATGCTATGCACAAGTTAAGGAATTGTGGAGTTACCGAAATAACTTAAAACATAACCCATTGCATGGTGCCAAGAGCCGGAGGGCGGAAGCCATCTATAAACAATGTAGTTTTAAGGAAATGAAATGAAAGAGTTTCAAAAAAAAATGAAATGAAGGACCAAGGACTCGTCTGGGCCTTTTTTCGAACACTACATAATATATTCATCAAACTCCTAATTCCTTGTTTTATAGAGGAGAAAGGAAAGGCTCAAATACTCGAGGCTTTTACCTGTGTACCCTTAAAAAAGATGTCACACTCCTGCGTACCCCTCAAAAGTTGGTCGTCACCTACATGCCCTCGCTCGAACTTTTCTTTTCCCTCACGCCATTCCGTCGGCATTCTGTTAGGTTTTGGTCGTTTGACGGCTCTGACATGTGGGACCGGGCTAGAAAAATATCCTCCTTGCCCTCTAGGTCACTGACATATTGGGCCGCATCTCCTTCAGTCTCACCCGGGCCTCTCTCTTAGTCTGTCCCCATTCTCGTTCCTCACTCTCTCACCCGAGCGTGGGAGGACGCGGTGGCGAACCCTAGCGGCGGCGGATCTGGAGATGGCAGCAGTCGGTGTTGGCGGCCCACCCTCGAAATCCTAGCCCCATGGAGCAAGACGGTCGGGCGGAGCAGGCATGCCATGGAACGGACCCGGCGAGAGGCCGGATTGGTTCCGGGAAGAGTGAGTACCGCTCCTCCTCCCTCCTTGACTTCGCCCCTCCTTGTATTGATGTTGATTGCATTAGTGTATTGCGCTACCAAATCGTGTTTATTGCATTAGTGTATTGCGCTACCAAATCGTGTTTAGGGTTTATTGATTACGTGCTCCTTGTTCATCTGTAGGATGGACCCAAACAGTAGTTACAACCTAGAAATGCGGATTGTTGGTCCCAATTGTCGTGCAAAGTGGTTTTCTGTGAATGAAGTGGTTGATGCAGATAGAACTTTGTTAACTGGGCTTATGGAAGATTTGGTTGACAAGTATCCTCCTAGCTATGGTGATGCAGCCACATTGTTTTACTGGTGCATGCATAGTAAAGTTCACATACCTGTGCGCAATGACCAAGAGATGCTAGCAATGTTTGAAAAAAATAGGGCAACCAGAACATGCTTGTTGACTGTTGCATATCATAGTCCTGGTACTCAGCCTGTGCTTCCTGATTGGGAGTCTGGTAGCCCAAGGAAATCTATTGAGCCTCCATTCACTCCTTCAATTGTTTCTCCAAGCATAGCAGAACCAAGCCAGCCATCTATGTCTCAGCCACCCAAAGCAAGGCAGCCATCCAAGTCTCAGTCACCCAAACCAAGGCAAACATCCAAGTCTAAGCCACCCAAACCAAGCCAACCTGAGTTCCTGGCTAACCCAAATCCAATGAATGAGCATATGGGGATTGATGATGAAGGCTTGTATATTGATCTTGGTCCCAACCACCCTCCACCTCCTCCTACCAGTTCTCAGAGCCAAGGGGGGAGTAAAGAAAGGGAAGAAGAAATAGATGAATCCTCTAATGAGGAAGTTGCTGATAGGGATGATGAAACCAGTGACGAGGAAGATGAGGAAGTAGAAATAGATGGATCCTCTGATGAGGAAGTTGCTGATAGGGAGCCTGAGCAATTTCAATTTCCTGATGTTGAATATGACAAAGATGACCCTCCTATGACAGTGGGAACTATCTACCCAGATATGGCTTCTTTTAAGATTGCTTTAGCTAGTCATGCTTTGTTAAACATGAGTTCAACTATGAAATTGACAAGAGTGATCTGAGGAGGTATACTGGTGCATTGTTCTCTCTCGAGGAATGAGGGATGCCCGTGGAGACTGCATGCCTCAACTTCAGCTGATGGACATGGCATTCAGGTGATGTGTTAGTTCAATTTGTGGTATTGACTGCTACCTGTTTTCCTTGCATGTACCTAGCTGCTAACATGTGTTTCTTTTCAACTTTTTTTCCAGGTGAAAGTGAACCCACATGAGCATGGAAATGGCTGCCAGAGCACTAGGAGACAAGGATTATGTGTTGGACTTAGTCAGTTTTGGGTGTGCAGCAAGGTAATTGATTGGTTGAAAGAGGATGGAAATGTTGGTGCAAAAGAGCTGCAAAGGAGGCTGAAGGATCTGTATAAGGTTCATATCAGCTACAGGAAAGTGTACAAAGGTAAATACCTTGCAATGGATCAACTTTATGGGCCTTGGGGCAAGAGTTTCCACAATTTGTTTAGGTTTAAGGCCCAGTTAGAACAATCTAGTCCTGGTTCAGTTCTTGTCATTGATCATCACACCATCAATAATAAGGTCAGGTTTAACAGGCTATTTTTTGCTCTGAAAGCATGTGTTGATGGATTTCTTAGGGGATGTAGACCATATCTTGCAGTAGATAGTACCTTTTTGACAGGGAGATTTAGGGGACAATTGTGTGTTGCATGTGTAGTAGATGCCCACAACTAGATAATCTGTTGTCCTATGCATATAGCTACCTTTGCATGTACATAGCTTTGCATACATAGAAGCTAATCTATTTTCCTTTGTATGGGCACACCAAAGAAGAGGTTGAAGAAGGCTGCAACAAGCAACACAGAGAGGAGTCTTGTGGTGGCCTAGCCATCCCAGATGCAGTTCCCATTCAATGAGGCAGTGGCAAATGCCATCCATAACAAAAGGAAGAGGAAGTCATCCTCTTCTTCAACCTCCTCACAGAAACACAAGGGTGCAGCACCAGCCACCACTAGTTCAACCTCAGCTCCTACTAGTGTGTCTACAAGGTACCTGTTCTTTGCCTCATCCTTTTCATTTCAACCAGGTGGAAATCTAATGCATACTGTTGACTGTCAGGTCTGGAACTGGTTCAAATGATCCAGTCCCACTCTTATCTGTGCATCTGGTTCCTTTCAATGAGGACTCCATTACAGTGGACACCCAGCCCAGCTAGCCAGTTGATGACCTCCCACTTGAGCCTATGGATCCACAATGCACACCAAGAAGAAATAAGGGAGCAGTGAAGAAGTTGACACCAAAGAAGCTGCAGTAAGAAACTCTAGTGATGTTCTATTGGTGTTGTGATGTTTTTTTTTGGCCCTGACGCATGATCTTTTGGTACTTTGATGTTCTTTTGGGGTTGTCATGAAAAACCTTGTCTGAATTGATGGTTCATGTTAGTGATGTGGACAAACTCTAGTAATTTAGTTTCTATGTGTAAACTGTAAGTGATGTGATCAAACACCATATGCTGTTGATGATGAAACACATTATGCTACCAATTATGTGATGGATGAGTGAACTATTAGTTTCTTTGTCTTAATGTTGTTATGAACCATGAGAAGCATTCATTCATTCATCTATTCATTCATGCATTGATTGATCCATACATCCATGAAAACTCACACACACACACACAACAACAGCCTACTTCTTGAAAATAGCATACAAAGCAAGCACCAAGCACAAATACACAAGTTTTTCAATCCTCCTAAGCTGCTGCTGCACCCTCTTGTCCATTGGTGCATGGCCTTCAACTACAGCTGCCTGGGAACCTTCCTGCAAGATGGCCAGAGGAGGAGCTGTGGGAAAACCACCAGGTGCTGCCACTGTCTGCAGTGGAACTGCTTGGATTGGTGTAGCTGTCTCCCTCATCTCATCCTCCCACTGATAATATTGACATCCTCCAATATGAAATCCAACATAGAAACTGAGCAAAGAGGGAAAGACAAACAATGTTGACCAAAGAGAGAAGCACAAACCGCGAAATAAGGGCACTTGTGAAAGGCCCGGTTGGGGTTGGCCCTGGTCGTCGAGATGAAGCGATTGGCGAGCACATTGCAGTTTGGGCAAAGCACACGCCGCCTTAGCGCACCACCATAGCTGCTACTACCTTGTGACATGGCTGTCAAAGAGAGAGGGCTTAAGAGAGTGGCAACTCCCTGGCCTTTGGCGCCAATATATAGGAGGAGAAGGGCAGGCTCTTTGGCGCCAAATCCCTGTCCTTTGGCGCCAACAGCGGCGTCTCTGGCGCCAAAGCCAATTGGCCTGGCAATGGCACAAGGGAAACGAAAAAGTTCAGACGCCCATACAAGCCTAAGGGCAACTGAGTCATTCTCCAAAGCCGTTACCCACCGTTAGGAGCAAATGCCGACGAAATGGCGTGAGGAAAAAGAAAAGTTCGAGCGAGGACATGTATGTGACGACCAACTTTTAAAGGATACGTAGGAGTGTGGCATATTTTTTAAGGGTACACAGATAAAAGCCTCCGAATACTCGGCCCCTACAAAATGTCAAAACCTAGCTAGCTCCGGTCCTCCGGCCCATGAGTGCAGCGTTGCAACTTGCAACCTGCATGCCGGCAGTTCCACCACACCTTGCCCTAAATTATTGCACCATCGCCAACAGTATACCCTGACAAGTCCGATGATCATACGTACTATACTTTTCAAGTGCAAGATCAACTATATTGAAATCACACGTAAAATTAGATTAGCACGAACAAGTTTGGAAGCAGTTGTACGAATACGATCAATGCATCAGCAGCTCAGCACGGCGTTGCTCGCTTCATATTGCCACCGCCTAGCAGCTCAGCTAGCACGGCGTTCGATCACTGCACCTTGGCGATCTGCGCGGAGAAGCGTGGCCGCTTGTATCCCTCCCCGGCGGCGGCGACGACGTGGTCGTCCCGGTTGAGCAGCACGGCGCGCATCGCCGCGCGCAGCGTGGACAGCGCCACCGCCCTCCCGTTGCCCGCGGCGGCGGTTGCGTTGTCGTCGTAGCCGTCGCCGCGGACGTCCAGCTCCAGGACGCTGCGGGTCCTCCCGCCGACGGTGGCGACCTCCACGCGGACGGGGCGCGCGTTCCTGACGGAGCGGACGGCGCGGCCCAGGTCGGACAGGAGCCCCGGGCGGTCGTCGCAGCACACCCACGCCCTGACGACGCGCCGCGGCGGCGGCAGGTTGTCGTCGTCATCGGCGCCGAAGTGACCACCGTGCCGCCGCCAGTAGTCGTCCTCCTCCTCCTCGGCGCCCACCTCGTCGCCCTCCCCCGGGATGACACCGGGGCCGACCCCCGCCGCCGCGTCGCTCGCCTTCGCGCGCAGCTTCCGCACGTGCCGCACCACCTCGCCCAGCAACGCCGCCTTGTCCATCTGCACGAGCGCGGGTCAGCCACCGTGCACCCCATCAGGATTCAGGAGAGAGCGGCCATGCATCATTCGCAAGGGAGCCACGCTGCTTCGATCGCTTGTCTCTCGTGTGAAAGTGTAACGCACGCACGTACCCGGGATGCGGAGGGGACGAGGGTGCGGAGCGTGGCGAGGTGGGCGTTGATCCGCTGCCGCCGCTTGCGCTCGGCCTCGCTGTGGCTCCAGCCCCGCTCCTTCTTCCGCAGCGCCGGCGCCGGCCCGGCGTCGAGCGCTCCCCCTCTCCGTCGTCGTCCGTCACCACCATGTCTCCGCCCCCAAGAAACTGAACGGACCAGCGAGTTGGGTTGCTGTAAAACGCTCGTAGCGCGCTAGGGGCGCGTTTGGTTTCCTGGATGCAGCCCAACCAGGCTCCTCGCGTGCAGCTAGCGCATGATTGGTTGGCTGCGCTAGCCACTGGGCCTGTCCCAGGCCATGCAAAACGGACGCCCGAAGTTGGCTCTGTGGATACGAGAAATTTTCTCGTTTCTATCGGGCCAGGCTGCCGTGGTGCAGCGCACTTGAGCGTGAGGTACCGAATGAGAGAGCAGTGGTGCGGGACAGGGGAGCTACCAAACAGCGTCTCTCCGTGACTTGGCTAGACAGAAACGATAACCAAACAAGAGAAGCTGCATGTGCTAAGCCAGGCTTCATTCATCCGGAAACCAAACGCGCCCTAGGCGATCGTCTCGTCCGGATGTGGAAGCGGAAGCGTCGCGGGCCGGGGTTTTCAAAAGGGACATCTATAGATCAAGCGGGCGGGAAACCCCAGGGGGCGGGCGACCACGACATGCTGGCGCAGTGACTGCGCAGCGCTCGGGCCGCGCGCCGCTTCCTTTTTGTTCGGGGTGGCTCGGCTGGGTGGCGTCAGGCCAGCGTCAATGGGTTTGACATTAAATAGGTTGATATAGCACCATATTAATGAAGAGAGATGATAAGAGTTTTATAAGAGTAGAGAGAGTTTTATAGGGATGAAACTCTTCTGCACTATTTCCAAAATATAGTTGCATTGGTAACAGCACCGTGAAGTCCCTACTGAGACTGGCCTCCGTGCGCGACGACGGCTGTTTTGGCCCCTGGCGCGCGGTGGAAACGGGGCTTCCGCGTAGGGGAAGGGTTTCGACGCCTTTTGCCTCGTCGGCCGCGCAGGGCCTAACCCTGGCCCGGCGCCGAAGCGTGTTTTCGGGCTGGGCAGCGGCAGCCGGCAGCAGGGCAACTGGGCAAGGAGCGCGAGGCGACACAGGCAAGCCGACCGGCAGCACGTCGTGTCGCGGGGACATGGGAGCGACACGGCGCCTGTGGCTGATCGCTGCGGCGCTTTGCGTCAGGGCGCGGCAGCCTTTGGGACCGGGAGGACCGGGGCTGCTTTTCCACGTTCCCATCGGGACGTAACTTGTCGGCTGGTCAGCGAAAAGCGTCGGCGGACAAAACGCTGCTGCAGCGTAGGAGTGGCTTGCCTGAAAGAAAAATCACCGTCCAGAGAGAATCGAACCATTTCATGCGAAGTAACAAGTGAAGCCCGCAAAGGGAACGCTTTTCCCCACCCAATGTTTCGTAGAGCTAAGATGTGTTCCCTTTGGGAACCTTAATTCTACACGAGTGTACTTTTAGGAATGAATTCTTGTTTCTTGAGGTTCTATTTGGTTTACTATAGGGTAGTATTTGGTTCGAGGAATGAGAGTTTCACTATCTTTTCACTTAATTTTTTTGTTTAGTCTGTAGAACGAAATAGGTTGATCCATCGTCACATTATTCCTCACAAGCTAATAATTAGTATTACTAGAAGAATAAAGTCATTCCACTAAATTAAACCTCCATCTACAGCTAACCGCGTAAGGACGGGTGGTAGTTAGAGACTCGGAGGCGCACTATCGCGGGCTGCAGCGGCAAGCGGCTATCCGCGGCGGCGGTGCTACTGTTCCGGCGAGCCTACGCCCTCACGGCAAGGTAGAGATAGCGGAGAAGCATCAGTAGCTCACCGTGATGCACACCATACTGACGGTTGAAGTAGGGGAGCACTGCAACGGTGTGGCCACATACGACCGAGTGGGGCGGTGGCGCTCTGCGCTGGACACCGGCGCGTCATCCCATCGACAACGAGCACCCTGACCAAAACAGTGCGAGCACCGGTGAAAGATCCTAATATGGATAGAGGTGGGGTGAATAGCCTATTTAAAAATCTACAAACCAACTATAGCAATTAGATTAGTATGACAAATAGCGAAATGCGAACTTGCTCTAGCTCTACAAGAGTTGCAAGCCACATATCCAATAATTCTAGTAACTATGATCACTAGACACACAATTTGCTAAGTCACTACTCACTAAGAGCTCTCACACTTGCTACACTAAAGAGCTCCACTAGATGAACTTAAACTACAAAGTAAGCTCTCAATTCTAGCTACATTAAAGAGCTTGCTACAACTAGTTTGCGAAAATATAAATTAGAGAGTAGTGTGATTATACCGCCACGTAAAGGAGTGAACCAATCATAAGATGAATGCCAATTTAATCACCGGGAGAACACCAAAGGGCAAGAGACAATCAATTTTTCTCTCGAGTTTCACGTGCTTCCCTGCACACTAGTTTCCGTTGTGTCGACCAACACTTGGTGATTCGGCGGCTAAGAGGTGTTGCACGAACCTCGTCCACACAATTAGACACCGCAAGAACCTACTCACAAGTAAGGTAACACAATGACACGAGCAATCCACTAGAGTTACCTTTCGGCCCTCCGCCGGGGAAGGCACAAGACCCCTCACAATCACTGCGATCGGAGCCGGAGACAATCACCAACCTCCGCTCGACGATCCTCGCTTCTCCAAGCCGTCTAGGTGGCGGCAACCACCAAGACTAACACCTGAATCCGGCAGCGAAACACAAACACCAAATGCCTCTAGATGCAATCATTCAAGCAATGCACTTGGATTCTCTTCCAATCTCACAAAGATGATGAATCAATAATGGAGATGAGTGAAAGGACTTTGGCTAAGCTCACAAGGTTGCAATGTCAATGCAAATGGCCAAGAGAGAGAGCTTGAGCCGGCCATAGGGCTTAAATAGAAAGCCCCTACGAATAGAGCCGTTGGCTCCTCTGTCCAGTGAAACACGGGCTGGTCAGACACGCCGGTCAGGTTGATCGGACACTGGACCCCTGCGTCCGGTCGCCTGATGATCGCCACGTGTTACCGGATGCATTGCTCAAAGTGACCGGATGCTCCATTACTGGAGTCCGGTCATTTCCAGTAAGGCACCAGAGCCGGTTTTTCATGACCGGACACGTTCGATCATAGGCGATCGGACACGGACCAGAGTCTGATCCTTACTGGCCTGTTCAGATGCTTTCGTCAGTGTACGTCATCACCTGACCGGATGCACCCCCAATGCGTCCGGTCCTATTTCTTCTCAGCGTTCGGTCAAAGGACCGAGGGTGGCCTTCACTGCGCACCACTAACCGGACGCAGGGTCAGAGTCCGGTCACTACCCAAGGCAGAGTCCAGTCAATACGAAATAGCTCCTTTTGACCCGAAACTTCACCACCCTTGATCAAATATGCCAACCACCAAGTGTATCACCTTGTGCACGTGTGTTAGCATATTTTCACAAATATTTTCAAGGGTGTTAGCTTTCCACTAGATCCTAAATGCATATGCAATGAGTTAGAGCATCTAGTGGCACTTTGATAACCGCATTTCGATACGAGTTTCATTCCTCTTAATAGTACGGCTATTGATCCTAAATGTGATTACACTCGCTAAGTTTCTCGATCACTAAACCAAAAAGCTCCTATCAATTTTATATTTGCCTTGAGCTTTTTATTTTTCTCTTTCTTCTTTTCCAAGTCTAAGCACTTAATCATCATCATGGCATCACCATCATGTCACGATCTTCATTTGCTCACCACTTGGAATGTGCCACCTATCTCATAATCACTTTGATAAACTAGGTTAGCACATAGGGTTTTATCAATTTGCCAAAACCAAACTAGAGCCTTCAATCTTCCCTTTTTGGTAATTGATGACAACCATTTTACAAAGATATGAATTGAAATTCGATTGAATCCATTTTGCTTGCCCAAGCATATTTAATATGTGTAAAAGGATATGGACAAGTTTCATAAAACCTACATGGTAGCAATTGCTTTTCCTACATATGTGCTAAGAGTTTGGATTGAAGCTTACAAATATGCTTAGATAGAAAATATAGGAGACAATGTCTACCAAATAATGATAAGGTATAAAAGATGGACCTTTGAAGCGTGATACTAATCGGAGTGCACCAATATACCATCCTTAGCACCATTAGTAACTAGACATACACGAAAACTAGAATACCCCATGAGATCAACATTAGAAGCAAGGATCTAGTTTCCATAAAATGAACATAAGTCTAGTTTCTTAACCTATGCATGCTAGTTTTTTATTTTATCATTCAATGCTATAACTAGCATATACCACGCAAGCATAAATATTGAAATTTAAAACTTGTGCCATGCAAGCAAACATATTAAATGCACATTCAAATGCATCCATCAAGTTTATGAGCTTGCTCCCCCTACTTGTGTGCTCAAAATTTTAATTTATCCCTTACTTTGTCATATCTCCCCCCCTATGTCAATTTTTCAATTTCTCCCTTTTTGTTATCTTTTCACTATCCCTTTGTTATCTTTTTATTATCTTTGTACATTATTTCTCCCCCTTTATCATCAATGACCACAAAGGTTTAATTTTAAATAGGCTTAGATTATCAATGTCAATCAATGGGGTGAGGATTATTTTCCCAAATTTGGTCCAATCTAGATCGCTTGCCAAAGATATTTAACGCGGTTTGATCTAAGGACAAGCTTCTTCACACCTTCAAATAAGGGTTATCATATACCATGTTGAGTTAAACAATTATAGCTTATTTTCTAGATCAAACACTAGGTTTATAAGCCCACGAACATGTCATATGCTATCACTAGACCAAATTAAACATAGAAGCAATAGTGGTACCATACAAACATCAAAATCATTTGATTTTTATGAATGAGCCTATTAAATGTGAAACATGATTAGATACACTAAATATGTCCTTAGTAAGGATGTATGCCATGCCAATCAACTTTTACCTTGGATTGCTCAAAGGAGAGGCATGTCATATAAGTGGGGGGTGCATCAACACATATTTGAGAAATCCAATATGTTCAACTTATTCCTTAGCTTGCAAAAACTCTTCTCATCTAATGGCTTGGTGAATATATCGGCAAGTTGATCTTCGGTGCCCACACTCTCAATGCAAATGACCCCTTTTTGTTGGTGATCTCTTATGAAATGATGGCGGACATCAATGTGCTTTGTTCTTCCATGTTGAACCGGGTTGTTGATTAACTTGACTGCACTCTTATTGTCACATAGCAATGGCACTTTCTTGAACTTGATTCCAAAGTCATTCAAGGTGTCATTCATCCAAAGTATTTGTGCACAACAACTACCGGTGGATATGTATTCGGCTTCGACGGTTGATAATGCAATTCTATTTTGCTTCTTTGATCACCATGAAACTAGTGATCTTCCCAACAATTGACATGTGCCTGAGGTGCTCTTTCTTTCAACCTTGCATCCCGCATAATCCGAGTCGGAGTAACCAACTAGCTTAAACTTTGCTCCTTTAGGATACTACAAACCAACATTTTGTGTATGCTTCAAGTACCTCAATATTCTCTTTGTAGTCTTCAAATGACTTTCTCTTGGTGAGGCTTGAAATCTTGCACACATGCATACACTAAACATGATATCTGACCTTGATGCGGTCACATAGAGTAGGCTTCCAATCATAGACCGATAAAATTTTTGATCCAACATATTGCCACTTGCATCACTATCCAAATTGTCATTTGTCCCCATTGATGTGCTAATGACTTTGCTATCACTCATGCCAAATTTCTTGAGTATGTCTTTGATGTACTTGCCTTGACTCACGAATGTACCATTCTTCAATTGCTTGATTTGAAGACCGAGAAAGTAACTTAACTCTCCAATCATGGACATTTCAAACTCATTAGCCATCATCTTTCTAAATTCTTCACAAAAGTCTTAATTGGGTGATCCAAATATGATGCTATCAACATAGATTTGCAACACAAATAAGTCTTTACCAATCTTCTTAGTGAAAAGAGTGGTGTAAACCTTGCCCATCATGAACCCTTTAGAGAGTAGGAAGTCCATCAATCTCTCATACCATGCTCTAGGTGCTTGCTTCAAGCCATACAATGCCTTCTTCAACTTGTACACATGATCGGGCTTCTTGTCGTCTTTAAAACCGGGAGGTTGCTCAACATATACTTCTTCATTGATGTAACCATTGAGAAATGCACTCTTGACATCCATTTGATAGAGCTTGATGTTGTGGGTACAAGTATAGGCTAATAAGATTCTAATTGTTTCTAATCTAGCAATCGGGGCATATGTTTCTCTAAAATCAAGACCTTCAACTTGTGTATATCCTTATGCTATCAATCTTGCTTTGTTCCTTACTACTATCCCATCTTGATCTTGCTTGTTTCTAAAAACCTATTTGGTTCCAATCACATTGTGTCCCTTTGGTCTCTCTACTAATTCTCATACTTGATTTCTTGTAAAGTTATTCAATTCTTCATGCATAGCATTCACCCAATCAACATCCTTCAATGCTTCATCTATCTTCTTTGGTTCAATGGATGACACAAATGAGAAATGCTCACAAAATGAAGCCAATCTTGATTTAGTTTGCACACCTCTTAAAATATCACCAATGATAGTGTCCAATGGATGATCCCTTACAATATTGGTTGGTTGAAGTATTGGAACTTGATTGCTTGAACTTGCTTGATCATTGGATTGAGATAATATGCTATACACTTGATTTTGTTCAGTGTCATGAGAGCCATTTGTACTAACTTGAATTGTATAATCTTGCAAATTTGTGTTAGAGAGCACTTACACTTGATCATCTTCATCATCATTTATTTACCTAGGCCTCAATTCACCAATATCCATGTTCTTCATGGTTTTTGAAAGTTGAATGCCTCTAACATCTTTCAAGTTCTCATTCTCATTTTGGGAACCCTTGATTTAATTAAATTCAACATCATGAACTTTCTCAAGAGTACCACTTTCCAAATTCCAAACTCTATATGCTTTCCTAGTAGTTGAGTATCCAAGTAGGAATCCTTCATCACATTTCTTGTCAAACTTGCCCAATCTAGTGCCTGTCTTCAAGATATAGCATTTACAACCAAAGATCCGAAAAATGCAATGTTGGGCTTTCTACCATTCAAGAGCTCATATGATGTCTTCTCTTTTAATGGGTGACAATAGAGTCGATTGCTACAATAGTAAGCCGTGTTGATAGCTTTGGTCCAAAAAGATTAACTCACATTGTACTCACTAAGCATAAACCTTGCCATATCAATGAGTGTTCTATTCTTCCTCTCAATAAGGCCATTTGATTGTGGAGTGTACTTGGCTGAGAATTTATATCTAATTCTAAATTCATCACAAAACTCATCAATTATAGTGTTTTTGAACTCACTACCATTGTCACTTCTAGCTCTCTTGATGGTTGTTTTAAACTCATTGTGGGTGCTCTTGACAAATTATTTGAATGTTGCAAACACATCACTTTTGTCCACTATAAAGAATACCCAAGTGTATCTAGTATAATCATCCACTATCATAAAGCCATATTTGTTACCACTAATGCTAGTGTATTGAGTTGGCCCAAACAAGTCCATGAGCAATAACTCAAATGCTTTACTAGTGCTCATCATGCTTTTCTTAGGATGGGTGTTTTCAACTTGTTTTTCGGCTTGACAAGAGCTACAAAGCTTATCTTTCTCAAACACTATATCTTTCAAACCTTTAACCAAGTCATGCTTGACCAATCTATTCAACTGTTTCATTCTAACATGACTAAGCCTTCTATGCCATAACCAACCTATGCTAGACTTAGTGAACAAACATATAGATAATTGAGCTTCACTAGCATTGAAATCAACCAAGTATAGATTCTCATATCTAAAGCCCTTGAAGATCAAGTTAGAGCCATCTACACTTATGATCTCTACATCATCTACCCCAAATATGCATTTGAATCTAAGATCACACAATTGAGCCATGAATAGCAAATTGAAGTTCAAGCTCTCTACTAGCAACATATTGGATATGCTCATGTCATTGGATATTGCAATCTTACCAAGCCCTTTGACCTTGCCTTTGCCATTGTCACCAAACGTGATACTATCAATCCCATTGCTCTTATTTTCATTGATTGAATTGAACATTCTTGGATCACCGGTCATGTGTTGTGTGCACTCACTATCAAGCACCCAATGCCTTCCTCTGGCTTTATAATTGACCTACAAAAGAAGATCAATTCTTTTTAGGTACCCAAACTTGCTTGGGTCCTTAAAGGTTAGTTACCAAAGTCTTTGGTACCCAAATGGCCTTCTTCTTTGGGCCCATAATTAGTGTACCAATGAACTTAGCTTTCACACCATTGGCACCCTTAATAAGCATGTAACAAGAATCAAATCTAATTGAGGATACATTAGGTTGCTTGTTCTTATTAGTCTTACAATATTGCTCTATATGCCTAACTTGCTTGCATCTATTGCAAAACCGACCATTGCCCTTCACAAAGCTAGCTTTGGGAGTGACAAAGGTCACCTTTTCTTTCTTGGAGGTATAGCCTAATCCCTCTTTGTTGAGAGAAAACCTTTGGCTACCCAAGCACTTTAGCAAGCAGGCATCTCCACCATACGCATTGCCTAAGGCACGAGTGAGCTCATTCACCTCTTTCTTGAGGGTCTCATTTTTCACCATTAGTGAGGCATCACAAGTGAAGCCATCACTCAAACATGAAGTTGAAGTAGAAGTGCTACAAGAAGGGTCAGTGGGAGCAACAACAATGGGCTTATAAAAGGACTCATCAATAATATCACATGTTAGTCCCACATCACAAGACACAATCACTTGCTCCTTCTTGGCTTCCTCCTTCTTGACTTGCTCAATGAGAGAGGAGTGAGCTTTTCAAGCTTAGAGTGAGCTTTGCCAAGCTTCTCATGGGCTTCTATTAGCCTCTCATGAGTGGCATTGAGCTCATTAAAGGATTGCTCAAGAAATTTGATTTTCTTGCGCAATTCTTTGCATTCCTTTCTCTTCATCTCAAAGCAAATGTGCACTTGCTCACACATGTCCATGAGCTCCTCATTGGTGTACTCCTCCTCATCATCATCATCACTCCTACAAGCATCACTTTCACATTCATCATCATCACTCACATCATATTTTACCTTCACAGGCTTTGCCATGAGGCATGTTAATGAAGTGTCAAAGATAGAGAGCTTGTTGTTGATGGCGATGCTTGCTAGTGCTTTCTTGATAGATTTTTTGCCATCATCACTAGAGCCATCACTATCCGAAGAGCCATCACTATCCCAAGTGACCACATAGCCTCCACCATTCTTCTTCTTTTGGAAGGTCATTTTCTTCTCCTTCTTCTCCTTCTTTTCCTTCTTGTCCTTCTTGTGCTTCTTCTTCTCATCCTCATCATTGTCACTATTGTAGGGACAATCCGCTATAACATGATCGGGGCTCTTGCAATTGTAGCATCTTCTCATATATTCTTTGCTCTTAGTGTGATCTCTTCTCCTTTTTGCACCATAGCCCTTCTTCTTCATGAATTTTTCCATCTTGTGCACAAATAGAGCCATAGCCTCATCATCAATGTCACTAAGATCATCATCATCACTTGATTCTTTCTTGGACTTGCCCTTATTCTTGGATGATGAGCTAGCCTTGAATTCTACACTCTTCTTCTTGTCTTCATCTTCCTTCTTGTCATCCTTGTCAACCCCCTCGCTTTCACATGGTATGTCTCTTGTGTCATGACATCACCTATTACTTGGTTAGAGGTAATCTCCTTCAATCCTCCTCTTATGATAAGCAATCTCAACATCTCAAATCTTGGAGATAGGCACATTAAGAACCGATGAGAGACATCATCATCATTGATCTTCTCTTCCAATGCCTTTAAATCATTGACAATCACTTGCAATCGATGGAACATCTCCGGAATGCTGTCATCTTCCTTCATCTTAAAGCTTGTCAACTTGTCCTTGAGAATATGCAACTTGGCACTCTTCACCACCGGTGTGCCCTCATATGTTTCCTCCAATCTCTTCCACGCCTCATTAGCTCTATCACAATCCTTGATTTGCTCAAACACCTTGGAATCAATGGCATTGTATATGGTGTTGAGAGCCATTATATTGCATTATTGTTGGTCTTGTCTTGGTTGATGAGATTGTCAGGATCAATGATAGCATAGTCACTCTCAGCCACATCCCATACTTGATCATTGATTGAACCAAGATACATCTTTATCTTTCTCTTTCAATAATCATAGCATATGCCATCAAAGAACGGTGGTTTGCCCCCACATGGTTGAACATAACTTGATCCATAATTTGACACCGAGGTTGTTAAGCCTTCAATCAAACGGTGACAACAGCTCCAATACCACTTGAAAGGTCCTAACATGGCTAGAGGGGGGATGAATAGCCTATTTAAAAAAACTACAAACCAACTAGAGCAATTTGATTAGTATGACAAATAGCGAAATGCAAAGTTGCTCTAGCTCTAGCTCTACAAGGGTTGTAAGCCACTTATCCAACAATTCTAGTTACTATGATCACTAGACACACAATTTGCTAAGTCACTACTCACTAAGAGCTCTCACACTTGCTACACTAAAGAGTTCTCTATATGAACTTAAACTACAAAGCAAGCTCTCAATTCTAGTTACACTAAAGAGCTTGCTACAACTAGTTTGTGAAAATGTAAATGAGTGAGTAGGGTGATGAAAGGATCAAGATGCCCAAGAGGGAGGTGAATTGGGCTAATTCTAAAATTCTTTACAATAATTAAGTCCTACCGTTAGCCTAATTAACCCCTTGTGCCTACAAAGTGTTTCTACTGATCAACCGCACAAAAGTTTAGCAACCTATGTTCTGATCCTACTCTAGCATGGCAATTCTATGAATGTAAATGACAAGAATTGAATTGCTCAAAGTAAATGCTCAAAGTAAAGAGAGAAGGAAGAACACGGCGATGTTTTGCCGAGGTATCTGAGAGTCGCCACTCCCCACTAGTCCTCGTTGGAGCACCCGCACAACGGTGTGGCTCCCCCTTGATCCGCGTAAGGATCATGTGCTCTCTACGGGTTGATTCTTCGACACTCCGTCGCGGTGAATCACCCACAACCGCTCACAACTTAAGTTGGGTCATCCATAAGCTCCGCCGGATGATCACCAAACTCTCAATCACCACCAAGCCGTCTAGGTGATGGCTATCACCAAGAGTAACAAGCATGAACTCTCACTTGATCACGACAAGCCTAATGACAAGGATGGATGCATACTTTGCTACTCTTGCTTTCACTAATGAGGGCTCTCTTTGGGATTCTCAAATCTCAATCCCCTCACTAGGACCTTGCTCTTCTTGGCACTCTCAAAGGTGTTTCTCAGCTGTTGGAATGAGCAAAAGTTCTCCCTCACACGAATGGAGGAAATATTTATACACCCGATTGAAAAATGAACCGTTATGTGCCTCTACGGGGTGACCGGACGCTCCGGTCAAGTTGATCGGACGCTCCGATCAGTTCACCCCGACCTCCAGTGTTTAAGTTGTGACTGAACGCTGGATAGCGTCCGGTCAGCACTGACCGGATGCGTCCGATCACGATTTTCCCTCTCTGGAACCTTAGAGCAGTCAACCGGATGTTGACACCCAGCGTCCGGTTGCTCACCTCTCAACGTCCGGTCGCACCAGACGATTTCACCTTGATCAAATGAACTGACCGGACTCTACGCCAGCGTCAGGTCACACCGAAGCCAGCGTCCGGTCAGCATTTGACCCTCCATTCACTTTCAACTCTTAATCATACATGAATAAAGTTTGCTCCAAATGATCTAAGAGCATTTTAGAAGCTACCTAGTGCTAGATTTAGCAAGTGTGCACCACACCTAACCCACTAGACTCACCTAGGTCAAGCTACCCATCCATACCCCCCTTAATAGTACGGCCAAAGGGAAAACAAAGTCCTAAACTACTCTAAGTGTCTCTTCAACACCAAATAACACTTAGAACTAGTCTATCCTTAACCTTGTCGTCCATCCTTTGAAAACCAAAATAATTTCCATCGTAGGGGCATGACAACCATGATTACCCAATCGATCTCCATTACCATAACCTAACTTAATTGCCTCTGCAAAACATACGTTAGTCATAGTAATCATGTATTGTCATTAATCACCAAAACCCAACTAGGGGCCTAGATGCTTTCAGGTGATTATACCGCCACATAAAGGAGTGAACCAATCACATGATGAATGCCAATTTAATCACTGGGAGAACACCAAAGGGCAAGAGACAACCAATTTTTCTCCCGAGATTCACGTGCTTGCCTGCACGCTAGTCCCCGTTGTGTCGACCAACACTTGGTGGTTCGGTGGCTAAGAGGTGTTGCACGAACCTCATCCACATAATTAGACACCGCAAGAACCTACCCACAAGTGAGGTAACTCAATGACACGAGCAATCCACTAGAGTTACCTTTCGGCGCTCCGCTTGGGAAGGCACAAGACCCCTTACAATCACCATGATCGGAGCCGGAGACAATCACCAACCTCCGCTCGACGATCCTCACTGCTCCAAGCCATCTAGGTGGCGACAACACCAAGAGTAACAAGTGAATCCGACAGTGAAACACGAACACCAAGTGCCTCTAGATGCAATCACTCAAGCAATGCACTTGGATTCTCTCCTAATCTCACAAAGATGATGAATCAATAATGGAGATGGGTGGGAGGGCTTTGGCTAAGCTCACAAGGTTGCTATATCAATGCAAATGGCCAAGAGAGAGAGCTTGATCCAGCCATGGGGCTTAAATAGAGAGCCCCCACGAATAGAGCCGTTGGCTCCTCTGTCCAGTGAAACACGGGCTGACCGGATGCGTCGGTAAGGTTGACCGGACGCTGGACCCCTGCATTCGGTCGCCTTATGATCGCCACGTGTAAAATTATGACCGGACGCACTGCTGAAAGTGACCGAACGCTCCATTAATGGAGTCTGATCGTTTCCAGTAAGGCACCAGAGCTGGTTTTTCATGACCGGACGCGTCCGATCATAGGCCACCGGACATGGACTAGAGTCCGGTCTGTACTGGCCTGTTCAGATGCTTTTGTCAGCGTACATCATCACCTGACCGGACGCACCCCTAGTGCATCCGGTCCTATTTCTTCTCAGCGTCCGGTCAAAGGACCGAGGGCGGCCTTCACTGCGCACCACTAACCGGACACAGGGTTAGAGTCCGATCACTGCCCAAGGCAGAGTCCGATCAATATGAAATAGCTCCTTTTAACCCAAAACTTCACCACCCTTGATCAAATGTGCCAACCACCAAGTGTATCACCTTGTGCACGTGTGTTAGCATATTTTCACAAACATTTTCAAGGGTGTTAGCTTTCCACTAGATCCTAAATGCATATGCAATGAGTTAGAGCATCTAGTGACACTTTGATAACCGCATTTTGATACGAGTTTCACCCCTCTTAATAGTACGGCTATCGATCATAAATATGATCACACTTGCTAAGTGTCTCGATCACTAAACCGAAAAACGCCTATCAATTTCACATTTGCCTTGAGCTTTTTATTTTTCTCTTTCTTCTTTTCCAAGTCCAAGCACTTGATCATCACCATGGCATCACCATCATCATGTCATGATCTTCATTTGCTTCACCACTTGAAATGTGCCACCTATCTCATAATCACTTTGATAAACTAGGTTAGCATATAGGGTTTTATCAATTTACCAAAACCAAACTAGAGCCTTCAACCAGATAGAGGGAGTCAAGGCGAGCTCAGGGTTACGAGCAATTGAACTGCTACCACTCCTACATGCCTTACCTCCCAACCCACCAATTTGGCGATGCCCATGACCAGCGACGAGCACAAGGCCAAATTATCAGTCGGCAGTGCATGACCGAGCTTGAGGGGAAGGAGATGGCTAGCCTACTTCCTAAGCTACCCACTAGAGCGAGGAATTGAATGGCGAAGCCGCCGGCGCTAGGCAAATTGGAGGGCAGAAAAGCAGAGCTCAAGCCATGGAGGAGCACACGAGTGAGCACGAGCGGATTAAGACGGGCGGCTCTGATCGATAGCTGCAACACGAGCACATGCGCACAGGTGGCGAGACAGTGGAGGGATTGGCGTGACGCGCTTGAAGTGGAGCGACCGAACCCGAGCCGGTCGCACCGGTGTCGGCTAGCGAGGGCAAGTGAGGCAGGAAGGCATCCCATCACCACTATGAGCGGGCCATCGACCAGACATGGTGGCAGCGGCATACACCAAGGGCACGATGCGGTAGGTGATACGAGGGGTGAGGCGAACGCCATGTCAACCGAGCGATGCAGCCGCAACCATGGTGTGGGGCGGGAAAGGCGGCAGCAAGGCAGTAGCGCAGCGACCAGCCGCAGCAGGGTGATGACAGCGGCCAGCCAGGGCCGGTCACGGCCACCCATGGCTAGATAGACCGACCGGGCTCGGCATCGCGGCGCGAGGAACACGGCCAGCCGCACGACGCCGAGCGACTGCGCGAGGTGACCACGCGCACAGGCTAGACATATGATGTGCATGAATTTTAAAGCGAAGCAAAGGCTGCCGATCATCTCAACCGAAGTTCAACCAATCCCACTAACCTAAAGTCAACACTACCAGCTAGCTAGCAGAGCAATTGTCATGACCCGAGAGCAACTAGAGAGGGAGATACAAGGGTGCCAACTTGGGTTCGTCGCCGGAGTGTCGGTTCACAAACAGAGCACCAACAACACGGTTACAACGCGTTCTAAGGAGGGTTGGGCAGTTTTAGAGCGAACAACGTGACATTCAACACAATTTCGACCTATGCCATGCTCAAACACCCACTTTGATGCAATCAACAATACTATAACATGCAACTAGTGTTTAAACATTTTTGTTAGAAATTAAATGTCAAAATAGCATTGTCTTACTACTTTTCCATACTTAGAAAAGTTAAGGATTCAATTCAAACCAATAGCCATTAACACTTTTGTTACAATTTTTAAAAGGCCTAAACCCTATTAACTGCTACCAACAAGTATTTCATGTGATAGTCCATACCTTATACTAACCCAAAGGAGCAAAATATTTAAGCACCATTTAACTATTTTGCTCAATATAATTCGTCAAAAATGATATTTTAACAATAGTTTAAGTGTTTGCCGACTTAACGAAAAGAGCTTATCTTAATGTCAAATTTGATTTTTGAGTTCCCAAAACACTAGTTAACATCTATTTTCCAAAAGTTAAAGTTGCCTTTCCATCTACTAAGCTTGTACTTCAATTTTTATTTAAGTACTAAATACAAGTTATGTTTGATCCTTGTTCCTAGAAATTGTTTTTCGCCTCACGTGCGTTATAAATTTTTAAAACCTGAAAACTTGTTAAGCTAATCCTTCTTAGTCCTAAATTTCGGTGTTAATCAAGCTCGTAACACCAGGGGTGTTATATCCATCTTGTAGGACAGCAACAAAGAAAAACATAAAGGACTAATTCAGATATATATGAATCAATAATTACTTGGAAGAATATAACTAGTTTTAGAAGGCCATGCTTATTTCGATTAGAAATATAAATATATGATGCCTCTCAACCACTATGTGAGAGAAAAATTAATGACCTCATTATCCACACCTAATTAGAAATATATATGTCTCCACTTTCTTGTTTTTAATAAACAATTTCAAAGAAAATAATTATCAACAATTAGCATTTCACCCACTATATCCTTCATGCAAACTTAATCCCGTTTTCTCATTTTCTTAATTATAATAAACAATTTCAAAGAAAATAATTAGCAACAATTAATATTTTACCCACTATATCCTTCATGAAAACTTAATCATGTTTCTCCACTTTTTTATTATAATAAATCATTTCTAAAAAATAATTAGCAACAATTAATATTTTACCCGCTATATCCTTCATGCAAACTTAATCACGTTTTTCACTTTCTTAATTATAATAAACAATTTTAAAGAAAATAATTAGCAACAATCAATATTTTACCCACTGTATCGTTCATGCAAACTTAATCCCATTTATCCACTTTCTTGATTATAATAAACAATTTCAAATAAAATAATTAGCAACAATTAATATTTTACCCACCATCCTTCATGCAAATTTAATCCCATTTATCAAACAAAAGATAATATGAATGTTATTAGCAAAACAAAACCAAACCCTAGTTCTAGATCTAGATCAACATCCATAAAACTAACTAATAGTCAACTAAAATCAAGGAAGAACCACTAAACAAGGGTACAATCTTGTTCCCCTAATTAATTTATCCTAGTACCTTCAAAACTTTGGTCTAATTTGCTCCATGAATGGCTCAACCACCATATAAGAGAGATAAAGTCAAAACTTTAATTAAGCACCAACCTTCTACAACCTCCTCCACAAAAGGAATCGAAATTAAAACATTTCCCTTAAAAGACCACTTTTTGGGAGGTGCCCAAGCCCTCTTCTTTTTTTTATGAAAGTTATATCTTTAATCTTTAATCTTTACAGGAGGGCTATATGATAGCACCATATCTAACCCCGCAATAAACTATTCTAACTTTATAAAAAAAAAAGAATGCAATAAGCGATCCTTTCCTTCTATTATGGATGGTATATTAAAGAAAAATTATATTTACTTTGATGGAGAAAGATAAACCAATAAGAAGAAGACTGATAGAAGTAAGAAGACTGATAGAAGGTTTAGCGTTGTAGCTGTTTACGCTAGAGAGCCTCGAGCACACTATTTTTTAATGGGTAAGATTTTGTTGAGAGGAATAGTTTAAAGTTGCTGAAGTCTAATGGCTTATAGGTTCCAGATTTGATGTAAGTTTGTTTGGGATTGCTCTGCTTCCATTTTTGCAGCTCCGCTCCACCAACTCTACCATGGAGTAGCTCTACCGTGGAGTTTGTGGAGCAGGTGGTACTGTTTGGCACACAACCTAGCTCTAGCTCCAGGAATGGGCTGTTTACATGCAAATGGTCCATTATGTCCCTGATTGAAATTGCACTTGATATTTTCCGAGAAAAATAGAAAATAAATGATAGAAAATTTGTTGGGGCTACATATTTGTTATACCTTTCTGGATATAAGTGTATGCTTGCTTTTACTAATTGAAATATGATGTTAAAATACTATAAATACAAATACTTTATTAAAACATATATTACAAAACATAATTCACACTATAAAAGAGCGAGTTTTTTAGGGGGCTCTCTCTCTGTAGTAACCGTTCGATCTAGACGTCGTGTTATTTGAGCCGTCCGTCATCCGAGATCTTACATGTAAGACGTAAGATTTCCCCTAACCGTTCGATCTAGGTATCGTGTTATATGAGCCATCCATTGTCCAAGATCTTAATTACCTTTCTGAGTTCTTGCCCCTTACAATTTGGACCCGATCCCATCTCGACAACCCCGTGTTGCCGCCGCCGCCGCACGAGTGCACGACGACTACCACAAGCGCCAAGCCCGCGGCCGGATGGCACCTCATGGCAGCGATGAAAGGGAGGAAGGCGGCGGCCATCGTCGACTTCGCCGGAGAACAGGTGGGATCATTGGGTGCTCGTGTGCCCGGCTGCCCGCGGATCACGGCGTTCGCAACGATCTGGTAAGCTACTGCCGTTGTCATGGCCATATTGTAGAGACCCGTCTGCCCCATACACATGCATGCATGCTTGATGTAATTTCAATAAGTATCAGCATGTAGCAACATGCATACGGTCCAGATATAAACATGTTCGTGCTTTTGAAAATACTCTAATAACTATATAATTAAAAAACATAGACATCCACATATATATGCTACGCATATATACATCCATGTATGTACTATACTCTAAGCTAGGCTTCGATTGCATTAACCTGACGTGCATGCTAGAGAAATAAAAAATATATATGGCCATTAGAATTATCACGTAGCCGGTATGTGAATATGCATGCTAGAGAAATAGAAAAAAAAACTATGGCCATTAGAATTAATCAGGTGTGCGTACGTGAGGTAGGCTCAGAAAGAAAATCGGTTTTTGCATTAATGAGTGGAAGTGTGGGTAATTTCTTTCCAACTACATAAGGAGGTATAAATGTCTAAATTATGGAGTATCTCTTAAGGTGCTCCACAAAAAAAGTGGGGTTGGCCTCAAACTCTATCTTTTTCTTAGAGCAGAGTTCCTAGAGTTCTTGGAGCAGAGTTCCTAGAGTTGAGAGTGTTTGGCAACGCAGAGCTGGAGCAGAGCTGCGAAAACGAAAGCGGATCAGTTCCAAACACCCCCTAAATGTGAATGTATTTTGTATGATTGTTATGGTAATTAGAATCAATTTGTCAGGGAGGCAAGGGACTTGTTGTCAGATACTTGGACGTTGAAATTGCACCCATCGCAGATTTTATATTTCCAAAAGAAGACTTTAAATTCCTTACGTATATGAGAGATAATGGAAAGTATATTCAATTACAATGGTATATACTACAATATGTTTATTTTTGTTATTCATTATTGGTCACATCTTATTTTATTATTTATGTTTATAATTTCTCTCTGTTTGTTTTTCACTCATTATTAGGTCTCACTCAGTTGGGTTGAGGAAGTATAAACCTTTAATTAGCCTGTGCACACTCGCTCCTTTACTCACATAGTGTTGTTTTTGTTTGTGGGTAGTAATCCTGTATTTTCCATATCAGTACGATGAAGAGGTAGATGAGGGGGTGGGTTCTTATTGTGTTGATGGGTGGGGGTGCGAGATGAGAGGGTGTGATTTTGATGGGCATGAGATGAGGGATAACTATTTCAGAGACTTTCTAGTTCTTATTTGATAGGATGCTACTCCTCCAAACAGGAAAGAGAGAGAGGGAGAAGATTAAAAAGATAAAATTGAGATGAATAAGGGACAAAAATTATGGGGGCAAGTGAGAAGAGTTCAATTGAGTCACCTTCTCACGACCCATTGGGTCCTTTATATTGAGAAGAAGGGGGTTGGTAGTTTGACACCAAGCCTCTGATGGGTACATTATTTACAAATAGACCCTTAGGCTTTTGCATAAGGCCCAAGGCATGTTTCCTTCATGGGCTAGGCCATTTCCCCAACAGTAGCCCCTCAACATTAGTAGGGGCGGCTGGTTATCCAGTCGTTCCTACAAATGAAGCAGTAGAGACGAGTAGATACGATTGGAACTACCAGCCGCCCGTACAAATGGAGCAGTAGAGGTGGCTGGAACTACCAGTCGCCCTTGAAAATGGATCCATTTTTAGGGTGGCTGGTAGTTCCAGCGGCCTCTACTGATCCATTTGTAGGGGCGGTTGGACAGGTGGGACCCAAGCGCTGGCTCTATAGGGACGGCTAGTGAGGGAGTCGCCCCTACTAAAAAATAGAGGCGTTGTCACAAATCATTTCTGTAGTAGTGACTTGGGTTTAGGGTTGAACTTCTCTGCCAAGCATTTAGAGTTGTGAATGTGGTTTAAGGATTAACGATTAGGGATTAGGAGCTAATCGAAGGCCCCATGAGCTTAGAGTGAAACTGTCGTGGTCGTGGTTCAGTCTTTCCAAAAAAAAGTCGTCATATGGTGGTTCCAGTTGCTAGGGTTAAGGCCATGATTCCAGAGGACAAAGGACAATGACAAGGAGTACGTGAGGCCATATTAACGGTGGCTAAGACAGAGAGGGACTAGAGGGGGCTTAGCGCCTTAGCCCCTCTAATATTATTGTTTTTCTATTACATATCTCTTAATTATCTAAGATACAAATTTAAGATAAAATGACCCCTACAAATATTGCCCCCCTAATCTCGAAGTTTTGGCTTTGGCACTGCATGTCAACTTTGGCACTTCATGTCAAAAAGGATATCAGTTCACATAGGAGGTGCTTGGTTTGTGAAATAAAATACTCTATAAATATCTCATTCTTTAGTTTTTTTGTTTGGTTTGTAGAATAGCATCTCATTTCTCATAAGCTAATAATTAGTATTAGTATGATAAATAAAAACATTTCACTAAATTTTAAAAATAGACTCATAATACATCATACTATCTAGAATACAGTAGGTTTGATTCCTAATACCAAACATACCGTTAGCGACAGAGGACGTAGAGGGAGCTGCTGGACAGGAGAGGACTTGTCGATTTTGATGGATACGAAGGGTCGCGAAGCGGTTGTGAGCTGAAATTTTTAGCTTCTACCGGCTTGCTACAGTGCCCTGTGTCTGAAGCGGTCGTGAGCGCCACCAAACAGGCCCGAAGACCTGAGTTGTTTCTGCCAGAAACACTTTTCACCAGCTACAGTACGCACAAACGCTGTAACCATTCGGCGCTCTTTGCATGGCGACCGATGAAACGAGACGGGGGAGAGCGACAAATTCACTGTGTAACTTTACCGCGTGTCCCCTCGCGACGCAACAGCCAGTACTCGTATCCTCCTTTGGTTGCAGCGCAGGCTGGGCACGAGACTAGCTGCACAGAAGAGAAGCGGAAAAAGAAAGTTGAAAGCGAGCGTCAGGGTCAGGGTCTCAGGGACATGTCACGATTCATGGTTCGTATACGTACAAACTCAGGGATCACCCTATACTCCTCTCTAACCAGAATCTTGTGCAATGTTAATGCACCAACGCACCCGCCACGAGGAAGCATCCATCAGTTCAGGATGCTGTCCATTTACGGAGATACCAGTTGCTTCAACATGCAAAACTGCTGCCTTCTGGAGCTGAAATGACGAAGGAAACTAGTAATTCAGGGCAACTCGTTAACTTGGTGATGGGGGCATGATATTTAAGGTTCACTAGCACCACATTGGCCAATGTCGCCATTACAGAAGCACAGAACCAAACACGTGATTGCATAGCAATCAAACTCAGTCCAAGTCTTCTGTATAGATTAATAACAATTGCTATGTAATCCAGCAGATCAGGCGCAATACATAGGCGCCTCCCAAAAGCTAATGCCAGCAGTGACTAACTAAATATCCCATGGATGTACCATCCATACTAGGCATAGTGAGTGGAGGCGAGGACTGCAAAACGCTAGGAGTCTCGCTGAACCTAATTGCTTCTTAAGGCTCTCATAAGTGAATTAGACTTTTCAGTGGCTGGCCGCAACAACTTCATTCCTGCCGAATGGAGATCCCGATGGAGCAATCAGAGCGAGGGTTTGCATGATCCTGATTTGCCTATTCCGGCGTGCACTAAGTTGCCCCGGTGTCATCACTGCTGTTCCCCTGCTCTGAGGAAATTTCGTCAAACTAGCAAGTAAAATTTGAGATCATAAAAGCAGTTGGGAAGTGCGGGTGTGGGCAACGGGGTCAACTTACAGGGGCATTGCTTGATTCACCCTCCACTCCGCTACCACTCTGCTTGAGGCCTCGTCCGCCTTTCGTAGAAGCATCACCACTACCAATCACACTGTCAGTAGCATTACAAATGCCATTAATCACTTCATCCACATAAGCCATTTCAGCATCATGCTCCTTGTCAATAATGTCCTTGAACAGTATATCCCTGACCATAGCTTTTATTTCAGTATGCTTTGAACCTCGAGCTGCACCTTCGCTTCCAAGTATATCAGTGAGTGGTTCTGTATTACCCTCAGCTGCATCTAGATATTGCTTGGCATCAGAGCGAGCTGATTGTCTCAACCCTTCCCTTCTGCCTACCGAAGCACTTTGAGCAGCATACTTCTGTCTCTTGTTCCTTAAACCTTCAGCTGAACTGTCACTATAATCTTTACCATCATGAGTAGAACTTGATTGTCTTGCACGCCCACCCTTTCTTTTCCGAGCACTTCCAGTAGTTGCATTGCTCCCAGCATTTTGGTCTTCCTCTTCATTATATTGTTGCTTCAGACCTTGTTTTCTGGCTTTTCTAGAAGAGGTCTTCTTTGAGGTCCCTTTGGAATCACCGCCTGAAAATTGAATTAAGAAAATTCAGATGTATAGCAACTGAAGTAAAATATAATTTGTGTCATTGACAACAAGTTCAAAATTGAACTTATTTCATAAAACCAAAAGCTTAAGTGAATAAAGTTACATGTTGCATATCTGATATTTAATGAAACCATTGTTTATAACAATTAACATATGATGTTTAAGCAACCATAAGATGGATTGTATTTACATAAACACTATGCCAGATAGAACATGTTCCTAAAAATGACGAATTTCAATAAAAACTGAAAATATCCTTGTCACAAGAATCATAATAGAAAAGAGAGCGGTGAATAATCAAATGATCAACCACAAGGAAAACCATGTTGAGTATACAGGACGCATATGCATTAGATTGCACAGCAAAGAAGAAAATGTTGACCTTTTGAGTTGACAGCTTCCTCTTCATAACCATCCTCATAATCACTGCACGAGTTAACGCCAGAGAGCTCCTGCATCATTGGATTAAACAAATCTCTCAAAAATTTGTACTTACCCATAACATATCTACTGTAAATTGTGCAGGTGACTGCTCTACCTTCTCAAGCACATCACGGAATGCTTCCATTGCGCTCTTGTTTTCTTGCTTCAGCATCTGCATACATTGAATTTATATGACAAATCCTAATTATCACCACTATACAGCAAGATCCATATCTGCCCATATGAGACAGAAGCTTATGCATACCATTTCAAATTCCAAGTTCGACTTCCAAGGGTCTACATATAAGCTGAAAGTAAAACAACAGAAAGAATTTAAAAAATACCACAACGAATATCATTACAGAAAGAGAAGAAAACTCTAATGTGTCTTAGGATCCCTTACTATTGACATGTTCCATAGAGCCGAACTAGGCAATCATACTTGTCTTTCTTCTTAGGCTTGCTACCAACACATGATTCATCAATGACCTTGAATTCAGAAAGAGAAATTGAGTGTAATTAGATGCAGGGAAAACTAGAGTCCAGAACAAGTAATAATAAAGATAATAGTAAAAAAACTGTCCCTAAACTTGTCCCGAGTTCCAAACAAGGTCCACAAACTCTAAAAAGGGCGTACCCAGTGCAGAGAGCTCCCGCTCTGTGTGGGGTCTAGGGAAGGGTGTTAGTGGCAAGCCTTACCCTCGCCTGTGCAATGCGAGGAGACCGCGACTCGAACCCAGGACCTTCCGGTCACAGGCGGTAAGACTCTACCGCTTGCACCAGGCCCACCCAAGTTGCATATTCTGGATATGTGTCATGCCACAGTGGCACTTGCGTTGCTCCTTGAGGAGTTTTGGGGCCTATAATGTGTTGGTATTTTATGAGTTAGGACCTAACACACACACACAGCCAGCCACGCAGGCAAAAGTATTAAAAGTACCTACTAAAGTATGAGTATATTATTTCTAAATCTTTTACTTATTATTATATTAATCTGGTATTTTTAACCCTTTCAATTCTGTTTTGTTTTATTGTTGGTTTACTTGAAGCTTCTAAAACTTGTTCCTCAGGATTTCAGATATTTTATCTGACTTCCTTGCATCATAATACATCCTAGAATTTTCCCTGAAATTTCTAGAGGTGTTTGAATGTTTTATGTCAAGGGCGTCAAACCCCCGACAGGCAGGGCCCCGGCTACGGAGCTCGTAGCCGTCGGCCGTCTTCTCCGGTGAGGTTATACCCCTCTACCGTAGGCTTAGGGTTTAAGGAAGGAAGAGATAGGAGATAATAATCTTGCTTAATTCCTCAAGGTGCCGAGTACAATCTTAAATAGCCGTATGGTTTGCAACTCAAAAGGAAACCAACCTCCTAGACATAAGGAAATAACTAACTTGATCTATTTCTAATCCCGCGCGCGTTGTTGCTGCGGCCCCTCTGCATCGCTGTGACTGAGCACAGCTTTTATGGCGCTTCGTGACCGGACGACATCGTCAGCGTCTGGCGCCTCCACCGTGTCTGCGGGATGCCGCGACATGACATCTCCCCCCTCGACGACCGGCTCGTCCTCGAGCCGGAAAGGTGGTACTTGGTGACGAAGTCGGCCTTGTCTTCCCATGTAGCGAGAGGATGCGGTTCACCCTTCCAGCAAGACGAGCACTTGCTGGGCGCCGCCACACAGCCGACGGCCCGAACAATCTTCTCTCGGTTCGGGGACGACCGCGCCATGATGAACCGGCGGTAGAGGAGGTGGAGTATCTGGTGCTGGTCCAATCCACTTCTTCAGAAGGCTCACGTGGAAGACATCGTGGATCTTGGCGCGTGGAGGCAACTCAAGGCGGACAGCAACCTCGTTGATGAGTTCCGGGAATGATGATCTGGCCCAAAATACTTGGGTGGAGCTTCCCTTTGACAATGACGGCCGGGACGCCATCGGGCGTTAGCGAAAACGGAGAAGAACCCGATCCCCCCGGCAGATACGCCACCCGTCGGTGTGACTTGTCGTGACGCAGCGCTTCAGGTGGCCTCGGGCTTGCTCCGGCGATATTTGGCGTCCTCCAGAAAGCGGCGCGTTCGCCATGGTCTTAGCGCATCGCCGCCGCCGCGCGTGTGTCGCTGGCTCATACAACCCGATGGTGGGGGGTCGCGGTAGTAGACCACCCGGAAGCGGCGTCTCCGCATGATGGACGATCGGTAGGCGATGATTGTAGGTGAACTCCGCCCATGGCGACCACCGAGCGATCGCGCTGGGCGGTCGCCGGTGAAAAGCAACGGAGGTACATGGCGATGACTCGATTGGCGCCTCATGCATCGTCCGCCGATTGCGGGTGGAAGGCCGTTGTCATGTAAGCCGGCGCCCATGAGACGCATGAGCTCCGCCGAATGTGGAAGTGAAGACGGGGTCCCTATCCGAGACCATGGATCTGCGGCATACCATGGAGCCGCACGATGTCTTTGAAAAACGCCCGGCATGCAGACGCTGCAGTGTAAGGGGTGAGCCAAGGGAGAAAATGACAATATTCTTCGAATCGGTCCACCACCGTCAAGATAGCGGACTTCCGCGCGACACGCGGAAGAGCCTCCATGAAGTCGAGGCCGACGTCAAAGCCGACCCCGGTTGGAACCGGCGAGGGCAGTGAGCAGCGGCACGTATTTGGAGGTGCTCGGTCTTGAAAGCGGCGGCAAGTAAGCGCAGCGCGCCACGAAGTCCCGGACGCGTCTTAAGCGCATCTCGGGGAAGTGGAAGTCACGCGGGGGGGTGTGAAGCGTCTTGTTGGGCCCCTTCGTGGCCATCCTCATGCCGCAGCGACAAGGAGCTCCGAGATGGCAATGGCGAAGATGGCGGGATGTAGAGCCGGCCATCAAACATGACCATGCCGCCATCGACCACGGACCACGGCGCGCCACGGTGGCTCGCTGCTATCTCTTCTCGGGGGCCACCACCGGATGGATCCTCCGCTTGAACATGGCGAAGGCGGTCCACGGTCGAACCGAGGGGCCGATAGTGCGGGATGGCCCCATCGTCCGTGTCGCGGCGAGACAAGGCGTCCCCGCCACGGTGTTAAATTGCGCTCGCTTGTATTCCACCACAAAGTCGAAGCCAAGGAGTTTCCCACCCAATGGTCTTTGGGAATTGTCGCGGCGTTGATCCAAAGCAGTACTTCAAGTCGTAGTGGTCGGTCTTCACGACGGCGAACGCCCCCACAGTCACGGACGCCAATGATATGAATGGCGTGGGCGAGGCCGATCAGCTCCCGCTCATAGGCGCGCGAGAAGCGGTGGCGTGGCGCGACCGGCCGGTGAAGAAAGCGATCGGATGGCCGTCTGGATGAGCACCGCGCCAAACCCATGTGAGGACGCGTCGCACTCGACGGTGAATGGCTTGGTGAAGTCGGCATGGCGGCGAGGACGGGCGCCGTCGTGATGGCGGCCTTGAGTGCCGCATGAACGCCGCCGCCGCGTCGTTGTTCCGGAGAACCCTCCTTGAGGAGTCTGCGTCGTGGTCTGGCGGCGTCGGTGCGTAGTTGTGCACAAACTTGCGGTAGTAGCCCGCAAGAGCCGAGGAACCCGCGGATCGCCTGAGGAAGCGAAGAAGTCTTGGCGATCGGCGATGGCTTGCACCTTGGTCGGATCCATGGCGGCGCCGACCGCGGAGATAGCGCGTGCGAGGTAGGCCACGAAACCTCCCAAAGGCGCGCTTGTGCGCTTTGCGAAGAGGTGGTGCCGGTGAACTCAAGGAGAGCACTATCGCGCAGATGACGAAGGTGGTCGGCCCACGAGCTGCTTTGTAGATAAGAATGTCGTCAAAAATACCAACACAAAAGCGCCGAAGGTAGGCCCGAGTATCGTCGTTCATGAGGGGCGAAAGGTCGCCCGTAGCGTTGCACAATCCGAAGGGCATGACCAGGAATTCGTGAGAGGCCATCATGCGTCACGGAACGCCGTCTTGTGGACGTCGGCGGGACGCATCGGACGCGACTGGTGGTAGCTCGACCGGAGGTCGAGTTTAGTGAAGAAGCGGGCGCCATGGAGTTCATCAAGCAACTCGTCGACGACGGAATCGGGAAGGCGTCCTTGACGGTGGCGCATTGGTATCTGTAGTCGATCTTGCAAGCGCCATGAGCCATCCGCCTTCTTGACGAGGAGGACCGGGAGGAGAAAGCGGAGTCGCTGCGACAAACGAGCCCTGTTCCATCATGGCGGCGCGCCTTGGCGTCCGGCTTCGTCCTTGTCGCCCTTGAAACCGTAGGGCGGACCGCGGATCGGGAGGCGCCCGGCTTGAGGGCGATGCCGTGGTCGCGGAAGGTGCGTGAAAGCGGAAGGCAGCGGCTTCGGCGAAGACGTCGGCGAACCCGCAAGCGGCTTCGTCGAGGAGTGGCCTTGTTGGGCGTCATGCAACCTGAGTCTCCGGGTGCTCGAGGCGACCACCGGGCCGGCCGGACCATGCCGCTTCTGGCGGCTGAAGGAGACCGAGCCATCGACGAAGTCCCACCACACCGACGGCGGCGTGGCCATCCACTGCGCCAATTTCAAAGACCAAATCGTGTCCCGCAAGGGGCATAACAAAGAGGTCGACGGCGAAAGCGATGTCGTGGATCACAAGGGGGGCGTGCCTGATGACCCCTGGGCACGGCACCTTCTCGCCATTGGCCACCATGGCCGTGAGGCGTGGTCTAGCTTGGATGGATAGGCCGGACCGCGCGCGCTGCCGTCTCGGCGATGAAGTTGTGTGGTGGAACCGGTGTCAAGGAGGCGATGGCGGGGTCGAGCCCACCATGACGCGCGGACGCATGGTCCTTCCCACAGTCACGCCCGACCGCTGCGTGCGAGGAGAAGATCGGCGCCTCTGCGCTATGCGGCGTCCCTCCCCCGATGTCGGCGCCCGCGTCTGTCCGTCGTCGATCTCTCGCCGTCGAGGAAGAACAAACGTCGGCGAGAATCTGTTGTGGCAGCGGGAGTACTTTTCATTGCGGTTGAAGCACAACCCTTGGCGGCGGCGGCGGCCATCTCCTCCGGGGTGGTGGCGGCGATTGCCCTCGTCTGACCTATTGGCGGCCGCCGGTGGCGCCGGGAGTGCCAAGAGAGGCGGTGGGGAAGCGGCATGTTGGCCGGACGCGAGGCGGTGGACCGCGCGGAGCGCTCCGGTGGAAGAGGCGCTGGGCGCCTAGTTCCATCAACTCGACTGTCGGCCGAGCTTATGGCGGGCGGCGAGGGAGTCCGGGTTGTGGATGCGGACGGCGTTCTTGGCGGCGGCATGAGCCCTCCGGTGAAAAAATTTGGACCAGCTGCGCCTCGTCGTCGAGCCGGCCGGCCGTAGCGAGGGGAGGTCTCAGAACCGGTTGGCATACTCCTCCACGGGCCCGTCTGGGGTGCACTCCATGAGCTCGAGCAATGAATGAGCGGAAGCGAAGGGGAGGACCAAACGCAAATTCAAGATATCCTTGAAATTACCCCACGTTGGCGCAAATCATCGCCCTGCGGTGGATGAACCATAAGCGTGCGGCGTCGTCCGGATGATAGGGGCGCCATGCGCACGCGCGCTCTTCCGCCATGGTGCGATGTTGGCGAAAAGTAGGCCTCGCACTTGTTGAGAAACGAGATCGGGTCGGACGTGCCGTCGAAGTGGGAAAATCCCACTTCTTGTGCTTGGTGGAAGTCCATTTCGCGCGGCCCTTGACCTGGCCCTCTCGCTTCTCTCGGTACCGTCGAGGCCTTGTCCTTCATGGAGGCCATGTCGGCCTTGTGGTCGTGATCTCGGCAGACATGTTCTTGACTCCTTGAAGAGATCGGCGATGGTAGGCTCGGCCATGGTAGCGATGGGGTTCTGGGGGTGGGCCGCAGCGTGATGATAGATGGCGGTATTGGTGGTGGTGGTGGTGGTGATCTGGTGGAAGAGATGGATCGGGATGGGCGTGAGAGGATCGGTGACGTGTGATACCGAGTTGTCAAAGGCGTCAAACCCCGACAGGCGGGGCCCGACCACGGAGCTCGTGGCCGTCGGCCGTCTTCTCCGGTGAGGTTATACCCCTCACCTTGAGCTTAGGGTTTAAGGAAGGAAGAGATAGGAGATAATAATCTTGCTTAATTCCTCAAGGTGCCGAGTACAATCTTAAATAGCCGTCTAATTTTGCAACTCAAAAGGAAACCAACCTCCTAGACATAAGGAAATAACTAACTTGATCTATTTCTAATCCACAGCCTGCACCTGCATATTCTGCGGCCCCTCTGCATCTGTGACTGAGCACAGCTTATAAGGCTCGTGACTTGCGGGACTTTTATCAGCGTCTGGCGCCTCACTTTCAGTGTCACGGGATGCCGCACATGACATTTACATATGCTAGCAAGAGTTATCTGGATTGTTCCTTCAACTGAAAACCTATTTCAGGAATTTTAAAAAAACTTAACTAAACTAAACCTGGTCATCAACCCACATGGAAGGCACAGTAGCAAGCCAGATAGGCAGTTGGGCTGATGTGGACCAGTTGGGCCTACCTGAAAACCCAGGACATGTTTAAGGTCCCAAATATGCATTTTGAGAGTTCGTAGATTTGAATGAGATCAGGCCATCTGGGATAAGTTCAGGGCCTGCTGGTAAAATTCAGTCTAAAAAACTATTGTCTTCACTTCAGATCAAACATATGCTGAGGTGATGGCAGATGAACTATAAATGTTGTTCATTTCAATCATTGTGATAAATGTTACTGTTCAAAACTTCAAACACAAATGTCAAGCTATAACCCTAGTCAACTTTAGATTCTTCCTATTTAAAAAATAATATGTCCAGTGTTTAGTTCTGATGTGCCGTAAGCAACAAGGACATCGGTCATTAGCAACCTAAACTGCTATCTAGTTACGCGAAACAAACACACTTTCTGCACTAAGATATATGCTACCAAGGTGCAGTGTCATAACTCATACCTGGGCTGGCCACCATGAAGAGCCACTGCACTTAACCCATGTTATATCTCCCAATCGAAAATTGTGTCTTAACTTATTTTCTGGACCAGTGTCATGATCTTTATCTGCATTTTCATTCACCATACTGATCAATGCAAACCTGCACCGCCATGAGATAAGAAAAATGTTAGAGAATTTCCACTAGGGAAGCTGGTTGATTAATGGAAATGATCCACCAAAAGATCAATTTCAAGCATCTGCAAGGATAGCTCGGGCAGCTGCACTACCCATCTGATGCTGAAACCAGTTTTCTGAAAGGCTACAGCTCAATTTATGCTTATATAAGCCTCAGATGTACTCCTACACATGTAACCCATATAAAGGGATTTACAGGAAAACCTTGGTAAAATAGGTGATTCAGTTATGAGTTATGAAAATCGTACAGAACACATGTGATCTTGACATCCAAGGCTATACCAGTGTTTTTTTTTCTTTCTTTTTTGAAGCTAAATATATGTATTTCCATCCAATATGCACTAAAATCAAGCTAGATTCGCCCACTACATGTTCAGATTCACAAGGAGCTTCTCAGTGAGGCAGCAAGCCACACAGCCCCCACTAATGCAACACCATCTAGTACTCAATTACTACTTTCCTAAACCAATGGCTGCTGCCGGATGCAAAATCATGAAAGTATCATGACGTTTCAACATTTCACAGTTCAAAAAAGTAGAAATCAGGGGGCTAGCTTGAGATATACTATTAATCAGAGAACAGCCCTGGTTGTACACAGAGAACATTAGGCAACACGAAAAATACAGCAAAGAAAGCATATGTTCTTCATCATCTCCGTCACTGCCCGGTCGCCAGATATCAACAGCAGCGGATAAAAGAGGGGATGGCCACAGACGCTCGGAAGCACATGATCTAGATCTACCAAAGCCCAACGAAGGGAGCTCACTCAACCCAGGAGAACAGGGGCGGACCCAGTAATACTATTTTGCAGAAAATCGAAGTTTGTAGGCATGTATACACTTGTAAATAGGTCGGATCTGACTACAAAATGCCCAAATAGCTTAAGTTAGGGTTCGGGTGCTCGGTTTCGCACAGCAGGAACGGAAGAGAAAGGGTGCGCAGTACCTGGTGGGTGCTCGTCGCTGGCGAAGGACCCGACGAAGGCCTGGGCACCTCGCGTCGGCGTCGGCGGGTCGCCCAGTTGCCGCACGAGAGAAAGAGCCCGCACGCCGGCTGAACGGCAGAAGAAAAAGGTTGAGAAGTGATGAATCACAGTTGCGGGGGCGGGAGGACGGTGACAGTCGCGGGGATGCGCTCGAAATCACAGTCGCGGGGACGGAGGTAACTCGCGTATTACCTCTCTCTCTCCCCGTCTCCTGGGATAGGTCGATAGGACTAGGACGTACTGCAGCTAGACTGATCCGGTGGGGAATGGGCGGCAGCGGTAACGGGGAAATGACCGCACTCGTATTTGCCCCTCACGGATGTGCTTCTTTGTCGAACGCGCAAATGCGATTAGGAGCTCATTTGCACGAGCGGGCATTTCGTACGCCGTTGGATTCAGGCGTGCGGCGAGCGATGGCCCTGTTCACCAGCAGTACTTAGTGACATAACAAATCAGCATAATCATCAACGTAAGTTAAATTTCAGCGAAATAAACAATTTTAGACAGAAGTACAACGGATGTCAGTCATACCACTGGAAAAAAAAAAGATCAGGCATGAGGGCATTCATGAGCAGTGGCAGAGCTGCCTCTTTAATTGAGGGGGAGGGGGTGACGAGGACATCACTTCTTTAGATGTACCAGTTGATCCTTCAACCATCATGTAAGGTCTAATGATCCGGGCTCGAATGCGTCAACTTAATTTAAAGATGAGCTCATTCTTAAACAATCATTTTCATACTTCTGAGAATAGACTACTACCTAATGATTTTATCTTGCTTAGTAACATTGGAGAGGGTCAAGAGGGACTAAGAGGATGTGGAGGAGGTGATGATGACCAGTAAGGACGTCCAACACGAACTGGAGGCTTAGTCCAACATGATTTCGAGTCTGCCTCGGCCTTCAGGACTAGTCTGCCTTAAACTGGTCAACTAGGACACATCTGGACTCCGTTTTCGACGATTCACATATGGATGGAAAGCTAATTTGATAAGGAAGCCAATCCAAGTGGTCTCACGTCAAAAGCTGTTCGGAATCAACGGAAATAGTGGTCACAAGACGGCGTCCAGAATCTGCTAGGGTGCTGCGACACCGTCTTTTGATTCATTGGACCATGTATCGTGTTTGGACCTATTAGGGTTTGGGGTTTTGCTTAGATTATTCTGTCAAGAACAGTTTCGCCGTCCATCGGTCTGTGAGACCCCAACTTCGAGAGTTTAATCATTCATCTGCAATTTAGTTGTGTTCTTTCTTGTTCTTACTTGTGTTCTTCGTTGCGCAGGCAGGGATTAGCCTTCTTGGCGAGGTCAACCTGGTCCGTGACTTAGTTAATAACCAAAGGAGCTATGGTGCTAAGATTGTAGGGTTCGATCTTTCGATCTGAAGCCGGATTGGTGTGTCATTCTCCGCCACAACGATAGTTACCACCACCTGACGGAAGATCGGGATCCTCGTCTCCATTAAGTGGTAATCAGAGCTAAGGTATACCGTCAGGTTCACATTTATCCTCTAGTTTTGAGTGTTTCGCTTTCGTCCCATAGTTCAGTGCCATACTTATTTTCCTGTCTTAGAACCTTCCGCACCATAGCCTTTGCATATTTCAGTTTCAGAGACCGTCATGTTGAGTTTGTGTCCTGGTTGAGGTCTTGTTGCTGGTTAGGTCGTGTTTGAGTCCAGTTCGTGTGTTTTCCCCCATCGTTTCCATCAAATCTTGGCTGCTGTGACCAATTTTGCATACATTGTTCCCGTTTTATCCTCTAATTCGGAGCTAGTTCTTAAAACTAGTCTAGTTTTCGCATACGAACTCCGTTTTCGACGTTCCATATATGCAAATCGATCAGAAAAAAATTTTGGATCCGTTCATCCCCGCTTTGTCGGAGATTTTTAAATTGGTCAAAAAGTGGTCATAAGATCCTCTTTTCGTGGTTATAAGGTTTTTGTCGATTTTGACCAAGTTTTCTGAAAATCCCATAGGTCACGTCTTTCATTTGTTTAAGCTCATATTTTCTGTGGTTACTTCTTTTGTGCTTCTAAGTAAAGAAAAAATATCAAAAAAATAAAATAAAAAGTCAAAATTTTCCAAAAAAACAACGACAGCCCAAAAATAAAAAAAAAGAGGGACAAAAGAGGAACAATATTTAGAGGAGCACATAGAGAAGACCAAACTGAGCTGTGTTAGCGTGTGCTGTCTGGTTCCTTGTTTGTGTTGTTGTTTCCATCTACCATACTTGTTTTTCACACACCTGTTACCTTGCTATCCATCATACTTTTGTCATACACCTGGTACTTAGAACATTTTAGACCAGCAACGAGAACAAGTACTTTGAACTATAATTCAATATTATTTTCTGTTACTGACTTGTGTGGCAGATATACATATTAATCTTTGTTTATCTTCCAAGCTCTACAAATTCTTCAGATCAGTACAGACAAAGGGCTTTGCAATCTCGGTACCACTGTCTCACAGGTATCACGAACCAGCCGCCGGTTGTACCGCCCACTGCTTGCGTTGATAAGAACTTTGTAAGAGCTTGGTAAGGCGCCTCCACTTGCTGTGAAAAGTGACACCACTGCAACCACGTAGTCATTTGGTAGGGATAACTTTCACCGTTTGTTCCTGTTTTTGTGTTTACAATGGCAGGAGATGAACAGACTAGAGATAACAACCCTAAGGGTTTCAACGAGTGTGTCAGTCAAGAGCAACTACAAGTTGTTGTAGAGGATGCCTAAAAAAGGATGAATGAGACCGTCAGGAAGGTCATCACTGACGCACTCATTGAACTCAACATTGGCAATAGCATGGAGAGATTGGACAAACGAATTTCCACACTAACCGACAAGGTTACTGAGTTGGAAACATTGGTGGCGGTCAACAACAATGACGTCTCCGGCAGCAACACCGATGGTCTCTTGCCAGAAGACACGGTGCATGATGTCGCTGGAAACATGGATCGAGCAGCCTTCTGACAAGCAAGATTACGACGACGTCTTCGCCGCAACACGACAGGTATGGGTGGTGTCCACCACCATCAAGGTAATAATCACCGTGTACCCGATGATCCTTATGCTAAGATTAAGTTCACAATACCATATTTTTGGGGTCATTACGATGCTGAGGGATATCTTGATTGGGAGATGACAGTAGAATAAAAGTTTAGTGTCCACCTTGTGCCTGAGCATCATAGAGTTCGTTAAGCTATTAGTGAGTTTAAGGATTTTGCCATTATTTGGTGGAATGGGCTAGCTGCACAGGATGCTTTACCTGGTACATGGGAAGAACTTAAGGTAGCTATGCGTGATCGTTTTGTTCCTCCTTATCATAGAGATTTGCGTAAGAAATTGATGCGTTTAGAACAAGGAGATAAATCTGTACAGGATTATTATGGTGAGCTCCAAAAGGAATTGATGCGTTGTAGTGTTATGAAGAGAAACGAAGATGCCATTTGTCGTTTTTATTCGGGTTTGAGGCGTGAGATTCAGGACATTGTTGATTATAAAGAATTTAACATTGTCAACCAGTTGTTTCAGTTTGCTATGCTTGCAGAAAAGGAATTGCAGGGGCGTGAACAGCAGGGCAAGAGCAAGGTCAGCATCACATACACGCCATGCTTGACACCATCATCGGGGCTGACCAAGCCAACCACCTTTCGGCCGCCTCCACCAGCGAGCAAGCGACCAACAGTCTCTGGAGTTTTCGCTACACCTAAGGCACCTCCCGCACGACCTTCAGATTCAGATAAAAATTCTTTGCAGGTGCCTACGAAGAGTTCCTCATCCGTTGCATCGATAGGACGCACTTTGAGCATTCAGTGCCACCGCTGCCATGGCATTGGCCATGTGCAGAAAGATTGCCCAAGTCAGTGGGCATATATTGCTATAGAAGATGGTTACATTAGCACCTCTGACATTGAGGATAAAGAAGACCAAGATGCAGATGAGGAGAACGACGAAGTCCTTGGTGACGAGGCCACGGCGGCCTATAGGAGCATCATTGTACAGCGGGTGCTCAGCTCATAAGTCCAGCAACCTAAGAAGCTACAACGCCATAACTTGTTCTAGATTTTCTTCGTCATTAGCGGCCATCGCGCACGTGTCATTATTGACAGAGGTAGCTACAACAATTTGGTGAGTTCTGATTTGGTCAAGAAGCTTGGCTTGACCACATGCCCACACCCACGTCCATACCATATTCAGTGGCTAAATGACTCAGGTAAAGCAAAGGTAACACAAACTTGCAGAGTTTCATTTTCTATTGGTTCTTATGCTGATTCTTTTGATTGTGATGTGGTACCTATGCAAGCTTGTTCACTCTTATTGGGTCGTCCTTGGGAACATGATAATGATGCTACACACCATGGTAGAAGTAATAAATACACTTTTGTGCATAAAGGAAAGAGAATTACTTTGGTACCTTTGACCCCTGTTCAAATTGTACAAGCTAATAGAGAACACGCTGCTAGTTTGAATGATATCAAATCTGAAAATCAGCAAGTTGCTAATTCTATTTTCCCACCTAAAAATGATAAGTCTACATCTATTTCTAAGGCTAAGGGGATTAAATTGAAGGGTAGGGTTATGCTTGCAACAAAATGTGACTTTACTGAAATTTCTGATGATGATATTTGCTATGCTTTGATATGCAAACGAGCTATGTTTTCGCTTGATGATATTGTTAGCTCGGTGCCTACAGCTGTCACTAACCTTTTGCAGGAGTATGAGGACATTTTTCTAGCTGAGATACCCCCGGGGCTGCCACCTATGAGAGGGATAGAGCATCAAATCGATTTGATTGCAGGAGCAACCTTGCCCAACCATGCTGCTTATCGAACCAATCCAGAGGAGACTAAGGAAATTCAGTGACAAGTCCAAGACCTTTTGGACCGCGGGTATGTACGTGAAAGCCTTAGTCCTTGTGTCGTTCCTGTACTTTTGGTTCCTAAGAAATATGGAAGTTGGCGTATGTGTGTTGATTGTAGAGCCATCAATAATATTACTATTCGGTATCGTCATCCTATTCTTAGGCTAGACGACATGCTTGATGAGTTGTGTGGTTCTATAATTTTCACTAAAATTGACTTGCGAAGTGGCTACCACCAAATTAGAATGAAACTTGGAGATAAATGGAAAACCACGTTTAAAACCAAATTCGGGTTGTATGAGTGGTTAGTAATGCCTTTTGGTTTGACAAATGCACCTAGCACTTTCATGCGCTTAATGAATGAGGTTTTAAGAGCTTTTATTGGACATTTTGTGGTAGTTTACTTTGATGATATATTGATTTACAATAAGTCTTTTAATGAACATATGGATCACTTACGTGCTGTTTTTAATGCTTTACGTGATGCACGTCTATTTGGTAATCTTGAGAAGTGCATCTTTTGCACGGATCGAGTTTCTTTTCTTGGCTATGTTGTAACTCCACAGGGAATTGAGGTGGACGAGATGAAAATTGAAGCCATAAAGAGCTGGCCGGTTCCCCAAACCGTCACACAGGTGAGGAGTTTTCTTGGTCTTGCAGGATTCTACCGCCGCTTCGTCAAAGATTTTAGCACCATTGCTGCCCCATTGCATGAGTTGACGAAGAAAGAGGTGGTGTTTCATTGGAGAGAGATACAAGAGGAGTCCTTTGACACTTTGAAGGACAAGCTCACACACGCACCATTGCTGCAACTTCCAAATTTTGGTAAGACTTTTGAGCTAGATTGTGATGCTAGTGGAGTTGGCATTGGTGGTGTTTTGATGCAAGATGGTAAACTTGTTGCTTACTTTAGTGAAAAATTGCATGGTCCTGTTCTTAATTATTCCACGTATGATAAAAAATTATATGCACTTGTTCGTTCTTTAGAGATGTGGTGTCATTATTTATGGCCTAAAGAATTTGTTATTCATTCTGATCATGAATCGCTTAAGTATCTTTGCTCTCAAAATAATCTAAATCGTAGGCATGCTAAATGGGTTGAATTTGTTGAATCTTTTCCTTATATTATCAAACATAAGAAAGAGAAGGATAATGTGATTGCTGATGCTTTGTCTGGAAGATATATATGCTGTCCCAACTTGATTGTTGGATTTTTGGTCTTCAATTAATAAAAGAACAATATGCGCTTGATCCTGATTTTAAGGATGTGTTGCTTAATTGTAGAGAGAGACGTACATGGAATAAATTTATGATCAATGATGGGTTTTTGTTTAGAGCTAACCGCTTATGCATTCTAGTTGGTTCCGTTCGTCTTTTGTTGTTGCAGGAGGCACATGGAGGCGGATTAATGGGACATTTTGGTGCCAAGAAGACGGAGGAGGTGTTGTCCACACACTTCTTTTGGCCTAGGATGAGGCATGATGTGGAGCGGTACGTGGCTCGGTGCACCACATGTCAAAAATCTAAGTCGCTATTGAACCCACATGGTTTGTATATGCCTCTTCTTGTTCCTTCTACTCCTTGGGCTGATATATCTATGGACTTTGTATTGGGTTTGCCAAGGACTAAGAGGGGAAGGGATAGTATTTTTGTGGTGGTTGATCGTTTTTCTAAGATGGCACATTTTATTCCTTGTTATAAGAGTGACGATGCTATTCATATTGCTGACCTTTTCTTTCAAGAAATCATTCGCTTGCATGGTATGCCTTCTACTATTGTTTTAGATCACGATGCAAAATTCTTGAGTCATTTTTGGCGCACGTTGTGGAATAAATTAGGGACAAAGCTGTTGTTTTCTACAACATGTCATCCCTAAACTGATGGGCAAACTGAGGTTGTGAATAGAACATTGTCTACCATGCTGAGAGCAATTTTGAAACGCAATTTGAAGATGTGGGAAGAGTGTTTGCCGCATGTGGAGTTTGCATATAACAGGACAGAACATTCAACCACCAAGGTAAGTCCTTTTCAGGTAGTGTATGGTTTTAACCCCCGTGCTCCTATTGATCTTTTGCTTTTACCTACCACTGAGAGAATACATAGTGATGCTAGAGAGCGTACTGATTTTATTCGTAAGTTGCATGAAACAACTAAAGTAAATATTGAAAGAATGAATGAAAAGTATAGAATTGCTGGTAGTAAAGATAGAAAAGAGATTAAACTTGAACTGGGTGATTTGGTTTGGTTACATTTGAGAAAAGATAGATTTCCTGAGCTGCGTAAGTCTAAATTAATGCTAAGAGCAGCTGGTCCTTATAAGATTATTGAGAAAATAAATGATAATGCATATAAACTTGAGTTGCCAACCGAGTTCGGGGTTAGTCCCACATTTAACATTGCAGATTTGAAACCTTATTTGGGAGAAAAAGATGAGCTTGAGTCGAGGACGACTCCAATTCAAGAGGGGGAGGATGATGGGGACTTCACTCCTTCGGATGTACCAGCTGATCCTCCAACCGTCATGCAAGATCCAATGACCCGGGCTCGAATGCGTCAACTCAATTTAGAGGTGAGCTCATTCTTAAGCGATCCTTTTCATACTTTTGAGAATAGACTACTACCTAATGATGTTATCTTGCTTAGGAACATTGGAGAGGGTCAAGAGGGACTAAGAGGACATGGAGGAGGTGATGATGACCAGCAAGGACGTCCAACACGAACCGGAGGCCCAGTCCAACATGATTTCGAGTATGCCTCGACCTTTAGGACCAGTCTGCCTTAAACTGCTCAACCAGGACACATCCGGACTCCGTTTTCGACGATCCACATATGGATGGAAAGCTAATTTGATAAGGAAGCCAATCCAAGTGGTCTCACATCAAAATATGTTCGGAATCAACGGGAATCATGGTTATAAGACAGCATCCAGAATCTGCCAGGGTGCTGCGACACCGTCTTTTGGTCCATTGGACCATGTATCGTGTTTGGGCCCATTAGGGGCGTGTCCAGGGGTCTTGCACGACCCTAGAGTCTTCATAAACAGCCGCCGCTCCTCCATTAGGGTTTGGGATTTTGCTTAGATTATTCTGTCAAGAACAGTTTCGCCGTCTATCGGTTTGTGAGACCTCAACTTCGAGAGTTTAATCATTCATCTGTAATTTGGTTGCATTCTTTCTTGTTCTTGCTTGTGTTCTTTGTTGCGCAGGCAGGGATTAGCCTTCTTGGCGAGGTCAACCTGGTCCGTGACTTGGTTGATAACCAGAGGTGCTGTGGTGCTAAGATTGCAGGGTTCGATCTTTTGATCTGAAGCCGGATCGGTGTGTCATTCTCCGCCACAACGATAGTTATCACTGTGGTAGAACCTCCTAAATTATAGGGCCTACATGCACCTGTCACTGTCCAACGACCTTTGACATCTATGCATATGTTCCCGGTAACTTAAGAAGACTGTCGGGTGTCCTCGGAGAACCCTGAATCATCCACGATTTCCGAGCAGGATCCCATTACAGAGTCATTGCAGTATTACAACAGTTTATTCAAATATATACATCAGAGTAAAGATTAGCGGAAGACTTACAATAACATAGTTTACAAACCATTTATTTCAAACCATACAACTAAGTTCGGTTAATATTACAAAACGTAGTAGTGGAGTGGCATTATAACATATTACAGAACACACAAATAAGTTGCCCTGCCCAAGGGCCACACATTTACTTATCGTCATCGCACTGAACAACAGTCATGCAGCACGATCCAAAATAGATCTGCTCATAAGCCTCACCTGCAACAAGGGTCAACGAACCCTGAGTACAAAAGTACTCAACAAGACTTAACCAAAAATAAAAACTGATAGAACTTAAGAATGCAAGCTCAGGGATTCAAGGTATGGCTTTAGCGATAATCAAAGTTCTTTTGCGTAAAAGCTTTTTAATAAAATTCTTTACATCAACATTTAAAACTTCATAAGATCATATACAAAGCTGACGCGATCCGTATTGAGATCATGAAACTTCGTATCCAACACTTTCTCAAACCAGCCTCAAGTTCCAGTTATTAATACTACGATGATGAACAGTGAGTTGAGTCTCCATAATCGAGGAGCAACGACGATTCTAACCGATTAAAACCTAGCTGGGAATTCCAGACCACACGACATATGCAGGTCCCTGACCTACATATACCAACCTACCCTCGGATCCTCTAAAATAAGAACGGGTCCTCGCCACCCGAGAATACAGTACTCCACCAATCCAGCCCATTGCCACGTGGGTACATGCTATTCCCGCCATCTCTCCACTCCCAGTGCGCGAGTAGCCATTCTCGTAATAGAATAGTCAAGTTAAGGCTTACCGGAGTATGTGGTTAGTACTACAAAGTCTCACCTCATGCAATTCAACAACGGTACGGGCCTTAATCGACACAGGCGGAAAGAACCCGCTCACAAGACCTCCATGTCTTGTGGCTCACACACACCGAGTCCACCCGGTCTAGATTTCTTACTCTATATGCTCATATCACATGATAACATGAGTAACCAAGCGTAATCAAAGATCCATTTAAAATTCACAGGTGACAGGTAATCACCCGACTTTTATTTGTCTAAGCATGACTAAGCATAACTAGCCATATACGAATTAAAATGGTTAACAAGTAGATATGGAAAAACAAGGTTGGTAATGCACCAATTAGGTTTTCACTTAACTCCTAATCACTTAATGCAGTAAAGAGAAGCAAAAGTGAAATCAATTTGTAAAACACAAGGTATGTTTAAATGCATCCGGGGCTTGCCTTCGTTGACGGAAAAGTCCAGTTCCGGAGTCGTACCACAAATATCCAACCCGACCTCAACAGACGGATTAACCTCCTCAACCACTTGATTAACTACCATGTGCTCACCTTCGTTCACTACACGTAGTAACAATGTCATGTTTAACATGACGCGAGATACAAAATATGATGCTCGATGATGGATGCAAAAGTTAACAACTTGAATACAACTTTCCTTTGCGGTACAGTTACAAGTCAAACTAATTAAACCTTTTTCGTAACACTTACATCAATTGCCAAGGATCATTACCAACTAATGACCCAAGGTCATCACTCAATCCAAAATTCAATCAAAACCTAAATCATTATAGGTTACTATTTGCTTTTATGAATTAATTATTTAATTAAGAATTATGAAATAAATCAACTTGTTCCAATTGACCTCAAATTTTTTGTAAATGTTCATCACATGATAACTAAGTGGCAAAACAATTTTCATAATTTTTTGATAAACAAATAAGCCTAGAAAAATCATGGAAACTCATTTATTAATTAATTAAGCAATTTTTATCACATTCAAAAAGTACTGAAAATCAACATTTCATATTTTTTCTAAATAATAAACATCACAGAGAGGCCACACAAAAATTTTCATAATTTTTGGAGCTCAAAATAAATCTACACAAAAATAACAAAAACATACACTATTCATTCAATTTTGAAAAAGGAAAATTCATTTTCAAATCGCTGAGTCACTGACACCCGACCCCACATGTCATCTTCAACCTTCGACGCTGACCACGGCAACGACGGCGCTGACCGGCGAAAACTTGCCGACGGTGAGACCAACGGCGACGGCCAAGGTACCAAAACACTCTCCACACCACCCCGCATCGATTGACGGCACTAGCTTAAGCAATAACAGCGAAGATCGAGCTCGACGCCGGCCATGGTGGACACGGCGGCTCGGCGGCGCTACGCCGGCGAAACAAGTGCGGTAGCGATTAAACAAACAGCTCGGGAAGAACCAAAAGTTCACCCCGAACACGTTGAAAGCGATGGACGAGCCGGAGGAACAACGAATAGGCGGGTCGACGGTCGCAGCGATCACGGCGGAGCAATCGACGGTGATGGCGTTTTTCCGGTGACTGTGGTGGACAAAAGGAGCAATCAACCGGTCACTGAGCGTCACAGGAACAAGGCGAAGCTGTAGGTGCACTGAGCAAGAGCAACGGCTCACCAGAGAGCGCTAGCCACGGTGACGCGCTTGCGACGGTGAAGTTGCCGGTCGCGAGGAAGAAATGCGCGCACAGCAGGTTCCCGACGAAATCAAGCGACCACAGTTGGTTGGCTAGGTGCGCAAGGAGTAAGCGAAGCTGTTGAACGCTTTGCTGCGACGGCACAGGCGCTAAATCGACGGCGAGGGCTCAACGGAGCAGCGGCGGCGGTGACTGGAAAACAAAGGAGGAGAAAAGAACGACGGCGATGGCGTCTCGGCCTTTAAAGGACGGCCAGAAAGCAAGAGGAAGCCACGACGGCGCCTTCCCTGCGCCAGCGCGAAGCTGAGGACGGCCACGCGCACGCCTGGAACCGAGAAGAAGGTCGCTGGCGGTGTAGCTTAGGCGGCGAGCACTGTTCACCATATTTATAGAATTGCCATTCACTAAATTTCACAAATTACTCCCAAATTTACGTAACAACTCAAAAATCTCCAAAAACAAAAGTTGTTCAAAATTCAAAGTTCTACAACTTTGCTTTTATAAGCATACCCAAATTCGGTCTACATTTTGAAATGCAAATTTGAATTCAAAAAGGGGACATTTAAAGAATTACGCCCTTTTAAATTACTTCAAATTTTTCTAAACAACTTTGAAAACTCCAAAAACCAACTTTGCACAACTCGACAAGCTCTACATTTTTGCTTTAAGGCTCAGCCCCAAAATGTACTTCGATTTTAAAATGGGTTTTCGGGGTAAAACAAATCACTGAAAATCAGGGTTTTCGGAAATCCAAATCAACACAACTTAGAACTCAATTCAAACCATACAAGGCAACACTCATAACATAAATATAAACTTGTTTTAGTGAATGCATATAAAAGTTTGTAATATGACTAAATGCCTTGCAATACATATGATGACATATCCTATTTTAGTATTCAAAACACCCGGGGTGTTACATCCACCACCTGATGAAAGATCGGGATCCCCGTCTCCATTAAGGGGGCAAAATAAAAAATATTATAATCGCCAAAACTAATGAAAAAAGTTAAAATATACTAAATAGGCAAATAAAATAATTATCTATTTTTCTAATGCAAGTTAGAAGTGCATGTATAATTTTGTTTCAAAATAAATCCAATAACTATGAGTAAGGACAGACCAAAAAAGCATAAAATATAGCTAATCACATCGATTTTAAATGAGTACTTAGAAGTAAAAAAACTAATCCATATTACTACTCCGATTCCTCTTCTAGCAGCCTAAATATCAAATCCTTGATGAGGACTCACAGCGAGATGAGGAATTGTGACGAGCGATTGTGCTCACTGCTGCTCTCCGGTAGAAAAGGCCATCATTATTGATATGCTTTTCTCTTGCTTCTAAATATAATAATATCTATCTCTACAAAAAAAAAAGATGGCAAGGAGACCCAACACAACCCCGACGACGGCATCATCAAAGGAATATCAACCCTACACTACTGAATCTAGCCAATACTAGTACAATGATGAACACTAGCGAGCTAGCCGAATGGGAGGTCGGTTCCTCAATTTACCGAATCCAAATCTACCCAATACTAGGAAGAAGATGAACACTGGCGAATGAGAGGTCAGTTCTGCTCTTGATCTGGTGCCGATGAGGCCACTGGAGCAGAGGGGACGGACGATGAGTCTGGCGCAAGAGAGTAATGGCCTGTTCGCTTGAATTTATCAGCAGTATTTTTCTCTCACAACAAAACAGCTTCAGCTGGCTTTAATACCAACTGAATGTAGCATAACTCGGTGGAGACAGTCTCCTTCCCACACGGAGAGAACAACAAAAAAAAAAGCTAGCTTAAACCAAAAACAGCATCCACCATGTACATGCGACTTCTGAGAAAAGCTAGCTTAAACCAAAAACAGCATCCACCATGCCCTTCAGAGTACAGACCACCCAATAGAACACACAATTTCTGACGCACGTCTAAGAATAATTACATGTGCACAATCTAAGGAAAAATATGGTGACCATTTTGGTTGCCTTGAACTTTATTTCAACTAGAAAAATTGGGGTGCTTCGCGGCGCCCTACCAGACATGATATCCTCTATAGAACTTAGCAATCTCAATTTATGTAGAAATAACATCATATATATGAAGCAAATTTATTCTCTACCTGATTCATTTACATTGCATGTTCTTTGGCAATGCCGTTGAGATGGTGAAAATCAAGCCAAAACTACCATGTAATGCATGCAGCCTATGATAATTATATATCTCTTTAGCCAAATTTATCAAATTGATAGATTTCAATCACAACAGATGAACATCATTTTGGCATTAGTCAATCTCGTGCATGCTGCCAAGAACTTTGAGCACCATGGCTTCAGATCCGGTGTAAGCCATGCCGGACAAAAAACATACACAACATCAGTGCAAAGGGGGGAAAACAATAAATAAATAAATAAATCTGGCAGCCTCCACGGAATTTAGCGCGTCCACCTTCCATGGTTCCCTCACCGTGGGGATGATAAAGGAAGGACAGAGAATGCCGAATAATGGTCCGCATCCGGCTTTACTTGGTGCCATCAGAATTGTTAGACAGGGCTGTGTTATGGGCCTTAGGCCTTCAGCCATATGGCCTGATCTCTGTATAGAGGTCGGCTAGGGTTGTGGAGTTGTAATTGGACTCCAAGTCCAGGACTCTAGTAGATTGAGTTGTATTAGGCAAGGATACTGGAGGACCGTTGTGTTTCCATAAGCCGCCCCTATCGTCACCTATATATGTACATGTACATTGTCCCTCAATAATCAATCTATAGTTTTCCCGACTTACAAGAATTTATAATAAGATGGACACTATTATGATAGCCTGATTATTATCGATGCTCTTCTTATAAGGTATATGCCATTACCTACTACTTTGACCTCGCCATTGTAAAATCATTAGTTGTCGCATCAACATTTTCCTTCCATTTTTGGACCTTGTTTCCAAGTTCCATCATCTTTTATAGCAGCCACCTCCCTTGCTCCTTAACACTACAATGAAAAGAATGTTTATCGGCAACAAAGACTGAACGCTAATTTATAGACCAAACGGGCTGGGACACTTGAAATAACAGTTACGTTCGATAATGGTAACTATTTTCCAAACCATAGAGAATGTTGGACCGAACATGGCCTAAAAAAGCATACATATTGCATATGACCCCCTTAAAAAAAATATTTGCCAAAATCAACCAGCCATGAAAAAATAATGAACCCGTTAAGTAAAGTTGAGTTTCTTTTTCCCAATAAATTGCATAAGTAACAATGCTGGAAGTACTCAAAATTGGTTCAAAATAGCTAATTTTGACAATTTAACCAGCCATTTTGCTAGGCTTTCAACGAATCCCAGAAAATTTCTGAGCCTTATTCTGAATTTAGAGAGTCAAACCAGCTACCTCAGCCTGGTACATATGTTCCAATTAGTTTGTTTACTTAGAATAGACCCTAGCCAAGACCAAAGTTGATTCAACTTTATTGAAAGAACTTTCCAACCATTAATATTGCAGTTTCTACTTTGATAATTCTATTCGATAATATCACAAATTGAAATGTTAATATGTTTATTAATACCAATTATTAATTTATCTTTCACATGAAAGGAGAACTCTAGCATATATATACGAAAAGCAGTTTAAGACCATAGGTGTATTGCATCAAATTAGTCAATTCAGAAATACTACTACACTGATGGAATGACAAGCAAAATGTTTGATATTCCTAAGTGCTTGATCCTCATCATTCTCAAGATCAACCAAGGAGACATCAAATACTCCGTGCTTCAGACCATTAGAAGAAATTTGAAAACAAAAGGAAGAAATTGAGATAAAATCTCTCCTTACATATGAGAAGCAGCCCTGATTGGCACGTGAAACATTAAATTCTGAAAAATTCCAAAAAATGAAGCTTTTAGCCCTCATCACCAAATTATGTTAATCCTACTAATAATGAATCAGAAAAGCATAACCATAAATAAGACATCAGGACAATCTTCATTTAAATGCCTAGCAGTTCAATCTTAATGCTTCAGTAACTTATATTTACACAAAAAATATAACCTATGAAGAATCCACATTAAGATCAAGTGTAAACAATTCTACAAAGCCAAGTTCATGTAGGACAACCGTAAAAAGGAACCACATCTAAATCACAGGTATTGCTACTGATCAAACACACATGCATGCTGAATTACCGATATTGCTAGAAACTCATGCCTGCGTGCCCAGTGAAAACTTTGGCCTTTCTTTTAGCAGCATGATTCTCAAATGATCAGGAGATGGGCAGGCATACCTTGGTGCCCTGTGTCCTGGACAGCAGAGTCTTGCCCATGTTGCACTCGCTGAACTCTGACAGGCCCTGAGGTCATGGCGTCATGCCAGTGTTTGTTGGCTAAAGAATCCACACTGCAAGGCAAGGCAAGCACAAAGAAACTGGATCAACACCGGCCAGAGGACGCCAAGAAACCAATGATTTCTACAGAACTGAAAAGAAAAGGCCAGGTGCTTGGCTGCCAGAGCCACTCACCGTAGATCCGCCATGCCTAGAGGACCCGTCATCCGTGGTGCATAAGATCCCCTCTGCCGTTACCAGCAGAGTGCCTGCGCCCACCACTTGTTCCGTCCGTCACTAGTGCCATGTGCCGCGGCAATGACTCCGGCCACATCCCGCTCTGGAAAAGCATATTAGGCAGAGGAGCAACGGCGGCGCCTGTGCCCGCGTGGAGGCAACAAATCGGGAGGTGTGCAAAGCTATTCCAAATTGCTGAAGCAAAGTTGTCAATTTCAACAGTTTCATACTGTAGTGTTTCTAATTAATGTACATTCAGAGCATAACTGGTACTTGAGTAGCTGCCACCCTACAACATGAAGCATCTCACCAATGGGATGATACAAACAAAAGCTAAAACTGATCACCTGAACTGACCGCTATGGTAAAATTTTCCATGAAAGTAAGGAGGAAAACCTCACCAAAATTTCATGAATGATGAAGCTCTGATTCTTGACCAACTTATCGAGGTGAAGCACCAACGCTCGACCATCTTACAGTGCCCATGTCATCTGCAAGCAAGAAAACTGCCCTACACATACACAATGTAGTTTACAACAGATGCAGATGTCGAATGGCGCAGCGATTGGCATGCCATAGCCCTAATCGATCTCAATCACCACTTTCTTGTTCTTGCTGCCATCAGGCCGCCCTCGCTTCTTTGCCCCAACCTTTACATGCGCCATTCCATAGCCCTAATTTATCTCAATCACCACTTTCTTGTTCTTGCTTCCTTTGGGCCGCCCTCGCTTCTTTGCCCCAACCTTCACATGTGAGGACTTCACTGGTGTTGCCGCTGTCGGCGCTGGCGATGGTGCTGGTGCTGGTGCTGGTGCTGGCGCTGTTGGGGTGACAGGACTGCCAGTGCCAGCATCAACTGCCTTATTGCCTTCCCCTTCCACAATGCCACTTGGGCCCGGCAATGGCAAGTATGGCCCCATTGGATAAAACCCTAGGGCAGCGGGTGCCTGCTGCTGCGGCGAATTGAGTGGTCCGGTGAATGCAGGGCCACCAGGGAATCCCATTGGGAAGAACCCCCAGGAGCAGTAGTACATGTCTGTGCCTGGCACGATGGGTGGTGGCATGGACATTGCTGTGGCAATGAACGGCCGGCGGCAGCTGGGGCAGAGCAGCGTTTGCGACTCGTAGGAGCGGTCATACTGGTGTAAGCGGCAGCAGGAGGGGCAAACCGTCCAGAACGCTGGCGCCTGTAGAGCTTCCCCCTCCTGGTTCCGTTCAGTCTCAGGCGGCATTTTGGCAGCCCGCGGCGGCCGCCCGCGGCGGCCGCCCGCGCTTTGGTGGCGGCGTGCCCGACACGGTTTGCGGTGGCTGCGGAGCAGGCGGCGTCGTCGCCGGCGTTTTGGCAGCCCGCGGCGGTCGCCCGCGCTTTGGTGGCGGCGTGCCCGACACAGTCTGCGGTGGCTGCGGAGCAGGCGGCGGTGGCGGTGGCTGTGACCGTGACTGCGGCTGATGCTGCTTCTCTGGACGGGGAGCGGTGGGCACACGAGCTGCTGCTGCTGCGGCGGCGGCGGCGGCTTTGGCGGCTGCAGCTGCGTTAGTTGCAGCGGTGGCAGCGTCGAGGTCGAAGTCGAGGGAGGCTTTGCGGATGGGATCCGATAGGAAGGCCCACGCGTCGGCGACGAGGCGGGCGGCGTCGGCGAAGGCGAGCGAGCAGGGACGGTCGGGGTGGGAGCGGTTGAGCAGGAAGGAGAGGCGGCGGTAGTGGGAATGGACGACGTCAGGCTCGCGGGAGGCCGGCATGGCGGAGTCGAGGCCAAGGACGGCGTAGGGATCGAGGGCCCCGGACGGGAGGCGCCGACGCTTGTCGGCGAGGAGGGCATCGGCGGCGGCGAGGAGGTCGTCAGCGCCTGGGGTGCGGGGGTCGAAGGAGAGGGCTTGGGCGACGAACTGCTTGCAGCCCTCCAGGTCGCGTGCCGTCAGGAGCTTCTCGGCGATGCTCATAAACCGCTCCGCCTCCCGCCGCTTGGTGGCGGAAGTAGGCGGATCCATGGGGCTCGCCGCTCGCTGCGGGGGACACAGGCGCACCGCACAGGGAGGCCAGGGGATTTGACTGGGCGATGGGAATGGATCGGGGGAACTTGTGAGGTTTACGGCTTGTGGGCGTGTACAGTAATTTTTGTTGCTACACTGGTGCTTTATGGCCATGCTTCGATCTTGGTGTCTGAGTGAGGATCAATTGTTACGTGCACCCACAGAGGATACTTTTGGTAGCAGACAACCCACAACATCAACAAACAGATGACACCTACTGCTGCGGCGCCGAGGTTGTAGCCTTGCCAAAAGTGCGGTGATGAAATCTGCCGCCACAACTGCAGCAAGTTTTGGCGGCAAAAATAAACTAGATGACCATGGTGAGATTGCGGCAGCGAAGCAAACGCGTGCCCAAACCACGACGCGGTGTGGCAACCAACCAAACACGCCCTAACACAAACCCATAGACCATAGCATTGACAATTAGGCACATCACACTTAGTAAACCAATCTTACAAAGAAGATTCTATAAGTCAAAGCTAAAACTTACGGGTCCTATCATGTTGCAGAGTAAAAATCTATAGAGCATTGAGCAGCCACCAACCATATTTGATATTTGTCGCTAAGTTTTATTTAGCCAAAGATAAATATGGCTCTTGCCGTTTGCCAAAATGGATAAAGGTATAAAATAAAAATCCCATTGATAGTACTGCGGATGTGTTTTCTAGCCACAAAGTGCTAAAGGCACCACATAACGCTTATTGGTTCAATACGATCAGGCATTGCATCATGAAATATTTGGCCTCAATCCACTAAGGTAGCATGGTCCCAAAAATAAGTAATATATATGGTCATTCGATGGTATTGCACTAGCTAATAAATATGCAATGTTAACCATTAATCTAAGCATTTATTATTGCTAATAGTATACATTAGTTTTTGTACATAGGAAAAAATAGTATATACAACCTCACATGAGCCTCTCTACCAAACAAGAGTAGGATGCAATCTTTTTATATTAATTTTTGTGAATTTTATATTAAATATTTTGTGATTTGGGTGTGGATAAGCATAAAGGTGGCCATACACCTAACTAGGCTCAAGTTTTCTTCAACTCTATTTTAGGTGCTTAACTTTTTTTCTTATAGAAAAAAGTCTGGTACCTATAAGTTGGTCTTATTTTTATTTCAAAATCATCAGAATTTTATAAGAAAAATCGAGAGACCCCACGTGTCAATGATAAAGGATCAGCAACACAAAGCTAAGAGGCCGAGCAAAGTGCCCATTCGCCATTCTATCATTAGCTCGGCCCACTGACAAAAGCCCAAGTAGCAGTAGTGTTGGGCAGTTAAGCAAATCCCGGTCCGGTCCAGAGAGAGGACGCGGGCCAAACCACCACCAGTCCACCAGATCTCCTCCCGGCGGCCGTGGCAACGACGGCGAGGAAGCCGGCATGAGCGTGTTCGGCGGCGACAGCTGGGCGCGTGATGCGCAGCAGCGGAAGCGGCGCCTCGACGACCTCTTGCTACCCACCACGGCGTCCTCGTCTCCCTCGACGCCTGATTCCTTCAGGAAGCTCCCCAACAGCAAGCTCGCCTGCCTCGTCTGCCCCCACCGCCCCGTCCTCGACACCCCCCTCATGCTCTCCGTAAGCCAGCACCACATCCCCCGAGTCCTCCTTTGCCGGACTCCCCTGGTTAATTGCTGATGAATCTCCTATGATTGCGTGAATTGTTGCCACTGCGTTAGTGAGGATTATCTCGTGTAACATCTTCTATTTTCTTCCCTCGCTGGAATAGGCATTTTGGTCCTCGACATTTCTTAGAAGCTCACTTTCGTCCTTCGACTAGCACAAACCGATCATCCGAGTCCCCCGAACTTTCTTCTCTGGGTCAAATAGTGCTACTCTGTTGTGGAGTGAGTGAGTGACACGTTCGCATGCTAGTAGTACCTTTTTATGATGTTAGTAAAAAAAATAAAAAAGACGTACCCAGTGCAGAGAGCTCCCGCTCTGTGCGGGTCTAGGGAATGGTGTTAGTGGCGAGCCTTACCCTTGCCTGTGCAATGCGAGGAGACCGCGACTCGAACCCGGGACCTTCCGGTCACAGGTCACAAGCGGTAAGACTCTACCGCTTGCACCAGGCCCGCCCTTCTTAGTAAAAAAATAAAGAAGCCAACGATTACATCATTACTTGTTTTTCTATTGTGCAATACAGGAAAACAAATCATCATGTCTGTATTCAGTAGAGCATGAGTCAGAGCAGCTGAGCAGGGACTGTGACCCCAAAGTTCTAGAATGCTGGCTCCTACTCTCCTTGAGTGAAGATATCTAGTTGGCCAAAAGAAATATAGAAATGACAATTTGGAATCAGTTATTTCGACACAAGTGATTGTATCGCTGATCAGGCATGCCAACATGGTGTGCCACATCAGACAAGGGACTAGTTTGACCCGAAGGAGAAGAGTTTAGGGGCTCAAGTGCTCGATCTGATAGTTGAGGGATGAAAGTCAGCCTTGGGGGAAGTTGAGGGACAAAATCATACCTTTTCTCTCTTACCATGTGTTTATCTGGCTTGGAATATCACGATGTGGGTATCATGTCGCCTTGCACTCCTATCATTTGTTTCTCTGGCTGGGATTATCACGACTTGGTAAACTGTCAGCCGTGGTATGTATCTCTCAATCTGACAAGTGATATTTAGACTGATAGGAAACATCTGTGGGACACATCACTGGTCAAAGTGAAAAACAGGACTGCAGCTTGTCCAAAACATCATACATTTCTTAATGGAGGGAGTGTGCCAAAGGGCCTCTAGTCCAACTGGTTAGAGCGTCCTGGCGGCACTCCTCAGGTCCTGGGTTCGACTCCCCGTGGGAGTGAATTTCAGGCTGGAGTTAAAAAAATCCCCTCGTCTGTCCCACGCCAAAGCAAAGGTCTAAGGACCGGCCCGTTCTCACAGGGCGACGATGCCGCTGTGTAAGGGTGGGGCAGGGGTTCGGGGGTTTTCTGGACCTGCGTGAGAAGGTTCTTCTTCTTAATGGAATGCCCGGGGGTGGCTTTCCCCCCGCAGGTCCAGTTTTTTTTTTTAATGGAGGGAGTGTGCCATACAATATCAGTGGTTCATCTATCGATGTCATTGGAGTCATTTTATAACTTTTTTTTACAGGCCTACGGGGGGAGGGGGAGGGGGGTATCCCCCACCTGATTGATTTCATTGATGTTGGCTCTCAAATAGCCATATAAGTTTACAAATATACCATTTAGTTTCTATGATTGAATTACATTGCGTCAGCTAGTATGGAACACCAGACAGTTGCAATGTGCCTCTCATCTCTTGGCAGTCTTGCACCCCACAAATAGGCTTCAGTTTTGCACGCAGCCAGTGCAGAGCTTAGCACTGTTCTGTCTGTCCTAAACACTGTGTTGTTCCTCCGCTTCCATATATGCCAACAGCATAGTAGTAGGAATGTGGTGAAGTACTTTGCTGGTATGTGGTTTGGCGGTTCAATGTCTTTGGTTGCTTGGATAGGCCAATCGGCTTCAGTATCAATTTGGACAGCTCCCCAGAACTGTTTCGCATATGAGCATCCAAAGATGATATGGGCAGGTGTCTCCTCGGCAGCTTGGCAGGACAAACTGTGTTCTCCACCACTCCTTTCGTCCTCAATACTGTTTTGCATTGTATCCTTCCTTGTGATAGCAGCCATGCAAAAAACTTCACACGTGGTGGAGCTTTGTTGTTCCAGACGAATTTTGTCCAAGCATCCGGACTGGAGTGTGCAGTTTTCAGGGCCTTGTATAGCAGTGAACTGTCAAGGTCTCCATTCTTCTTGATCATCATGCTCAATCTGCGATCTCTGCCTTCTGCAAGTGTATGCTGCTCCATAATTCCCAAGACTTGCGCCAGTTGTGTTGTAGCCACTGCCGATTGACGCGTAGTGAGTGATCTTTGGAGCTCACCTTCATATGCTTGTTTCACTGTCAGTTCTTGATCGCGACAGTGACTGAGCAGCTCTGGGAATCTTTCCGCAAGAGAATCCTGTGCATCCCAGACATCGTGCCAGAAGGATGTCATATTTCCATCTGCTATATGGACTGTCGTGATGGCACGATACAAAGGCAGCAATGATCTCAATGTGTCCCAGTGATGGCCGTTGAGGTTGCCTCTCAGTGATGCAATACTTGCGTTCTGGCGAACCCATCTTGCCCATGAGGAGTCATTATCAGAGTGCAGCCTGTGAATCATCTTCAACATCAAGCATGTGTTTTGGATGCCAATGTCCTTGAGTCCCAAGCCCCCCCTGTCCTTGACGTCACAGACATGTTCCCAGGCCACCAAGTTCTTGGCACCAGTTGTGGAGCCCGAGCCTGACCATAGAAAAGATTGGCGCCGTCGATCTACTTGGTTCAGCACCCCTGGCGGTATCGGCAGGGCAGCCATGGCATAAACCAGTTGACTGTCAAGAACAGCATTTACGAGTGTTGCACGACCCATTTGATTCAGTAGGCTTGACTGCCAACCTGCAAGGTACCTATCACATTTTGCAATTTGTGGAGCAAATGCATTTAGTCTGAGCTTAGTGTTCGGCAGCGGTAGACCAAGATATGTTTGAAGAAATCCCTCTCTGCGGCATCCTAACGCTGATACGCAGTCCAGTACTGCCTCCTGAGTCATATGTATAGGGACTGCAGTGCTCTTGTTGTAGTTGATCTGCAGCCCGGTTGCACTGGCAAACTGATCAAGTAGCAATCTCAGTGTTTGGACGTCTGCCAGTTCTCCTCTGACCAGCAGAAGTGTATCATCTGCGTATTGCAGCACTGGGTAGCCTGTATCCACCATTGGGTGACGTATGAGCTGCAATTTTCTGATAAGCACTTGAAGTACATCTGCCACTAGTATGAACAGGTATGGTGATATTGGATCTCCTTGACGCAGCCCACGTCGGCCGCCGATCCACGGCCCTGGGCATCCGTTAACTACTATCGCTGAACAGGAAGACTGAAGAATTTGCTGCATCCATCTTCTCCAGGTTGTGCTGAACCCCCTAGCCTGCATAATCGTGTCCAGGGCATCCCAATTGCCCGTGTCAAAGGCCTTTGCAAAATCCAATTTGATCACCAGCGTTGGGGCTCTGCGCTTGTGAACACACTGTACTAATTCCATCGCATAAATAAAATTCTCGGTGATTGATCTTCCTCTAATGAAGCCTGTCTGATCGAGGTCGACAAGGTTTCTGATTTGGGTCTGCAGCCTTGTCGTCAGAATTTTGGACAGTATCTTTACGCAGCAATTGGCGTCAACGGTGTTCACATCCGGCTTCTTTGGGATCAAGACCATGTGAGATCTGTTTACCCTTTCCAGTTGAACATTTTCTTCATAAAAGGCTGTCAGAAATTGAATTACATCCTCCTTCACCGTTTGACAAGCTGCTGAGTAGAAACTAGGACCGAAACCATCTGGTCCAGGCGCACTACACCGATTCATACTTCTGACCGCAGCTGCAGCCTCTTGTTCCGTGAATGGAAGCGTGAGTTCATCACCCGCTTTGGGTAGGTCCTGGTATAGAGTATCACAGCTAAAATGCCAAACAGTGTTCCCTGGTATTCCCATGATGCTTCTGAAGTGATCAGTTAGTGCTTGGACCTTGGCTGGGTGATTGGTCACCTGAATACCATTTACAGTAATGCTTTTGATGTTGTTTCTGCGCATTCTTGTGGTTGCATGAGCATGTAAGAAGGCAGTATTACTGTCCCCCTCACGCACTGCTCTAAATTTGCCACGTTGCTTCCAGTACGCGCACGCTGCTTCAGTTCCAGGGCGAGTCTCTCGTAGCTTTGGCACCGAATCTGCAGCTCATCAGGAGATAGGCGGCGATCTTCTTCCAAGGTGTCAAACAACATAATAATGAATTTACAGTTTTGAATGATAGCCGGTGGCGCCCTGTTACGCCTGGACCATACCTTTGCCGCAGCTCAAACTGACTTTAGCCAACGCACGAGTTTGCCAGCTGCATCAGTGCACGTTTGGCCCTGGTGCCAAGCCGGGAGTACAGACTGAAGGAAATCAGGATGCAGTAACCAAGCATTCTCAAAGCGAAAGTGGTTAGATTTGGGAATATCAGTGGATAGAGTGGCGAGAATAGGGACGTGATCTGAGGTTGGCCTGGTGAGCCCCTGTAGGCTTGACGATGGGAAGAGTTGGCCAAAGGGAATGTTGTGGAAAATTCCATCAAGGCGATCAAGAGTTGGGGTGTCACGTTTGTTGGACCAGGTGAACCGGCATCCAGCAAGGGGGAGCTCCAGGAGGCTCATGTCATTGAAAGCAGTGATAAGCGAGGCGTTGGACACCGGTGTGTTTTTGTCTGCCGAGGAGCGAATGAGGTTGAAGTCCCCGGGGAGCCAAGGACCAGTAAAAGTGGGGGCGAGCTCAGAAAGCTGAGATAGGAAAGCAGCTGATTCTCTATGGTCTGAAGGGGCATAGACGTTCGTTACCGAGAACGAGTGTTCAGACAAGTTTGAGGAGAAGGTTGTGGAAAGGCAGTAGTTATTGGAAACTGAGCTTGTTACCAGTGACAGTGAGTTGCAGTCCCAAGCAGTGAGTGTGCCACCACGGGCTCCTGAGGCACTAGAGAGAACGAAAGAGGAGGACATGTTGGGGGGAAGGAAAGTTGCTGCTTTGAAGATAGAGCAATCACTTAACTTTGTTTCTTGAAGGCAAATAATCGTTGGGGTTGTTTGCCTAAGCGCATCACGTACGATTGTGCACTTATCCTGGTCGCCAAGCCCACGCACGTTCCAAGACAGCAACCAAAAATTTTTGGACGCAGAATTCATTACAAACTAGGGGACGCTGAGACTCCGCGCCAACAAGCCTGCGCAGTGGAGCCCGAAACAGCCAGAACAAGGATCTGAAGGTAGTCACCCATGGGTGGCAAACCTTCAGACCAGGACTCAAGGAGAAAATAGAGAGCACAGGGAAAACTAAGGCGACTACGAATGAACGTACACAACAACCTGCCTAACAAAGTCCAGAACGCATTAAATCTCACACTAAATCTCAGACACTGCGCGCCTGGACCAACAAACTGAGGGAGGACCTGCATTACATAGGCGATGGGCGACACTGCGTCCACGGCGGCCGCAGTCGAGCCCAGTCCAGCAGAGCAAGCCAGTTTGCGGAGGTCAGGAATCCCAATTGGGAGCTTGTTTCTAGACAGGAGACCCCGGCGCTTGACGTGCAGCACAGCCGGAGAGCACGAGGACAGGCGTTCTCAAGGGCCTTCTTCTTGACGGCCTTGTCAGTCATGTCCACATACTTGCCCATGTCTTTGGCTGCGAGGCGAGAACTGTGCCTCCTGACGTGAACCGTGGGCTTGGTACGCACACCCGAACTGTTGCGACGACGAGGGACCACCATGGGCGCCGGAGGGGCCTGTGCAGGGGCTGTGACTGGTGCAGGTTGGTTTTGTGGCATGGTTAGCTGGCTTGCGGTGATTGGTGGGAGGCTTGGGTTTGCCGAAACGAAGCTGTCCGGCAAAACCGGCGCGGAAGGAGCTGCAGTCGCAGAAGCAAGTCTAGTGAAGAGCTGAGCGAGTAAAGTGGCTAACGCCAGCAGTTGGGCATTGGCATTGCACTGGGAGGTTGAGCTGCTGTGGCTACTTGGGGTTGGAGCTGGGCTTGGCGGGGATGCTAGTGGCTTTTTCTTTCATATTTCTAGTTATGTATATGTCTCTTCTGTAGGAAGTATGTTTGCTATCAGAAACCTCATGCCGGTTCTTGCTTATGTTTATGTACTCCTTTTGTGATTTATCTTGCTAGATATTGGTGTGGCTCGTTCTTCTACTATTATTGCTTTCCTAATAACAACATATATATCAACAGATGCATAATAAAGGTGCACGGCACGTCGCTGCAGAATCTAGGCTGAGGGAGAAAGAATTATCTAAGAAGCACGAAATTAACAAGAGACTGGCTCTCTCTTCAGATGCTTCCCATTCAAATTCTGGCAATCCGCGCACCGGTGTTAAGCCTACCAGTATCAAAGAAAAACCATTAATTGAGGAGACCCGGAGGGCAATTCTGGAAGCACAGTCAAGCAGATTCAATGATTTCAAAGGCAAGAAGGTATCTCATGATTCGAAATGGACAACAACTACTTCATCCTTTGACTCCAGTGTTGCTCCTTCTGATGTTCCCATGGAACTATCCACTGGAAATACTGGATTGCGAGAATGGAACTGTAAAGGAGAATCTTTTGCTGGAAATCAGACTCAAGACAAGTTGTTTTCTGATAGGCAAACAGAAGTCCGAAAACGCCAGGAGCAAGAACTTCGGTTCACTGCTTCAGGCTGGAAACGGGATGGCCATGGAAGATGGTACCGAGATGAAAATGTGAGTTATATAAATTTTGATCTTGACAACATTGATGAGATGTGCTTTGCTATGCTGAAATTAGAAGTACCTACAGTTCCTAGTCTTAACATAAGTATAGTACATATTGCATTTTTCACGTTGACATAGGTGACATCAGTAGGTTTAGCATGTGAATTTGTGATACGATGCCCCACAAAATAGGAAGAGGTTACTTGAATATGCCAATGTGGTTGTGCATTATCTTATCCAAATTTATACCAGTTTTTCTTTACAAAATATGAAGTGTTGTCCATTGAACATGCTATGCTGGATGGCAGGTTGAATTTGACTCAGATGAAGATGATCCTAACGTCTGTCTCTCCTGATAGTTTGAGAAGGCATTCTGAATTGAAGTATCCAATGGCCCAACTGGGAATATTGAATTCATCACAATGCAATATGAAGTGTAATACCTCCCTACAAAAATGGTCGAATCAGGTTTTGTCAGCCTGTCAGGTTTTCTGATAAATGGAAATGTTAGATTATGTTCCTGTTGAACTTGAATATTTGTTTCATTGTGAGCCAAACCTGTATATGATAGTTGAGAAATAAAGTGTGTAGTTATGTTGTTCAAAAAAAATACTTAGTGATCAGAGAATTTTGAATTTTCAAAGATGTAGTCTAGACCTGCCATTAGCCACTGTAAAGATAGGTGATGCATTTTTGGTTTTGGATCTTGTTTTCAGACTAATATTTTATTTGTAAGGAAAAGAATGACAACAGAGCCAAAAGAATACTGGGCTATTCCTACTTACAGAACTGATAGATTTTTAAAACAGGACAAAATGATAAATGTCAAGCTACTTCATCTACCACCACGCATGAACTGCGTGTGACATAATGAAAACATAATTAAATGTTTGCAATAGGTTTCTTTTCCTTACACTCAATAGCCAGCTCTATAACCTCATCCGTTTTCTTGTCAACATACCCTGGTTCAGAGAAGTCAATGGACAACACGCGTGCACGTCTTCTTCGGTTTTGGTCATCATCACAAATAAAAATCTGGACAGCTTCCTAAAATTTAGGATACTACATAGCTGTGCTATTGTTCCTTGTTTTCTTATTGCTAGCTTTCGAAGATAATGATAACAAAAGGGTGGGATAGCAGTAGACAGTCGTGCGGGTCTCATCTAATGTAGATTAGCTGGAAGGTATAACTCTTACATTGTTCTGAGCCACGTGTTACTCCGGCTTACTATGGTTTTTAAGCTCGTAGTTTTTCTCCTTTTTAAGAACCATCATATGTTTTTCCCTGACGGTAAAAATGACTGATACCGAAAAATGCTATGATCTCATTCTCTGTTTTTTCCTCTATAAAAGGACGCGTCCCTATATACAGTACGTATCCTTACTCTTGGAAGTGGCAACTGCAAACTTTCGTGTAGCGAATATAGAACATGATTGCATTTGTTGACACTAATAGAGATATTGCAGACTCCTTCCTAGAAGCATAAGTTGTTGCTACCCATTTAGAAAGTGTTGCATGTATCAAAATTCCAGCTTTCCTACCTCCCATATAATCTTTGTGAAAAATTCATTGGTTATTCTAAACTCTAAAGCAAGAAATTCTTAAATAATTTTCAATACAGAGATATTCAACATTTGTAATGTTAATTGCTAGATCAGTATAGACCTCTTTGATCTTTGTTATGGTGTGCAATACCTTGGCAACCACATATGATCCTCAAGAAACAGTTTATTAGGTCCTGTTTGGATTCAAAGTTTTCTAAATACGAAAGTACTATGGTTTTCAAAAGTTATGGGGGTGTTTGAAGCAACAAACCTTCTAGTTTATAAGACCATGATATTGCTAAAATTGCAGTCTTTTGGGGTTATAAAAACTCCACTTTGGGCTACTTTTTGCTAATTAAACCACGGTTTTATAAGCCTTTGACTTATAAACCACAGGTTTTTAATACCCTAATCTTCTAGAACTATGATTTACAAACATGCCCTTAATATTATATTTTTAGTTTGCGTTTTAACCTTTATTTGTTTTCGATAGTCTATTCTCTAACTTTGGTTCTTTGGAACTCGAGGAGTTACATTTCCATATATTTTGTAAAGTTCTAGTTTCATTATTGGTTGATGCTAGGGGCCTAAACGGTATGAGTATTTTTCGACCAACCTTCCAACCAAAGATAATCCGGCTGCAATTTTCAGACATCTAAGGTATTTCCCGGACACCAAATATAAATACAAATGTCTCTTTGGTATTATCAAATATAAATACAAGATTACCAATATGCGATGGACATCGAATATCCAGCAATCTAATCAGATATATTCAACTAATGTCTGAAAGGATAATTGATAAATATTAAAATAATTTATTTTTCTAGGTTATGTTATTGAGTATGAGTACCGAGGAAAGAAAAAAACCTGCCTTAGTTCTCAGCAATCAGGTGTTACTCCGAATACATCCATATTTGATCTGAATACACCCCCTACTTGATGCCATGGGCACCTTCCACTGACCACTGTTGGCAAATATCCAAACGTATGACTGAAAAAGTATTAATAGTTACTGCTTGTACTACAAATCATATACAGCTCACAGAGAAGCCATAAACTGACATGTTGTACAGTATGTAGAAGGGGCTAATTATTAGTAAATAAATTAGTCTAGATGATACAAACATGAGGGCTAACATGTGGGATAAAAATTGGCCAAGCCACAGCTAGTGGTTAGTCCATTATTAGTTAGGTACAACTAGTTAACAGAAACTAAATAGTCCATTGCTAGATATGCATCCACCTATTAGCTTGAGATGTTAATAATTGCTAGATAAAAATTGGCCAAGCCACACCTTGCTAGCTTCTAATTTTTAGTTGGATTAACAATTAGCCTTATCCAGTACAAATAGGCTATATATACCTTGTTCATTTTTCGGTTCTCTCCAAGTCTCCATTGTAATTGGGCAACTTTCTCTATCGTATCTTTCCAAGAACTGTGTCTTACTACTAGCTGAAGCTCCACGCAATTAGTAGTGATTTCACAACAATTGATGTGCTGCCTCTATCCATCCTGAAATGTAAGGTTTTCTATGAATTTTAGGACATATTATATAGTAAAGCAAATTACGCATATAACCACTCCTCTAATCGTAGAGAGATCTTGTTCCTACAATATTTTGAGTCTGGTGGGACACTTTGATGACGATACATAGTGATTCATGCTTGGGAGAGTTAGTTCGCCTAGAGTACATTATAATTTAAAGATAAATTTTAAATGTTTTAACACATATTTTACGAAGGAATATAATAGATATAATAATGGTTGCATATTGGATTGATTTACTCCCACATGTGCCTTGAATTGGAGAACGGAGGTGGATGCCTAGATGACAACTTGTAGTAGAAGGGCTGAAGGGATGATGACTAAAATTGGGAGGGTTTAGTGCAAACGTGAATGACTTGTGCGATTTTTTTTTCGAGAACGTGCGTAACACGTGTTTCATTAATAAGAAGTTAGAAGGTTTACACGCCCAACATCACATCACGGCGAGGTGCCATTAGCGATGGGGTTGAACACAGACACAAGGCAGCGCTAGGCGGTGGAACACACGCTGTTGTAACTAACTAAGAAACTAAATGTGCGACCGAAGAGCTTGCGACGTTGAGGGAGCCCATCAAGACGCCTGCGTCGCCACCCGCCTCTTGCGAGCACCAACCATGGGGAAGAGTGTAACACCCCGGTGTTATGCCTACATTTAGGCACTGCAAATCATGCATATCATGCATCATCAAGCATCCTAATCATACATGCATAATCTTGCATATAATAACTGAAACATTACTTCGAAACATACGAAACATGTTTGTGAAACGTAAATGATGCATACACTTATTAGAGTTGTTTTGCTCTGATTCTTGCTTGCTAGGTTAGTAGAACATGTTTGGCTGCTATTGTAAATCATCTAGCAATGTTTAGTTCAATTTTTGGAGCAATGTTTGTATTCAAATTAATTCAAAATTTGGCTTCAAAAATAAATTCCAAAAATTAGGGTTTTGAGCTAAACGTGAACTTTGATCTTCCAATTCAAAATCTAGAAAGAATTTGGCTGTGGTCCTAAAAGCAAAGTTGTAGAGAATTAAATTCTAAACAACTTTCATTTTTTGGTACATTTTCAAAAGAGGTCATTTTCTTGCTCAAAATAATATTTGAAAGATAGCATTTAAAAATCCCTTGAAAATACAAATGAAAAAGGATTTTTTCTGTTTTTCATGGGCCATAGCCGCCACATTGACCCATAAGCCGGCCTACAAAGCCCAAAAGCCTCGCCTCAAGGCCTAAAAGCCCAGCCATGCCCGCGCCAGCCCGCCATTGGGCGCGCGCCATCCCTATTTTCATCGCCGCATAAAATTGATCAGCCAAGAGAATCACCACAGCTATGACCCAGTCCACGGCGTCGCCCGCCCAGCGTACCTGTGACGACAACATGCCCGCGCGCCTTCACCACTGATGCCACTTTCGCTCACTCCCGCTGCGCTTCCTCTCCTTCCCTCTAGAGCCGAGAGCTCGAGCTCCAGTCCCAGAGCTCCGCCGGCGTCGAGCTCCCGCACCACCGCGCCATTCTCCGATTGCTCGCGCCAACGCCGCCTTCGCCTTCCTTCAAGTCACGCGCTCGTGTTTGCGCCTGCCGAGCCTGTGGTGAGCTTTCGCGCCGCCGCCGACGGCCATGGCGCGCCGTGCTCGGCCGCCGTGGGACTCTTCTTCTCCCTTCTAGCTCGTTTTCGCCATGGCCTCGCACACACCTATTAGCTATCGCTTCGCTTGCTTGTTTTTGCCATGTATGGCCGGAGACGGCCATTGGCCGCGAAAGCCGAGTACATTGTCGCGCCAATTGCTGCAGCTCCCAAGAAGGCACACTCTGCCTCTGCCATGGGCCGAGGCCTGCCAGCGCAGCCAGCGCTCCTCCTCGGCTTGGACCCGCGGGCGGCCAATTGACCGTAGCTGATTTCAATGGCTGGCCCAATGATGTTTAAATGAATTGTTTTCAATTTATTCATTATTATTTGAAAACGAAATGGTTTGCAAAATATTTGGATACTCAAAGTTGCTCCAAATTTGTTGAAACAAATTTTCTAGGTTCCTTATCACCAGATCTACTTGGGAAAAATTGTGCATGTCATTTTTGAGATACTTTTCTATAGGATTTTATTTAATCTTGAATATTGCTGATAACTTGAAAATATGTAGAAAAATATATAGGCTTCAGAAAAATATGATTCCAAGTTTGTTAATCTTCTCATGTCATGTACTTCCTAGGAAAAATATGTTTCATGCATGTGCTGTGGGAAAATTTTGAGTAGTTCAAGTACCTTAGATGGCTGATTTTTGTTATTTTTTGCTAGAGAGCAAAATTTGTATAAAACATGCATGTGGTAAATTTTGTATAGTGATTATTTACTGTTTAGAATCTAGGAAAAATACTAATTCTGTTGTTTGACACTTTTCATAGTACAAAGTAATTTCATGCTCATTTTTATGCTATAGCTTGTCATTTTTTGTGTAGGATAGTTTACTTATCCAAATGCCATGAAAATTTTATGGTAGTCTGTTTAGGGTAGTATTATGCTACTGTAATTTTCTCAGATTTTTAGGAGCATCAGAAATATAGGTTGCTATTCAAACCTATTATTAATTAAGGTTTAAGCAAGTGTTGCCTTAAGTGTGATTAAGAAATTAGTAAAGCTTTGGTGTATCTTTGAAGCATTTAATAAAATATGTTGACTTAACATATTGGTAGTAGAAGAGAATGCAGTAGATGACATGTGCTTGTAGCATAGTTTCTTGGATGATGTTGTCTACCTTGCCTTTCAACATATTCATTGCATTCATCTCCTTGATGCACCGATTGCATAGGCACTTACACGCATTGCATCATACTGGGATCGCAAACCGAGAGCCCAGTCGTCATTCCCGAGGAGCCCGAGGGAGCGATTCGAGTGTGGCAGAGGAAGTGCCAGAAGTCGACGAGGAGGACGTTGAAGAACTTCCGGAGTGCCCCGATCACCGTCCGAGCTCCTTCGAGAGAGGCAAGCCCCGGAGCATCTTTCTCCCGGTTTGCAAAGATTTCGTTAAATGCTTTACTTTAAATTGATGCATTACGTTCAGGAGTTGTTTGCAAATGTTTTGCATTATACCTTGTTTACCTTTGTTATACTATATCCTTGTTACCTCGGTATCCGCAATCGAGTCAATGCTTAGTGGCTTAGACCGGTAGAAGTCGGGTGATTTCTGTCACTGCGAGCTATAGGTGGTTACGGATCTGTTTGGATGGCTATGAAGTCATGGTATAACTAAGTGTTAAATGAAGTTGAGACCGGGCGGAGACTTGCGGGGGTTTTGACTGTAGTGTTTCCGTGCATGTGATGGATTAAGGACCGACCGTTGTTGGGCCTCGAGTCATGTTGAACGCATGCCTTACATTTAGCTGGCCGGATAAAGTACCTTTCACCGCCATGAAGCCGGGAGATTTTTCGGGCCGAGTAGATTGCCATGCCTTGCGATGCGAAGCAGTGTGGTAGGACACGGGCGGGATGATAAGACCAAAAGTGCAATCGGTCGGCCCCCGGTACATGTGGTTCTGGCAAACTCGAGATACCGGAAAGTTGACTCGGTGATCAATATCTCACTTTAGCGGGTGAGTGAGATTTGTGTAAGGAATAAATCACCACTGGTTAGGAATCGATCGAATCGCCATCGCTCTGGATAGTGAGCACTTGACTTGAGTTACTTCATCGTAGTAAATGTTTATGGAACACTTGGACAGTTATAGTGAATATGACAAGTATGGAAGTTGTTTAATGATCGGTGGTTATCATTAATTGCTTAATCACATGTTTACTCTAGTATAGGTGCAAATCTAGTCTCTGAGTTAATAATAATTAACTTGACAATAATGCTTTTAGAAAGGTTCTTGAAATGCTAAAAATGCTTCTTTTGCAAATGAGTGAACTACCCTACTATAATGCCCGCATAATCCTTGGTGTCATTTATTTTCGGTTATGTCGGGGGAAAGTCCGGCCGAGTACATTCTCGTACTCGTGGTTTTATTCCCACTTGTTGCGAGATGGGCGGATGTACTATGGCTATTGTATCAACTGCACTGTATCCTGCGATGGGTGATGCTTAGGACCATGGGCATGGTCATTTCCTTACGTCTCGTCTAATGCTTTTGTTGGAGATGATCATCAGCTGGCACTATATTTGAACTACGTGTGAGTGTGTGTGGTTTTAAACAAATGACTTCCGCTACTTTTATTCGAACTTGTTTTGTAATAACTATGTTTAAACTCGATGTATACATTATGGAAACTTTTATGTAATATGTGATTGGTGACCGCTAAACTTATTACGATCATGGCTGGGACACGAGTTGGTTTGAAATCCTTCGTGATTTCACGGACTACCGGGTTATACGGACTTAAGTTTGCTCAATCGTCTGCTCTGGTGGATGATTTTCTTACTTAACTTCGTATAATTGGTCGGTTCTGTTACAAAGAGTTCCCGCATTGCCACGCGTTTGGATAAAGACAGCGGCTCATGGAACGTCTCATGAAAAACTTGTGCGATTTATAAATTTCCTAGGTACTGTACACAACTACACATGTTTTGTTTCATTTAGACTATCTCCAACAACATCATAAAAAATACAAGACTCATTCCATGTTTGGGTAGCGCTACAGGTAAAGGGTTCAATACCTATTTTTGGTCTTCTTCAACAACATGACCCAAAAGAGAACCCTTTCTGCAAATGAGTCTTCAGGAGAGAGAATACTAATATTTGGATTGTGCCTCTGTTGTAACTCAAAATGGGTCTCGCATATAGGTATTTTGTTGGAGGCTGATACAGTACCATTCATGACCCATTTTGGGTTTGGATCTTCATATGGGTCATCCATTGGAGACAACATTATTATAGAGATTAGAGAGCAAAGATCAAGGTATCTTGCAAAAGAGATACATGCTCTTGGACAAACAAGGATAAGAAGCTACGAGCCTACGACGCAATTATTAAGAGACAGTGCACAGTTGTCATGGTTGAGTCAAAATTATTGTGGCTGGTGTACCTCAAACTTGGTAAGTTTTTTTTTATCGAAAACCCTCCTTATAGGGCGTTCGTCCGTCTGGACAATCCCCGCACTCGCCATCGCCGCCCCCGCCCGCTTGCTCTGCTCGCGGGACGGACCCTGTCCGCCCCCGTGCCGCCCCCGCTCGCGCCCCGCCGTCCGCCTGTGCCGCACACGGCGAGCCTGAAGCACGAGGCACTCGCTAGCTCGCTCCCAGACTCGCGCCTCCCGTCGTGGCCGTGCTCCATCCGCCTGCCCCTGCCCCTACCTAGGTCTGTGCCGCCAACGAGCTCCACATCGATAACCTCCGCGCCACTCCGCGGTTTCGGGCTATGTACCGGCGTCGAGCTCCGCGTCGACGAGCCTCCATTCGTCCAAGCAGCAAGTAGATGCTACGCTGAAAGTGCATGTTGCAATAGGATGTTTCTAGTGTTTCGGATGTTTCTAGTGTTTCAGATGTTTCTGAGGTATGTTGCAAGTGTTGTATATCGATGTTGCAAAAGTAGATCGAGATGTTGCAGATGTTGTAATGGTACTACATGTATATTTCAAGTGTATGTTCTAAATGTTTCGTCTGTTCCAGACGAATGTTGTAAGTATTTTGTCTGGATGTTGCAAAAGTAGATCTAGATGTTGCATATATATGCATGTTGCAAGCATATGTTTCAAGTGTTTTCAGGTGTTTCATACGTATGTTTACAAGTGTTTCATCTGGATGTTGTACATGTTTGTAATGATTTCAAATGTTTTCAGGCGTTTTCACAAGTGTCTCATACGCTTGTTTTAAGTGTTTTCATCTGTCTTCTTTTGTATGTTGCAACTGTTGTATCTGGATGTTTCAAAGGTGTTATACATAGGATGCGTGTGGGAAGCGTGGGGGGCGGCGTGGGACCACTACTTTTGCGCTTCCTCACGAGTCCGACGCGCTAGGTGCTCCTGTGCGGGCAGCGTCCGGGCGCTAGCGCCCAGAACGCTAGCAAGTCTGTTTTTTATTTGAGGGATGTGGTAGAATTGGTTCACCTTTTAACCATAGCATTTGACTGTACAAAATGGCAAGGTGTTTGTTAGCGCTGAGATGTCGCCTGCTTTTTTTTTAGCTCTATATATACTATATTGAGCACGTTAGTCTTGAATACAGTTTCAGGTACAGTATTTTGCCGCGTTGAAGATGCCTGGCAGTCTGGCACTGATTTCTTCTCCGTCCTAACTACAAGCGGTTGAAAGGAACAGATAGATGGCTTATCTCGAGGAGTAATTTAATCAGATTAGTTGGCTTTTGGCATTACTTTGACCCTGTACAACTCTGCAGCGGAGGCAACATTGTTGCTTCTTCTTATCAAAAAATAAATAAAAATTGTTGCTTCTTGGAGTTAATCCAGGTCTGCATGTCTTTATATAAGACGACCTTACCTTAATGGTCTGCTTCTTAGTACTACCTTCAAGACATTGTGTTTCCTTCTCATAACTCACACAAGTGCATATATAGCTTGCTTTGTGCCTTTGTGCCATCGAAACCGTAAAATGGCAAGCGCAAGTTCTGCAGAAGGCGCACACGAGACTAACCCCGAAAAGGTCAAGCTCGTCACGGTTCTGAGCATCGATGGTGGCGGCGTCAGAGGAATCATCCCCGCCACCATCCTTGCCTTCCTCGAAGAGAAGCTCCAAGTAAGTGATAAGTTCCTGCTAGCTCTCATCATCTAGCAATTTCATAGCGTTCACTTGTACATATCCTGTGGAACATTGCCACGGTATGTACGTATGCATCGCAGTTTCTTGTTGCTCCATGCAGCAGGTAGGCCTGATGATCAGGTTATGATGTCGTCCGTGTGCAGGAACTGGATGGGCCGGATGCTAGGATCGCCAACTACTTCGACGTTGTCGCCGGCACGAGCACCGGCGGTCTCCTGACGGCGATGCTCACAGCCCCTGGCCAGAACGGACGGCCGCTCTTCGACGCCAAGGATTTGGCGCAGTTCTACATCGACCACTCGCCCAAAATCTTCCCACAGAAGTAATGACCATATACATGCTGCATGGCAATGTCAAAATTTTCACAGGGCTCATTTAATTTACAGTTCAGAAGAGATGCTGGCTGGCGAGTGAGTTCGTTGATGGTTTGCCGTGAGTTTTGCAGGAACTGGATCCTGTCGAAGATCGCCGGCACGCTGAGGATGGTGAGGGGACCGAAGTACGACGGCAAGTACCTCCATGCCCTGCTTCGTCAGTACCTCGGCGACATGAGGTTGGACAGGGCGCTAACAAATGTGGTCATCCCGACGTTCGACATCGCGTTCCTGCAACCCACGATTTTCTCAAGCTTTGAGGTAAGCAAACGGGTCCTCTACTCCTATTAAGCACCAGCTACAGCTAGTCAAGAAGTGAACAGCTACTACATTGTCACTCTACTGTAAACAGAAATAGTGTGCATTTGGTAGGGGATTCCCAGTCTGTTTCCAGAGAGGAAAATCACCCCTACCAAACGTAATTCATCGTTTTTCTTTAGAAATGGAAGGATCACTACCAAACCAAGTTATACAGGAGAATCATAGCAGGTGGTCGCACATATATCTTTTTCTGACTAAAACTCTTTCAATGAGACAACAGACAAGTCTGTGTAGTCGAAGCAGTCAGTATGATAAATATTGTACTTAGCATGCCCCACCCCCGGTTGTCCATTCATGCGAAATTGCTGCATAGTACTATGCATCACTGTCTGCTATTGTCGACTGTCGTGTCTCTCCGGTCTTTGTAGCTTAAACTTGGGGCAAACCAAAGACAGGTTTTGATTTGATGGTATATTAACCAACTGTACCGAGTATTTTCAGTATATATATCTTATAATAGGACACTTCGTATGATCCAGCCACGTGCCACGATCAGAAACTTTGTTTCTTATATGATCAGAACACCATCATTAAGACATTAAACTACTGCTAATAATGATGCTTATCATCTAGTCACACTGTCAATGAAGAATCTTTTTGGTGATTTTTTAATCAACTCGTTGCATGCGTGCTGCCTGCCCTGGTGGTTGGTTTCGATCAGCTGAAGCACCGGCCGTCGAAAAATGCACTCCTGGCGGACATCACGATCAGCACCTCCGCCGCGCCGACCTTCTTCCCGGCGCACTACTTCGAGACGAAAGACGAGGACGGCAAGACCAGGGCCTTCAACCTCGTCGACGGAGGCCTCGCCGCTAACAATCCCGTAAGCACCCACCGGTACCTTGTGGTTGTGGCAGTTCATGCCAACGTCTTCACTGATCGTGTCGTTTGCAGACACTGTGTGCGATGAGCCAGGTGTCTCAGGACATCATCCTCGGCGACGACGACTTCTTCCCGGTGAAGCCGGCGGACTTCGGCAAGTTCATGGTGATCTCCGTCGGCTGCGGGTCGAACCGGAACCAAAGGTACAGCGCCAAGGCAGCCGCCAAGTGGGGCATCTTCAACTGGCTCATCAAGGACGGCACGGCTCCCATCATCGACATGTTCAACTCTGCCAGCGCTGACATGGTCGACATCCACCTCTGCGTCCTCTTCAGGGCCCTGCGCTCCAGCGAGAACTACCTGCGCATCCAGTATGATCAGCTGACGGGCAGCGCGGGCTCCATCGACGACTGCTCCAAGGAGAACATGGATAAGCTGGTGCAGATCGGGAAGGACCTTCTCAGCCAGAACGTCTCCCGGGTGGACCTAGAGACCGGCAAGAACGTGGAAGTTCCCGGTGCAGGGACCAACGCCGAGCAGCTCGCCAAGTTCGCCAAGCAGCTCTCTGACGAGCGACGCCGGCGCCAGAAGCTTTCAAAGTAGCACATGTACATCATACTGAAAAAAAATAAGGGTACGTTTGGACGTAGATATTGAAGATGTTGGTATTGAATTGATAGCAATACCAAATCAGCCTTGTATTGGAAACGACTCACCATACCAAATCTATTGTTTAGATGTGCATAGAATTGACCCATCTCCTCCTCCTCTCCACCGCACCACCCCGACACTCCTGTAGGAGCACCTGCTGGACCTGGGGAAGGAGAGCGAGGCATCGGGGGCGGCGACCTTGACCGGCGGGCACCTGCTGGATCTGGGGAAGAAGGAGAGGGAGGCGTCGGGGGCGGCGACCTTGACCGGCGGGCACTTAGGAGACCTTAGGAGACGACGCCGCGAGGTACACCAGCGCTGAAGCCAAAGCCAACGACCTCCCCGTCAGTCGCGTCCATGGCGGCAGCGAGGATGAGCTTCGCGTGCGTCGGAGTTCTCCGGGCTCGGCAAGCCAGCGCGGGGCCGCGCCCCGGCAAGCCGACGGCACCGGGATGGGTGTCGAGCCATGGCAGGGAAGGCGGCGCCGGGCCATGGCCAGAGCTCCCGTGCTCGGCGACGTCTTGCTCGGCGGCATCCGCTCAGCAAGGTCGGGGCGCGCGCGTGAAGGGATGCAGGGGGCGACGAGGAGCAAGGGCCGCGCGGTGCAGACGGCGGGGAGGTCGCGTCCGTGCAACGTCGCGGCGGGGATTGGCGTCCGTGCGAGGTCCGCGGCGGTGGCCACACGAGCGGTGCGCCGCGCGAGCGAGCGGAGGGAGAAGGGAGAAGAAGAGGGTCGCGGCTCCGATTCCCCCCAATACGGAGGGTCGCGGCTCCGTATTGCGGGTGAGGGGGCGCGGTCGTAGCGAATACCGCTTGGCATTGAAGTTTATTTTCAATTCCAAAGTCTAGGCCATCCAAACAGCGATTTGGTGCTATTCAATGCCAATTTCAATTCCGGGCCCCAATGTCTACATCCAAAGGTAGCCTGACAGATTTTGTAACACATCAACTGCCGATCATAGGGCCGTGGTTTCAACATTCTCGAGCTGCTTGCGTTTTCATGCTCTGGCATGTGTATTCCATTCATTTCCTGGCTTTTGTTGTCATGTAGCATTATCCAGTTTTGCATTGATAAAATTATCAATAAGCTAATTGGTTTTACTTGTGAAAGTTGTTTTGTCAGGTCTTAAATGCATGCACAGCTGCACTTATTTTTTTTTTCAAATTTTTGTGTTCGTTCAGTCCAATACTAAACCGTAGAAAATATGTGTGTTTGGTAGGAATTCAGATTCTCCTATAAACGTTTCACATCCAGAATTTCTCTAATAAACGTTCTCTGTTGAGTGAGTCACTTCGTAAAACCGTTTGGCTACTTTGAGCACATTCGTAGGTTAATTGGGCACCTATACGGCACATATTATGTGCTTAAAAATAATAGTTTATGTTAATTAAATTATGTTCTATCTAAAGTTGTAAAAATAAAAAGATTTTACCACATGGTGAGCCAAAATTACAATGTACATGGTGAGCCAAAAAAGGCAGCTATGAATCTGCATTAGAATGTACATGGTGAGCCAAAATTAAATGAAGAAGAGGAGTAAGGAACTTAATAATTTGTGAGAGGCTTTAACCAATATATAAGAGACTTGGACAATAATTTTATCGAGAAATAAAGATAAAATTAAAGGCTACTTTCATTTGGCATCAGCAGAAACTATACATTCATGACTAGTAATGGAGAAAAAGGAACATATATAGGAGAGAGACAGCCAATATTCTTAAACCAACTAATTCATCGGCAATAACTATAAAAAATTGGAAAAAAATCCATATTACTCCATCCAAGTTTGGCCTATGTCCAAATAACCCCCAAAACTAGCATTTGGTTCAATTTACTCCCTCCAACTATTTAAGTTGGTCCAACTAACACCTTAAAGAGTTTTTCCTTTTTTTGTTTCTCTATGTACAAATTATATTTTAGTTTTAAATTTTGTGAGGTGACAGAGGACATTGTATTTTGTATTAGAAAAATGCACTATGAATTTTTCATCATTATGTTTTATACAATATTGTACCTCCATTGTTAATTTATTATTAAATTTCCTAAGCTATTAAAATAGTGTCAAAAAAATAAGATATATTTTTCTAACATAACTTATGATGTTCTCTGTCATATCACAAAAGTTGATATTAAGACTCAACTAATACGTGGAAAAACAAAAATAACAAACCAAGTTAAGGGGTAAACTAGACCAACTGAAATAGTTGGAGGGAGTAAATTGAACCAAATGTAAGTTTAAGGTGTAATATGGACATATGCCAAGCTTAAGGGGAGTAATTTGAATTTTTTCCTAAAAAAATTGTACCTATAGATACGATGGGGTACATGATGAAAGAACCGATACAATTTAAAAAAGAAACAAAGTTATTTGAAAAATATTTTTAAATAAGAAAAATCTAAATGATACTATAATGAGAAAAAATAACCTAGCTATACGCGGGGCCATCTCGCTAGATCCAACTATATAGACCTTTTTTATTTTTAATACTTTTTTTAAACTATTTTTAAATCTGACATTGTTTGTATTTTTTTTCTCCAAAACTAATATTTTTGAACGTGTCTATTTGCATGGCGCGATGAAATCACATTGTCCCACGTTAGTCAAAATGACAATGGAGTATCTTCGTGCTACAAACATGAAAACTGTCCTACGGTGTCCCACGGACAAGGGAAATGCGGATGATTGATGAACAACCTGTTCGTTTGGCTGTGGCTTGTCGTAAACGATCGTAAATTTTCAACCGGAACTGTATTTTTCTTTCATACAGATCAGTCAGCAGTACTTCTTCATAAACAACAACAAAAACGAACCAGCCAACCGATCATGTGCAAAATGGCGCCCAACCCAATGCTTCTTCCTTTGCCGCGAGGGTCTATACATTTCTCGACGAAACGCCATCGCTTACTGGTCTAGTACGTTGATGGCGCACTTGCTGTAGTTCATGTCATCCAGTCGCCCAAAGTCGTTTCTGACGCAACTTTCTACTGTGAGTGAGGGACTGAACTTCCACGCTGTACTAAACTTCCAGTACGGACCCCCAGTAGGACGTTGCCACTTTCTACGATGCTCGATGGAGCACGCAAAGCAACATCTGGTCGTCACTGTTGCCGGGCCTGATCCGGCACACCACCGACTGAGCGCGCCCGCGGATGGGAACGGGAGACCAGGCCACAGTGGCAGGGAACCAGGCACAGGCAGCCGTGGCGCACGCATCCGTCCACGTACCACTATAGCATCTAGCCATACGTCTAGGTGTTCGTCCAACGCAGACGTGCCTTGCCGCGCCACGGCGGATGGCGCGTCAGCCTTGCCACGCCATGGCAGCTGGCGTGTCAGTGCCGCGCCCATATTTACGGCGCGGCAGCCCTGGTCATGTCAGCGTTTAGTGGTTCTGGTCGCTGCCACGTCGTCGCTTCTACCGCGCCCCCATACATAGCGCGATAGTGTGATTTCGCCGCGCCATGTAAATAGACACGTCCAAAAATGTTAGTTTTGGAGAGAAAAAAAATAGTGTTAAATTTAAAAATAATTTAAAAAGTGTTAAAAATATAAAAAAATCACTATAGACGAGCTCACACGTTCATCGTAGTCTTTCCCCACAAGAAATCTCAACACCAACAACGTTAACGCGCCTAATTCTATTGAGTGTTGACATTTGTAGGTTTCATTCAGATATGGATCTGACCTGAGTTGGTATATTATTTTAAGTCCGTCATCTCCCATTGGATAAATCAGCAATATATAATATATTGGCCACTTAATTAACGGATTTAGCATTCTATAAGGTCGATATTCCTCTATGCGTAAACAAGCAACGTCATTACATTAGTAGGAGAAAATTGTGCGGGACCACACACACCTATAAGCAGGGTTCAAAATTTTGACGAAAACTCACCCAACTTTTTTTATTTCGGTAATTTTGGGGTGTCCAAAATTGAAATCCGAAATTCTGTATTACCTCTCTAAACTTATATTTTTTATTGTTTGTATTGCATGTTCTTCTACTCAATAGATGTGTAGTCATAAATCAATGATAAAATTTTATTACATCTAATTTTTTTTAGAAAAAAAATCAAACTCCATGTTCAAGTTATAAATTTTGTTTTTGGCAAAAGTTCAGCCGAATTAATTTTGTGTCGGTAATTTCAGGGGGTGGCCGAAAAATTTATAATACCGAAGCAAAAAAACCCAGTAAGTCGGTTCAAGTTGAATAAGTTACAAATTATATGTATGTTTAGAAACCATGGAATGAAGGCATGAAGCAACACACTCCGTGTTTGTAGTGTGTGGCTATATAAAACGTTCGTCATCATCTACACTGTTAGCACGTTCACGCTATTGATTCTGTAATGTGGACTAATCCTATTACTATACAAACCTTGACCCAGGTGATTACATCCTGATCTGTGGAAAGCTACTCATGTATTATCCATTCTTAGTTTGAAGTGGTAGCTACACGATAGCGTGACAAACTAAAACACATGACAGTTGTTCACTCGAGAAAATGTGAAGGATAAGTCGGACGCCCTGTTCGCTTGGCTTATAAGCCGTATTTTTTCAGTTAACGAATAATATTTTTCTCTCACACCAAATCAGCCAACAGTACTTTCAGCTATGGCTTATCAGCTAAGCGAATAGAGCAAAAAAAATAAGTTGTGAGTTTGTGACATATATAAAGAGTTAAATTCAGAGTTTTTTATGGATGATGCATGTTCTGTGTATCAGTTCTCTTTTGTCCTTTTTTTTAAAAAAAAGATACATATCCGGCGAAAATTCACATGACCGTCCCGGCAACGGAGGCCATGTGCTAAACTTAAAAATAGAATAGAATGACAAAATAACATATATGTCATAATGGACCCCATTCGCTAAAAAAGACCTTATATGTTTAGTCAAAATTAAACCGTTCAACATTGAGACATGTCGTTGCAACCTATACATAAGAGAACTGTTAGCAAATAAGATTGAACATGAGATACAGATTTTTACATGGAAAACCCTTGCGAGAAAAAAACCACGGGTACCGCTGACAATCTTCATTATACGAAGATAGTTTACAAAACGCAATACAATGAGTTGTTTCGCCTCCCCATGCGGCTTAAAAGATGTATACATAGGGCAGACAGATGGCCGCAGTCTAATACAAACACTACTACAGAAATCTTAATGGAGGCGGGTAAAATAGGTTAATGGAGGTAGGCATTGCAACCGCTCCCATCAAAGATCACGGTTAATTATGACTTTACGAAGGCGGTTGCCCTGTCCGCCTCGGTTAATCCATTAATGGAGGCGAAGGCAACCGCCCGCCGAGGAATAACCGAGCTGGCCAACCAAAACGCCCGCCTTCGTAAAAAAAAAAGGTGAACACCACCCAAAATCAATCGTATACTAGTGAAAAACAAATTCAGTCAACAAAATATTGAGAGATGCAAATCTAAAGATATGATTTGGTGTGGCCACGGCGCGGCCTTAGGGTGGCCACGTCGCCGGCTTTTCGCGGCCGTTCGATCGGGCGAGCCGCGGTCGTTTTACGAAAAACCCTTTTAAGTTTTTGAAATCAACAGACGCCCTCTCGAATTTTTTACAAAAACGTCTCATATTATTTCCAAATCAACGCTTCCGGACCGGATGGGCAATTGGTTTGTTTGCAAAAAGACCTCCACTTTATCGAAAATCAACTCGCTCCCGGACACTCTCACCGCTTTTTGAAAACATCCTCGATTTTCTCAAATCAAAATACAGCCCAACTTTGATTATATCTTTTTTCTCTAAAAATACAACGGTGGAATATTGAGAGGCGCGCGCCGAAAAAACTAGTCATACATCAGTAAACAACGAACAAGCCAGTTCCTATGAAAAGCCGACAGTTTTTTTTTTATGAAACTGGAGGAGCTCAAGGCCCCTATAGACAAGCAAATGCATGACCTCAAAAAAAAAATGCAGCCAGCGCCTACCACTCTGCTTGGGTCGTGACGACTGATGTCCTGCGTCCACAACGGCATGGCTACATGGCGATTGATTCATCAAAGGATGCACACGACAAGGATGAACTGAATCACTGATGAAGGAGCGAAGGAAGAGATCACCGTAGGAGGACTCGCCCTGGGGCCTGTGTACGGCTGCCGTCCCCACCGAGATGCTGTTCGCGATTGGGAGAAGATGAACAGGCGCAGCACTGCACGGCCGGAAACGAACGCTTCCTCTTCAGGCGTACCGCGTACGTGATGGAAATTGCTGAATTGGGCTTGGGAATAGAAGCCTTGATGGGCTGCACTGACGAAAACTGGGGGGCCTCAAAATTTGGGGCCTTTCTTGTGTCTTCGCCACCTAATGGGCCTATAATTTATTTAGTGTATCATTTCGTACTCATGAATGGGCTAGAGCCTTAATAAAAGATATAAGCATTAGAAGTTCTTGTTTATATTAGCTATATAACTAATAAAATTACTTCTCTTTAGCGCTCTCTCTTTGTTCATTTATAACACAACATACATACAATGTGTTGTAATCTCTATATCCGCTTGTGATACTCTATACTATTTTTCAATCTATATATGCCACCTCTATTTGTTTTTAATACGTATTTAGTTGAAATCTTAGCTTAAACTATAATGCCTCTTGCTACAACCCATGATCATGTCTCATGATATTATTGTCGGGTTCATAAACCCGGGGTCCCTCGCGGACCGGCTTCCCAACAGAGGCTCAGCCCAGCGGGCAACGTTGCAAACAACGCGTAACTCATGGGCCGGCCCAAATACCTAAACGACAGGCCAGAAGGGCGATCCAATCACCGACCAAAAGGCCTGGCCAAGGAGGAACGGCGTCTGTTTCCGACTCCGGCCCACCTCTCCGACCAGAGCGCTCACTTTGGTCTCCAGCCCGCCTCCGGACGGCCTCTCCGACCGGAAGGCCTGGCCAAAACACTACTTCCGACTTCGACCCGCGTCTCCGACTGGAGATGCACCAAACCTCTGATCACTGCTCTTCTCCAACTGGCGCATTCAGAGATGACTGGGACTAACCGACCGGGGACGCCCGCTCAGTAAGGACCAGGGAACGGACGGGGAAAGTAAGGCTGGGGCGCACAAGTCAAACTGTAATACCAGGGACTGTACCCTGCGCATCTGTCAGGCAGTACCCTACGACCCTCCTGGCACGACAGAACCCAAGCAGTGTTGTAGGCGCCGACATTTTCCCCTACAGTATCGCGGGCACCATTAACTCCCATACGGTAAGGCTCCCCCACATGCCTCTGGGCATCAACAGTGTTGTGGGCGCCGACATTAACCGTACTAGGCGAACATGGTAAAACCCCTTGCATGTCTCCAGGTATCAACAGTGTGGCAGACGCCGATGTCTGCCATACCCGAAGAGGACAACATGACCTCCCACATGCATCTGACATTCAACAGTATTGTGGGCGCCTACCATCGTCCTGTACCCGCCGTCGTGAGCAACAAGGCTTAGTAGCATACATATTCTCTCCCTCTCACTTGTAAGGCCATCCTCTTCATCTATAAAAGGGGATGTGTTCTCTTCCAACATTCAGATTCATTCAGATCGACCAAGTTCACTAGTACACAACAGCAGAACCACCAGGTTCAAACCACGAGCACACGCTCGAACACTTAGCACATAGCGGAGCTCCCGTCGCTTTCGGTCCCTCTGGCCAGAGTCCGATCGGACCTCTTGTACCTCCAATCTCTCTCCTTCTCGTTTGTAACCCCACTGCAAACTTCGAGCACCTGGGCTCAGGAATAAAGTCACCGACCGACTCAAACTGGACGTAGGGCACGTTGCCTGAACCAGTAAAAACCTGTGTCATTGAGTGCTAGGCCACCTCCGATCACAACGTACGGCAAAACTACAAATATTTACGTGTTGGTCACTTTCTACACCGACAATTATTAATCTAGATTTTGACTTCCATATTTTGATCTTATTAGTTGCTATACACTTGTTATCGCATCAAGTTAATAAGTTGAAACTCTTGTACTTATGGTACCTTTTATTAAAAAAACTCATTTTGCACTTTACTAAAATAAATAAGGATGTAAGGTCATAGTGAAGGATCGAGATGGCGACCATAAGGGATTTAATGGGAGCCGATCAATTTTTTTTTCAAGAATTGGTTTATATCTCAAAATCAACCCGAATCGCTTCTCGTCTACAAACCTAGATCACACATGCCAACAAGTGACAAGAGGACCTTAGAGTTGTTCAAAGATAGCTTAGAAACAATGTGGAAGCAACACGGACAACAAATGACACAAAAGGCAATTTCCCCGAGATACCCGGTTAGGCCTATATGCCGACCCAACTAAGCTTGTTTTTGAACTCGGCTAGGTTGGTTTTGAAACGTAGGTAAACTTATATGCCAACCCAGCTAAGCCTATTTTCGAGATTTCAGCCCAAGAATATTATGAAGGAAAATCAAAACATAAGCAAATGAACAGCCTATTCGTTTCGGCTAAAACGATCGTGGATTATAAGCCAGAAGTACCGCTGGCTGGTTTGGTGTGAGAGAAAAATATTGTTCTGGCTTATAATCCACGATCATTTACGACCAAGCGAACAGGTTGGAACTCCAAAGGACACAAATTTTATACACTTCTTCCCTAGAACATAGTGAATATATCTGAAAATGATCTCGACGAAAAGCTCAAAGCTTGGCCATCAGATTTAAATTTTGAGCGATCAAATTGGGGTTTTCACAATTTTCTTGGGAAGAAGGTTTCAAGAGTGTTCCGTGGGAATTCAGATGGAGCCAAAGCCTAATAAGCATGTTTAGACCTCATAGCACCTAAGAAGCGAGGAAGATCACCACAAAAATCAACTCTAAAGATTCTAAAAAAGGTCACCACCAAAGAGGCTAGAAAAGAGATGTTCTGGGGTTTGGAACAATAGCGATAGGCGCTGGGCTTTAAACCATGGTTTGATCAGGTTCCAAGGGTCCCAAAACACTCAAGAACCAAGCCTACAAACCAGCTAAATCAGAAGATTGAAAACCACCCAAAAATGATCTTGAAAACCCTCACTTGTGCTCAGTGGCGGAGCTGGGCTGGCCCAACGCCTAGGGCCACTCCATAGGCTCATTTTGGTACATTAATTGGACCTCTTTGAAACAGTGTGCTATAGTATAGATAAAATGGGCCAATGCCTAGGGCCGTGGTCATAGTGGCCCTAGGCTTTCCTCCGCCCCTGCTTGTGCTTGTGCAAACCCCAACTTTTTGTGCATATAGACTGCACTCTTAATTATGACAATGACATAAACGGTCATTTAATTAAACTTATGCCACTATGCTCAAGATCGAATGGTGGAGTGTGAAAAGTAAAATATGTACCAATTTAAAGGTTGAGCCAAGCTTTTGGCTAGGCTTCAAAAACCATGGTAGGAAATACCGCGTCCTGAGCCTGCCTGAAGCCTAGACTTGGGCCAAATTTTGAAGACCAAGTCCACCTATAAATTTCACTTTTGTCGGGTCTGTTTGAGCTTTTTGAGCTTTAGTGGCCGAATGTAAAAAGTGGCAACCTAAGCTCGATAGTGGTTTTTAAAATATGTAGGTCGAGAAAGATGTCTGATCCGGCCCATCGCATCATACTTTTACTGTTGGGTAGAGACTTGATCCAACAATGACCCTCATCCTATTACTGTTGGGTCTCATCTTGACCTGACAATGATATCTTCCTATCACTGTCTTATCTGATAAGGCCTATCACTGTCGATTATCCTCTACAGGGTCCGATTTCAGTAGTAATGTTGGGTTTAGACCTGGCAGTGATCCATAGATCTAGAGTAGTGTTTGTTGGCGCTGCTCGAAGGATGGCCTCCATTGCCATCCTGTCATCCACCTCGTCCTTGGTGCCAGTATTCACCACATGCCGCAATCTCTGGGCCTAGAGTATAATTTTCATCAACACACCACCCAGACAAGTTGTGGTTTTGACCTCCCTCACCGTCTTGTGCGCCACGCGCCACTGCCACTCTGGTGCCCCACAGCCAGTGTGTCCAAGGAGTGGGAGCGCCTGCCTGCTCCTAACATCATCGTCAATATCCCAACCACGTGCCCTAATGTCAATCCAAGGTGCTTCCCCCACACCCACCCATCCACACGTACAACTTGTTTTCATAGACAGTGGCGGAGGCACAGGGTATGCCAGGTATGCACTAGCATACCCTGCGACAGTGGCGACTAAACTATTATATATACGCATAAGCATGTGTATTTGTAAAAAAAGAAAAAAAACTTATCTGGAATCCTTGATCACGCCTCCAGCCCTCCACGAAAGGCCTACGTGAGGCGGCCCACTTGGCAAGTGCACGAAAGGACCAGGAAACGAACGCCCTGGTCACCCCACGCAGCAGTTACACATGCGCAGATTCAGACTGCCCGCGCCCCACGCGAGTAGCCAGACGTCGAGTAGGCGTAACTTTCCCGGTTCCCCTGATCTAAGCGGTCATGGCGCCGCCGGACTCCCTGACGGCCTGACGGGCAGAGGCAGAGATGCAGAATCGCAGAGATGTGGTGAGTACGATCTAATCTCTCATGCTATTCGTCTTGTTTAGAAAAATATTGCCAACGTCACAAATAATAAAATATTTAATTATTTAGCCTCATGTTTTTTTAATATTTGTGCAGTTATGAAGAGAAACTCGGATATTGCATCTCTTTTTGAAAAGCATGCAGCAAAGAAGGCGGCGGATGTTGCTGCAACTTCTAATAGTTGCTCTAATCCGGTTGAACCTATGGTAGAAGAGCAGACTCGTGAGAGAGTAATTGAGAAAATTGTAAATCCAAAGCCACCACCACCGAACCGTCTTCACTGCCACCGATTTATGACATCGATTGCCTTCCACATGATCCAAGTGAAAGACATCCCACTCTGATATATCCTGTTAATGATCAAGATACAATTCGAAGAGCATATATTACAGCTCAAGAGAGATACATTGGCTTTAAGAATCTCAAGGTATATTATTCTTGTATACACAAATGAGTTATCCGAGTGTTTGCAAAGAAGGGAGCAAGATATTCTTAATGCAATATCACTTGTTAATGTGGCAAAGAAAAGAATGCAAGAATTGAGGTCTGATGGTTGGGATAATTTTCTTGAGAGGGTCACCTCATTTTGTGATAAACATGGTGTTGATGTTCCTGCTATGGATGGTGATTATATTCCTTATGGAAAATCAGCTAGGAAAGCTCGTGCCCGAAAGCAAACCAATAATGACCACTTCAGAAGAGAAGTATATATTGGTGTCTTGATCAAATAAGTCAAGAACTTAATAATTGGTTTGACGAGATTAATATAGAGTTGTTGTCTTGTATGGTGGCTGAAAGGACCTAGGATGTCGCCTAGAGGGGGGGTGAATAGGCGTTTATGAAAATTAACACCTTTAAATGCGGAAACAATTAGAAAGGGGAGTTTTCAAAATGGAAACTCCAAATTAAGAGTACTACCACCCCTCACAAGTTAGCCACAGAGTAAACAAGGTATAAAGAATATATCTAGAAGCTACAACCCTGCAACACCAAGTTAGAACAGAGAATAAATATTTTCAGTGCAGGCAGGAAATACCGGACGTGTCCGGTATGAATACCGGACGTGTCCGGTATACACGATTTCAGCAGATCGGCCCCGAACTTGCTCCTTTCGATTTCTATCTTCAAACCAAACTGTAGGAAACTATTAGAGATAGTAATATACACAGAGAACCTGCAGAATAGCTAGAGCAACACAAATATCAAATGAAATGCAAATTGAGACACGATATTTGTTTTACCGAAGTTCGGACTCGTTCGAGTCCTACTCTCCGTTGAGGGGGCTGCGGGCGACCCAGCGAAGGTCAGCTCTAGAGGGTACCACGAAGGTCACTCTAGCCGGAGTCTTTTCCAACTCCTTTTCCTCCTTCCACTAAATGATTCCGAGGCGGCGGAATCGACCGTTACAAACTTTCCGAGGCACACCACAATCTCTCGGGTGCTCTCCGGTGACGCCTAACCGTCTAGGACCGAAGAGTCCAAGAGTAACAAATGCGAATCACAAGAATGACAATATGCACAAGTGGTGGCTTGCTCTCTTTTTCAAATTCTCTCTTAACCCACAAATTGATTTTGCAATTTGGATCACACACTCACTAAGAGAGGGTTTAGGAGAGTTGGCAAGGCTCAAAAATGTGTGTCTATCTCAGCAGAATCAGCAGCCTCCAAAGGTGGAGGCTTGGGGGTATTTATAGACCCCTTGAAAAACTAGCCGTTTTATAGCCGTTGCAATACCGGGCACGTCCAGTATGCATACCGGACACGTCCGGTATGACTTACACTACGCCAACGGTAACTAAGTTACAGTGAAGTTGTGAGGCGTCAGAACTCCCGATGAATGTCAGAACTTCCGACCGTCGGAACTCCCGACCCTCAGCATATTTGAAAACCATTGCAACCGAGTTAGAAAATTTGAGGTGTCGGAACTCCCGATACATGTCGGAACTCCCGACACTTAGTATATTTAAAAATAGTTGTTGGCCTTTGGTCATGAATACCGGACACGTCCGGTATGACCTGGACAGAGAACTCTCCAAATTATTTAAATTGCGAGTCGTCGTAACTCCCGACCATTGCCAGAACTTCCGACCGTCGGAACTCCCGACATACGTCGGAACTCCCGACGAACCAATCCGAGAACAACACTTTTACAGCTGCTGGGTAAATACCGGACACGTCCGTTATAAATATCGGACACGTCCGGTATTGCCAGACCAGCAAAAATAAAGTTAGCTCTTTTGTCGCTCAAATACTCAAAACTTACTTGGGTTGGCTTGAGCACTTATGAAACATTATCTATCAACATGATGCATCCCTCTTAATAGTACGGCATTCCTATTTACTCAAATTTAAAAGTATAACGGATTTAAACCTTTTGAGTTGCTCTTGTTTTTGAACCGAAGCCGTGTATTCCAATTTTCATCAAGTGAGGGTGCTAACATGTTGATATTGATATTTTTCACTTGAGCATAGCCATCTTGAGCACGTGACTTGATTCCATTCATCAAATTTGAATAATCCCAAATGTATCAAGTCACTTCTATCAAACACTCCAATAGTGATTTGATCCTTCACATCAATATGACCATCGTAGCTTGATTAGTACCTCAACTAAATGCAAGTACTTTCTTCTTCACCCTAGCTAGGTTCTTTGGCTACCAAGTCGTCGCTTGCCCTTCACCCTTGCTTAGTACCTCGAAGCCTTTCCTTGCTATCTTCACCATCTCAAGCCATCAAGTCATATCTTGTGTTGAATCATTCATTCATGTATTGTTATCTTTTTCATTTCAATTTTAGCAAGCTTCAAGTTTTGAGACCATTCCATATGCAAACCCTTATGTCTCATTAATTAATTCTCACAAGCTTGCTTTTACATAGTATATGGAAATCCCACAATAAACAAGCCTTTGCATGAATTCCATTTGCATTGTTGTCTTGTGCTTGAACTAGATTGTTTATACAACAACACATCATTTTGGCTTTCATTAAGTACCTGTGAGATAACCTATCACCTGTCCACACTTAGCAAACGGGTTAGACCTTTAACCACGTTGTCATTCAATCATCCAAAACCCACTAAAGGGCTAGATGCACTTTCAATCTCCCCCTTTTTGGTGATTGATGACAACTTGATTAAAGCTTAAAAAGAGTATAAACATTAAGCTTTTGGGTTCAATGATTTATAAGAGGCTCCCCCTTAATATGTGCTTGTGATTGGAATTCACAAAATGACCTGAACTTGTCAATTGCACATACTAAAACATATAGGAGACTCTCCCTAAATCATTGCATCCGTGGGGTGCATGTGTGTGACAAAATAGAATTGTGATGCATATGACAGGATATATCACACAAGAATAAATATAAAGACATCACATCAAATATTTTCATTCTATCATGCATAGACCTTATGAAAAATAAATACAACACATGTATGCCACACATAGCACTCGTTACACATTTTCTCAAGTCCACAAGTCACAGATAATAAAGATCATATCTCAATAGATCCATAGATAAAGCATAAGTGAGTCTCATCTCTCACATGATACAATGCAATCTCAACTCAAGATACATCAATGAAGCTCATGAACAAAAACTACAGCCTGCAGTACATATCTTCAGGTACAAAGATAAGCAAAAGAAACAAAAAAAACGAAGCTTTAATCAGTCTCTCTCCCCCTTTGTCATCTATCACCACAAAGGTCCAACAATGACAAACTAAGGACAAAAGGGGCTGCAAGCTGTATCTGATCTCTGGCATCACTCAGCATCATCATCATCATCTCTCCTAGCATCTTCGTCATCTGAGCGTGTAACACCAGCTGGACGAGAACCTCCTGCGCCGGACGGGTCATAGCCACTAGACCCGTAGAAGCCGCCACCACCTGTGAGGTCACTCCACCAATCTGTAGCATACTCATCTATAGTACTAGGACGTGGCTGAGAGTGAGTAGGCACACGAGCCTGAAGTGGAAGAGTGTCAGGGTGCTGAGGTGCCTGCTGCTGCTGCTGTCGCTGAATGAACTCAACATACTCTCTATCATATCTAGCCTGCTGCTGCTCCTCAGTCTCAGGCTCACTAGCTGCCTCATCTGATAGAGGAGATCTAGGAGGATCAAGCTCAAGATTAGAAGTAATTTGCTTCAAAGTCCGAGTGTCCTTCCTCCTAGCCTCCCTCTCCTTCTACTGTCTGATCTGGATGTCTCTGCACATCCCAAATATGGAGCTGAAAAGCCTGTGGATAGGCGAGGGAGGACTGCCACGGCGTGAAGTAGAATGTGGTGAAGGTGAAGCTCCTGCCGGTGCACCACTCCCAGGTGCATCTGCCTCTGGTGCTACTGCTGCTCCTCCTGGTCCTGCTGGAGGTAACCCTGTCTCAGGCAGATCTGCAACAATCTTCAGGGCCTTGTGAATCTTGTCATACTCGAACGTGTGCCCTGTCACCTGCTCAATAATATGCATGATATAAGGAGCAAATCCACAGCCCTTGAGGGGCCTCTCTCCCACACTCCTGATCTCTGACCATATGAAGTCAAACACGCTGAAGGGACAAGCATCAGGTGCCATCCTGTGGAGAATAATCAGCAATGTTGCCCTTGTCTCCACCCTTGCAGTCAATAGTCTTCCTGAACATCCTGTCTAGGTATCTGTAAGTAGGGTGAAGACCTAGAACCTTCCCCACTGCTCCTCTCTCACCACCAGGAGGATACATATATGCGAGCTGCTCAGGAGGTAACACCTGCTCGGTGTGGATCCTGTCCCTCTGGAGATCATCCTCTGAGAAGCCAAGGTGGGCGGCAAATATATCATAGTCAACACTGTACCACTGGCCCTCAAGCATCCAGTGCATCCGCCTCTCATCCTCCTCAACGAACAGAGTAGCATAGAACTGAGCTACTACCTCTGTGTTCCAGTCATGCTGGAACTCCATGATCTCATAAACTCCTGTGCTCTGGCAGATGGCAATGGCATGATCAACTGAGGCCTTCTGCAACTCTCTAATATATTGCCAGTCAATCCACTGAGACCTGGCAATCATAGGGTTCCTGGTGAGAATCACACTAGAGTAGAAGTCCAGGTGAAAGGCTATCTAGAAGCGGTGATCATACTGAACCTTAGGTAAACCCCTCGGATCAACCCTTCGCTCATCTCTAGCTCTCCTGGTCATACCCTTTCCCCTTAAGTCAACTCTAGGAACATAAGAGGGCACATTGGGTAGGCGTGTCTCAAGGAGACCATAACGCATCCCCTGACCAGGCTGGTGCTGAACTAGAGGAACTGGCTCCTCCTCCTCAATCTCCTGCTCCTCATCTGAGCTATCATCATCTGATCCTCTGTGAGTGCTCTTCCTCTTTCTTTCTTCTCTAGACTCCACTCTGAATTCATCAGTGTTAGTGTCAGAGGAAGAGCTCCCTGAGCCCTCTACATACTACGATGCTGCACTAGAGGTAGCTCTGGTAGGCCTCCTACTGCTCGGCTGGAATCTAGGATGCATTTCTTGTCTTGCCTTCTTGTGCTTTTCTAGAGCTGGATCATGTTTGTGCTTGGACCTAGGCTCCTGTCTTCCACTCATCGCTGCTGCCCTATATCCAAAATATTTCCAAAGAATTTTAGATACATGCCCAAATTTAATCTCGAATTGCAATTTAGACGTAGAATCTTTGATCCATGATTTTAAAACCATCTTGACAAACAACTGTCAATAAGTTTGCAAAACGAAGATACAAAAGAATCTAAGCCTAACAAACAATTCTATGCTCAGATTGAATCAAAAGGAAGCAGAGGAGCTGCTCTGCTGGGCTATACCGGACACGTCCGGTAGCATACCGGACACGTCCGATATGCGTGCCCAGCAACCCTAACCAGGGTTCCTTGATTCAAACCATCACCGATCAATTCCAAACTTTGGGCATTGCTTCTACATCACCAATGTAGCATATTGACCAGAGGAATTTCAAAATCATGCATTGACCATGTAGATCAGACGAGGTCCGTGATTAGGGTACCTTTGGAGAAGAGATGAGAAGGCGATGTGAAATCAGATCCTTGGGCCTTCAATCTTGATGCAAGCCTTCTCCAATGCGATCTCCCTCTCTCTTTTGTTGGTGAAATCCTCGGTCGCCCTAGGTGAGGAAGAAGATAACGGCTGGGTTGGTTGGAACGAGACAAACTTGTCTGGGCCAAAGGGGTACGCTCGGTTTTTATAGTCCCGCTCATACCGGACACGTCCGGTAGCATACCGGACACGTCCGGTATACGCGGGCTGGCCCAAGCTATTCCAAAATGAGTTTTCTCTCTTCCAATCCCCTTTTCTATTATTTCTCAGTCCAAAAAGATATAAAATCTTGATCCAAACTGAATATGATCACTTCTCTTATCCAATGCCATCAATTGATTTTCTCTTTTCCAAATATATGGCATAATCCATAATTTGCTTTGCTTGAGAGAGATAAAGTGAGACAAAGTAGATTGTGGACTTAAGAGAGCCAAGTCATGTGTGATTAGCCGATCAAACAATCAAGGAGAGCTATAATCATCACAAAACAAGGCTAGGTCACAAAGACCAAGATTCAAATAGTTTTTTAAATTCACACTTCCTACTCATGCTAGTTAGGGGTTTTTGAAAAACATCTCTCCTATGTCACACAAATGCACATTCTAACATATAAAGGGCCTTAGATGCACTTATAATGCATATATGTAAAAACATACCTTTGCCTTGAGCCCACAAGAATACCACTAAGAAGATTCATGGCATGATAATCTTTATGTTGACCTTGATTGCCAAATAATCATGCTAGATTCTAAATCACTTTTCATCCAAAGGACTACAAAGAATGCTAGATAGATTTGTTAGTCCACATTGGTACAAAATAGAAACTTAGCTCCCCCTAAATAAGTGCTTTAAGTAATTTGAATAACTTTCAACAAGCACTTTTATTCTATTAAGAAATCGGAAGCCAATTTTCCATTTTGACCATAAATCAAATAAGTTTGCCATATTTAAAATTGAGTTCGGGAGATGCTCACAATCCACTTAGATTTTAATAAATCACAAGCTTCTGAGTGAATTAGTGATATATGAAAATGTATGGATCAAATACTCAGTTGCAATACAATTAGTGTTCTGGTTCCTGTAATACCGGACACGTCCGGTTGTATACCAGACACGTCCGGAATAACCAGAACAGAACACTTAGTTTCTGTCCCTAGCCATACCGGACACGTCCGATAGTAATACCAGACACGTCCGATAGGTGTAGGACAGAACCAATTAATTCACTGCTTGCGATTCTTCACTTATCTCTATTATTTATTTGATACTTGCATCTCAACAAATAAATTGCTCTATTAGAGAATTATTAAAAACATCATATGGCAAACATGATAACTATCAAGTAAAGATAATTAGCCACTTTCAATATTTCACAAACATGCCTATTTGTGAGTCATTGAGCATAAAGTAAACAAAGTGGCTATCCTATAAGGTTTAGGTTTAGGTACTTGTTATCAATGGTGAGGATGAAATACATGATATATTCATTAACTTATCTTTGGGTCAACCATATAAGGAATTATGATAAGAATTGGTTGATAGATTGAGTGAATATTGTCAAATTGCTTGCTCAACCACCCCGAAGTCTTCATCTCATCACCAAGTACCTACATCATTAACCTAAACACACTTTGATACCCAACTCTTGTTGGGTCCTTTTGAGTTAGTCAACAAGTGCTTAGGCACCCAAATGGTTTTAGCACTAGTTTGTGGTGAACACATCACCTTGCTAGTGCTAACTCCATTTATGGTCTTCCTAAGCTTATCATTATAAACATATGTGTTTGGCTTAGGAGCGTTACCATTTGGGCATTCATAGCTTAAATGCCCCTTTCTCTTACAAGCATAGCATATGCGGCCTTTGTTTGCTTTATGCTTGTTTTGCTTGTATGGACATCTATCAACCTTGTGGTCCATCTCATTGCATCCATAGCATCTTCTTGTTGCAACTTGGGCTACCTTTCTTGACTCTTGATATATTGGGCATTTCTTGGTAGGGTGCCCCAATTTTTTGCTCATAAGACAAGCGCTTTGTCCAACACTCTTCACTTGCTTGGCCTCCTTGATTGAAGCCTTTTGAGTGGCGGCTTCAACCTTGTCGGCCCAACTCTTGTGTGGACACATAGCCCACTCATGTTCATATAATCCACAACCATAGCACATTCTTTTTCCATGTTTCTTGCTCTTGGTTGTGTTGGCCTTGCTTGAGATGTGATTTCTTTGTTCAGTTTTGGAGGAAGCAAGGTTTGAACCCTTCTCAAGCTTCTTCACCATGTGATCACGGTTATCTTGAGAAGGTTGTGCTTTCTCCTCACCCTTCAACCGAATCACATCTTTCTTTAATCTTTTCACCTCTTCTTTGAGCTCTATGTTTTCTATGAGATTTAGCTCAATCGAAGATTGGCTTGCTTGAGGAGCACACCCATTAGTACAAGAAACATTTAATTGAGATGGTGTACTAGTGAGTGAATGTGTGAGAGGTTGAGAGGATTTTACCGATGTGATCACAACCTCATGTGCTACCTCAAGCATAATGCTTGATTCTACTAATTCTTCATGAGAGCACTTTAGATGAATACAATTAGCTTGTAGCACATTGTACTTGCTTGATAGTTCATCTAGCCTTGCCTTGAGCTCAAAGTTTTCCTTCTCTAGTTGTGAAACACTAGAAGAGGAGTTAGTAACTAAAGCATGCTCGATCGACAATTTTTCATACCTTTCATTTAGAGCCTTTAGTTCTTTCATCTTAGAGATGAGAAACAATTCTTGCTTTTGAAGTGATTGCTCTTGCTTCTCAATCTCTTCTTCAAGCTCATCATTCTTTTCGACTATCTTCATGATGATGAACTTGTCTTTGTGGTTGAGATGATCAAGGTTGTAGTTGACTTCAACTTCAACATCACTCTCATCTTGATCATCCACTTGTGCCTTCTCCTTTTCTTGATCTTTCTTGTTACTCTTCTTCTTGCTTTTCTTAGCCATGAGACACAAGTGATGAGTATCATGAGATACTGAGATTGACTCATCACTTGGTCACCACTGGGCTTGAGCATCGCTGCAAACAGCTGCTTGCTGGTCTGCTGCCTTGGCCATACCGGACACGTCCGGTAGGCATACAGCAAGTCATGTGCTGCTTGCACTTCTTGCTCCGGCTCGGCACTCTTGAGGTCTTGTGAGGCTTCTTTGCTGCATGAAGACACAATGGACATACTTTCCATTGACTCGACCTCAAGTGCATCATCGCATTTGCATTCTCCATATAACTCAACGAGTTTGGTCCAAATGAGATGAGCACTCTCCGGAGGTGGTTGTCCATTGAATATTGCCTTATCTTGAACCACTACACTCAATGTACTCAAAATGATATTAATAGCTTGAGCATTGAGTTGCACGCATATCTCTTCCTCTTTTGATAAATTCTTATAGTTGCTCCAATCAACTATAGGAAGAGGTATGCTTGCAAACACAATATGCTCAACAATAGGACTAATATGTCTAAAAGAATTGAGTACATGAATTGACCAAGGTAGAAAGTTTGAACCATCATTTTGGAGAAGCATCGGCTCCAACTCGACAGGCGTCGACATCCTTTTCTCACGGCGGTGAAGCTTTAGGTGAGAACCTTGCTCCGATACCAATTGAAAGGACCTAGGATGTCGCCTAGAGGGGGGTGAATAGGCGTTTCTGAAAATTAACACCTTTAAATGCGGAAACAATTAGAAAGGGGAGTTTCCAAAATGGAAACTCCAAATTAAGAGTACTACCACACCTCACAAGTTAGCCACAGAGTAAACAAGGTATAAAGAATATATCTAGAAGCTACAACCCTGCAACACCAAGTTAGAACAGAGAATAAATATTTTCAGTGCAGGCAGGAAATACCGGACGTGTCCGGTATGAATACCGGACGTGTTCGGTATACATGATTTCAGCAGATCGGCCCCAAACTTGCTCCTTTCGATTTCTATCTTCAAACCAAACTGCAGGAAACTATTAGAGATAGTAATATGTAGAATAGCTAGAGCAACACAAATATCAAATGAAATGCAAATTGAGACACGATATTTGTTTTACCGAAGTTCGGACTCGTTCGAGTCCTACTCTCCATTGAGGGGGCTGCGGATGACCCAGCGAAGGTCAGCCCTAGAGGGTACCACGAAGGTCACTCTAGCCGGAGTCTTTTCCAACTCCTTTTCCTCCTTCCACTAAATGATTCCGAGGCGGCGGAATCGACCGTTACAAACTTTCCGAGGCACACCACAATCTCTCGGGTGCTCTCCGGCGACGCATAACCGTCTAGGACTGAAGAGTCCAAGAGTAACAAATGCGAATCACGAGATTGACAATATGCACAAGTGCTCAAGTGGTGGCTTGCTCTCTTTTTCAAATTCTCTCTTAACCCACAAATTGATTTTGCAATTTGGATCACACACTCACTAAGAGAGGGTTTATGAGAGTTAGCAAGGCTCAAAAATGTGTGTCTATCTCAGCAGAATCAGCAGCCTCCAAAGGTGGAGGCTTGGGGGTATTTATAGCCCCCTTGAAAAACTAGCCGTTTTATAGCCGTTGCAATACCGGACACATCCGGTATGACTTACACTGCGCCAACGGTAACTAAGTTACAGTGAAGTTGTGAGGCATCGGAACTCCCGATGAATGTCAGAACTTCCGAATGTCGGAACTCCCGACTCACGTCGGAACTCCCGACCCTCAGCATATTTGAAAACCATTGCAACCGAGTTAGAAAATTTGAGGTGTCGGAACTCCCGACACTTAGTACATTTAAAAACAGTTGTTGGCCTTTGGTCATCCATACCGGACACGTCCGGTATGAATACCGGACACGTCCGGTATGAATACCGGACACGTCCGGTATGACCTGGACAGAGAACTCTCCAAATTATTTAAATTGCGAGTCGTCGGAACTCCCGACCATTGCCGGAACTTTCGACCGTCGGAAGTCCCGACATACGTCGGAACTCCCGACGAACCAACCCGAGAACAACACTTTTACAGCTGCTGGGTAAATACCGGACACGGCCGGTATGAATACCGAACACGTCCGGTATTGCTAGACCAGCAAAAATAAAGTTAGCTCTTTTGTCGCTCAAATACTCAAAACTTACTTGGGTTGGCTTGAGCACTTATGAAACATTATCTATCAACATGATGCATCCCTCTTAATAGTACGATATTCCTATTTACTCAAATTTAAAAAGTATAACGGATTTAAACCTTTTGAGTTGCTCTTGTTTTTGAACCGAAGCCGTGTATTCCAATCTTCATCAAGTGAGGGTGCCAACATGTTGATATTGATCTTTTTCACTTGAGCATAGCCATCTTGAGCACGTGACTTGATTCCATTCATCAAATTTGAATAATCCCAAATATATCAAATCACTTCTATCAAACACTCCAATAGTGATTTGATCCTTCACATCAATATGACCATCGTAGCTTGATTAGTACCTCAACTAAATGCAAGTACTTTCTTCTTCACCCTAGCTAGGTTCTTCGGCTGCCAAGCCGTCGCTTGCCCTTCACCCTTGCTTAGTACCTCGAAGCCTTTCCTTGCTATCTTCACCATCTCAAGCCATCAAGTCACATCTTGTGTTGAATCATTCATTTATGTATTGTTATCTTTTTCATTTCAATTTTAGCAAGCTTCAAATTTTGAGACCATTCCATACGCAAACCCTTATGTCTCATTAATTAACTCTCACAAGCTTGCTTTTACATAGTACATGGAAATCCCACAATAAATAAGCCTTTGCATGAATTCCATTTGCATTGTTGTCTTGTGCTTGAACTAGATTGTTTATACAACAACACATCATTTTGGCTTTCATTAAGTACCTGTGAGATAACCTATCACCTGTCCACACTTAGCAAACGGGTTAGACCTTTAATCACGTTGTCATTCAATCATCCAAAACCCACTAAAGGGCTAGATGCACTTTCTGCGGCCTTCAATCCTTCTAATTCATTTGATTCTTTTGATACACAAAAGCTACACAGACTAGCTGAGTTCTACCCAATGGAGTTCTCAAATAATAATTTGCTCAAACTTGAATTGCAGCTGCATAATTATATTGATGACATGAGACAGAATAATAGCTTCAAAGGTCTAGAAAATATTGTTGATCTATCAGTTAAGCTTGTTAAAACAAAGAGGCACAAAGTGAATGATATGGTTTATGAGCTTCTCAAATTGGTATTGCTTCTACCTGTGGCAACGACAAATATTGAAAGGGTATTTTCTGCAATGGTTTTAGTAAAAACAAAGTTACGAAATAAGATGGGAGATAGTCTTTTAGATGATTGTCTCGTCACTTCCATTGAGCGGGACATTTTCTTTCTAAGTTGATGAAGATGATATAATCAAGACATTTATGTCCCTTTGAAAGCGCCGAATAAAATCGTCAGCAAAAAACATTGTAAATCTGGTACTCTATTATGCCTACATTTCAATTAGTTATGGCTTTTGAACTATTTATATTGTATTTACTGGATGGTTTCAACTTAATCCATGAATTTGAGCCTTATTGTGTTACTTAGTGCATATATACCAAATTACGTTGTCAATTTTATAATTATTACCGAATTGGTAAAATAGATTTATCGAATTGTATATGAATATTTTTGGATGGCATACCCTAAGTTAAAATCCTAGATTCACCACTGTTCATAGATGCCCATGTTTGTGGACTAGCTTATGAAATTTTCTAACAAAACAGCATGTGAAAGAAAGAAGGGTAAACCAAACATTTATATTCTAGAAAGTAGCAACCACAAAATTTTATGTTATGAATGCACACATATGACTGCTCCTTGTTGACACTAACACCACTACATATAGTTTCCTTGATGCATGAGCTGCTGCAACCGGTTTAGAAGTTGCAGGTGCGTGCAAAACTAATGATATCAGCAATTTGTTGCTCGTGTGTCCAGGTATACCTCCCACATATGATATAATGTTTTGTGGAACAGCCTTGAATATTATAAACTCCAACGGTACCAAACCTCGTATTGCTAATTGCATTGCTACATCAATCATCGTAAGCATTCTATATATTAACACAAATTAAATGTTGTACCTAACAATGCGTGCTAATTGTTATTTTTCATCTAGCTCCAATGTACATGATCAACTTTCTGATTGGTTCACATTACACTATCTTGTGTGTGGTGGTTTGCTATCCAGCATCAATCTCATCAGGCCAGCTTCATCCCTCATGCAATTATTGTTTACTATAGCTGTTTACACATCAAATGGAGTGGTCTTGATGGCTGCATCTTGGATTGCTGTCCTTGGTGGTTCAATTGGGTCCATATTGTACTGGATTACTGGTGTGCAATCAACTAGTGGTTGCATATTGTCTGGACTACTGGTGCAATCAATTGGTGGCCCCCATTGGTGCCGAAATGGTGGTTGCTTGCATATTGGATTGCTATCCTATTGGTGGTTCTACGACACGTCTGACGTCTGCTGTGACTGTTTTACTACCTAACTAAAATCAATTGAAAGATTTGATTATTTAGCTATGGGGTGTAAATAATAACTATAAAAACCTTCATGGCTGTTTCCTAGTACTATATCTTGACGATACCTTTTCCCCACCTGTCTCTTCTCATAACTCAAATGCGTAGCTTGCTTTGTGCCACCAAAAGATCAAATCAAAGATGGCGAGTACCACTCCAGAAGGTGCGCTCAGGACGCTCCCTGACAATCTCAAGTTGGTCACCGTCCTGAGCATCGACGGTGGCGGCATCAGAGGGATCATCCCGGCCACCATCCTCTCCTTCCTAGAAGCCAAGCTCCAAGTAACCAAGAGATGAGTTCATCTAGTGTTCATGCATGCATCATGGTGATGATGTCTCGTTTGAGTCCTCCTCATTGTGCCTAGCCTGTGTGTGTAGGAACTGGACGGGCCAGATGCTCGTATTGCAGACTACTTCGACGTCGTCGCTGGCACGAGCACCGGTGGTCTCTTGACGGCGATGCTCACAGCACCCGACGCTAACGAACGACCACTGTTCGCTGCCAAGGACCTAGCGCGGTTCTACATTGAGAACTCACCCAAAATCTTCCGAAACAAGTAACGACTGCTAGGTTTCTTACAGTTCAGAACGAACATTTGTCCAGTATTTAGTGTTGTCCAGTACTACAACAGAAGGATGCATGGATCGGTGATCGCCATGAGTTTTGCAGGAGTGGTATGGGGTCCAAGCTCGTCGGCAAGCTGAGGATGGCGTGTGGGCCCAAGTACGACGGCAAGTACCTCCATGGGCTGCTCCGAAGGTACCTTGGTGATACGAGGCTGGACAGGACGCTGACCAATGTTGTCATTCCGACCTTCGACATTGCGTACCTGCAACCGACGATTTTCTCCAGCTTTGAGGTAACTCAAGTACTGAACAGGTCCTCGATCGATCGAGTGTCTGGAGGTTAGAGAACGGTACTCGGTAGGAATGATGTGGTGGCTTTTGCATTATCTCTTACTTCGCTTGAAGTATCAAATTCAAATATTGATGAGAAAATCGTTTTTAGTGGACACACTAGCGATGTTCAGTACTTCAGTTGGAACAACGCTACGCTGGGTTCCTCTTAGCAGTAGTACACTATTATGCTGTTCACGGTTTCACACAAGCTAGCAAGCAGCTTCAGAAGTAAAGAGATACATGATACATCATTTCACTGTTCAACAAGAAAGAACAAGAAGGTTTTAAATATCTAGTAAGGCCCCTAAAGAAGTCATTTTCAGAGACAACAGGAATATGAGAGAACTGAAAAATACTTAATCGATCTGTTTCTATTTCAAGAACATGTCACATGTGCATGTCGGTGTTAAACAATAAACCTGAAGGATGTTTCCATGGTAGGTAAATCGTTCATTTTTGTTTGTCGGATACGTAATGCTCAGGAGTCAGGGTACAGGTGACAAACTTCGATACCAGTAAATTTCGTTATCGGATACTTTCACGAATAATTTCTTTTGCAGTTTGTTTGGAGATGTTTGGCACACAGGCATATATTCCTGATTATGGTCCTACTTAGCCGACTAAGTAGGCATTGCTATCAGTATCACTGCTACTTTAGTGTGCATTTGCGTGGTTGTTCTATCCCTCTAGTCTATGTAGCTAGAGTTTGGAGGAAAAACCGAAGACATGTGCTGATGGGCTATATATACCTTTCACACAGCCAACTGCTAGTTGTACTTTAGTCTAATGACGACAGACAACTTATATAGTTTATATATTATATGATAATAAGGCCATCATAGTTACCTTATTTATTTCGGTCCATCATTAATTAGTAGTAGGTAGTAGCTTTGCTTGTCAAAAGACCAGGGACAGAGCTGGTTAAGGCTAAGAGGATCTCCCGTAGGAGCCCTCAAATCAGAGTCTTGTTTTCTAGGTTACACTCCAGCATTAGCTCTCAAAACAGAGCCATCAAATTCATTCTAATAGGAAATGACATTGCGAGACTTGGTTGTCATCCTCTTTCTTATCTTATTCTCCGTTGATGAACATGACCATCTAAGATAGGGAGGAGAGGGGAACCGCCGGGGAGGAGAAGAGGAGGGGAGTTGGAGCTGCAGGTGGTGGTGCTGCCGAGGGTTGCAGACGCCGGCCGACGGGGTGCTGCTGCCGGGCATGATCTAGGTCAGGGAGGGACAGGACGTGCTGGGGGAGGTGCAGCCGAAGGGGATCCACGTCACGAGAGAGGGGGCACCGCCAAGGGTCCTACCGCAGGGGAGCGAGCCAGGGACGGAAAGGGCGTCGCTGGGGTGCTGCTGTCGGAGGGGACGCCACCAAGGAGCAAAAGGGAGAGTTGCGGGAGGAGGGAGTGGCTGCGCCAAAAAAAAAAACACCGCGGGCCGAGTGGGCGGCCGTAGATGACTAGGAGAAAGGTGCGCGTTCAGAACAGGAGGCGTGCAACTAAAACTACCGAAACAGAAATTTAAGGGCTCTAAGTAGGGCTAATGGGAACGAGATGCGTGGGAGGGGATATGAGGACCCCTTAAATTTGGGGTCCCTAGTAGGGCTTTGTTTGAGTTTAGTTTTTTAGCTTTGGCCTTCATATTTAATTTTGAGGGTTCAAATAGAGACCCTGGAGATGCTATAAGGTATCGCTCCTTTCCCAGTCCAATGCAATTTTCTAGTAATAAACAGTAAATTTTGTATTGTTCGTTGTTGTTTAATGCTGATCAGTTAGATGAACTTGGTCAAGCTCTGCCTCTCAAAAGGAGTTTTTTTGTGTATTTCCTTAGTTTTCGTGAATGATGTGCACCTAAGCACGTGTTTTGATTAATTGGAGAATGTGTTTTTTTAGTTACCTCGTTGTTTTCGTGGCTTCCTGTGATGATCAGTTGAAGCACCGGCCGTGGAAAAATGCGCTTCTGTCAGACATATCGATGAGCACCTCGGCAGCGCCCACCTTCTTCCCGCCGCACTACTTCGAGACGAAGGACGATAATGGCAGGAGGAGGGCCTTCAACCTCGTCGATGGTGGGGTCGCTGCGAACAACCCCGTAAGCTAGCGCCACGCAGCATGCATGCACATGCACCCCATATCGGCCATAATTCACACAGTGACACAGCCTCACATTCACCTTTGCGTGCAGACTCTGTGCGCGATGAACCAGGTGTCTCAGGACATCATCCTCGGCGGCGACGACTTGTTCCCGGTGTTGCCGGCGGACTACGGCAAGTTCATGGTGATCTCCCTCGGCTGCGGGTCGAACCGGAACCGCAGGTACTGCGCCAAGGCCGCCGCCAAGTGGGGCATCTTCAGCTGGATCTTCAAGGACGGCAACGCTCCCATCATCGACATGTTCAACTCCGCCAGCGCCGACATGGTCGACATCCACCTCTGCGTCCTCTTCAGGGCCCTGCGCTCCAGCCAGAACTACCTGCGCATCCAGTATGATCAGCTGACGGGCAGCGCGGGCTCCATAGACGACACCTCCAAGGAGAACATGGATAGACTGGTGAGGATCGGGAATAAGCTCCTGGACATGAACGTCTCCCGGGTGGACCTGGTGACCGGCCGGATCGTGGAGGTGCCCGGTGCAGGGACCAACGCCGAGCAGCTCGCCAAGTTCGCCAAGCAGCTTTCTGACGAGCGACGCCGGCGCCAGGACGAGCTTACTAGTTCCGAAGTAGGATTCCATATCCAACATCAAGCTTGGTACGGTGACGCTCCAAGTACAGAGGTGGGGGATCTTGTGCCCGGAGGAGAAGAGGGAGTTGCTGCTGCATACGAAAGTTGCAAGGCTCAAGGAGGCTGCTGCTCAAGTGATGTGGCTTCAGAGTTAGAAGCAGTCGTCTTGGGAAACATGTGGAACAGCTGGGGAGAAGCAGCAGCAGGCTTCAGTTTACATCTGCAGGACGTCTGATGGAATCCCTGGGTGCTGCTGCTTCGCTCGGTGGATAGTCTGATGATTACTCTATGTTACTGTGAAAGTTGTTAAGTCTGATGTAATCTCTTTGGGTTCTTTTGGCTTCAGTACTTTATCGGTTCAGACGGTATACCCGTCTCCTATGCTGTAAACGTTACTCTGTCTTTTGTTAAACGGAAATGCTGCGCTAAGGGCGTCCGATCGTCCGGACGCTCCGGTTCGTGGGCCGTGACATGAGCCCAACAGCCCAACAGTCGTATCCTCTCCAACACTCGACATTTCCATTCTCTAGAAGACTTTCAATGAAAAACAGGTGAATAGCTGGTCGAGAAAAAAAGAAGGCTTCCAACACTCGGACGCTTCCGTTCAGCAACGCCATGACCTCACTCTGCCGCGCCGCCTTAGCGTTCTGCATGACATCCGAGTGCCCGCCGGCCGACATCTCCACAGCGCTCAAGCGCGGCCGCCCGCCTTCCTCCATCTCGCACCTCCAGTCTGTTGCGGGTGTCCGCCTTCCTCCGTCTCCGTCACGCCTCCAGTCCGCCGCAGCCTTCTCCAACGCGCGAATGGCCTTCTCCACTGGAGTGGTGACAGCTCGCACTAGATCTGTCGCGGCCTTCTCCACCGGAACGGCGAGCTCCGCGCCACCAGTGAACTCCACATGCCGACGAGCCTCCATTCCCAGGCAGCAAGGAGATGTTGCACTGAAAGCGCATGTTGCAAACATATGTTTCAGGTGTTTCAGATATTTCAAAGGTATCTTAGAAGTGTTTCGTATCGGTGTTGTAAAAGTAGATCTGGATATTGCAAAAGTAGATCGGGATGTTGCCCATGTTGCAATGGCTATGCATGTATGTTTTAAGTGTATGTTCTAAATATTTCATATGTATAAGACATATGTTGCAAGTGTTTTTATGAAGATGTTGCATAAGTAGATCTGAATGTTACATAATTAGGTCTTAATGTTGCATATACATGCATGCTGCAAGCGTATGTTTTAAGTGTTTCAGGTGTTTCATATGACTGTCGCAAGTGTTTTATTTGTACGTTGCATATATTTTGTAATGGTTTTCAAGTGTTTTTCAGGTGTTTTTCCATGTGTTTCATATGCGTATTTCAAGTGTTTCATCTGTCTTCTTTTGTATGTTTCAACTGTTGTATTTGGATGTTTTAAAAATAGATTGGGTGTTGCACATGGGATGCGTGTGGGAAGCTTTGGCCTCCAACTCTTGAAAAAGTTCAACTTGGAAAGCGGTTTTGGTGACGTCTAGGGCAAAGACGAGTCCGTCATTTGACGCCTTCGCTTAGCAAGCTCGAAGGGTTTTGCGGTGCTCATCGTTCGTTGAGCGGGTACCGTCCGACGCTAAACGTCCCGGATTGGACATCCGAACGCTAGCAAGTCCGTTTGTTAAAAGACTAGGACTCGGCTTTATAATTTAAAAAATAGGTGACGCTTGAACGAGACCGATAGAATGAAAGGTTAATTGGATTCATGCCATTACAGAAACAACGTTTCTGAGTCGACTATTTTAAAATTTACCTTTGCAATTCTTCCTCTTGCCGATTCTTGTCAGTTTCTACGTACGTATGGCCTCAACCTGGGCCCATCTGCATGCTGTACTCGCGTACAGGAGCGCCGTATCGACGGGCACTTGACCTGGCCGCGGTCCAGTGCGTGGACGGCGTCTCCATTCCGTCTCCTTCCCCGTCCCCTTCTCCACGAACCCTAGACCGGCGATTTTGGCGGCGGCGGCGCAGGCGATTCGGTGGCGGCGTCGGCGGACCTAAGCTGTTCGAGGGAGGGCTGCTGCTGGAGGAGGGCTTGGCGTGGCCTGGCTCTGTCCCTGCAGCAATGGTGGCGGGATGAGCTCCATGGCACAGGTCCCTGGGTGCGCCGCGGTGACGATGGAAGGCGGCGACGGCAGGTATGCATCTGAATCTCTCTCGAGCTGACCCAACATGAGGAGACCTCTTGCAAGCTGCCAGAGCAAGGTCAAGATGGAGAAGCTGCTGCAGGCTCACAAAACAAGAGGTTCCTTCTCACCCTCTTCTTGTTTTCAGTTTTCTAAAATTATTGCTCTGTGCACTAACTTGAAATTGTTCATGAAACAGGAAGAGGCAGGAAACAGAAGAAGAGATTGCTGGACCATCCCAGGTGAAGAAAAAGACGGCTGCAGCAAAGAAAAAGAAGACGCCAAAGAAAAAGAAGACTCCAATTAAAAAGAAGCTTATGAAGGCAGCTGCTGCTCCACAACTTAGTGTTGTCCGAAGCCTCAAAGACTTCATTGCCAGCCTATGAACTTGTGTCATGCCAATATGTGACAGCTGTGTCACCTATATTGGTGTCTTTTGTTTAAGTTACCTGTGTGAAATGAATTTATGTCTTTTGCTTAAGTTAGGTGTGTGAACTATATTGAAGCCAGGTGTGTGAACTATGTTGAAGCTAGGTGTGTGAACTATGTAATTTCATTTGTGAAAACTATGTTTCTGTCAGCTGTGTGAGAACCAAATTAATCCATCTCTGTCTGTTGGAAACTGGCATTAGCTGTGTGAACCAAGTTACATTTGTTCTCAACTGTGAAACTTGCAAATTGGCATGCTTAACATGCTCCAGATTGGCCTGTGCTCTTCTCTTTTTTTTTCTGATCTGTGAAACTTGCAAAATTGGCATGCTGAACATGCTCCAGATTGGCCTGTGCTCTTTTTTTTTTCTTTTTCTGAACTGTGAAACTGTCCAGATTTCCTTTTTAAAATCAAGTTGCCGAATCTGAGGCATGCCAACAAACACCAGAGTCACAATTTCATAAGATAGTTTCTGCCTCCCATTTTTATATTAGAATATAACAACAAAAAACATGGAAGTTGGTCATACAAACTCAGCACACTACCCATTACGGGTTTCTTTCATAAGATAATTTCAGTGCTGCTGAAATTGGTCATACAAGCCCAACACACTACCCATTACGGGTTCCTGCATTACATTGCTGCTACAACTATTACATAGTACCTAGCATCACTTCCACATTAGGGCAGCAAAGTCACCAATCAACCACAACCTGCTACTTCCTCTTGCCTGGTTCCCCATCCTGCATTATCTGACCTTGTCGCATTTTCTGGTTCCAAACTTCAGTGGCAACAGTGTCCAGGACTTGCTTCACTAGGTTCAGTTCATGCCTCAAATCGGCATATCCTTCATCACACAATTGCATCACTGCTGTTGGATTGGAATTGGGCACCTGATTCTTTAGCCGTTCATTTGCTGCCCATGCTTCATACTCTGCCTCAGACCTGATAAATGGACAGGTACTAGCAGGAACAGAGCAACGCCACGCTGCCCTGCACGGCGACCCCTTGGACGAGGAGCTCTTCCCTGACGCCGCGGCCTCCTCTCCCTCACCCCCGGCCGCGCCCAATGCAACCGCAGCACCGCGCCGCTATACCCGTACGAGCGCAGAGCAGCGCCACCCAACCTGCCCCGCCTGCGCCGCGCGCGAGGAGGACGCGACGAGGAGGAGAAAAGCCGAGGCCAGGCCTCCACCACCAGCAGCAGCTCTCACCCAACGCCGCCGCCGCCGAAATCGCCGGTCTAGGGTTCGTGGAGAAGGGGACGGGGAAGGAGACGGAATGGAGACGCCGTCCACGCGCTGGACCGCGGCCAGGTCAAGTGCCCGTCGATACGGCGCTCCTGTACGCGAGTACAACATGCAGATGGGCCAGGCTGAGGCCATACGTAAAAACTGGCGAGAATCGGCGCAGAATTGCAATGGTAAATTTTAAAATAGTCGAATTATAATGATAAATTTTAGAAACATTGTTTTTTAATGACACGAATCCAATTAACCTAAAATGAATGGGGTTTCAGTGTTCTGCTAAGTCTGTTCGCGTCCCATGCTTTGGTGTATGTGCCATTATTACTCGTGCTATTGTTAACTTAGCTTTTACAAGGCTGAATTTGTCTAAAAAATAAGATGTACACAACAAAAACAGACGGAAATAATTCGTCGACGATCCGATCTCCTCCTGTTTTTTGTATTTTTTTTTCCATGACATCTTTTGCTGCAAATGTTGATTCGGCCGTTTCATCCCGGGAAGCAAAGCCTCCAACGAGAACATGTAGCTAAGAAGGCTCATTCGTGGTGTATGTTTAGGCCCATTACGAGAATTTCAGTTTTTTTTTTTTAATTTCCTATATAATGTGAATTTTATATCTTCGTTGCCTTTGTATTTTTTTAAAATTTTCCTTCATTTTTATTTATCTATCATAATTATTTCCCTTTTATTTTCATATATGCCAGGTGTACTTTGCAATGTTTCTAAAGTATCCATGATACATTTCATGATGTATTTATGCTTGTTCATGCAGTATCTGATAGGGAACCTCTTTACGGGTGGCCTGACCTTCATGACAACACATTAAAAAACCGAAGATAACTCACTGCGAACATCATCATAACTACCTTTATACATGCCAAATGTTAGATGTAACCAAGTAACGGGGACAGAGGCACCAAAACCTTGATGCATAACTAATCCACACAAAGGCCCAGAATCCTAGAGCATAAACTACGGAGTCCTAGTGAAACCATCGTGTCTACTGGCGAAATGGTCTCTCACAAACCAATGAAAAACTCGCAAGAAGTTTGGGGGTAAGTCACTCATTAGCTTTTGGCTAGAAAACCCATGCGGGTTTATCATCATCAAAAAGTTTTTAATTGCTTAGATACAAAAGGATATTTATACTAGGAAAAACTCTCCTTGGGTATGAAAAGAAATTGAAGTTTCTAAAGACAAACTAGGTGAAAGGTCTCCATGATGAATTCTTGAGGAGGGACTCACGTGACCAACCTTCTGAGCAGTCTCCATGAATCTAAACATAACTCATTATGGGGAGGGCTAGATGATGTGGGGTTTGTTGCATTGGAAATAAACTAGAATTCATAAGCTTTCCATAGTCGTACTCTTTGCCAAGAAGAAATCTCGGCTAAAGAGTAACTCTAGGTTATCCTTAGGTAGTGATGGGAATAGAGATTCTGGTAGAAAAAAAATCTCTTTTGATAGTTTTTCAACATTTTTTTTGCGAGGAACATTCTTTTGAATGAACTGGCATTGATAATGCTTGTTTGCAACAAAAAAAAAACAAGAAAGCAGTCTTGGAGACTACCTGCAAGAAAAAACATCACCACCAACAAAAAAAAAATTGTGACCCTTTTTCAACTTGATCTCTAAATATTTTAATCCTATATTCCTAGTTTATCACTCGCCGAAGATAAAAAGAGCTCCAGAGTGCCAAACAAGATATAAAGAAGTTATTGGAGGATAAAAAAAATGATTTTATTAAACAACTCTCTAATGAGAATTTAGAAAGTGGGTTTAAGAAATACCGTTGGAGATGCTCTAATAAGTAGGAGTAGCTGGCTTATAAACAAACTGAAGATAATATAAGGTCATAAGGATCTGAGCTGGTATATTGCTTTAGTTTTGCAGGTCGGGAGCAGTATCCTATTTTCAAACTAATTTTGCTTTTTCAGCCATCCTTACCGATTTATATCTTTGGACAAAATACAGAGTACACATACACCCGTACATACAAGAACTAGAATTCCTGTTATTTTATTAAAAACTGGATTCACATACTAGAATACAGACACGCACATGCAGACACCTCAAAAACGAAAATGCTGGTTGGATAAATTTTTTTTTTAGTGGTGGGCGTGTTTCTGCCCCACAAGTGAGACTGCTTTCGGGACCCACAGAATGGCAAATGGCATAGAGAGAGGGCGGCTAGTGAAACGAGCCGCCCCTACAAATGGGTTAATTTGTAGTGGCGGCTCACTCATCGGTCGCTCCTACAAATTCGATTTGTAGGACGGTTCAATAACCAGCCGTCCTACAAATATTTTCATATTTTTTAAATATTAGTTATGCATATTTTTTTTATAAATGTATTAAAAATAATTTGCTATATTTGTCGGTACACATAAAAACAACTTGCTGATATATATATACATATATATAATGATACATTTTCTTTTTTAAACAATAAAAAAAATTAAAATTGAAAATTTGAATTTGTGAACTTTGAATTGAATTTGAAGACAGAAAATGACCTAAAATGAAAATATTGTAAACATCAAAGTTGTAAAACTCATCAATATTTACAAATTTCATTTTGGTCATCTTTTGATGTGACTTAGTTTGAAAATTCAGATTTTGAATTTCATAAAATAGCAACTTCAAACAACATTTTCAAAGAGTAAATGATTTCAGCTGGAAAAGTCATGAACATAAAAGTTGTATAGATCATCAAGATCTAAAACTTTTATTTTGGTCATTTGTTCATCCGACAAAGTGATAAGAACATTGTTCACAAAATTTACATCTCTCATATGGTTTCATAAACTATATGAGAGATATGTAAATTTTATGAACAATGTTACTATCACTTTGTTGGATGAATAAATGATCAAAATAAAAGTTTTAGGTCTTGATGAGTTCTACAACTTTTATGTTCATGACTTTTTGAGTTCAAATCATTTGGTGTCTCAAAATTTGTTTGAATATATCATTTATTAAAATTCAAAATTTGAGTTGTCCAATTTAGTCACATGAAAATATGACCAAAACAAAAGTTGTAGAGATTGATGAGTTCTACAACTTTTATGTTCATGGCCTTCTCATTTGAAACCATATGCTCCTTCAATATGTTGTTCCATGCTTCCATATTTTTGAAATTCAAAATTTGATTTTTTTCAAACAAAGTCACATGAGAAGATGACCACAATAATTTAATAGTGAAAGGACCTTGATGTCGCCTAGAGGGGGTGAATAGACGCTTCTAAAAATTAACAACAAATAAAACTTACAGCGGATTAGTAGAGTACGCTTGCATTCTTTGCTCTAATGTTGCAAATTAGTGGCTCTCGTCATCATCCGCAAAGATTGCTTCACTCAAAATGCAAAGACTACCGTGCCCTGCCCTTGCAGACAGCTCAACACAAGCTGCGCTTAGAACTCAAACTTAAAGATGTGCTTGGATATGTCCAGTGGCAAGTCCACTAAGTACCTGCACTGACAAACACGAACAACCAAGTAGATCGAGTGAAACACAGATAATGCAATTCAAAATATAAAGATACAAGACACAAGATTTATTCCGTGGTTCAGTTCGCCACCAAGGCTTGCCTATGTCCACGTTGTTGAGGAAGCAACTAAGGCTTGGGCTTTGCAACTCATATCCTCATTCTCAAGTTAAGAGAGTAAACTCTTGAGATGAGGGTTTCCACTAGATCCATGGGTAATACAAACTTTTTCATGGCTCAACACAAGCACGAGAGCTCGTTGGGCGACGCCTAGCTGTCTAGGAGGCTTCACCTCCAAGAGTAACAAATGCGTAATGAAGATTGTCGAAGCCCGACAAGTGCTCAAGGATTGGCTTGCTCTAATTTGCTCTATAACTCTTAATCACACACTAATCACTCACTCTCACAAAGAGAGGGGTTAGAGAGAGCTCTCAAATGGCTTGGAATGAGTTGTGAGTGAAATGGGAGCCAGCAGCCTCACCTGGAGGCGTGGGTTGGGTATATATAGAACCAATCCCAAAACTAGTCGTTGCAGTTCAAAAACTAGCCGTTATGACCTGTACAGGTGCTGCACTGCCGCTCTGACCCGCGGCACTGCTGTGAAAATTCATGGCACTGCCGCAACTCTGAAAAACAGCATAGGTCACCTCATAGAAAATGCCATAACCTTTTATTCCGAACTTTGCTTTCAGTGATCTTGGACTTTCTAGAAAGCTTGTTTTGAGAGTTATCTATCCCAGCAAAGAACAAGCCCCAAGATCAACAAGTGCAAGTGTTGTGCTAATGTGTTTTGTCTCATGTTGGCACTTGGGTTCGGTTAGTTTGAGCACTTAAAACTTGTCTATGATTCATATTGCATCCCCCTTGATAGTACGGCATACCTATATTCAAGATCAAGAGAATATAACCATTTCAACCACTTGAGTCTTCAATGTCTTCATATGCCATTTCTTCTCAAATCGCTTCATAAGGGGTTGCAATCAACTTTGTCTCCTCTCTTTGAGCAAACATACCTTGAGCATGTGACTTGAACCATTTCCATATATATAAGTTCACCTCATGGCTTCAAGTCACTTCAGCTTTGTCTCCTCTTTTTGAGCAAACATACCTATTCAACTGCTGCTCCTTGTTGCTGCATGGCACTACCGCTCAGAGGTGTGGCACTGTCGCAGATGCTGCATCAGCTAGTTTTGGAGCAGATGCAACTTGAGGATCCTCCTCTATAGTGGACTGGATTTCTTATGGTCTAATATCACCAATAACCATTTGCTTGATTGCCTTGCAAGGTGGTTCCTTATTTCCTACACCATGAATAAGATCTTGCTCTACTAGAGAGCCATTAAAAGCATCATATGGCAAATGAATTATTTAAACTTTAAGTACTCTAGCCACTCCTAATAATTCACAAATACATACATATTTGTGAACTACTAGAGACTACACAAGTTAAGTGGTTAGCTAGCAAGGGTTAGGTTCTAATTATAGAGGTGAGTATGAAGTTAGAAATATATCCATCAGTTTATCCTTGGGTCAATCTTGAGAGAATAGACAATATGAATAAGATTGATAGCTTGAGATGATATTTTCAATTAGCTTGCATAAGCACCCCTGTTGGTATTTATTAACGCACACAGATAATCTGCAAGCGCACGAATACCGTTGTAGCTTTCACCCGGAAATATTCTAAGTATCGTATCCACAGAGAAACATGTAAGATTAACTACGGTCTAACTTAACTAAGCGTAGCAACAAGGTTAGTATAAATATGAGCGTAGAGAGGATAACTAAGGTTCTCTAGTTCTGACTTCGATAAGCTATGTTTTCTACTATTCAACTAGGGACATTACTAGGGAAAGACACCAGCAGAGGATGCTCTCCTTCGTAACCGGGTCCTACTTGTCCTACAGACGGGAGGTGGACTACAAAGGATTCAACGAAGCTATAAGAGTCACCCTCACGAGCTATCACTGATCCGGAACGCAGGGTGCATCCATGATTAACCTAAGTCTAAGCACCACGCTTACACTTATGATTAACACTTTACCCCCTCTAAAATAGGAATAAAGCACTCAAAGAGTCATGATCCTAATGAACAATATAAATAAGATGCTTACTTAAATCAGAAGTTGATTACCAGAGAAATTTTAGAGGCAAGCTCAAGTAGAACCGACATAGCAATGGAGGGCTGACAGGTGGAGTGTGCTAACATAAATGCGCAACGAATACTGGCGAAGCCCGACAAGTGCTCAAGGATTGGCTTGCTCTAATTTGCTCTCTAACACTTAATCACACACTAATCACTCATAGAAAATGGCACTGCTGTGAAAATTCGTGGCACTGCCGCAGCTCTAAAAAACAGCATAAGTCACCTCATAGAAAATGCCATAACTTTTTATTTCGAGCTTTGTTTTCAGTGATCTTGGACTTTCCAGAAAGCTTGTTTTGAGGGTTATCCATCCCAGCCAAGAACATGCCCCAAGATCAACAAGTGCAAGTGTTGTGCTAATATGTTTTTTTTCTCATGTTAGCACTTGGGGTCGATTAGTTTGAGCACTTGAGACTTGTCAATGATTCGTATTGCATCTCCCTTGATAGTACGACATACCTATAGTCAAGATTAAGAGAATATAACCATTTCAACCACTTGAGTCTTCAATGTCTTCATATGCCATTTCTTCTCAAATCGCTTCATAAGGGGTTGCAATAAACTTTGTCTCCTCCCTTTGAGCAAACATACCTTGAGCATGTGACTTGAACCATTTCCATATATATGAGTTCACCTCATGGCTTTAAGCACTTCTACTAATGATTTGATCCTCAACACAATATGACTCCTCATAGCTCGATTAGTTTCTCGACTCGATGCAAGTACTCGCTTCTTCACCTTAGCCATGGTACCTCGGTCCTCAAGCCATTGCTTGCTCTTTACCTTCGCTTAGTCTCTCGAAGCCTTTTACTTGCTATCTTCACCTTATTGATCCACAGTCAAGTCACATCATATTAAGCATCCATTGAAAAACCATTTCTTCAATATTATGATCCTCGCTTGAATATCTTCTAGATATGATTGTTGAGATCAATCAAGATTCAGTTGGATTCATATAGATTGAGATATATGAATCAACATCAATATGGTTAGCCAATTCATGATTCCTTATGTCCTCTTTATCTTGGCTTGACACTCCTAACACTCACTTCAATATCTATTTTCATACTTCTAGCTTGATCAAATCAATGCAAAGTGATTTTCCAAATCTTTATCCATACAAGGAACCCAACATAGAGATTGACTTATATCCAATATGAGTTGTGTCATTTGTCATTTAACCATTGCTTGGCATTTCTTCAATTATGCATTCTTGACTCATTTTCCAATCCTTGATCAAAGCTAATCCCTTATCAAACTCTTCTTATTCATGCAAAACAAGCCATTATTGAGACCAGTCCAAAATCATCAACTCATCCCTCATTTACCATTTGCCAAATATGCTTGCTTTCTCATGATACTATGATATCCCACAATATAGAAGCCATTTTATCAAATCCATTTGCATTATTGTCTCCAACAAAACAATACATAACTTTGACCTTGATTTGAACATTATGTGGAATATGATCAAGTTTGCCTTCTTATTGAACCTATATATACTTCTGATTCCGCAATCCATAAGTGTTTGCAATAAACTTAATTTTCTATTCAACACTTAGCAAACTTATTAGACCTTTAATAGTGTTGTCATTCAATTCACCAAAACTCACTAAAGGTCTAGATGCACTTACAGATAGAGCATGATTTTAGAAAATTTTAGAAAAAAATCATCACATTTGGAGTTATTATGAGGGAGAAAGACTAGTTACAAATTTTGATATATTATGTTCATCACAAAGTGTTACCAGAATAATGTTTGATATATTTTGTTTGATGCAAAAGAGCTTATCCATTTTTATGATTAAATTCATGCTGCAACCACTGGATTTGTAAATGCGTCGATATTGGTCTGGGCATGGCGTGGGTCTTTGATTCAATAAATAAGGACCCGACGACATACAAAGACTTCGTATCGATTCTCAAGACGTATACATATCGATAATCCTCATTAACTAATTTGTTTATATACATACTTGTAACGTTTAGTTTTGAATACAAACAAGTTGCATTTGTTAAATTCATTCGAATAGGGCGTACATGTTCTATGTTAATACACATAAAGGGAGGCATAATCTAGAAAGAGGGCCTAACTTGTGTGTCAAAACACTATATCCGGTAAGTGTAACTTACTTTAGTACTCTATTATATTGGTGTCGAAAGCATTACTTAACATTTTTATATATGAAACACACAGTGCACTAAGCAGAAATCCAAGAGTGTATACTGTGGATATTACGTATGTATTCTCATGAGTAACACCGGTACCTACAGGAGACACCCTGTAGGGTAAGTTTGAACCTCTTCAACCTCTTTAATTGTGTTTATATATACTCATTGTTTTTACATATACTCACTGTTTTATTGTAGTGGCAAGAAGAGAAAGGAATGAGAGCTGGCCCACACAAAGATGACAACCTCTTAGAGCTCGTCGATAACCTTTACATCTTCATATTGGACCAAATTATACATGTAAGAGGCATTTATCATGACCGAAAATTTGAGTTAGGAAAACATCCTCAGTACCAACATCTTCGTGAGACGAAAATGCTAGCTCTAGGATGTTGATAACAATGTGTATGTAATGTGACATTGGTCTTACCTTGTGGAACGGATTGAACTTGTGAATTGTGTCTATGTAACGATAAATTATATATGTTCTTGTGAATTGAACTTGTAATGTTAGCTTATATAATATTCTTGTGCTTGTGGCTACAATGTTTGAATTATATATGCGTATATATGTTCTGGTCAGATTTAAATTTTAAAATTTAAAATTTTTTTGTGGGAAAATGTACTGTAAGAGCGGTTCTAGATTGAACCGCCCGTACAAATAGAAATTATAGGGGCAGCTGGTGTTACAACCGCCCCTACAAATTATTTTTGTAGAGGTGGCTGGTGTTACAAATACATTTATAGGGGCAGCTGGTGACACCAGCCGCCTCTACAAATCGATTTGTAGGGGCGGCTTGGAAACCACCTCTATAAACCCTTGATTTGTAGAGACGGTGTGGTAGGGATGGCTGGTAAATCCGCCTCTACAAACCATCGCCAACCGCCCCTATAAATACTTACTGTAGTAGTGAGAGAAAAAGTTACTTACCCAATGGCAATGATGCATATCCACTGAAGCCATATGACTGCTACTAGCAGTGTATATATATGGTAAGGCTATTGTGCAGCTGGTCATAGAATAACTTATTCTATAGCCACCTTGATATACGATAATATTTATATCAATTTACGATAACATGAATATGTATTTACGATACACGTGTTACTACAGGTCACGATGATATTTACGATAATGTTATAGTAAATCACTTAGTAAGGAGTTACTGTAATCTCGTAAATTGACATGGTAATTATCGTAACTCAAAGTGGCCACAGAATAAGTTATTCTATGGCTAGCTGCAGAACAGTAATTCTCTCTCTCTCTATATATATATATAAAGACTAAAGATAGTCCACAGAAACCCGTTTATGAACTTATCGTACCGATTTTTTATAATAAAAAACTAAGTGTGGCTATCATATTCTCAAAAGATGGCGTCATGCACCACTGATTTATACCAGTAAACACGTTCACGCTATTGATTATGGACTATGCAAAAGCTTAGTCCTGTTGAGTATGGAGCAGATCAGAGCTACTGCTGATGTACCATCCAGTCTTATTTTTGAAGCGGTGTTGCGGAAAATTACCAAGTCACACGGACGCACGAGAAGTTTAATTTCCACTCGAGGAAATGCAATAGGTAGATAGCTAGAGAAGTCAAAGACGATGTTCTCTGAACTGAGAAATGGTAGAGTAGAGACTGCCCTAGCTGGTACTACAAAAGAGTACGTACACGGGTAGAGAAACTAGCTATACTTCCGGTTCTCAACCCCTTCAGTCCTGGTTTTGAAACCGGGAGCATGAATTCGAAACTAAAGGGTCCCTCTTTTAGTCCCGATTTCGCGCCCGGGACTAAAGGTTAGTCCTGGTTGGTAATACCAACCGGGGCTAAAGAGGCTTCCCGGCCTGGCCACGTGGGCCGGCCCGTTAGCCCCGGTTGGTATTACCGACCGGGACTAAATGTTTTCTTTTTTTTTTGTTTCTATATTCAATTGATGATTCGTTTTGATTTTCGAATAAGTTTTCGAATACGCATTCTACGCTGCTAATAATATACGTATTCTACACGTTTATAATGTTCGAACATTTTGTATAAACTAAAGTATGAAACTAACGTATATATTACATGAATATATATATTGTACGTTATTTTATGTACATATAATATGTATATATATATATTACAAATAAAGCTTGCATTGTATATTCTATCATATCATTGGGATAACAAATTCACTCTATCTGTTTTGGCTTCCATGTTTCGTTCACGCTATTATAGAACTCGTCGGCGGGGTTTAGGACCTGGTCATTAAGAAATCCTGCTATGGTCTCTTGAATTGCTTTCAGTTGGTCACGTCGTATGACTTTTTTCTTCAACTATAGAGTCTTCAATAAAAGTTAAAGGAAAAGTATTAATATATATATATATATATATATATATATGTGTGTGTGTGTTGGTCACGTGATTACTTATATATATGAGCAATAAAAGAAATTGTGAATATATGAATATTTTTATATAACGTACTTTGAGGTTCTCTTCAGGAGTTCTTTTTTAGTACGCCATGATGAACTCGCAAACATAGTATCCGCAGTAGTTGTTCCCCTGTTCTTGCCTCAGAACCCACTTTTACGAGAAAAAAGATCTGGTGAATTGAAAGCATGCATGGTGTTAATTGAATTATATATATAAATATAGCTAGTACTTACTTTGTGTGCGATTACATCCAGTGGCGCTTTGCAATGTTTCATGTGGTGTTCCTCAATGAACCTTTTGCAAACACTGCGCCCAATAAAATAAAAAAATTAATTTGACCTTTAATAATTGTTGCAGTTAAGAGATCGGGGTATATATAGTTGCTAGAGAGATCAAATTACCTTTGGATAATATCTATCATGTCTTGGTACTCTGTTTGCTCTTTTCTTAACGAGTCTAAGATGCTCAACCGACTATTGGCCATATCGATGACCATCAATATCCAGAGATTGCTGTATATGTTTTTATACACAAATATGATCGACATTAACTAGAGTCAACATATATATATGGGAGATAGCTTAGCTAGTAAGCAAATAATTAAACAAATGTCCATATGATCGACATTAATTATTTAACACTCACTTGAAGTTGTAGGGGAAGAGTATGTCCTTGTTTTGTTGGTTCACTAAGAACCTCATGAGATTTTTCTCGAGTTCAGCTTTCCATTGAGGTGGGGGATCAGGGTGTTTGAATACGACATTTGGATCAACGAAACCAACATCATTATCATTTCTTTTTCTGAGTTCTATCATCTCATATCTACATATATAAAAATATAGTGTGAGGATATATAATTTATATATATACATGTAGCTTTATATATATACATACACTTTAATAGTAGAAAATAATCACACTTACAGACAATAGCAGCTAATGAGACTTTTGTCGAGAGAGTCCAGGTGGCATAGTTGGTGTAATTCTAAAAACTCGACATATATAACGTCATCGCCACGGAAGTAATGTTGGTTTCTAACTCTGACAGAAACAAAGTTCTCTCCCCGTTCACACGCCACCATGTACCACTTGTTTAGCAGGTACATTTGCGAACCCAGTTTATCTAAGGCCTCAAGGTTGTATAGACTCTTTCCATGTTTAAATTTCTTCCAAGGATCCACTTTCGGAGAAGATGGTCCTTCAGCGAGTACTTGGGCAAGGTCCAAACCAGTATCCTCGTAAAACCGAACCAGGTCCTCAAAATCGACATCCGATAAGTCTAAGTTTGAACCATATTCATTACGAATGACAAGAGGGGGGACTGATTGTTGCGATTATTGTCCGAGTTGTGCAACACCTTTCTCTGTTCTAGTCTTTTTCTGCGCCGCCTCAAATAACTTGGTGAGAGAGCGGTCGTAGTCCGATTTTGGCAGGGTCTTTTGAGATTCCTGCTTTTTCTGGTCCACCTTCTTTCTTAGAAGATCTGGAGCTAGGTAGAAGTACGGTTTCTCCGGGTTCTCCCTCGCTTCTTGTTGCTTTCTTACTTTTTCGAAGAAACTTTTCACATCTTTTTGTACTGCATCCTTTAATTCCTTTTAACTTTTCTCGTAAGACAATTTTTGGGGAATAACTGGATTAGAGGAGGCTTTCTTCTTTGCCGGCTGGTAGGCCAATGGCTTCGTTTGTGGGGCGGACCTTTTAGGAGCTGGCTACTTCTTGATCATCAAGGGAGGCGGGGCAGCCGTTGGAGACCTCCTTGGAGGCGTTGGAGACTTACTTGAAGGTGGTGGCAGTGGAGACCTTATTGGAGGCGTTGGAGACCTCCTTGGATGTGGCGGCGGTGGCGGCGTTGCATAATCATTGCCCGAAGCACTATGATGATCTGGAGATTGAATAATTGGACTTAGGTTGGCGGAGGCCCTGCTGTATGAGTACAAAAAAGAATAATTAGGTATAAGAAATATTGTTATTATTAATCATGCATGTCAATAGAAAATTAGTGAAAAAAATTGTTTCGTTCACTTTTGTCCGCACCTATTGTCTGGCAGTTGAGGAAGCGGCGGTGGACTATAGACCCCGGGAATAATGATGTAGCGCTTGCGCCATAGTATGAATGTCTTCTCTATTTCTCCTAGAGTCTTCTCCCCATCACCTCCTGGAATGTCAAGAGCCAGATCACTAAAACCTTTGTTAACTCTATCCACTGAGACACTAATATATTCAGGTGGTATTATTGCCCCATGGATTCTTGGTATCTTGGTAGGATCTGGAGGAGAAAAAACACCGAGAGCCACTATGATTGTGGCATTCTCTTTTGAAATATGTATCTCACATGATGTAAATGGTGCAGTGATGTCATCCACGGGGAAACGTAGCATTGCGTCATCTTGATTTGGCAACTCCGTGGAAGCGCAACTGCTTTTCAACTGATCAGGGGGCTAATATTAATGTTGATTTCTGGATCTGATGCCTGTCTTTGGGCACTCATTGCTATTTGCACTTGCTTTATGATTTCGTCCTGCATTCTAGCTTGCATGTCTTTTTCGCGCTCCTGTGCTTGAAGCAACGCCTCCCGTGACTCACGAACATATTCCTCCATCCTGCTGATCCACGCTACATCCTCATCCTTCCTTCTCTACCGGCTTCTGTAGGTATCTCTGTCGTTAGGGAAACCATGCTCCCAAGAAATGTTCCGTCCTAAACTTCTCGTTCGACCACTATTTTCAGCAGTACCGATGGCATACGTCAGTTCATCCTTCTCTTTATTGGGCCTGAACGCACCAATAGCTTTAGCTTGTAGAGCATAAAAAAAATCTTTGTGTTGCTCTTTCAAGTTTTGGGCCATGAACCAGCTTCTCGGTCTCTAGGTCCAGTCTTCCCCCATGAGCGAAAAACCAATTCTTCACGCGTTTGGGCCAATTGAATGATTATGGTGTGATGCCCTTGGCAAGAATGTCCGCTTCCATTTTTCCCCACTTGGGAATGGCAGTCGCGTAGCCACCTGATCCCATGCCATGGTGGTATACCTTCTGTCGGGCATTCTCTTGGTTCCTTCTCACCCGTTCCTCACCCTCTTTCGATGACTTGTACTGTACAAAATCATTCCAGTAGGGCCTCAACTTCGTGAGCGGACCCCTAGTATTGAAATTGGGCATTAGGTGATTCTTGACGTATTTCGTGTATAGGGATTTCTTCCAAGTCTGGAATTGTGTGGCCATCTTCTTCATAGCCCATTTTCGAACTAGTTCCTTCAATTCATCATCGTTGGTAGCATCATAATCATCCGCTTGCAACGTGAAATGTTGAAGGATATCATCCCAAATTAAATTCTTATCAAGATCAGAGACAAAACTAATATGAGGCTCGTTGATCTTTTGCTTCCATTCACGGGCACTGATCGGAAGTCTGTCCCTTACAAGGCACCCACAGTGTTGCATGAATTTCCTTGCATGTGGACCAAGTGGTTCGCCTGTCTCGATATTGAATTCCGATATTATGTAGCGCCCCTCCAATGGCTTTTTCGGGCCTCGAATATTTTTGCTTTTCGCCGTTGTGGTCGTCGATCCAGAGAGCTACGTATAAAAAATAAATAAATAAATATCATATGTACACATAATAGATGATAGATATTCAAATACATATATATATATATAATATTCAAATATATATATAAATATATATACCTCGCTAGTATTTTTTTGCACAATATTTTCTTAGTTATCGTCAAGAGCTAGGTATTGACTCCCGTCATCTACATCCTGCTGGTCACCATCGGCAAATTGAGTGCCGGTGTTGATAATATCCAGTATTTCTTCATCCATGTTGTCTCTCAGGGCAGCCATCTAGCTTTTACACCACTAGATATATCTATAAAAAATAAAAAACTATATCTATAAAATGGACTCCTGCAGGACGTGCCACCTTGAGGATAGTAACATTTGTAGATGACATTTGTAGGTCCGAAGTTATCAAATATCCATCAAATTCTAGCTCAAAAACATGTTTAAATAAATAACCATCCGTACTAGTTGACCTTGCTTACGTGATCATCTCAGCGAGCATTTCTCCACCGGACGGCACCGTACTTGGCCACGGAAGAGCTCCGATTCTACGAGGAAGGGAACACGGTCTTCCACGACCGTTGCCGCTCTTCCTCGTAGAATTAAAGCTCCTCCTTGATGTCCGTTACCGCTCAACAGAGAACATACTAGCCGAGATAAACACGGTCCGTAAGTTCAACTAGTACGAATTTTCTACAATTTTCTAACTATTTTCTAAGTTTTTCATTTCATGGAAAAATTAATTCTAAAAAATAAAAGACACGATTTCTAAGTATTTCATTTCATGGAAAAATTAATTCTAAGTGACCTGCTCGACATCGGCGAGCTCGCGGGCGTTTCATGGAAAAATTAATTCTAAGTGACCTGCTCGACAAAATTGAGAAAAAACACACTCTCTCATGACCTCACACATCTTCTAAGATCATGTAAGCTTACGTACTAGTTGACCTTGCTTACGTGATCATCTCGGTGGGCATTTCTCCACCAGACGGCACCGTACTTGGCCACGGAAGAGCTCCGATTCTACGAGGAAGGGAACACGGTCTTCCACGACCGTTGTCGCTCTCCCTCGTAGAATCAAAGCTCCTCCTTGACGTCTATTACCGCTTGGCAGAGAACATGCTAGCCAAGATAAACACGGTCCGCAAGTTCAACTAGTATGGATTTTCTATAATTTTCTAACTAGTCCGCGCTAAGGAGGCAGAGGTATGCCCGCCCAAGTACGAGAACTACGTGCCCTGCTACTACAACATCACGGACGCCATCGAACATCTCGGATCTAGGGGCCAGCGTCGTCATAAGCTACCGCGCAAAAAGGAGGAAACGACGAGACACTGGGCCACGCCCGTGCTCCACTGAGCGCGATGGCTCAGCGCAAAATCACATTACAAGATTGCCGACATGAGGGCTCGGAACACGCATCCATCTGATTACAAAAGGTTGGACCAATTAATCTATCATAAACGGATTATATATGGTGGCGGCGGTGGCTCATATCCAAGGTGTCAAATGCGAGGTCCAGCTCCTGCAACCGCCGGAGTAGCTCCAGCAACTCGATCGGACTCCGACTGCAACAACGTGAGAGCAGAGAAGATTCAGTGCGAGTTACCAATGGAACCGACGGCGATAAAACGGCTGCGGTGGAACGTTGTAGAGGTGAGGAGGAGGAGGGACCTTTTCTTGGTCATTGAGGAGGACGGCCTTGATGCGCTCCGTCTCGGCAAGGACAGGATCATCGCAGCGCGGCGCACTGTCATCGGTGATGGCCTCGGCGCGGTCTGAGCTGCAGAGGCTGGGCACACTGGCGACGCCCTTGAGGTGGAGCTGCGCCGGCGTGGGCGCAAACGATGGCAACGTCCTCCTCGGGCGTGAAGGGCCGGCGCTCCGGTGAGGACGAGCGAGGTGGGCCGGGGACGAGGACGACGGGAGGCGTGCGTCGGCCGGCCAGAGAAGAAGCGCGCGTGCACGTGGGGCCGGTGACAGCGTGCGCGCATGACGAGGTGAGGCTAGGGTGATCACCTAGGGGCGGCGGCGCTGCTGGATCGGATCGATCTGGTGGAGAAGATGAGGCGACGGAGAAGAAGGCTTGGCGGCTACTGGATCTGGTTGGAGAAGAAGGCAGCGGAGACAGAGAGGAAGAGAACTAAGGGAGAAGGGCGTGGTTTATAAAGGGGGACCTGTAGTCCCGGGTGATGGTTAGAACCGGGACTAAAGGTTCTTTAGTCCCGGGTGATGGTTAGAACCGGGACTAAAGGTCTGAACTTTAGTCCTGGGTGTAGTCACGGCCCAAGAGTAAAGGAGATTTTGGCGGGCCGCGAAAACGCAGGCCATCTTTAGTAGTACCGGGTGATGGTTAGAACTGGGACTAAAGGTTCTTTAGTCTCGGGTGATGGTTAAAACCGGGACTAAAGGTCTGACCTTTAGTCCCGGGTGTAGCCACGGCCCGGGAGTAAAGGGGATTTTGGCGGGCCGCGAAAACGCAGCCCATCTTTAGTCCCGGGTGGTTGGTCCACCCGGGAGTAAAGGTGGGCTGTAGTTTGGCTTCCCATCGGTTTCTAGAAGTTTTTCCTTTTTTTATATATTTCTTTTATATAAATATGCAGAGAGTTGTTAATTGCCTAGTAAATAAAATATTAGCAAACAAATTACAAAAAGAATTCCGGGACCTAGTTTTGCATTATTGTACATAAGAAAAATCTGTAACCTAAACTCTTTTGTTTTACCATATAAATATTTAACATAGTGTAAATAATAATCATAATTTTCACCATGCAAAAATGTACTACTTAATTAAAATCATTAAAACTATTGGTTTTCAACAGGAATTTAGTTTTCACATCTTATTGACGTTGATCATTTGTTTTTTCATCACACATTCTCCACAGGAAATCCACCGTCAAGCAGAAAATTCATTTAAATCGTAGAAAATATGAATACACGACAGAAATATGAATACACTATATATATCAAGCGGGCGTAGAAGTGAACTTCTTCTTAACGTATATCCCTTGGTTATGATCGCGCCGTAACCATGGAGTGTCCTCATCATTTAGCTAGATGCTTGGGTCTTTATTCACCGTGAAGTGTGGAATTCGGTCATCCTTTTTATAATCTTCTAATATGTCTGACTTGTCTTCAATTTCGATGATGTTTCTTTTCCCTGAAAGAACTATGTGGCGCTTTGGCTCATTGATTGGGTCGTTATTGTTTTTCCCTCTCTTCGGTTTTGTAGACATGTCCTTGACATAGAACACCTGATTCACATTCTTGGCAAGGATGAACGGTTAGTCTTTGTACCTAATATTGTTGAGGTCCACGGTTGTCATTCCATACTGGTTGTCGACTGCTACCCCGCCTCCAGTCGCCTTTACCCATTGACACTTGAACAAAGGTACCTTAAAAGTAGGTGCATAGTTTAGTTCCCATATCTCCTCTATGCGGCCATAATATATTTGCTTATTTCCATTAGGGTCGGTGGCATCTATGCGGACACCACTGTTTTGGTTGGTGCTCCTTTTATCTTGGGCTACTATGTAAAATGTATTCTCATTTATCTCGTACCCTTTGTATGTGAGGATATACCACGATGGCTGCCTAGCCAATAAATATAGTTGCTCAACAATACTCTCATCACCCTGACATTCTTTTTGCAACCAGTCGCTGAAAGTTTCCATGTGCTGACGCGTAATCCAAGCTTCAGACTTCCCCAGAAACTCGAATCGGAGCAACTCTTTATGTGTCTCGATATACGGATCCACCAAGGAGGAGTTTTGCAGAACTGTGTAGTGTGCTTTATTAAAATAATTGTCCTACGTACCAATATATGTTTTCTTCTCTAGTGTCCCCTTTCCACTTAGTCTCCCCTCGTGTCGTGATTCAGGAACACCAATCGGGTCAAGTTCAGGAATAAAGTCAACACAAAACTCAATGACCTCCTTTGTTCCATAGCCCTTTGCGATGCTTCCTTCTGGCCGAGCACGGTTATGAACATATTTCTTTAGGACTCCCATGAACCTCTCAAAGGGGAACATGTTGTGCAGGAACACATGACCGAGAATGCTAATCTCCTTGACCAGGTGAACTAGGAGGCGTGTCATGATATTAAAGAAGGAAGGAGGGAACACCAACTCAAAGCTGACAAGACATTGAACCACATCATTCTGTAGTTTAGCTATATCCATTGGATCGATTGCCTTCTGAGAAATTGCATTAAGGAATGCACATAGCTTCACGGTGGCTAGACGTACATTTGGAGCTAGAATTCCTCTTAATGCAACTGGAAGCAATTGCGTCATGAGCACGTGGCAGTCATGGGACTTTAAGTTTAGGAATTTCTTCTCTGGCACATTTATTATACCCTTTATATTCGAGGAAAATCCAAATGGTACCTTGATGCTTGCTAGGCATTCAAACATGCTTTCCATCTCTTCTTTGCTAAGAGTGTAGCTGGTAGGACTTAAGTAATGGCGTCCCTCATCTATCTTTTCTGGATGTAGGTTGTCTCGTTCTTTCAAACACCGCAGGTCCTGTCGTGCTTCAAGTGTGTCCTTAGGCTTCCCATACACACCCATGAAGCCTAGCAGGTTCACACAAAGATTCTTCGTCAGGTGCATCACGTCGATCGCGCTACGAACCTCTAGGACTTGCCAATAGGGTTGCTCCCAAAATATAGACTTCTTCTTCCACATGGGTGCATGACCGTCGGTGTCGTTCGGAACAGGTTCGCTACCATGTTTCTTTCCAAATACTACTTTCACATCCTTGACCATATTGAGTACATCCTCACTAGTTCGGTTGCCCGGCTTGGTCTGGTGGTCTACCTTACCTTTAAAATGCCTGCCTTTCTTTCTTAGGAGGTGATTCGTAGGAAGAAATTGATGATGGCCAAGATACACGACCTTTAGACATTTTTTCAAGAATATACCTTTAATGTCATCGAAACAGTGCGTGCACGCATTATATCCCTTGTTTGATTGTCCTGAAAGATTACTTAGAGCTGGCCAATCATTGATTGTTACGAACAACAATGCTCGCAGGTCAAAGTGCTCCTGTTTGTGCTCATTCCACACACGTACACCTGGTCTGTTCTACAAAAGTAGAAGTTCTTCAACTAGTGGCCTTAGGTACACATCGATGTCATTGCCAGGTTGCCTTGGGCCTTGGACGAGCACTGGCATCATAATAAACCTATGCTTCATGCATAACCAGGGAGGAAGGTTGTAGATACATAGAGTAACAGACCAAGTGCTATGACTACTGCTCTGCTCCCTAAAAGGATTCATACCATCCGTACTTAAAGCAAACCTTAAGTTTCTTGCGTCATTTGCAAACTCCAGGAATTCTCTATCGATTGCTCTCCACTGGGACCCATCAGCAGGGTGTCTCAACATATTGTCTACCTTACGGTCTTCTTTGTGCCATCGCAACAACTTTGCATGGTCTTTGTTTCTGAACAGACATTTCAAGCGTGGTATTATAGGAGCATACCACATAATCTTGGTAGGGATTTTCTTCGTGGGACGTTCGTCCTCAACATCACTAGGGTCATCTCGCCTGATCTTATACCACGATGCATGACATACCAGGCATGCATCTAACTTCTCGTACTCCTCGCCACGGTAGAGGATGCAGTCATTAGGACATGCATGTATCTTCTGGATTTCTAATCCCAAAGGGCAGATTACCTATTTTGCTTCGTACGTAGTGACGGGCAATTCGTTATCCTTCGGAAGCATCTTCTTTTAGATTTTCAGTAACTCCCCAAATCTCTTGCCTTCCATTGCAGCAATTCTAGTGTGGTACCCAACTTTTTCTGCCCCGCATCACAAGTTGGGTATAGCAATTTCTTGTGATCCTCTAGCATGCGCTCGAACTTGATCTTCTCCTTTTCACTTTCGCATTCTCTTTGTGCGTCACGAATGGCTTGACCAAGATCATCAGCGGGCTCATCTTCTGCCACTACCTCTTTTTTAGCTTCCCCCATTGCAGTATCATTGAAGGCACCATATTCAGTAATAATGTCATCATCGTCCCATTGTTCTTCTTCACCTTCTTCCATTACAACCCCGGTTTCTCTGTACTTCGTCCAACAAATATAGTTTGGCATAAAACCCTACTTCAACAAGTGTGAATGAAGACTCCTTGAGCTAGCATATTCCTTCAAATTCTTACATATGGCACATGGGCAGCACATGAAACCATCGCGTTTGTTTGCCTCGGCCACACGTAAGAAAGAATGCACGCCCTCAATGAACTCTTAGGAGCGGCGATCAGCATTGTACATCCAATGCCGGCTCATCTGCATTACATGACATACATACCATATTAAAACCTAGAACATAATTAGTTTATTATACGACATGCATGCCACCATACAAGGTATTAATTTATGAAAGTCTCGCTACAATGTAGACAATCCCAACTACCACTAAAAAAACTAAAGCTAAAATACACTTCATCAGCATAAGGATTTCGCGACCAATCCCAACTAAAATAGACAGATCATGCATTTGTTCAATATCTATGAGCTTCTTCCGCAGGATCACTGCCTCATCAGCCGCCGTAGCCGCCTGTGCAAGAGAGTTTTGCACGTGTTCAACATACTCTTCCTCCCAGTACCAGCCTAAACATTCAGTGCCATCCCACTGAAATTAAAACAAAAAATTAGAACTTTAATCACAATCATTATGAAAATAAGTATAAATTAACCATAATCATCAAATACGACAAAATAACTCACATTGCGATCCAGACACTTGTAGAAGATACGGCCCTTGTTGGGACACTCCTTCCTCACCCGGTACTCCATCATAATCTTCTCCTCACACTTGCCGCATGCAATGAGAGGGAGGTCTGGCCTCAGTCGCTTTGAAACCCGATGAGAGACCGAGGACCCGAAAGCAGTTGCCATCTACTCTCTATACTCATTTTTAATATAATATAAATTTCTCATTTTATAAACAAATAAAATTTAAAAAACTCTAAAATTCTCTATATCTCTAAACCATGAAGTGTGCTATGCATGCTAGAAATGAAAGCTGAATACTAGTTTTGAATAACTACTTTAACCTTCCTTCATCCAAATATACAAACTTTAAAGTGATTTTGAGCTTAAATGGCTTACAAATAAAAAAATCCACCATAAAAAACCACATATATCTAGTCCACAAAATGAGATATGTTACTGATGAAACATGAGAGTATAAAGTTGGTAACCTTTAGAACCGAAGAATCGATGGAGGAATCGAAAAAAATCTTGTGATTACCGGCGATGAGAAAGAAGAGAGGCCGGCGATGAAGCAAGAACATTGAGTTCGAAGTGGCTCGGGCTCGGGGTGGAAGAAGGGATATATAGGAGGGGACCTTTAGTCCCGGTTGAAGACAGAAACCAGGACTAAAGGTCCCTTTCTAGTTCCGGACAGAGCCTCCAGCTGGGAGTAGAATTTTACTCCCGATTGGAGGGACCAACCGGAAGTAAAAGTTAACCTTTAGTCCCGGTTGGTAGCTTCAACTGGGACTATAGGTCCCCTGTAGCAAAAGCCTGCTGCAGTAGCCGTTGGGCAGGGACCTTTAGTCCCGGTTGGAGCTATAAACCGGGACTAAAGGTCTTTCTAGTCCCGGGCGCGAAAAATACTGGAACTAAAACCAAATTTTGAGCTGAATCAAAGATCGTTTCTCTACTGGTGACAGTACTGTGCGAGCTAGTAGATTCTACGAGATGATGCATGCATTGCATACCTTCTTCTTATTCGGCACTTCTGTCTTTTGTTAAGGAACCCTAGATCCTTATCTATCTGTCAGAACCAACTACGTTTATTAAAATTGCGGCGGCGTCCATGTTGTCTATGAATTTGATACCTTACTGACGATAGTTGGTACGATCGATTAATTGATATACGTACTTTGATAATATTTAACAGGTTCGCTCAGCTTAATCCATGCTGATCACATGGTAATCTTGTGATGAAAAAGATTTGTGGAAAGCAATGGACTACTCGACGAGTACATGCACTGTACCTAGAGTGGCCCGTTCAACACTCGCGTGGTGGATGTGGGTACGTAAAAATGCTATTTATTTTTCTTTCAGAAAACATACATGATGCATCTAAGTAGAAATGTAGAATGTTTGAATCGAAAAAAGAAATGTAGAATGTTCGGCGTGGCAAAAATGTGATGGACCGTGGACGTTCAGCCAACTGGGGCTGCGTAGATAAACTAGAGCCAAAGGACACAAACACTTTGCATAAACAAACACCCTAGCCGTAGCCGGCGGCGAGCCAGGGCTGCTAATCCTCACTTATCTCTTAATTTTTTTTTTACCGAGCAGGCAACAGCCACATGCGACTGCCGAACTAAACAGAACAAGGGTTGACTCCCAAGAACGACAACGCCTTTTTTTTTTGCATCATGAGGCCGTATAATCGATCCGAATTTACGAAGCAAGTAAGCATACAAATAGAACCAAGATTAATCCAGTAGGAAGCATCTTACTAATACAATCCTCAAAGAAAAAATAATGAAAACGAAAACTATCTGAGGTTGTGTACATGAGCTTTTGATTCCAATTTGATCTAGATGCAATTACCCAAAACCGAAAAACCCAATTAAATGAAACTAAAATTTTTGGTTTTAAATTAGGTTTTCAATAGTAGCTAACTGATTTTTTTATAGTTATTACTTTGGTTTCATACCGGTTAACCATGTCACTCGAAGAACCGAAGTGTGCCCAACAAGACGATATATAGCCCAAACCTAATGGAGAAAATAAAACCTAAATATCATTGGTTCATATTCTAGAACCAACCCCCCCCCCTCCCCCCACTCCATGAGCCCTCGAGCAGCAACTGACCTAACCCCTCAAACCTACTATGAGCGGGTGTAACTGATTTTTTATAGTTATTACTTTGATTTCATGCCGGTTAACCATGTCACTTGAAGAACCGAAGTGTGCACAACAAGACGATATATAGCCCAGACCTATCCACAAGCCCTCGAGCAGCAACAACCTAACCCCTCAAACCTAGTATGAGCAGGTGCCCAATGGGTGTTTCCTCCCGTACCACTCTGATGGCTAGCGGTAGTAACACTTGGTGGGGAGTCTATAGTCCTGCTTAGATATTACTTTATGTTATTTTTTACAATAACAAATTAATAAGGGGTAAAAATGCAAAATTCATAATTATTTTTAGATAACCTTTAATAATTATATGATGGATAAGTTTGATCTAGACTTAAGGGGATAATTTGTGCACATTTAGTGAGTTATTTCCTAACTTTACATAATGGCAACGCTGACTTGTTTGTATCCATATTCAAGGTTACTTTAGTTCAATTTATACAATGGTTGAGGTGGATAATTTAGAAACAAATTATATCCAATGACTATCGTTGTCAGTCTACACACAGTTAGATGGTGTGATATTTAAATTCATTTTCTAGAAATTTCTTCGATTGCCCTTTTTTAGACTTTTTTCTCTTTTCTGGAACTAACCCATGAACCTGTGCTCCTGCACATCTAGAATATTGCATTTATATGAATACTAAAAGTTCAGTGGATAAATTTGGTACGTACAAATAATTAATTTTGTTTGTATTCATTTGCTAGCACAATATATATTTAAAATTTTCTATATTCTCTATCTAGTTATGATATATTTGTCAATTACTATGTATGTGTTTTTATCGTTGCATTGCACCTTAGTAGTTTCTTAATATGTATTTACTTGAAACCTAACTTAAACTATAACTGCTATTGTTGTATTCCTTCTGTAGTTCTGTGACATCAGGAATCGATATTATGGCTTCCAAATTTTGATCTTATTCGATGCCGTATTTTTTTTATTCACGTGCTAAGTTGAAATGGTGACTATCTTATCTTTTTTTCCCTAAATTTTCCGCTTATACTTTATTCAAAAATATGTTCTAAGTCCTAGATTATATCTTAGTTACGACATTGACATAAATAGTCACTTCGACCTGCACTAAGGCACTGGTAGTATTGGTCTATGAAAAATAGAGTGTTTATAATTAAACTGCCCAAATTGGTATGTTAAAATATAAAAAATATTTAAAGTAACCACTTACAAATATTATTGTGATAGAGTTTTAATATATTTTAGAATGTTTTTAGTGTCACTAGTATATGCATGTTAAGGGAATATTTTTTCATGACCGATAAAACTATATAAAAATATATATTTATTACTAATATATGCATGGGTACTTGTTATACTAGTATATTTAATTCAAATGTAGAACTATAGAACTAGGTAATTTGGAATCATATATGATGTACTTGATGGTTATTTACTTCTTTTTCATCGTAGATTATATATTGGTGGTTTAGACGTAAATTTGGTGTGGCTCCCGTTTGTGGTCTTTGGTGTCGGAGCCAGAGCCCCTCCGACAGAGTTCGTTTTGTCACTTCACCTCTGTATCTCAAAATGGCTTCAACTCCGACTCCATCTTTGTATCTTAGAAGTTAAAATAGCTTCGGCTCCGACTCCATGTATTTAGCACCAAAAGCGCTTCTCTTGGCGGACTCGTTTGGTGTGGCTCCACCCGCTCAGGGGTGAGAGCCACACCAAACAGGTCCTTATAAGAATAGATGTGAGTAATTTAGATGTAAATACAATGATGTCTATGTAGTAACTTGTGTTTTAGTCCTTTCTTGTTCTCGTTTCTTCTTTGAGTTGGTTTCTATTCATTTAGTCCAGTATTTGGAGAAAAGACAGCAAATTTGCAGCTAGCTATGACCAGTGGAAAATCAACGGTCAGAGCTCGAAACTGTAATGCCTATCCCCAAATTGGGAACGATCCAACAGACACGCAGTTTTCCTCCGGTACGGTCAAGCGGCTTGAATCTTGATCATGTCTTCACAAAAGGTTGGAAAACACGGTTGCACTCGCACTAGTAGCCATCTGAAACCACCATACGTTCCTCGTCCCATTCGCCGCGAATTAAACTAGGCACCCGAGACACTTCCAGCCGCTTTCCTGGTCTGTATACAATTCCTCGCCGCCGGCCGCCGCTCGGAGCACTCACTATACGGCCCGCGCGGTCGTCGCGTTGCCCCCGGCCCCCCGCGCCCACCGCCCAATCCGCAGCGTCCAGCGGCCTCATCGCACTCGCAACTCGCAAGCGATCGAAAGCGGCAAGCAGCCAGCGACCAATTAAAAACACAAAGGTTTCTGGCCCATCCCAAGCTAGTATACGTATACTCCGTAGAATAATATACGGGCCAGAACCAAAGGTTTCCGCTCGTGCGCGACCTTGACCTGATCCAAAGTTCGACTTCCGCGTGCTCGATCGGCTCTTGGCTACAGCTTGCTGCATTGACCCGTTCAAGTTTTTTTTTTTTTTGACTCGGAACGCTGGGACCCGTCCTGCTAGTACATACGATCCCAGCCATGTACGAACGACGCGACTTCCCAGACTTCTGATCCAGTAGTAGTAATAGGAACTACCAACTCCGTGTTGTTCCGTTCTTCATCCCAGCTGCGCCTATAAATACTCACTCTCGTGCATCGACCTCGCCACACCGCATCACAGAGCGCAACAGCCAGAGACAAGCAAACAAACCAAGCCTTTACGATCTGAATCGATCTAGAGCTAGCATCTCCTCGATCCCCGAACTTTGTAGTAGTTGCTGTCCGCGCGTGCCTTTGAGGTCGAGGTAATGGCGCCCGTGTATGCTGCTGCGGACCACGGCACCAACGGCTCCGGCCTGACCCTGAACCCGGCGGCGGTGGCGCAGCGGGCACTCAGCCTCGTCGGCGCGTCCACGCCGCTGTCGTCGTCCACGCCGCCGGCGTACGGGAACGTCGTTACCGTGCTGAGCATCGACGGCGGCGGCGTGCGCGGGATCATTCCCGGCACCATCCTCGGCTTCCTCGAGGAGAAGCTGCAGGAGTTCGACGAGCGACCGGACGCGAGGCTCGCGGATTACTTCGACGTGATCGCCGGGACGAGCACGGGCGGGCTGGTGACCGCCATGCTCACGGCGCCCAACAAGGACGGCCGTCCGTTGTTTGCCGCCAAGGACATCAACGACTTCTACCTCCAGCACTGCCCCAAGATCTTCCCACCCAACAGCAGCGGCGGTCCTCTGGGGTTGTTCAAGAAGTTGTCGGGCCCCAAGTACGACGGCAAGTACCTCCACTCCATCGTCCGGGAGCTCCTCGGCGAGACGAGGGTGAGCCAGGCGCTTCAGAACATCGTCATCCCGACCTTCGACATCAAGCTCTTGCAGCCCACCGTCTTCTCCAAATACGATGTACGTCCATGCACGAGTTAGAGACACTTGATAATAATGGATATGCGCTGAATGTGCAATCTCGCTGCATGGTTGAACCTTTCGCTGTGCTAACGCTCCGGTGATTCACGCAGGCCATTAACGATGTCTCCAAGGACGCTCTGCTCTCGGACGTGTGCATCAGCACGTCTGCCGCGCCGACCTACCTCCCAGGGCACCAGTTCGAGACCAAGGACAAGGACGGCAAGCCCCGGGCCTTCAACCTCATCGACGGAGGCGTCGCAGCAAACAATCCGGTGAGTGACTGATTTGATTGACCACACAACTAACGTGCTAACGGCGACAAACACGAGGTGACGAGTAACACTTAGCTAGTACTAGCTAGATAAGAAAATGTGCACCAAACTTGACAAGTTTCGCAGTGTACTGTCAACGGCATGTAGTAGAAACAAGTGGATTACCAACCGTTTAATGTTGAGTCGACTTCTCTATGAACTGTTATCGATAGAGGCTGACGAAACTTGACAAATCTTGCAGACGCTGCTGGCGATGACGGACGTGAGCAAGCAGATCCTCCTGGGCAACCAGGACTTCTTCCCGATCAAGCCATCGGACTACGGCAAGTTCATGGTGCTGTCGCTGGGCACCGGCTCCGCCAAGGTGGAGGAGAAGTTCGACGCCGTGCAGTCCAGCAAGTGGGGGCTCCTGGGGTGGCTCAGCAACAAGGACACCACGCCGATCATCGACAGCTTCAGCCAGGCCAGCGCCGACCTCGTCGACATCCACGCCTCCGTGCTCTTCCAGGCGCTGCACTCGGAGAGGCAGTACCTCCGGATCCAGGACGACGAGCTCACGGGAGAAACGTCGTCCGTCGACGTGTCCACCGTGGAGAACCTGAGCCGCCTCGTCGGCGTCGGCAAGGGGCTGCTGAAGAAGCCGGCGTGCAAGGTGAACATCGAGACGGGCAAGAACGAGCCCGACGCCCACAGAGGCACCAATGAGGATGAACTCGTCCGTTTCGCCAAGATGCTGGTGCGGGAGCGCCGGGCCAGGATCCAGAAAAAAGGCAACGACAACACACTCTAAACATGGAGATATAGAGCCATAGAGGCCGGATAGTCGTGTCAAATATGTGTACAAACAAGAAAGTGTACTACATGATAGCCTAATAAGCCCCATGTGTTGTGCAATCCATTCGTTTATTCTCATGTTCTGTGTATCCACTTCAGTTAGTTCTCTTCCAAAGTGTCTACCCTCTCGTGGTGCACAACGTACAGCTTGTATAATTTGCCCATTTACACAGTACTCCAGCACGGACTATCTTATTTATATGAGCTCTTTTGCAGTGGTTGACGGTAGTATCAGGTACTTTTGAGTACCTATAAGCGGCTAAGCCTCTGATTTATTCTGATCGTCTGATGTGTGTAAAATATTTTACTAATTAATTTTATTTAGTTAAGGGGTGTGGGTAGCACCCGGATGTCTGGACGCTAGCCCGCTGTTTGGACGCCCGCGCCACTACCCCCTTCTCGCGTCCCGCGCCTGCCCGCCCACGTCTCGCATGCTGCGCCCGCCCGCAAGCCAGTGGGGACCGCCTCCGCCTTCCCGTGTCTAACACCAAGGCGAGACAGCAGAAAGACGAGGAGGGAGATGCAACACTCAATCTAGTTTTGAAACATCTAGATGCAATAATTGCAGTATACGTCTGAAAACAAATGAAACATTTGAAACATGCTTCTAAAACACTTGCAAAATAGATGAAAAAGCACTTGAAACCATTGTAAACATACGCAACAGCCAGATAAAACACTTGCATCATATGTGTGAAAACCTATTCAACATCCAGATAAACATATTTGTAACATACATCGAAAAAAACATATGAAACATTAAGAACAGGAGCTTGCAACATATGTGTACAACCACTGCAACAAGTGCAACATCCTGATATACTTTTACAACATCCGTATGAAACACTTGCAACAGATGCTTACAACATGCAGTTTCAGCGCAAACATCTCCTTGGTGCTTGGAGAATGGAGGCTCGTCGGCATGTGGAGTTCGCCGGAGGCAGTGGCTCGGTGGTGGCTGCGCGACAGGGCAGGGAGGCAGCGGCCATGCGTTGGGGCAAGGAGGCAGCGGCCTCGCACCACGCCTGGCAGGGCCGGTAGCCAAGCACCATGACTCGCAGGTGGCCGTCTACGCGTCTGGCAGGGCCAGCAAACCACGCTACCGTGACTCGCAGGCAGCCGCGCACCGAAATCAGGAGAGGGCAGCCGCGTGCCGCATCTGGTAGGGTTGCTAGTCGAGCACCGCATGCGGGAGCAGAGCCAAGCAAGCTGCGTGCGGGAGCGAAGCGAAGCGGAGCGGAGCGAGGCATGTGGGAGTTGATTTTGTTTTTTTAATAGGTGAGCGGCACATGTGACAGTGAGTGAAGCGAGACGTCCGGCCTTCCGGACGTCTTAATGGTAGCATTACTGTTAGTTAAGATTAATAAGGTTTGTTCCTGTTCGCTAGGAACAACCCCTCCGCTTGCCGTAAAGAATTATGTGTTGCCTGTGTATAAACTGCATTTGCTGCATACGGAGTCTCAGCGTATGACACGCCGATGCCTAACACATCACACGCACACGAGGACATCGGCTCATACCACGCTCAGGTTCACCAGCCCTTCAGGCTTGGGCTCCTACGCAACGAGGCACACAACATACTGTGTGCTCGACTTAGGTCACTACAAGAAAACCCCTTATACATGACGGTTTACTTTCGTCATAGACAAGTGAAAACGCGTCACGGTTAACTTACCATGACAATTGGAAAAAACGTCATGTATCCCGCGTCATACATTTGCTGGACTGATATAAGCCATCATAGATTGACATTTGTGTTTGTTATGGAATCCCTGTAAGCCTATTCAGCCCAGGGTAGGCCCGATAGTATGTGACAAAATAGACCGTCATCTCCATCTGCCACGTACAACGTTTCTCGTCACATCGATTGGACGCGTCTGGTCGTGCTAGCACAGCTCTGAAACCTCTCTGGACTCGATCGGACGTTGCACTTCGTGCGTTTGGTCGTCTAGTCTGCTGCGTCCGGTCACGCTGAAAATACTGCCATGACAATGAACAGTATCACCGGTGCGTTCGGTCACTGCTTCGCTCAGCATCCGGTCACTGCTGCTCAGCGTCCGATCATAGCTGTCGATGCCTGATGTTGCCAAGCAACTGATCTAATGTGTCCGGTCCTTATTAGGGCCGCGTCTGGTCACCTCTGTCGGGCTCGTTTCTTCACGATCTTGCGTCCGGCTTGGTTTCCATCTTCGTGCTTGGACTTTGCTTGATATCTTGGATCTTCTCTTGTGCTTCTAGGGTCTTGCTTAAGGTGTTGATCATCGGATCATCATATCACCTTCGTCCAAGTCATGTCTTTCATCCTATTGAACTACAAAACAATCACTTGCAAATTCATTAGTCCAATTTGGTTGTGTTGGTCATCAAACACCAAAATCCAAATTAAATAGGTCTAGGGTCCATTTTCCTTACAATGACAACACAATTAAAGCTTACAAGAGATTGATAAATAAGATTTTGGATCCTATGATATAGTGAACTCCCCCTAAATATGTGCATAGAATGGAATTTCAAATTTTGACCTCAAATACCAAATGCACATATTTAAGAAGTGTGGGAACTCTCCTATATCTTAGCATCCGTGGGGTGCAAGGTTTCATCATGATAAACGTGATGCTCATGGTAGTTCATGCACTCAGGAGTTTCTGAAGCTGTCATGTGCGGCACTTCCGTGAGTGCTCGCGACACTACCGCACAATGGCAGTTAGAGAAAATAAACAATACACTATTTAAGGCATAAACATCACACTAGCATAAATAGTCCTTATCAAAGAGCATCAATTTAAACTATCCTTGCACACACACCACACAATAAAAATGAAAAATCTTATATGCATCCCTTTTACCTCTTTAAATCCACATATCAATCTCTCCTCCCTTACATTCTCTCCCAATATTTCTCCCCCTTTGGCATTAATCTCCAAAAAGGATCTCTCCACCAAAAGGAAGAAATAATGGTAGACAAGTGAGGGCAAGAGGTAGGTAAAAGTTTAGTATATAGGATTTCTCTCCTGAGTTTCTTACCAAACAAAGTATGCAACACTTTAAGTCAAGATTCTTGAGAAGACAATATATTTGGCCCATACCTCACTTAGATGACGCTTTTAACATGAGACTAACTCATGCCATCTCTACAAGAGCTATCAACCAAATATCTAAAGAATTCTCTAATCGACACCACAAGAACAAACTCATGGCGTGACTCAAAATATTGCATACACATGCACACACTAGCATGTAAGGGCCTAGATGTACAAAGGTAGTACAAGAATTCATGGAGCGATATACCTTTGTTCTAAGCCTCTTAATCTCCATCGTGATCATGAAAATTTGAATTTAGTGCTTTGATGGGCTTGGCACAATGCAAAAAGACTTCATTTGTGCCCATCTCTCTTGATCATAGGAGATATCACAAACTTGTGCTTGATTTCAACTGAAAGTCCACTGCTAGCTGTTGTTGCCATTTAGAGATAACAATTGAAGACATATTTCTTGATATACAAAATTGAGAGATTATTCACCAATACCAATTGAAATATGATCTTCACAATTTTCACACCAATTGAAAGAGTCTTCACAAGTTGATGCCAATTGGACTGGATTCTTGTATCTCATAATGTTACCTAGGAAATGCTCATAAAGACAAGAGATAGCATTAAATTGCACAAGCTAGAGTTTTGCAACTAGTGATCATTTTGGATGTGGAAGGCAGACATGTAGATCACTAATTGCAAAACCTCATAACATAGACTAAATTCCCCTTTTTGATAGTGCATACATATATATGTGGAAGGCAAAAAGATATGCACTTACGGTCAATTAAGTCCAAACAAGGGAATTTAAGCTATATTATGGAAAGTAGCTACTTAAGAGATAAAATTGCAATCCAAATAAATATGAGAGATAACTTTACCAATTTGGATTGAGTTAATGTAGCATACCCATGAGAAACTCATTCTCACCAAGGGACTACACAAATTCACTAGAAGAAAATGTTAGTCTCAAAAGACATAAGACATAGAATGGGCTCCCCCTTAATATGTGCATCAAGTACTCGAATTACTTGTGAAATGCACTTGGATCGGTTTAGGAGTCTAGAGGAGTTCATCCTATATCTTGGTCAAGGCATAATAATCTTGCAATAATTGAAATTGTGCCAAAGGAAACATATCATCACCAAGGTAGATAGATCATGTCGGTGCAGAAAGTGACCAACACGTAAATATGTGTAGTTTTGCTGTACGTTGTGATCGGAGGTGGCCTAGCACTCAATGACACAGGGTTTATACTAGTTTAGGCAACGTGTCCTACATCTAGTTTGAGTCGGTCGATGAATTTATTCCTGAGTCCAGGTGCTCGAAGTTTGCTGTGGGGTTACAAACGGAAGGGAGAAAGATGAGGGGTACAAGAGGTCCGATCGGACTCTGGTCTGAAGGGCCGAGAGTGACGGGAGCTCCGCTATGTGCTATGTATTTGAACGTGTGCTCGAGGTTTGAACCTAGTGGTTATGCTATTGTGTGTTAGTGAACTGATCGATCTACCTATTGGGAGACAGCGCATCCCCTTTTATAGATGAAGGGGATGGCCTTACAAGTGAGAGGGAGTGAGTACGTATGCTACTAAGTCTTGTTGCCCACGCCGGTGGGTTTAAGATGATGGCAGGCGCCCACAATACTATTTAATGTCAGATGCACGTGGGAGGTTGCGTCGTCTTCTTTTGATATGGAAGACGTCGGTGCCTGCCATACTGTTGATGCCTAGAGGTATGTGGGGGGGGGGTTTACCATGTTCGCCTGGTATGGTAAATGCCGGTGTCCACAACACTGTAGGGAAAATATCGGCGTCCACAACACTGCTTGGGTTCTGATATGTTAGGAAGGTCGCAGGGTACCCTTCTAACATACCCTATTGGTACTGTCGGTATAGAAAGTGACCAACTAGTGAATATTTGTAGTTTTGCTGTACATTGTGATCGGAGGTGGCCTAGCACACAATGACACATGATTTATACTGGTTCAGGCAACGTGCCCTACGTCCAGTTTGGGTCGGTCGGTGACTTTATTCCTGAGCCCAAGTGCTCGAAGTCTGTAGTGGGGTTACAAACGAGAAGGAGAAAGATGGGGGGTACCAGAGGCCCGGTCGGCTCTGGTCGAAAGGGCCAAGAGCGATGGGAACTCCGCTATGAGCTAAGTGTTCAAGCATGTGCTTGAGATCCGAACCTGGCGGTTCTATGGTTGTGAGCTATTGGACTAATGAATCTAAAGGAACTGAGCTTGGATGATTCTGTCATTTTTCCTGTTGGAGGGAGTGCATCCCCTTTTATAGATGAAGGGGATGGCTTTACAGGTGAGAGGAAGAAGGTACGGATGCTTTTAAGCCTTGTTGCCCACGCCGATGAGGAGTGGATAATGGTAGGCGCCCACAACATTGTTGATGTCACTGTAGAATATCAAGTGCACATGGGAGGTTGCGTTGTCTTCTTCAGGAAGGGTTGATGTCGGTACCTGCAAAATACTACTTGCCCAGAGGCATGCGAGGAGTCTCACCATGTTTACCGGGCATGGTGAATCCCGGCGCCTACAACACTTTTGATGCCCAGAGGCATGTGTGGGGCTTTTTGCCGTATGGGAGTCCAATGGCGCCTACAATACTGTAAGGATAAATGTCGGCGTCTATAATACTGTTTGTGTCAGAGCGGTTGTGGAGCACTGTTCCCGTAGGTGTACAGGGTATGGTCCCTGTACCGTGGTTTGACTCGTGTGCTGCTTTCTCCATTCGTCCCTGATCCCTTCCGAGCGGGCGTCCCCGATCAGATGGTCCCAGTCGGCTTCGGTTGCGCCAGTCAGAGAAGAGTGGTGAGCAGGGTTGTTACGTGCCCCGGTCGGAGAGATGCGGGGTCAGAGTCGGAAGTAGGGCTCGGGGCAGGCCTTTCGATAAGAGAGGCCGTTCGGAGGCGGCTGGAGCCCAAATCGAGTGCTCCGGTCGGAAAGGTGGGCCGAAGTAGCCGACGAGCAGGTGTTGCTCTTCTTGGGCCAGGCCTTCCGGTCGGTTGCTGGACCGCCCCTTTGCCCTGTTGTTTTTAGACTCTTGGGTTGAGCCTTGGCGTAGAAGCCGGTCCCCGAGGGACCCCGGGTTTATGAACCCGATAGGAGCCCCCGAGCCCTTGGGCGATTCGGGCAGAATTGTCCGGAGGATTTTTGTCTTGCCGACGGGTGCGCATAAGCGCACCCGTGGGTGTAGCCCCCGGGCGGTTCGGGCAGAACCGGCTGGGGGGTTTTTCCACGATGTCAGCGGGGGAGGTTTTTCTATTGTCCGGTGGGTGCACGCGAGCGCATCCACGGGTGTAGCCCCCAAGCCCTCGGGCGGTTCGGGCAGAACCGCCTGTGGTGTGTTTTTAGCGGGTGTGTGTGCGTGTGTTTTTTAGTCCGAGATGGGTTTTTGTTTAACCAAGGCGTCGTTGTACAGCCGTGGTGTTAGACGTGGGGATTGGATTGAGACAGAACTTACTGATCCCAGCGTCGGTGCGCGCCGTGAATCGGGTGAGAAGGTTAGTTCGGGACAAACCCTAGCATCGGTGCGCGCCACGGATGGAGATAGCTTGGCTCGGATGTTACAGAGCTCTCTGATCTTTGGCGTCGATGCGCGCCGTGGGATTGGTCGAGGCGGAGTCGTGAATGGACCTAGGCGTTGGTGCGCGCCGTGGATCAGAAGTTAGTTTAGTTAGTGAAGCCGTTACGTGAGTTCGGAGTCGCGGTCCCAGGTTTATTGGAGCACAGTCGGAAGTGAAGCCGTTTGAAGCCGTTACGCGAGTTCGGAGTCGCGGTCCTAGGTTTATTGGAGCGTAGTCGGAAGTGAAGCCGTTTGAAGCCGTTACGTGAGTTCGGAGTCGTGGTCCGAGGTTTATTGGAGCACAGTCGGAAGTGAAGCCGTTTTGAAGCCGAAGCGTAGTTAGTTGGTTAAAGATCGGATGAGGCGATGCTCGCAGATCCTGGCGTCGGTGCACGCCACGGGACCAGGCCAGTCAGAGTCGTGGATCTGGCGAGTTCGAGGTCGCTGTCCTTGGCGTTTTTCTTGAGCCCCCGAGCCCTATCGGGCCTTCGTGGGGGTCGATGTGAGTTATGTGCGTTACCCCATCCGGTTCCTCGCAACGAGAGGGGCTGAGTTTCATCGCTTGTCCCGATCGCTCGGGCTCGAAGACTAGCTCGGTGAGTTTGCTAACGGGTGTGATCGAGCGGAATCTGGGTCCGTCGTTTGTGACGGGGTCGGCATAGCCCTCTTGTGACATTCCACTACTCCTTTACCTGCAACCTGATAGATGCCTAGGTTATTCCGGAGACTGACTCGGGTGGCCTAACGGCCTCCCCTTCGATGGAGATTCTGTGGGCCTGGCGAGAGGTTCAGGATCGAACGAGAAGGTTGAGATGACCCAGTCTGCTGGACTGGGCTAGGGCCGCACGGTGCTCATCTACGGTTTTCTCCCCTAGCTCTATTGGTTGCTCATGTCGAATGAGGCAACCACCGCTTTCGTGATGCAACACGGAGCGTTCTGATGCATTTCACTGCACGTGCGATTCTTAGTTCCCGAGCCCCCGGGCGGTTCATGCCCTAACCGTCCAGGGGGTTCAGGCGTATGGAATGAAATGTGCGTATGGATGTATGAAATGATTTATAATGAAATAGAGGGGGTTTTGATAGTGTTTACCTTGACGACTGGAGTGACGGGGTTTGGAGAGCTCCAGTCGAAAATATTCGACCGGGACCCGTGCTCGTCGTTTGAGACGGAGTCGGCATGGCCTGTATGAGGCATCCCTTTGCTCCTTACCTGTCGCTTGGTGCCTATCCTGGGTGATTTGATCGACTCAGGGGGGTCCGATGGTCTCTCCTGGCAGAGATTTCGTTTCGGTTTTTCCCGGGCCTGGCCTAGGGAAGCGGGGAGCCGTCTGCGTGCGGTGGTGCTTCGGTTCTTGTGCCCGTCGTGCGGTAGTGGTTGATCATGCAGTTGTGGTGGGCCATGGCCAGGCCACGTCCCATCTGATCAGGAGTCATTCCGTCGAGCAGAGCACGTCTCATCGGTCAGGGCACGTCTTATCTGCATTAAATGGAAAAGAGAGATTTTCTCGCTCCGTCGTTCTGCCTTCCCCGATTAGGGCATCCTTTCCTAACCGCTGTTTCCTTTTCCTTAAGTAGGAGAAGTGAGGGGGGTTTTGTCCCGTTCTTTTGCCTGTTCCTCGTCTGCCGCCGCCTTTCTTTCTCTTGCCGTGAGCGTTCCTAAGAGCCGCGGTGCTTTCTAGAAAAGAAAGGGGAGAGAGCGAGGGAGGAGAGAAGGAACTCACCGATCCTTTTGCGATTCGGAGCGAAGATGTCGGACTGGAGGTTGTCCAACGTGAGGAAGTCGGTGCTGGAGGCTTTCGTCAAGAAGGGGTTTCTGCCACCGCAGGAGGTGGCGCACTAGAGGGTCCCAGGGGGGAGGAGTTCCCGCAACCTCGTCCTGATGAGGTGGTTTCTTTCCTTACCTTCCATGAGCGCAGGTTAGGGTACCCCGCGCACTGGTTCCTGCACGGGCTCCTTAATGAGTGGGGTCTGGAGGTGCAGCACCTTAATATGATAGGGGTGCCGCACATTGCCGGCTTTGTCACCGTGTGCGAGGCTTTCCTCGGGATGGAGCCGCACGTGAATTTCTTCCGGCGGCTCTTCTCCCCGAGAGCCTTGATGGTGGGGGACCCGGCCGAGACCGCGCTGGTGGGAGGTTTCACCCTGCAGAGGATGCCGAGCGTGGGAGATTTGTACCCCACGTAGTCCCCTTGTGACTCCAACCGGGGGTGGCACGGGGAGTGGTTTTACATCAGGAATCCGGCAGAGGTGCCGTTTTCGGCATTCACTGGCGGGAGGCCAAAGAAGCAGAAAAGTTGGTCATGGGGTTGCACCCGCACGGAGAGGCACAAGGTGCAGGTCATCGAGGAGGAGCTACGGAAGCTCATAAGGAGCGGCCTTGATGGGGTGCGGGTGTTCCACACCCTCTTCCGCCACCGGGTTGCGCCGTTGGTGGAGAGGACGCGGCCGATGTGGATGTGCGGTGGCCGGTCTGACCCGGACCGTGCGTCGTCGGAGGACCTGCCAGACGACGAGGTCTAGAGTCACCTTAGCCAGGTGCTGCAGCTGAGGCCTAAGGATACGGTTGTGGGGAAGCCCATACCGTTCAATGCCTTGGTTGTGTCCTAGCTGGTATGACCCCTTATTTTGTTCGTGTTTCTTCCTCTGTTTTTCTTGTTTCTTGATCCTGGGCCATCCGTTCCGTAGGGGCTTGAAAGGTACAAGTCCCGGCTGCACCTCCCTAAGGGACTGGAGGGCAGGGCCTAGTAGGCCGCCCAGAAGGAGGCGGCAGACGCCCAGAAGAAGAAGAGAACCAAGGAGGTTCGGCGGAAGGAAGAGAAGAAGAAGAAGGTCACCCGGCGCGTGAGGGCCAGGGAACATAGGAGCGACATCGAGTCGGAACTCACGTCGGACGATCCTACAGATGTGGATGACATGGTCTTCTCTGATGAGGAGGAGAGTCAGGAGGTCGTTGTGACCTCGGTGGAGCGTCGTGGCCCTGCGACGACGTCCGCGGGTGACGAACAGAAGGCCACACGGCGCGCGGCGGTTCCTGCATCGAGGAAGCGCGCACCAAGCACGGACGTTGTTGGCGAGCGGGTGGCGAAGCAGACGCGGTCACCGCGCCCCTCAACAACGTCGCTGGTTCCGTCCCTGCCTATTGTGGATGTGGCGGAACAAGACGGGCGGTCCGAGGAGCGGACTGGCACCCGTTCGTCGCCGGGGTCGGTGACGGTGCGCGACTTGCAGCCAGGGACGACTCTGCCCGCTGCGGACGCAGTCGAGCAAGCCGGTCGGTTCGAGGAGCAGACCGATGCCCGTGCGCCGCGTGACTTGCAGTCGGTGGACGTTCCGCCAGTTGCTCCGGTCGGGGATTCCCGAGCCGGGGGGTCGTGGCAACCCGCTGGTCGAGTAGGAGCCGGTTGGAACGGCTTCGCCCCCGGCTAAAGTAAGGGAGCGCGGGTCACAGTCTGGGAGCGGTCCTCGTCGTGCAGGCCTGTCGACGTTGGGATCTGCCTTCAGAGTTGTGCTGCTCGCCTCCCGGTACATCTCTCTCTGTTCCCTTTCGGTCCTTTGCCGGCTGAGTTTTTGTTGGAGTGTGACTTACCCGTACCTTCCGCCAGTGGCCTGGGGATGCTGGGGCTGAGCATCGCACTAACTCCAGTATAGGAGACCTGGAAGCCCATACTACAGCGTGTTGTAGTGAGCGAAGGGGGCAGCAGGGTGGCGGCGGCAAAGCCTTCCCTCCTAGGTGTGGTGCCCCCCGGGGCGGCTGCTGATAAGGTGGTAGTGGCAGCGTCGGTGTTGGCGGCGATCCTAGTGCCGATAGCGGGGGTTACATCGGAGGTAACTCTCGCAGCCCCTCCTCTGCCAGTCGCGGTGGAAGAGACGAGGGAGGGTGAGCTCCCTATCTCACCGGGTGGAGGGACGCACGGCTTGTCCTTGCCATCGGAGCCGGAGGCGCCAGGGGGAAGGGCGACCGGGATGGAGTTGGGACGCTCGGTGGCGTCCCATGCGAATGAGGTGGTGGAGATCCTGTTTGACGACAAGGCGGATATCGCGGTGGGGCCGCCGGTGTCGCCGTGGGAGCTGGCGGTGGTCCAGTCGGAGGCTGGGCCCTCCGGTGGTTTGCCAGAGGGTGACCTAGAGTGGCTCTGCCCTGAGGACCCATCAAAGGCGCGGTTTGTCCTCCGGGATTCCTAGGAGTGTTAGCTCTAGGATATCTTTGGGGGGGGGGCAAGGGCATGCCGCGGTGTTCGAACTCACCAAGCTGTCCGTGAGGCTCGAGAACACCCAGAAGCAAGCTCAGTTCGCTTGGCAGTTGTTTGAGGTCGACCTGCAGCTTGCTATAGAGGTGAGTTTCTGGTACTTGTCCTTGCCCTTTGAATCTTTCGTCTGTTGTTTTTAGCATGCTTGTTTTTCACAGGAAATAATGAAGATGTTGTCCCGCAAGTCTTACTTCCTCCAGACGAAACACGCCCGGATGGCCGAGCTTGAGAGTCGAGCGGAGTCCGCTTGTCATGAGTACCAGGTCCAGGCGACTGAGGCGGCCGCGACGTGGGCAGAGGGGCAGTGTGCGGTGGAGCGGGCGGCTGCTACCGAGCAAGGGCTCGAGGTGGCGAAGGTCCGCCAGGAGGAGACTGAGGCGGGGCTGCGGGCATCCCTGGCGAACATCGAGGTGGTGCTTCAAGAGGCCTTGGTGGCCCTTGAGCCAGAGCGGGCCGCCCTAGAGTCGGCATAGAAGGCCCTGGAGGCGGAGCAGAGGGCCCGGTCGGAGGCGGATCAGGAGGTGCTCATGCTCTGGGGCCCGGTGATTGGGTCAGAGGACGCGAGTGCCCGGCTGAGCGAGCAGGTGGCTCGGCAGGCAGAGGATCTCTCCACCCTTGAGGCCTCTCGCATTGGTGCGTACCTTTTTTGTTTTCTCATGGTGTTGATTTTTCCCTCAGCCTATTTCTGAGCTTGTCGCCCTTCTTCTAGAGCTGGGTGAAAAGGTGAAGGCGCTGGAGCGAGACCTAGAGACGACCAAGGCGAGCTTCAGCCAGAATGCCGAGGAGCTGGCCAAGTCCCGTGAAGAGCGATGTGCTCTCGAAGGGGATCTTGACCAGATCCACAACGTTGTCCGGCTCGTCATCTTGGAAGTCTTCGAGTCGGCGCCAAGTACCAGCGCGCCCGTGGTCCAGCTGGGGGAGGTTTCGGATGCGGTTCGGGACCTTGTCAGGAGCGGGCTGTTCTACAGAGTGTCGGGGGTGCTTACCTCGGTGGCAACGCACCACCCGAACCTTGACTTCGCCGCTATCTGTAGTGGGTATACTGAAGGTCTGAGCATGGAGGACATCCAATCAATCGGGGAGAGCTTGCTGCCGCACGCGCGGTCGGTGTCAGAGCAAGTCTCCGCCGAGTGGGTGATGGAGGTTCGCTGTGAAGACATGGCCCGAAGCATGCGTGGAGAGGATGCTTCCGAGCCTGCGGATAGCCCGGAGCCTGGTTTGGGGGGGAATGTCGCCTCGGCCTCGACCGAGCCGAACGTCGTGCCACCGGGGAGTGAGCAGCCTGCGCCTTCGTCGGTTGCGCCGCCAGCAGACGCCGCCGGGTCGGTTTAATAGCTTGCAGAATATAAGTAGTTAGTAAACGTAAAAAGTTTAAGTTTGTGGGGGAGCCCCTATGTAAAATGTTCGTGTGTGTTTTATTGACTACAATCAGTTTTTGTTTTTGTGATGGAGTTGCTCCATTTGGGGAAGCCTTCACTTTCGTTCCTTAGTTTTCCCTTAGCATAATTTTGTTTTCTATTTCTTTCTTTCTCATACCTGCCCGTTTGTCCCGTAGGCTGCAACCTTGTGAGCCTGGGGTGTGGCCCGCGAGGCTCAGCTACTCGTAACCGTAGGAAAAGGCGGGGTGCGATCAGTCGGAATGTTTTAAAGCAAAGCTACGTAAGGCAAATCAAAAGAATGAACTGCCCTTCTATTCGGGTAGGAAGGAGTTTTCTCCATATGAAAGTAAAAGAGTACTCAAAGTAAAAACAAAATAGAGGGGTAGTAGAGCCCCCTAGTGGAGCCCCCGAGCGCCCTGAGCCAAAAAGTGTTCGGGTCAGGGTGCTTTTACAGGAGCGTATGCTAACTAAATAATGGTAAGATTGAAACTTTAGGGAAAAACGACATAGCTATTCCCAGGCATTCGGAGAGAGCGTCATCGTTGTTTCTCCTTCAGTCGGTAGTCGTCCGGTCGGATCACTTCATCCTTCAGTCATCTGGATCCTTGCCCGCTACACCTCTTTCTTTGTTTGCTACCTCTCTACCTTTTTCTTTCCTTGGCCTGCTAGTCTACCTCAGCAGGCGCTTGAGGAGCTGGCAGTCCTTGTAGAGATGGTTGATGGGATAGTTGTGGTTGGTGCACGGGCTCTCCATGAGCTCATGAAAGTGGCCCAGAGGGTCTTGCTGGGGCTGAGTGCCTGCATAATCCGCCGCAGTGACCAACGCGGAGTTGGCTGGTCGGCGGCGATCCTTTCTCTTCTTTTTTCCCCTCTGCGAGGAGGGGCCCCCGTCTTGATCCTGGCGTTTGACCTTACCTTTGCCGTGGCCCCCGTTGAAGCGCGGTGAGAACAGCGCTTGCTGGGGGAGTTGGGCAAAGGTTGGTGGTCCCGGGCCATCAGTGCTGGGACTCCGGTCTCCGCTGCACGTGCCTTGGTTTGGTCCGAGCCGTGCGTAGATAGGCGGTTGGTGCGGAGCGGTCATCAGGTTAAGACGAGGTGCCATTGTGGCCTCGTGTGCCACGCTCAGCGGCTGTTGCGGTGATAGGGTGTAGTGCCCCATCTATTGCGTCCCTGTTCCCCGAACGGGGAGCGAGGTCGTGAGTCGGCGTCGTGATACGGAGCACTCCGCTTGCTGAACAGCAGCGGTCTCCACCTGTGCCCGAAGGTTCCGGTGGATTGCCTATTCGCGAGGGTCGTTCGGCTCGGACAGGCTGCGCAGGAGCATTGCCGCGGCGGCAATGTTCGGACTGGCCCGAGTGAACTGTAGGGGATCGGTCCCCCTAACTGGGGTGTTGCGCTGGACCTGACGGGCGTGACCCCGAGCGCCGTTTGCTGGTCTATGCGCATGGGGCACAGTGTGGTGCGCCAAGCGTGCTGGCACGATCGGTGGCTGATGCGGCCACTGTCGTCGTAGATCCTCCCCGTGCTCTCGTGTGAGCTCGGGGGCCTCCGCATGAGGGCCTGGGGGGCATGAGTCCATGAGCACTCGTTGCCCCTAGCGGCTGTTCCAGAGCATCCGTCATGGCGCACTCTCGGGACGGACGGTGGCTGGGTGCCACATCGCCGATGCTGGAGCTGTCACTCCCGACGTCGTCATCCATGATGTCGAGGAAACAGGTGGGACCATAGCTCACCATCCCCACGAACTCAGACATGAGAGGGGGCGGCGCCATAATCTTTTGGAGCCCCCGGGCATACGCGTCCACGGGAGACACGAGGCCACAGGGGAACTGGTAGTACGGTGGCCGCGACGGGGACAACGGCAGCCCTCCGGGTATTTGGCAGAAGATAGAATGTAGTAAGTAAAGAATGGCATGTATATTACTCACAGCGGGGTTTGAGCAGAGAGTTTGCTCGGAATGAAGCGCAGATGCCGCGCCGTTGAGGTCGTGCGTCTCGGAGTCGATGGAGGACGTCTCTCCGATGGGTGCCAGGTTGCGAGCCTCCTCGCGGAGGTGGAGTACGCCGAGCCGGTCGGCGATGAAGTCTAGGCTTCTGAAGAGGAAGGCCTGGGATGGCTCGAAAATGGGTGGAACCCGCATCCCCACAGGCGAGAGTGCGGGATACTCCAGCGAGAAGAACCCGAATCGTATCGCCCGAGCCCGCCACGACGGGGGTGGTGAAAAAATGGGCCATCCGATGACCAAAAAGTGTTGAACGTATAGCGTCTTCCCCACGGACGGCGCCAACTATCGGTACAGAAAGTGACCAACTAGTGAATGTTTGTAGTTTTGCCTTACGTTGTGATCGGAGGTAGCCTAGCACACAATGACACAGGATTTATACTAGTTCAGGCAACATGCCCTACGTCCAGTTTAGGTCGGTCAGTGACTTTATTCCTGAGCCCAGGTGCTCGAAGTCTGTAGTGGGGTTACAAATGAGAAGGAGAAAGATGGGGGGTACCAGAGGACCGGTCGGCTCCAGTCGGAAGGGCCGAGAGCGACGGGAACTCCGCTATGAGCTAAGTGTTCAAGCGTGTGCTTGAGATCTAAACCTGGCGGTTCTATGGTTGTGAGCTATTGGACTAATGAATCTAAAGGAACTGAGCTTGGATGATTCGGTCGTTTTTCCTGTTGGAGGGAGTGCATCCCCTTTTATAGATGAAGGGGATGGCTTTACTGGTGAGAGGGAGAGGGTACGGATGCTTTTAAGCCTTGTTGCCCACGATGATGAGGAGTGGATAATGGTAGGCGCCCACAACATTGTTGATGTCACTGTAGAATGTCAGGTGCACGTGGGAGGTTGCGTTGTCTTCTTCAGGAAGGGTTGACGTCGGTACCTACAAAATACTGCTTGCCCAGAGGCATGCGAGGAGTCTCACCACATTTATCGGGCATGGTGAATCTCGGTGCCTACAACACTATTGATGCCCAGAGGCATGTGTGGGCCTTTTTGCTGTACGGGAGTCCAATGGCGCCTACAATACTGTGGGGATAAATGTCGGCGCCTACAATACTCTTTGTGTCAGGGCAGTTGTGGAGCACTGTTCCTGCAGGTGTACAGGGTATGGTCCCTGTACCGTGGTTTGATTCGTGTGCTGCTTTCTCCGTTCGTCCCTAGTCCCTTCCAAGCGGGCGTCCCCGGTCAGATGGTCCTAGTCGGCTTCGGTTGCGCCAGTCGGAGAAGAGCGGTGAGCATGGTTGTTACGTGCCCCGGTCGGAGAGACGTGGGGTCGGAGTCGGAAGTAGGGCTCGGGGCAGGCCTTCCGATTGGAGAGGCCGTCCGGAGGCGGCTGGAGCCCAAATCGAATGATCTTCTTGGGCTAGGCCTTCCGGTCAGTTGCTGGATCGCCCCTTTGCCCTGTTGTTTTTAGACTTTTGGGTCGAGCCTTGGCGTAGAAGCTGGTCCCCAAGGGACCCCGGGTTTATGAACCTGACAGGTACTATCCTGCAGGTGTACAGGGCACGGTCCTTGGTATTGCGGTTGACTTGAGTGCCCTGCCTTACTTTCTCCATCTGTTTCCTGGTCCTTATCGAGCGGTCATCCTCGGTCGGTTGGTCTCAGTCGGCTCTGATTGCGCCAGTCGGAGAGGAGCTGTAAGCAGGGGTTCGGCGCATTCCTTGGTCGAAGAAGCAGGTTGGAGTCAGAAGTGGTGCTTTGGCCAGGCGTTCTGGTTGGAGAGGCCATCCAGAGGCGGGCTAGAGTCGTAAACGATCGCTATTTTTCTTCCAGTCAGAGAGGCGGGCCAGAGTCAGAAGCGGGCGTCGTTCCTCCTCGGCCAGGCCTTCTGGTTGGAGATTTGGATCGCCATTCTGGCCTGTCATTTAGGATTTTGGGCTGGCCTAGGAGTTGTGCATCGTTCACAATGTTGCCTGCTGGGCCGAGCCTTTGCTGGGAAGCCGGTCCATGAGGGACCCCAGGTTTATGAACCCGATAAATCACCACACAAATTTTCATTAACATGACAATCATAGGTGAGACTTCAATGATATGGATGGCCATAGTTCTCACTTGATGACTCGTGGTGAATTAGAGCTCTTATGATCATCCAAGATCCATATTAGGTTCCTAGTTCTTTCTTTACCTAAAACAACTGACAGAGAGAGCAAAAGGTAAAATTTATAAAAATTTACAAATTATGAACTAGGTGATACCACTCTTTGTCGACAAGATCCTGGGTGATTAATGGAATGGATCACGTGCACTTGAGCTATAGAGAGGGAAATAGCAATGAAAGCCCACTCTTCAATTTTTTTCTCCAACTCATTCAAATCCAGTTCCACTAAAGAATTAGGGCATCCGACACTAAACCAGGAGCATTTGATTTATAAACACCAAGACCTCCTAGAATAACCTTTGGAGCACCCAAAGATTCTATTGGAACCATCCATCCTCCTTTGATGTTCTTCTTTTTCAATGTGTGTGAGACTACTCAACATTAACTTTGAAAGAAACCATTAGTCCCATAAGATATAGGCTAAACTCTTCCTCAATTTGTGCATACAATAGTACACAAAGTACACTCATGCATATCAATAACATAAGGTCAAGGGAGAAGTTTACACTATATTCCAACTGACTCAAACTCCTTCAAGCTGCTTGCAGTCCAATTAGTTTCAGCTGGTTCAGTTGCTTCCAATTGATTTTAAAAAGTTTAAACTGATTGTAGCTCATTGCTGCTACTTGTAACTGTAGAAGTCAACTAGTTTCATCTAGTTTCAATTGATCTTAGTTGCTGTTTCTGAAAGCCTATAACTGATTTCTTCTATCAATCGGTTGTAATTACTTGCTGCTTCTTGTATTTTGATTGCAACTCTTTTGGACCCTTGTGTGAGTCTTTCTCTTTCATTGCAACTCCTTTAGACCAAACTGATGCTTATTATTTTTTACTGATTCTTTATGACCAACTTAAGAGCCAACTTAATCTTGTTGTTACAATGCAATCCAATTCAGTGCAGTGAGTTTTTAGATTCTGTCTTCCTTTGAGAAAAAATTATATCTCTCAGAAAACTAGTCCAATATACATGAAATTTGGTAGAGATGTGTATCCATGAGTCCTCTAACTACTATAAAAATTTTAGCTCATTTGGACTCCATTTGATTAGCCAAATCAAATTTCTATCAAAACTGCTACAGTCTAAAAACAGCATTGCTGAAGCTGACAGAATTCAACTCACAACTGATGTTCTTCTCAATCAATCTTCAAGAATATTATACAACAACAAGTATTAGATGTGTGTGCATTCTCACAAAGTTTCAGGTCAATTCATCAGTATTTGAACTTCCAAATCCATGCTTGAAGGCAGCCAACTTAGAATTCTAATTTTTTGGACAGATTTGATAATTTCTAATTCTTCTCTTCTTCTTGTCCAATCATCGCCAACCACCTCTACAAATGCTTACTGTAGTAGTAGCGAGGGAAAAAGTTACTTGCCCAATGGCAATGATGCATATCCAATGAAGCCATATGACTACTACTAGCAGTATATATATATATATATATATATATATATATATATATATATATATATATATATATATATATATATATATATATATATATATATATATATATATATATATATATATATATATATATATATAAAGACTAAAGATAGTCCACAGAAACCCGTTTATGAACTTATCGAACCGATTTTTTATAATAAAAAACTAAGTGTGGCTATCATATTCTCAAAAGATGGCGTCATGCACCACTGATTTATACCAGTAAACACGTTCACGCTATTGATTATGGACTATGCAAAAGCTTAGTCCTGTTGAGTATGGAGCAGATCAGAGCTACTGCTGATGTACCATCCAGTCTTATTTTGAAGCGGTGTTGCGGAAAATTACCAAGTCACACAGACGCACGAGAAGTTTAATTTCCACTCGGGGAAATGCGATAGGTAGATAGCTAGAGAAGTCAAAGACGATGTTCTCTGAACTGAGAAACGGTAGAGTAGAGACTGCCCTAGCTGGTACTACAAAAGAGTACGTAGTACTTTGCGAGCTAGTAGATTCTTCGAGATGATGCATGCATTGCATACCTTCTTCTTATTCGGCACTTCTGTCCTTTTGTTAAGAAGGGAACCCTAGATCCTTATCTATCTGTCAGAACCAACTACGTTTATTAAAATTGCGGCGGCGTCCATGTTGTCTATGAATTTGATACCTTACTGACGATAGTTGGTACGATCGATTAATTGATATACGTACTTTGATAATATTTAACAGGTTCGCTCAGCATAATCCAAGCTGATCACATGGTAATCTTGTGATGAAGATTTGTGGAAAGCAATGGACCACTCGGCGAGTACATGCACTGTACCTAGAGTGGCTCGTTCAACACTCGCGTGGTGGATGTGGGTACGTAGAAATGCTATTTATTTTTCTTTCAGAAAACATACATGATGCATCTAAGTAGAAATGTAGAATGTTTGAATCGAAAAAAGAAATGTAGAATGTTCGGCGTGGCAAAAATGTGATGGACCGTGGACGTTCAGCCAACTGGGGCTGCGTAGATAAACTAGAGCCAAAGACACAAACACTTTGCATAAACAAGAGGCAAAATGGCAAACGGACACACCCTAGCCGTAGCCGGCGGCGAGCCAGGGCTGCTAATCCTCACTTACCTCTGATTTTTTTTTTTTACCGAGCAGGCAACAGCCACATGCGACTGCCGAACTAAACAGAACAAGGGTTGACTCCCAAGAACGACAACGCCTTTTTTTTTGCATCATGAAGCCGTATAATCGATCCGAATTTACGAAGCAAGTAAGCATACAAATAGAACCAAGATTAATCCAGTAGGAAGCATCTTACTAATACAATCCTCAAAGAAAAAACAATGAAAACGAAAACTATCTGAGGTTGTGTACATGAGTTTTTGATTCCAATTTGATCTAGATGCAATTACCCAAAACCGAAAAACCCAATTAAATGAAACTAAAATTTTTGGTTTTAAATTAGGTTTTCAATAGTAGCTAACTGATTTTTTTATAGTTATTACTTTGGTTTCATACCGGTTAACCATGTCACTCAGAAGAACCGAAGTGTGCCCAACAAGACGATATATAGCCCAAACCTAATGGAGAAAATAAAACCTAAATATCATTGGTTCATATTCTAGAACCAACCCCCTCCCCCCCCCCCACTCCATGAGCCCTCGAGCAAGCAACAACACCTAACCCTCAAACCTACTATGAGCGGGTGTAACTGATTTTTTTTATAGTTATTACTTTGATTTCATGCCGGTTAACCATGTCACTTGAAGAACCAAGTGTGCACAACAAGACGATATATAGCCCAGACCTATCCACAAGCCCTCGAGCAGCAACAACCTAACCCCTCAAACCTAGTATGAGCAGGTGCCCAATGGGTGTTTCTCCCGCACCACTCTGATGGCTAGCGGTAGTAACACTTGGTGGGGAGTCTATAGCCCTGCTTAGATATTACTTTATGTTATTTTTTACAATAACAAATTAATAAGGGGTAAAAATGCAAAATTCATAATTATTTTTAGATAACCTTTAATAATTATATGATGGATAAGTTTGATCTAGACTTAAGGGGATAATTTGTGCACATTTAGTGAGTTATTTCCTAACTTTACATAATGGCAACGCTGACTTGTTTGTATCCATATTCAAGGTTACTTTAGTTCAATTTATACAATGGTTGAGGTGGATAATTTAGAAACAAATTATATCCAATGACTATCATTGTCAGTCTACACACAGTTAGATGGTGTGATATTTAAATTCATTTTCTAGAAATTTCTTCGATTGCCCTTTTTTAGACTTTTTTCTCTTTTCTGGAACTAACCCATGAACCTGTGCTCCTGCACATCTAGAATATTGCATTTATATGAATACTAAAAGTTCAGTGGATAAATTTGGTACGTACAAATAATTAATTTTGTTTGTATTCATTTGCTAGCACAATGTATATTTAAAATTTTCTATATTCTCTATCTAGTTATGATATATTTGTCAATTACTATGTATGTGTTTTTATCGTTGCATTGCACCTTAGTAGTTTCTTAATATGTATTTACTTGAAACCTAACATAAACTATAACTGCTATTGTTGTATTCCTTCTGTAGTTCTGTGACATCAGGAATCGATATTATGGCTTCCAAATTTTGATCTTATTCGATGCCATATTTTTTTTTATTCACGTGTTAAGTTGAAATGGTGCCTATCTTATCTTTTTTCCCCTAAATTTTCCACTTATACTTTATTGAAAAATATGTTCTAAGTCCTAGATTATATCTTAGTTACTACAATGACATAAATAGTCACTTCGACCTGCACTAAGGCACTGGTAGTATTGGTCTATGAAAAATAGAGTGTTTATAATTAAACTGCCCAAATTGGTATGTTAAAATATAAAAAATATTTAAAGTAACCACTTACAAATATTATTGTGATAGAGTTTTAATATATTTTAGAATGTTTTTAGTGTCACTAGTATATGCATGTTAAGGGAATATTTTTTCATGACCGATAAAACTATATAAAAATATATATATTTATTACTAATATATGCATGTGTACTTGTTATACTAGTATATTTAATTCAAATGTAGAACTATAGAACTAGGTAATTTGGAATCATATATGATGTACTTGATGGTTATTTACTTCTTTTTCATCGCAGATTATATATTGGTGGTTTAGACGTAAATTTGGTGTGGCTCCCGTTTGTGGTCTTTGGATCGGAGCCGGAGCCCCTCCGACATAGTTCGTTTTGCCACTCCACCTCTATATCTCAAAATGGCTTCAGCTCCGACTCCATCTCTATATCTTAAAAGTTAAAATAGCTTCGGCTCCGACTCCATGTATTTAGCACCAAAAGCGCTTCTCTTGGCGGACTCGTTTGGTGTGGCTCCACCCGCTCCGGTGTGAGAGCCACACCAGATGTGAGTAATTTAGATGTAAATACAATGATGTCTATGTAGTAACTTGTGTTTTAGTCCTTTCTTGTTCTCGTTTCTTCTTTGAGTTGGTTTCTATTCATTTAGTCCAGTATTTGGAGAAAAGACAGCAAATTTGCAGCTAGCTATGACCAGTGGAAAATCAACGGTCAGAGCTCGAAACTGTAATGCCTATCCCCAAATTGGGAACGATCCAACAGACAGACGCAGTTTTCCTCCGGTACGGTCAAGCGGCTTGAATCTTGATCATGTCTTCACAAAAGGTTGGAAAACACGGTTGCACTCGCACTAGTAGCCATCTGAAACCACCATACGTTCCTCGTCCCATTCGCCGCGAATTAAACTAGGCACCCGAGACACTTCCAGCCGCTTTCCTGGTCTGTATACAATTCCTCGCCGCCGGCCGCCGCGCGGTGCTCGGTACGGAGCACTCACTATACGTAGCCGCCGGCGCGGTCGTCGCGCGGTCCCCCGGCCCCCGCGCCCACCGCCCAATCCGCAGCGTCCAGCGGCCTCATCGCACTCGCAACTCGCAAGCGATCGAAAGCGGCAAGCAGCCAGCGACCAATTAAAAACACAAAGGTTTCTGGCCCATCCCAAGCTAGTATACGTATACTCCGTAGAATAATATACGGGCTAGAACCAAAGGTTTCCGCTCGTGCGCGACCTTGACCTGATCCAAAGTTCCACTTCCGCGTGCTCGATCGGCTCTTGGCTACAGCTTGCTGCATTGACCCGTTCAAGTTTTTTTTTTTTGACTCGGAACGCTCGGAACGCTGGGACCCGTCCTGCTAGTACATACGATCCCAGCCATGTACGAACGACGCGACTTCCCAGACTTCTGATCCAGTAGTAGTAATAGGAACTACCAACCCGTGTTGTTCCGTTCTTCATCCCAGCTGCGCCTATAAATACTCACTCGTGCATCGACCTCGCCACACCGCATCACAGAGCGCAACAGCCAGAGACAAGCAAACAAACCAAGCCTTTACGATCTGAATCGATCTAGAGCTAGCATCTCCTCGATCCCCCGAACTTTGTAGTAGTTGCTGTCCGCGCGTGCCTTTGAGGTCGAGGTAATGGCGCCCGTGTATGCTGCTGCGGACCACGGCACCAACGGCTCCGGCCTGACCCTGAACCCGGCGGCGGTGGCGCAGCGGGCACTCAGCCTCGTCGGCGCGTCCACGCCGCTGTCGTCGTCCACGCCGCCGGCGTACGGGAACGTCGTTACCGTGCTGAGCATCGACGGCGGCGGCGTGCGCGGGATCATTCCCGGCACCATCCTCGGCTTCCTCGAGGAGAAGCTGCAGGAGTTCGACGAGCGACCGGACGCGAGGCTCGCGGATTACTTCGACGTGATCGCCGGGACGAGCACGGGCGGGCTGGTGACCGCCATGCTCACGGCGCCCAACAAGGACGGCCGTCCGTTGTTTGCCGCCAAGGACATCAACGACTTCTACCTCCAGCACTGCCCCAAGATCTTCCCACCCAACAGCAGCGGCGGTCCTCTGGGGTTGTTCAAGAAGTTGTCGGGCCCCAAGTACGACGGCAAGTACCTCCACTCCATCGTCCGGGAGCTCCTCGGCGAGACGAGGGTGAGCCAGGCGCTTCAGAACATCGTCATCCCGACCTTCGACATCAAGCTCTTGCAGCCCACCGTCTTCTCCAAATACGATGTACGTCCATGCACGAGTTAGAGACACTTGATAATAATGGATATGCGCTGAATGTGCAATCTCGCTGCATGGTTGAACCTTTCGCTGTGCTAACGCTCCGGTGATTCACGCAGGCCATTAACGATGTCTCCAAGGACGCTCTGCTCTCGGACGTGTGCATCAGCACGTCTGCCGCGCCGACCTACCTCCCAGGGCACCAGTTCGAGACCAAGGACAAGGACGGCAAGCCCCGGGCCTTCAACCTCATCGACGGAGGCGTCGCAGCAAACAATCCGGTGAGTGACTGATTTGATTGACCACACAACTAACGTGCTAACGGCGACAAACACGAGGTGACGAGTAACACTTAGCTAGTACTAGCTAGATAAGAAAATGTGCACCAAACTTGACAAGTTTCGCAGTGTACTGTCAACGGCATGTAGTAGAAACAAGTGGATTACCAACCGTTTAATGTTGAGTTGACTTCTCTATGAACTGTTATCGATAGAGGCTGACGAAACTTGACAAATCTTGCAGACGCTGCTGGCGATGACGGACGTGAGCAAGCAGATCCTCCTGGGCAACCAGGACTTCTTCCCGATCAAGCCATCGGACTACGGCAAGTTCATGGTGCTGTCGCTGGGCACCGGCTCCGCCAAGGTGGAGGAGAAGTTCGACGCCGTGCAGTCCAGCAAGTGGGGGCTCCTGGGGTGGCTCAGCAACAAGGACACCACGCCGATCATCGACAGCTTCAGCCAGGCCAGCGCCGACCTCGTCGACATCCACGCCTCCGTGCTCTTCCAGGCGCTGCACTCGGAGAGGCAGTACCTCCGGATCCAGGACGACGAGCTCACGGGGGAAACGTCGTCCGTCGACGTGTCCACCGTGGAGAACCTGAACCGCCTCGTCGGCGTCGGCAAGGGGCTGCTGAAGAAGCCGGCGTGCAAGGTGAACATCGAGACGGGCAAGAACGAGCCCGACGCCCACAGAGGCACCAATGAGGATGAACTCGTCCGTTTCGCCAAGATGCTGGTGCGGGAGCGCCGGGCCAGGATCCAGAAAAAGGCAACGACAACACACTCTAAACATGGAGATATAGAGCCATAGAGGCCGGATATATAGTCGTGTCAAATATGTGTACAAACTAGAAAGTGTACAACATGATAGCCTAATAAGCCCCATGTGTTCTGCAATCCATTCGTTTATTCTCATGTTCTGTGTATCCACTTCAGTTAGTTCTCTTCCAAAGTGTCTACCCTCTCGTGGTGCACAACGTACAGCTTGTATAATTTGCCCATTTACACAGTACTCCAGCACGGACTATCTTATTTATATGAGCTCTTTTACGGTGGTTGATGGTAGTATCAGGTACTTTTGAGTACCTATAAGCGGTTAAACCTCTGATTTATTCTGATCGTCTGATGTGTGTAAAATATTTTACTAATTAATTTTATTTAGTTAAGAGGCATGGCTAGTACCCGGATGTCTGGACGCTAGCCCGTTGTCCGGACGCCCGCGCCACTGCCCCCTTCTCGCGTCCCGCGCCTGCCCACCCGCGCCACTGGGGACCCCCTCCGCCTTCCCACGTCTGACACCGAGGCGAGACAACAGAAAGGCGAGGAGGGAGATGCAACACTCGATATAGTTTTGAAACATCCAGATGCAACAATTGCAACATACGTCTGAAAACAAATGAAACATTTGAAACATGTGTTCTGAAACACTTGCAAAACACCTGAAAAAGCACTTGAAACCACTGTAAACATACGCAACATCCAGATAAAACACTTGCATCATATGTGTGAAAACCTATGCAACATCTAGATAAACACATTTGCAACATACATCGGAAAAAAAACATATGAAACATTAAGAACAGGGGCTTGCAACATACGTGTACAACATGTGCAACATCCTGATCTACTTTTGCAACATCCGTATGAAACACTTGCAATAACAGACGCTTACAACATGCGGTTTCAGCGAAACATCTCATTGATGCTTGGAGAATGGAACGGCATGTGGAGTTCACCGAGGCAGCGGCCCGGCGATAAAGCGGCTCGGTGGTGGCTGCGCGACAGGTAGGTAGGCAACGCGCCGGGCAGGGAGGCAATCGCAAGTAGCGAGCACCGCGACTTGCAGGTATGCGCTTAGTAGGGCCAGCATACCACGCCACCGTGACTCGTAGGCAGACGCGCACCGAAATCAGGAGAGGGCAGCCGCGCGCCGCATCTGGTAGGGTTGGTAGTCGAGCGCCGCTTGAGAGAGCAGAGCCAAGCGCGCTGCGTGCGGGAGCGAAGCGAAACGGAGCGGAGCGAGGCGTGCGGGAGTTGATTTTGTTTTTTTAATAGGTGAGTGGCGCATGCGGCAGTGAGTGAAGCAAGGCGTCCGGCCTTCCGGACGTTTTAATGGTAGCATTATATTACTGTTAGTTAAGATTAATAAGGTTTGTTCCTGTTCGCTTGGAACAACCCCTCCGCTTGCCGTAAAGAATTTTGTGTAGCCTGTGTATAAACCGCATTTGCTGCATACAGAGTCTCAGCGTATGACACGCCGATGCCTAACACATCACACGTACACGAGGACATCGGTTTGTACCACGCTCAGGTTCACCAGCCCTTCAGGCTTCGGCTCCTACGCAACGAGGCACACAACATACTGTGTGCTCGGCTTAGGTCAAGTACATTGGTATTGTCTCGTAGATAGTTTCATGCACTGCCACGTAATTATGAGATGACTTAAGAGGTAACACGTACAATAGATTGTCTTTTAAGTTGCCTCATAGTAATTCATAGTAATTTATGATACATCAATGCAAAGAAATGTTTGTGAGTTGCATGACAACAAACACTTGTACAACGGTGTATAAGTTGCCTTGTAGTCTTAAATTTGAGCTTATAAGGTGGTTGCTTCGCAAAACAACCACCTCGTTCTCTTACCTCCCTCTATCTTCCCTGTCACAAAAAAATCCGGTGGCGCTGCATGAGACAAGCTATGAAACTACTTATATGTACCAATGTACTTGACCTAGGCTCGTGTGCTGCCACCTCCGCCGTCACATCTGCTCCCGTTGCCACCGCCGCCGCATCCGCTCCCGTCGCGTACGTTGTTTGGAGCAGTTTATGGATCCATCTTGTTTAGTCCTCTGCGACTACCTCCTTTGCCGCCTCCTCTACTTCCCTCTCGTGGCCTCTTCTCTCCTTCATCACCGGACGTAGAGTTCCCGTTCCAGGGTTCAATTTGGTTAGATTCCACATGTTAGTTGATGGATTTCTGAAGTTTTGTTTCAACCTGCAGTTTACTTAACTGAATCGTAGTGATTCAGTCTCTATGCAGCTGTTCTAATAACAGTAAGATTGATTCAGTCTCAAATCTCAATCCAAAGAAGAATCGGCCTGCCCTAAATTGAAGATTGGTGATGCAGATAATGGATAGTACTAGTAGTCAGGTTCTTTACACAGGGAGCAACTCTTTGAAGGTCGTTGCTGATGGCATTTTATCTGCATACAGAGAGGTTTGCATGGTGCTTAGAAGTTAGTACCAAAAAACTTGTTCACTTATGCGTAAAAATAGGCAGAATCGAATGAACCATATGGTGCAAAATAGAGATAGATTTCTAGTGATAGGATCAGTGTTGATGACTCTTGTGTCAAATGACCTATCTGTAAATGGTCTGACAATGATTAATGTACAATGTAATTTTTTTGAATGTGAAATACATATACCATGTTGGATGGTTTTGAAGTCTGGATTGTGAAGTTTGGAATTGTGAAATAAATGCAAGACTGACATTATTGATACACATAGAGTTCTAAGCTGTGACATTACGGAGTCGCCGAGGTGGGGGTGGAAGGAAGAAGAAAGAGGAGTCACCGTAATCGGTGTGGTTGGATGGAAGAACAGAGACATCAGGACTATAATACTCCAATCATTATCTTTGTAATCAAAGTTATTAGGATCGGACCGGAGATCGAACTGGTCAACCTTTCGGTTCACGGTTTGATGGGTTCAAACCATTAAACCACCGGGTAAATAAGGTATAAATAAACTTAAATATATCACTCAAACAACAACATGGCCTAGTCGTTGATTTCTCTCCTCCAAGACTAGTAGGTTGCTAGGATCAAACCCCAGGCAAGCGCCCCATCTCTTTTTCTCCCTTCGAGGCTGAATTTACTATTTTATCCTTAACTACATAAAAACAATTCTAAAAAATAATAAGAATCGAATTGTTTTTACTGGTCCCACCAATTTAGTATGCATTTGGTACCTCCTGGTACTTTACCTCTTGGTACCTCTGTTTTTCTAGCCACTTGATCACTCCTCTCCAACAGTCCTCATTTCTCCAACCATAATAATCTCTATATTTACGCTGAAAGCTTCGTGGATACAATTTAGCATATACATATAGCTTATCAAAGTTACTTGTGTTTACTCTCTATTTATTTCTTAACAAAGTATCCATTCGGATACTCTATAATCTCTATATTCAAGCTGAAAGGTACTGTACTAAATAATACCAGAGCTGCACGTTAATGAAATCCACAGTGATGCATATCAGAAAATTTCAATCCACGGATTAGTCATCACAAATCTAAAGATAGTCCACGGAATCAACTTAGCATACATACTCTTCTTTTAATTTAACCGTGTCATACGCTGGACAAGGTGGCGTACTTCATGCATCATTAATTTTTATATACTACTAGTCGTCGTCAACACATGTCCATGCTATTGATTAGGGCGTCCATAACGGTGGTGGCGACGTAGCCTGATGATCTGGAGGTGTGAGAAAGGAAATTACAGCGACACGGATTACGGAGCGGTCACTCAGGGCTTCTGCAGGCCATGGGTCCCACTGTTCTCCTCAGTGTTTCCTCAGTAACACAAATCGATCAGCGATTTCTTGCAGCTGGCGAGTCCTCTCTCTTCTCTTTTTACAGTTCCACGTCAGATCACTGTCCTTGTCAGCGTTCAAATAGCCAGCCCAAATCGCCTTGTTGGGGGCGCCCTTATGGACTAACGCAAACCTTGGTCCTGTTTGACTTGTGAAAAATATTATATATCCATTCTTATTTTGAAGTGTGGCGTGGTATACGTAAAACGACACGCAACGTGACAATTATCCAAGTCGACCACATGCATGCAGGAGAAGTTTCCGCTCGAGGAAATGTGTATAGTGGACGTCAGAAATGTTCTCTGAATTCAGAAACGGAGGGATTTAATTAAAAGCACCGGTAGGAAGAGTATTTGAAGAGAGATTCTACGATGGCGATCGTGTTTTCTGAACAGAAAAGCTTTGAATTTAACACCTTACTGATGGCACGACAGACAGCGTACTCAACCTCATCGTTAGCTGTATGATGGCTATCTTTTTCTCTGCACCTGCACTGCAGTATCCCGTTCAACATTCACGTGCTGGAGGCCTGGAGCTGGATGTGTGATGTGCGTAGATTTTTTTATTTTTTATTTAGGCATCCAAATCCAAAAAAAGAAACATGTGGGACGTGCGTAGAATGTTAGGCTTGGCAAAACGCCATGGAATGTTCTTCGAACTGCGGAGATTAATTAGAGTAGCAAAAAGGTCAGGGGCGTTAATAGATCGAGTTCTCTGTATAAAACAATGCAATGCCCACGGACAGACTTTGGGCTAGGCCGGCAGGCGGCTAGCTAGTGCTAATGACAAGCCTCCCATATATAAAAATGAAGCAGGCAACTGCAAGGCATGCATCAACCATGCACGACACAGCTGAATTAAGCAAAAGACGGGGGGCTAATAACGACGTTGACGTAGTAATGTCGTTCCGGTACCAAACGTCGACAGTTGATATATATAATTTTCACAATAGAAAAATATTGGATAATTTAATACAGATTCAGAAAACCACCGGAACATTATTTTTATATAAAATAACAGAGGCGGTAAAAAAATAGATCATGACTATCGGGTGACTGAGCCTAAAAAAACAAGGATGCTCTAGAACTTTCAGGATTTCTCTCGTGTGGACTAGAAAATTGGAAAGATCAACACGGTCCTTTCTTCCAACGATCCTTTTACACAATTAGAAATAGTAAAGATAAGATAGAATAGCTCACGGCAAATTGAGTGTAGAACTCGCACTTAACACTTGTCATTTCTGTTCCTGTCGTCCTTTCTTCCCTGTGTTGGTCTCCTGTTCCTTGGTCCAGTAGCGATATGACCAGTGGAAAATCAACGGTCAGAACACTAATGTGTGAAGTAGGGCGGTACCAGCCAAGCTTTGCAGCCCATTCGGCTGCTCCACTCTTGCCTGATATGGGCTGATTTCGGCTGATGCTTAAGGCCATTTCAACCCAGGTGTTCGGCTGGCCTGCTCCAGCCGTTCGGCTGGTATACAAGCCCCCGATGGCGCTGTGTGGTCTCCCTCTCTCCCATTAGCTCGCCCGGGTAGGGTTCCACTCCTTGCGGCGCTGCGCGTCTCCGTCCGTCGCTCCCCGCCACCCCCAACGCCTCCACCTCCCGAACCGGACACCCTCCGGCTGTCAATCGACCGCAAACGCCAGGATCCGCGCTGCCCCCCCCCTCGACCCGTCGCCTGTCCCCGCCGTCGATCCGTCGTCGATTGGCGGAGCCGCCGGTTTCTCCGAGGTATTTCATCGCCGTTGTCGCCTTTTCCGTCCCTCCCCCCTTCGGATCTGGCCGTCAAAGACCTCTGACATCCCGCTTTCGTTTCAACAGGATCCCTGCGCGTCCGGGATCCGGCCGATTTGAAATCCGATCTGGTTGTTCACGTCCTTGTCGCCTCATTGGACCCGTCATCGGCCGTTGATTTCGCCAGATCCGATACGTAACCGTTTTAAGCGCACCCTTCCCGCTGTTCTTACGACTCCGGTTAGTCTAGGTTTAGATTTGTTTTCAATCATCGTCCCTAATTGCTACTACACTTCATAGTTGCTCACAATCCCCCTGCGTTGTCCTGCCCACTCTAGGAACCTCGTATCCATCTGGTGCTGCTCCTCGTTCCCAACACTGGCACTTTCGTCCTCCTCCTCGTGCTCACCTCCGGAAGGTGCGCGCTACAACCTAAGGCCCAGAAGACCGATGCTTCCAACAAAGGCAAGTTCACATGTGTTTACATTCTGCATCTTGTACTTCCTGTTATGTGCCTGGTTCATAGCATGTCTTGTATACGTACCGAATATACAAAAGCAGTGTGGACATAATACACTTCCAACAGATGCCCCGCCAACGTGCCACTTGGGACCTTACCACTACCAAGTTGTTGTTGGACCTCTGTATAGCAGAGAAGGACAAATGCAACTTCACCCAGAAGGGGTTAACTAGGGAAGGTTGGAAGAACATGTACCAAGGGCTTAGCAATGCAGGCTTCTCCTACAATAATAGGCAGGTCTGCAACAAATTGGGTAGTTTAAAAGACAAGTTCAATACATGGAAAACACTTCATAACCGCACTGGACTCGGGCGTGATCCTTCAACGGGTCATGTTGTGGGTGATGACGATTGGTTGGACTCAAATGAGGACGCTCAGGAAGGCCCCCACGAAGGCAGCCAAGACGAGGTAATTGATGCAACGATGCGCAAGCCTGTTCGTTTGTTACATTTCATCTTGCTTATAGCCTAAACACATTGGTTAACATGAATAATCCTTGCAGGAACCCATTGACCCTCAAGACCTTGCCACACCACCGCCATTCCTGGATGAGCTGTTCACTCTATTCGGGTCCCACACCAGAGATAGGGGGACTTTCATGTGGTCCGGTGTGTTAAACTATTCGGATCGTCTAGGTAGGGATCCAGACAGGGTGCATGATAGATCAAAGACCTAGAACTGGTTCTAGTACTACTAGAGGAAAAACAGAGAGGGGTAGTTGAGATCTTAGGATCTGACACCGCGGAAGGGGTAGATCCAGAAGCCTCCATCGGGTTATTTGGTGTAGGAAATGCACGCGGGCAATGACGGTCGGGAAGAGTCGGTGAAGTCCCGCGACGGGTGAGGTCTTGATGAAGCCGACGGTGATGACAAGTGGCGTCTTCTCGTCGTCGGGTCGCGCACCTTACTAGATCGGACTTAGGGTTTGTTGGTGGGGCGGATTGGCTCACGGTGAACCTCGTACCTTGAGCCGCCGGCCCCCACCACTTTATATAGCGCTGTGCGATGGGGGCCCACCAACCATGTTGGGTTGGGCGCCCCCGATCATGGCGCGTGACTAAGGCCCAATAGGCCTTGGGCTTATTGGCTGGTAGATCAATCTAACATTCTCCCCCTTTATCTCATACTATTACTTTTATCTTTAAACTTTAAACTTCAATCCTTTTATCCTTACTCATTTCTTCACAGATGATGCATAGAGCATGTTTCATCGTCACGGTCAATCGCCGATAGATTTAACAGCTACAATGCACGTCTCTGATCTGAAATAGTTACTTTAACTTTCGGGCCCTTTATAGTCCAGGAATCATAGGCTTTCCCTTAAACCCATGCCAGCTAGATGTTCTCTGAACACGTTGGGTGGTAAGCCTTTTGTAAGCGGATCCGCAAGCATGTTTTTGGTACTTATATGCTCAAGACTTATCATTTGATCCCGGACTTTATCCTTCACAACATAATACTTTATGTCAATGTGTTTGGCAGCACCACTTGACCTATTGTTGTGAGCATACTGTACTGCTGGATTATTATCGTAGTATAACTTCAGTGGTCTATTGATGTCGTCAACCACCTTCAAACCGGGTATGAACTTCTTTAGCCAGTTCACCTGCCCCGTTGCCTCATAACACGCTACAAACTCGCCATACATTGTGGACGATGTAGTGACGGTTTGCTTTGAGCTTTTCCATGAAATAGCTCCCCCTGCGAGAGTGAACACATATCCAGACGTGGATTTTCTATTTTCTCCCGCATAATCAGAATCTGAATATCCCACTATATGGAGTGAATTAGATCTTCTATACGTCATCATGAGGCCTTTCGTTCCTTGCAAATAATGTAAGACTTTCTTTACCAATTTCTAGTGTTCTATTCCAGGATTGCTCTGGAATATGCCAAGTAACCCGGTAACAAATGCCAAGTCAGGGCGCGTGCATACTTGAGCATATTGCAAGCTTCCGATAGCTGAAGCATATGGAACCACTTTCATTTGATCGATCTCATATTGGTTCCTAGGGCATTGAAAATCCCCATATATGTCGCCCTTGACTATAGGAGAAGGTGAGGGACTACATTTGTGCATACTAAATTTCTTTAAGACTTTTTCTATGTATGCTTTTTGTGACAGTCCTAATACCCCTTTACTTCTATCTCGGTGAATCTCGATCCCTAGAACGAACGAAGCTTCACCAAGATCTTTCATATCAAATTTTAAGGACAAAAACTTCATTGTTTCCAGTAGTAGACTGACATCACTACTAGCAAGTAAGATATCATCCACATACAGGACAAGGAAGATAAATTTCCCATTCCTAAACTTTGCGTAGACACAATTGTCCTCAACATTATCTTTAAACCCAAAATTCTTTATTGTCTGATCAAACTTCAAGTACCACTGTCTTGAAGCTTGTTTTAATCCATAAATGGATTTCTTTAGGCGGCATCCCAAACGTTCTTTTCCTTCCATGACAAAACCTTTCGGTTGTGCCATGTAAACATTTTCTTCTAAGTCTCCGTTGAGAAATGCCGTCTTTACATCCATCTAATGTAATTCTAAATCGTAATGTGCCACTAATGCCATTATGATTCTGAAGGAATCCTTATATGAGACTGGAGAAAAGGTTTCATTGTAATCAATCCTTTCTCTTTGTGTAAAGCCTTTTGCCACAAGTCGGGCTTTATATCTCTCTATATTGCCTTGAGAGTCAAGTTTTGTTTTGTAGACCCATTTACAGCCTACTGTTTTGGCTCCTTTAGGAATTATCTCCAAATCCCAAACTTTATTTGCATTCATTGATCTCATTTCATCTTCCATGGCCTCAAGCCACTTTGATGAATGATCACTTTTTATGGCTTCTTCAAATGAGGTGGGATCATCTCCATTTGAAATTCTTCAGTGTTGTACACTTCATAATCAGCAGGAATAGCTGATTTTCTAACTCTTTGAGACCTTCTAGGGGCCTCCTCATTTGGCACATTTTTTGTTTGAGGCTGTTGTTGCTCTCCCTCATGTGTGGCAATAGTTTCTATAGGATCCCGAGGAACAGGTTCCTCATCATCATTCATTGTTGCCACAGGCGGGATAACAACAGGTGCTGGCACCACAGTGTCTTGTACTGTCGGTGCAGCAACATCAGGTAGTGAGAAAAATGGCTCATGAATTATCGGAGTGGGCGCATACACTCGCTTCTCTTCAAGGTCAATTTCTCGAGCTACCATGCTCCCCCTTATCATTTCATCCTCTAGGAAGACAGTGTGTCTCGTTTCCACAAACTTTGTATGTCTATCTGGACAGTAGAAACGAAAACCTTTTGACTTTTCTGGGTAGCCAATGAAATGGCAACTCACTGTTTTGGGATCTAGCTTCCCAATATTTGGGTTAAAAACTTTAGCCTCAGCAGGGCTCCCCCACACATGTAAGTGGTTAAGTGAGGGTACTCTTCCTGTCCACAACTCATACGGTGTTTTGGGCACCGACTTACTTGGTACTCTATTGAGAATATGAATGGCGGTTTTTAACGCCTCCATCCACAGACTCATCGATAAAGTGGAGTAACTTATCATACTACGCACCATATCCATCAGGGTACGGTTACGCCTTTCAGCTACTCAATTCTGCTGAGGTTCGCCTAGTGTTGAATACTGGGCGACTATACCATTCTCCTGTAAGAACCTTGCAAAAGGTCCAGGAACTTGTCCATATGGGGTATGCCGACCGTAGTACTCCCCCCCACGGTCAGACCTGACTATCTTAATTTTTAAATCATGTTTATTTTCAACTTCTGCTTTAAATATTTTGAATTTATCCAACGCTTCTGTTCTTTCTTTAATTGGATAAATGTAGCCATAACGGGAGTAATCATCTGTGAATGTTATGAATGAATCAAAACCATCCACACTCTTTACAGGAAAAGGACCACAGATATCTGTGTGAATAATCTGTAGAATTCCTGCGCTTCGTTTGGCATCTTTCTTAATTTTCTTTACATACTTTCCTTTTATACAATCTCTACATTGTTCTAAATCTGAGAGCTCTAATGGAGGAAGAATATCATTCTTAACTAGTCTTTCTATTCTCCCCCTCGAAATATGGCCTAAACGACAGTGCCATAATTTCGACAACGCATCGTGAGCTCTCTTTTGTTTTCTGTTTGCATTGTTCGATGAGGATACATTCTCATTCACATCACATACGGAATTCACATTTTCATGAAGTGATAACAAATAAAGCTCATCTTGTCGGAAGGCAAGACCAATACATCTATTATTAAACAATATCTGACATTTGCCATTTCCAAAATGGCAATCATAACCATCATGGTCCAACTTTGATACACTAATCAAGTTTCTTTGCAAAGAAGGTACATAAAGAACATCTCTAAGAAAAAGTATGAAGCCATCAGCAAGCTCTAGCGGAAGATCGCAAACGGCCTCAACATCTGCTTGTACTCCATTTGCGACTTTAATGAAACTTTCGCTTCTTTGCAAAGTTCTCATCGAACAGAATCCCTGTAATGAATTAGCAACATGAATAGTTACACCTGAATCAATCCACCAAGTAGATTTTGAAAACTTGACATACAAGGATTCATTTACGAACGTAATAATGTTCTCACCTTTATTTTTCATAATCATCTTTAAGAAATCGGGACAATTCTTCTTATAATGTCCTGTCTTCTTACAGTAGAGACACTGGTCTTTATCCACTGGGAATTGCTTGTTCTGAGACTATTGCATGGGACGCTTTCCAGATGACTTGGAGGAAGAGCTGTTATTATAGTTCTTTTTCTTATCTTTTAGGTAGTTGACAGTACCACCCTGTGAAACTTTTATTCTTTACTCCTCCTGCACACACATGGCTATGAGCTTTTCTAAATCCTATTTTTACTCCTCCTGGACAAAGAAGCAAAAATCAAATGAATAAGAAACTCATCCTTGAGTGCCAAATCCATTGGTTTGAGCTTAGATGCCAAATTGCTCATTCTCAGTATGTGCTCTCTAATGCCACTGCCGCCACCAGAGTACCTTTCTGTAACCAGCTGCTTGATCAGCTGGGTTGCATATGTCTTTGAAGAGCCAGTGAACTAACTCTTTATTCTTTCTAGGTACTCTGTGACCGTGTCACAGTCTAGAATTGAGCCCACTATTGCAGGCTCAATTGTATTCTTTATCACAGCCAAACATTTCTTATTGGCTGTGACCCACTTTCTATATTCAAGGTCAAAAGACATCTTTACGGGAGCAAAGTCCCACTCTCTGTTCTGCCATGCAGCATCAGTCTCATCTGTCTCCCTCACCGGTGCCACAGGTTCTTTGGGACACAGTGTGGTGACTACCCAGTCCACCTCAGCCAATATAAAGGCCAAGTCGATCTTTTTCTTCCATTCAATGTAGTTATCCCCTTTTAGAGTGGGGATCTCTTTGATACAACTCATCAAGTTGTATCCGCCTGAAAACACAATTCAAATAGTGTGAGAACACAAATAATAACAACAACAATTGCATGTCTTAGTTCAACGTTGGTCAAAATTAAAACATACAATTGTTCTCTACATTAATTCTACATCACCGTTGGGCAGAAATAGAATTAATGCAATACAAAACATCATAATATTGCCATTAATCAACGTTGGTTAGAATAACAATAATATTATAATCAATTTAAAACATATCTATTTTCAAAATTAAATTTTCCCGTTGGTTCAAATTTAATAATGAAAATTACATCTTTAAATATGCAGCGGAAAAAATGAACTCATTTTCTTGAATTTTACCCACAGGAAAATCCTCTTTTCTATTTTCTTTTAGCCAATTTCTATTGTCAGGAAATAAAAAAAATTTACTAGAAAAGGAAAAAACAAAATTGACTCAAAAGCAATCGACTATTATTCGGCCCTAAAGCAAATACAAAAGCAAAAACAGCCTGCCCACCTCGGCTTTTGACGACGGCCGCACCTGTGTCGCAACTGGGCCTGGGCCGCTAATGCCGCTGATTGCCACAGCGCCACTCACTGGGCCGTGAAACGGCCCACTCAATCTCGGCCATTCGCGTCGATCCGACGGCCATCCGCGCGCATAGCAGGAACAAAACCGACGACCGCAGTGGTGCCCTTGAACCCTAGCGCCATTCGGCCTTCTCCACTCTCTGTCTTCGCCGCTCTCTTTCTCTCTTTCCTCAGCGCAGCCACAGCAGCATCGAGCGACTCAAGCGGCGAATCGGTGGAGCCCTAGCGCCGTCGTTGGCCCCCCCCCTCGCCGGCGGCGCGCCTCAATGGTGAGCTGCCGCCATCATCGAGCGGCTGTGCATGGCGCCCTATGGCCGGATCCCGGCGAGCTGTGCCCCCCCGGCCGGCCCTTTCTTTTCCCCACGCGCCGGCGTGCACGACGGCGAGGTAAGCCACCCCTTTCCCCTCTTCCCCTTTCGGTTTCTTTGGTTCTTGTGCTTGGATTTCATCCGATTTCCGATTAGGGTTAGGGTTAGGGATTGGGATTTTACTATTTATCTTCCTGTGATTTCTCCACGGGATTGAGTTTCGGTTTTGACATGAACACGAGCCATGTTTCTTTAACCCAGTTAGGTTTAGGGTTCATCCGAACCCTATTCTTTTCTCAGATCCGAAAGGATCGAAGCTAGGGTTCAACCGAACCCTTTGTCGGCCAAAGCCCCCTTCTTCTTTTAGATCCGCACTGGATTTCACTTTTCCCCGAACCCGATCTAGGGTTAGGGTTAGAGTTCTTTCATCCGAATCCAAAATTGAATCTATCTACTTCTTTGTCTTTCTAAACGGTTCACCCGTTCTAGATCAAAACCCTAGAAAACCAACTCTGGTACCATTGTTAAACTATTCGGATCATCTAGGTAGGGATCCAGACAGGGTGCATGATAGATCAAAGACCTAGAACTGGTTCTAGTACTACCAGAGGAAAACCAGAGGGGTAGTTGAGATCTTAGGAGCTGACACCGCGGAAGGGGTAGATCCAGAAGCCTCCATCGGGTTCGTTGGTGTAGGCTACGCACGAGCAGCGACGGTCGGGGAAGAGTCGGTGAAGTCCGGCGACGGGGTGAGGTGCAGTGAAGCCGACGGTGATGACGGTGGCGTCTTCCCGTCGCTGGCTACGCACCATTGCTAGATCGGACTTAGGGTTTGTTGGTGGAGCGGATTGGCTCATGGTGTACCTCGTACCTTGAGCCGCTGGCCCCCACCACTTTATATAGCGCAGTGCGGCGGGGGCCCCCCAACCATGTAGGGTTGGGCGCCCCCGATCAGGGCGCATGACCAAGGCCCAATAGGTTGTTGCGCTTATTGGCTGGGAGATCAATCTAACACGGTGGTCTTCATGATGCAGCACGCACTCCACCAAGGATGGCATAGGAACACATCGGCCCTTCGAGTGTCGGCACTTCTTCGAAACGGTCAAGCAGGGACCAAGTTGTTACGAGCCCTCAGAAAAAGAAGTCTTGCAACTTGGGCGAGTGAAAGGTCCTTGTTTGGTTTTGGTAATTGAGTGACAACCTAGGTGGACTAATTGTATTTATGTGAGATACACAGGTAATTAGTCCATAGGTACATGTGTGTGAGCAACATATGCCATGAAGGTGAAAATGGCTTAGAGATGTTGCAAAGCTCACACATGTGATGATGAAGGAGCTTAATGCACATGAGACATGACATTGAGTCATGTGATCAAGGTGGAGAAGATCAAGACAAGACTTGGCTTGATGGACCGGTTGCAAGCGTGAAGGGCAAGTCGAAGGCTTTGGAGTGATGGACCGCGTGGCGGTGAAGCTTGAGCAAGACTTGGCGCCGATGGACGATGGCAACGGTGAAGGGCAAGTGAAGTCAAGATCGATGAACCAATATGATCACGTGATGATATGAAGTGGATCATATCATTGTTGATCATGTCGGTGCATGTGTTGCATCGACGTTGGAGGAGATGGAATGGAATGCGCAAGGCAAAGGTATAACCTAGGGCATTTCATTTCACCGATCATAGGTGTGTAGAGAAGTTTATGACCGGGTTTAGGATAGATGGCTGTACTATCAAAAGGAGCAAACTTGTTTGCATATCGGTCATCTAGTGCCACTCGAGTGATCTAACTTTGCATCGTCGCTAGGATCAAGAGGCGTGGCAAGTTGAGTGGCTAACATCCTTTGGGAAATGATTGTGAAAAGCTAACACTCATAAACATGATGGTGATACACTTGGTGGTGTTGGCACATTTACAAAGGAGGTGGTGTTTGCAGGGTTGAGATGGGTTTGGGTCCCTCTCGGCGGGATTCGGCGCTTTCGGGAAAATGGAATGTCTATTTTCTATTGCGCCGGATGCAAATTCTTGTGGTTGGCACATTGGAGCAAGGGTGAAGAAGTTAGAAGTGAAAACGAGTTGGTCGCGAAGACGCTGGCGTCGGTCAACTGACCGGACGCTGGGTCTGAAAGCACCGGACACTGGTAGCATGCATCCGGTCGAGCTGGTCGGTCGGCACAGTATCGAGGGTATTGCATCGACGCTGATGGTCGTGTGTCTCGGTCAAGGTGGATCGGACGCGCCCGGTCGAAGAAATACACCTCGGGAGCTTATTGAAATAACCGGACGCCGGGGCTTCAGCGTCCGGCCGCTTGAAGCTGCCGCTGCGCCCGGTCGCCAAAGTCAAGTGACCGTTGGAATCGGGGACGCTGCGGTTGTTTGTGGGCGACCGGACGACGAGGTCCAGCGTCCGGTCAACACGACCGGAGCGTCCGGTCGGCCCAATTTTTTGCCCATGAAGGGTAATGGCTAGTTTAGCCCTTGGGGCTATAATAGAAGTGGCCTTCGCCATGGCTGGTCTTGAGCACCTAAGGGGACTTAGTGTCCATGCTTGTGAGTGCTTGGGAGCCCTCCATCACACATATACTTGATAGTGATCATTCGATTGTGTGAGTGAGCGATTCTAGTGCGATTGCATCATGAGGTTGCATCGAGTGGCACTAGGTGGTCATGTTGCAAGCCGGTGGTGCTTGTTACTCTTGGAGGTTGCCACCTCCTAGATGGCTTGGTGGTGGTCTTCGTCGAAGCCCGCAAGAAGCTTGTGCGGCGCTCCGGAGAAGTGCTTGTGAGGGGTACTTGTGCTCGCCCCACGGGAGTCGCGAAGAGCAACTTTAGTAAAGCGTGTCATTGAGCTACCCTCACTCAAGGGGTAGGTTCTTGCGGTGCCCGACGTGCGGGCTTAGCGTGTGATGCTAATTTGCCGCCGAACCACCAAGTGAGCGGTCGACACAACGGGGACTAGCGTGTTGGCAAACACGTGAACCTTGGGAGAAAAATCATCGTGTCAACCTTGTTCTTCCCGTTGGTTTGCATCCCCATTACACAAGCTTGCAATTACTTTTATACATATTAAGCTTGTGTAGTTGCTCTTGTAAGTAGTTAGCTTGTGTAGCTTACTAGTTACCTTCTTGCTTGTGTAGCATAGAAGTAGCTCCCTTGTGTGGCTAATTTGGTTTTAGTAACCTTGTTAGTCACATTGCTTAATTTGTGTAGCTAAGTATTTGCGCTCTCTAATTAGGCATTAGTTGCCTTGTTATTGAGCTTTGCTAGTGAGCTTAGTTGGCTTTGTTCTTTTGCTTACTAGCATGTGTAGGAGCTCCATTGTTGCTTAAAGTACTAGTGGCATAGGTTTGTGTGACCTTGCTCCTAGAATTGTTTAGGAGAGCTCTAGCTAGCCCAGCACCTTAGTTGTATAATTAGTATCTTTGCAAGGTGCTAGTGAACATATATAGAGGGGTGTAGTCTTAGCTAGACCGATTATTTTAATTCCGCATTTATATCGGTTAGCCGACACGATTAATTTTAGAAAAAACTATTCACCCCTTCTCTAGTCCGCCATCTCGACCCTTCAAGTGGTATCGGAGCCCGGTCTCTCATTTGTGGTCTTCACCGACCCGAGAGGATGGCGAACTTTGGGCTAGAAGTTGTTTGTGACACACATTTTTTGATGGCACACACTATGCACGGTGGAAACGTCATATGCTTGATCATTTCCGTGAATTGGGTCCCAAGGCATGGTGGATCATTGTTGTTGGTTTTTCTCGTGATGCCTTGGATAAGGATAACCTCACCCAAGCGCAAGAGGATTGCTTACAACTTGATCATCGTGCTCTTTATTATCTAACGTGTGCTATACATGATGATATTTTTAGACGTGTGTGGGACTTGGAGAGTGCTCATGATATGTGGCTAGCACTCCAAGCCTTTTATGGTGACTCCTCCACATGGGATGATGGAAAATTCAAGAAGGAGGATGATCCCAAGAAGAAGGCACATGAGTGTGTTGATCATAACCACAATTTGGTGATTGTGGAAGATTGCTCCACCTCATGGTCAAGTGATGATGATGATCGATCAACTACAAGTTCACTTGACAAGGTTGATGATGATGCCACAAGTGTTGCAAGTGATGATGGTACCCCAAGCACACTTGATGGTGATCGTGATGATAATGGCTCATGCTCAAGCCATGATGATGATGCTACTACAAGCCCATCCACTACACCACTTTGCTTCATGTCACAAGGTGACACCAAGGTATCAAATGGTAATGTGGTTGATCATGTTGAGTCATATGATGAGCTTGTTAGTAGACTTGCTAGCATGACCATGTCTTTAGAAAATGAGAAAGCTAAAACATTGAAATTAGAAAATGAAAACTCATTTCTAAAGAACTCTTGTGAAGAACATAAGAAATTGCTTAATGCTTATAAATCTTCACTTGATGAGCTTAAATTGAATCATGAGACACTTCTTGCATCTCATGATGAATTATTAGAAAAACAAGCTTCTCTCATTAAAGTGTTTACAAAGAAACTTAAAAATAATGAGAACTCATCACATGGGTCAAAAGATCAATTGCAAAATGTTGCTAAACCTTGTGATGTAGAAAAGAAGCATGTATCCACCTCTTGTGATGATTTATTAGATATTGCATGCTCTTCACATATAGATGCTTGTTCTACTTCTATATCTTGTATGACTAACATTTTGAAGGAGAACAATGAGCTCAAAAATGAAGTGAAGAAATTGAGAAATAAGTTAGAGAGGTGCTACAACTCAAAAGTCACCTTTGAGCACATATTGAAGACTCAAAGAATCTATGGTGACAAGTGTGGCCTTGGCTTCGAGAAGAAGATGACAAAGGGCGAAAGAAAGAGAGAAAGAAAGATGAAGAAGATTCAACAAAGAAAACTCTCTCACACCATGTGCTACCGGTGTCATGAAGCGGGACACCTTGCAAATGGTTGCCCTAACATTGAGAAGCTCAAGATGATGAAAGAAGAAGAGAGGCTAAGACATGTTAAGTGCTTCAAGTGCCGCACTTGGGGTCATCTTACCTCAATGTGCCCAACCAAGCAATTGGTGAAGCAACAAGAGAAGCCTCAACCAAAGCCACAAGTTGAGCAAGAGAAGACACCCCAAGAGCAAATCAAGATCAACCATGAAGATGGTGGTCACTTGATGATGAAGAAGAAGAAAACAAGAAGGGGTGGAAAAAGAAGGCATCCAATGCAAATCCAAGATGCCAAGATGATGAGCAAGAATGATGATGAGAAGAAAGTCTATGCTCACATCAAGTGCTTCAAGTGTGAAAATATAGGACACTTTGCCTCTAAGTGTCCTACCAAGCTTGAGAAGAAGGCTCAAGCAACCCATGAGAGGCAAGGCAATGAGAAGCACAACATGAGCAAGGAAGAAAAGGCTCAAGCAATGAGAAAGTGCTACTCATGCCGGGAAAGGGGACACATGGCACATTCATGTCCCCTTAGGTGATGTTTCTAAGCCTATTTCAATTATTAATAATAATGTGCTTAGAAAGGATGGTGATGGTACCTCTATGGTTGCTATTGCAAAACATCCCGCTATTCATACTAAGGCTACACCTAAGTATGTTGCACCTAACTTGAGAGGACCCAAACTTGTTTGGGTACCATCAAAAAGTGGATGATTGTGTGTAGGTACCATCGGCATTGGAGGCTTGGTTCAAATGATATTCATCTTGTTGATCACAAGTTGAGCCAAGTATTGCTAAGTGATGATCACTATCCCAATGCCATGACAAATTAAGCGAAGTCCAAATACTATCAACAATACAAGTGCAAAACTCAAGTTGTTGGTGAATTATTGGATATAATTGATGGCTTGCAAATATTTGAGTGAAAGCTTGCTAGTTGGATGATCATGAGCTAACCAAAGTATATCTTTTGTTGATCATTTCATTTGGGTGCATATGAGTTGATTGAATTGGATATAAATATGCAATGTTGCTTGCTATAAGTTCATTGAATGGATAATTGATTAGTAATCAAGTTTGGATTGATTTGTGTTGGATAAATTCATGAGATGAATTTTAGTAAGTGGTTTGAATGGATATATGTCTTATGAAAGTATTCAAACAAGTTAGTTTTAAGTTTGATTCATATTTGATGAAGCATAGCTCAAGTGATTGAAATCTGTCCTTTATTGAAAATCTGAGCTAGCTGTGATCTTAGCCATATTTGAGTGATCAAAACCTATTGGATTGGCTTGAAAATTTGTGTACATGCTCTAGACGTCTGGTATAAGATGCTGTAGAAATTTCATGAGAATTGGATAAGAAATGCTTCGGTTTTGGAGTAGTTCTTGTTAACATATGTGCAGCAGTTTTCAGCATATAGCAGTGGTGGAAGAATTGAAATCTGGTAGCAATCTAGATGTCAAATGAAGCTCAAATTTCTACAGCTGCTAGAAAATTTAGTAATGCACATCTCCACCAAATTTCATGGTATTTGGATTTGTACTTTGGGAGATATGCTTATTTATTTGGAGAGTACAAAATCTGCTAGAAAAGTGACAAATATTGGATTGATCTAGAATCATTTAGATTGAAAGGTCCTCAAGTTGGAAACATGTCTATAAGTGTTTGAGGTATCTAAGTTTGGTTTTGATATAATCTAGAAGCATGACAAGTAAAGAGTACAAGGCCATTTGATTGTGGAGTGTACTTTACACACTTTTGGTACTCAAATTGGAAGATCAAGATCAAACTCAAAATGAAGATGAAGTTTAAGTTCTAGATATGATTGGAGATCATTTGATAGAAAGAAAAGGACTTAAACAAGTAGAAAGAAAAGGACTTAAAGAAGGAATCAAGGTTACTCATCAAGTTAAGTCCATTACTTGGATCAATCAATCAATCAAGTCATTTCAAGTGATATCAAGAATGGTTCTTGGAGAAAGGTCCCTTCTCCCTAAGTGTAGGGGCTTGCCGCCTATGTGTAGGTGAACCAAGTGTGGTACTTGGAAGGCTAACATGGAAGTGGTGATCCGAGGAACATTTAAGATTCTTAGTTGAAGAAATCAAAAGGGTTGATCAAGAAAAGCAAGCAACACCCAAAAGAGAGCTAGTCATAATATCTCAAGTGGTATTCCAAATGGTTCTCTCATGCAAGCATTGATCAAAAGATAAAGCAAGCCAACCACAACAAGAAAGTGCACTTGATCATTAGTGGTATTCATTTCATATGGGTGAAGAAGGGAATTCAAATTGGTATCTGTTGGTCTTCACCAAGTTTACAATTGGACTTCATATTGCTATTGGAGTAATGAATTGGAATCTATGTGACTATCCTCTACTCCAACATAGCAAAGGTATCATTGTAATGTGCATGATCATTTCATCCCTTACTAGTATACGGTTAGTGCATATAGTACATGCTTCATAGGATCATGCATTACAAATGAAATGTTTAAATTCATAGCCTACCACTATTGTTTGAATGATTACTTGATCTAGTGGTTAGTATATGAATTTATTCATGAGCTAGTGAACCCAAGTACTTGATTTTAATTTGGATTGCTAAACAAGTAACAAGTACAACATTGACAAGATAACCCTTAAAAGAGGTGTGAAGAAGCTTGTCATTGGTTCAAACCGGACTTGGAAGCTTAGGCAAATCAATTTAATTCAAGTCAACATAAAAGCTCATGATAAATAATAAGAGTACAAGCACAAGACAACAATGCAAATAGATATCTAGTTTGTATGTTTCAAATGGTATCTAGACTCAAGTATTTTATCAAGAATCTACAGATAATGTCTAGATCAACTCACAAGTGATATCCTATAAGTGGTACTCATGAAGATAACAAATGTTCAAGAAATGGTCTATATTGATAAATCAAATAAGTGGTTCCATAATAGAAGATTCTTTCAAATGATATTCACTTCCTACAAGTGGTATCTATACATAGTATCATTCATGCAAGATGATGGTTCCACAAGTGATCCTCAACTTTAAGTGATCATCAAATGAAGAATGCATCCCTCACCTACAAGGGCTTAAGTGCATAAAATGGATGACCCATGCATAGAATGATAAGATACATGTAATACAAGTTACAAGTTCAAAATGGTATCTACATGTAGTGTCATTCCAACAATCAAGTAATGTCCATCAAAAATGCACGATTCAAGTCTCAACCATCTACCCCAAAGAGCACACCTTTGCATCAATAAGAAGCATACCTTTTATGGAAATTGATGACAAAGAGGGAGAGATTGTACAAAGATATGAAGCTTGGGGAGAGATTGTACAAAGGAGGAGAGATAAGAAGATAAGATATGAAAGAGGTTGGACATAGACATGGACAAAGAGGGAGGAACATTGGAGAAAAGAGTGGATCACAAGTCTTGGACAAGAGAAGCACACAAGTAGGGGGAGCAAGCTCATGAACTTTGATTGATTGCATTTGATATGTGCATATTCATATGCTTGCTTGCATTGCATAAGTTCTTAAATTTCAACATGCATGCTTGTGTGGTGTATGCTAGTTATAGAACTTGAATGATGATTTGATAACTAGCATGCATAGGATGATAGCTAGACACTTGGTATGCTTTCAAGTAAATGATAGTACCTTGATTTTAATGTTGATCTCATGAGGTATCTAGTGCTTTTTATTTCCAAGTGTTATCTAGCTAACCATGGTGCTAAGGATGAACTTAAAGGTGCAACTCTAATTGGTACACGCTTCAAAGGTTTATTCTATACACCTTAGCATCATTTTGTAGTAATTACTCTCCCACATTTTTAATCTATGCATATGTGCAAGCTACAATCCAAACTCTTAGCACATATGTAGGGGGAGCAATTGCTACCATTTGGGGTTTGTGGTACTTGTCCAAAATCATTTTCACATGGTAAAATTGCTTGGGCAAGCAACATGAATCCAAAAGAGCTTAATTTCCATATCTTTGTAGAGTTATCATCAATTACCAAAAAGGAGGAGATTGAAAGGTCCTTGTTTGGTTTTGGTAATTGAGTGACAACCTAGGTGGACTAATTGTGTTTATGTGAGATACACAGGTAATTAGTCCATAGGTACATGTGTGTGAGCAACATATGCCATGAAGGTGAAAATGGCTTAGAGATGTTGCAAAGCTCACACATGTGATGATGAAGGAGCTTAATGCACATGAGACATGACATTGAGTCATGTGATCAAGGTGGAGAAGATCAAGACAAGACTTGGCTTGATGGACCGGTTGCAAGCGTGAAGGGCAAGTCGAAGGCTTTGGAGTGATGGACCGCGTGGCGGTGAAGCTTGAGCAAGACTTGGCACCGATGGACGATGGCAACGGTGAAGGGCAAGTGAAGTCAAGATCGATGAACCAATATGATCATGTGATGATATGAAGTGGATCATATCATTGTTGATCGTGTCGGTTCATGTGTTGCATCGACGTTGGAGGAGATGGAATGGAATGCGCAAGGCAAAGGTATAATCTAGGGCATTTCATTTCACCGGTCATAGGTGTGTAGAGAAGTTTATGACCGGGTTTAGGATAAATGGCCGTACTATCAAGAGGAGCAAACTTATTTGCATATCGGTCATCTAGTGCCACTCGAGTGATCTAACTTTGCATCATCGCTAGGATCGAGAGGCGTGGCAAGTTGAGTGGCTAACATCCTTTGGGAAATGATTGTGAAAAGCTAACACTCATAAACATGATGGTGATACACTTGGTGGTGTTGGCACATTTACAAAGGAGGTGGTGTTTGCAGGGTTGAGATGGGTTTGGGTCCCTCTCAGCGGGATTCGGCGCTTTCGGGAAAATGGAATGTCTATTTTCTATTGCGCCGGATGCAAATTCTTATGGTTGGCACATTGGAGCAAGGGTGAAGAAGTTAGAAGTGAAAACGAGTTGGTCACGAAGACGCTGGCGTCGGTCAACTGACCGGACGCTGGGTCTGAAAGCACCGGACGCTGGTAGCATGCGTCCGGTCGAGCTGGTCGGTCGGCACAGTACCGAGGGTATTGCACCGGACGCTGGTCTGTGTCCGGTCAAGGTGGACTGGACGCGTCCGGTCGAAGAAATACGCCTCGGGGAGCTTACTGGAAATGACCGGACGCTGGGGCTTCAGCGTCCGGTCAGTTGAAGCTGCTGCATCTGGTCAGGTCAAGTGACCGTTGGAATCAGGACGCGTGTCCGTCTGCGGGCGACCGGACGCTGAGGTCCAGCGTCCGGTCAACACGACCGGAGCGTCCGGTCGGCCTGATTTTTGCCCAGTGAAGGGGTAACGGCTAGTTTAGCCCTTGGGGCTATAAATAGAAGTGGCCTTCGGCCATGGCTGGTGCTGAGCACCTAAGGGGACTTAGTGTCCATGCTTGTGAGTGCTTGGGAGCCCTCCATCACACATATACTTGATAGTGATCATTCGATTGTGTGAGTGAGCGATTCTAGTGCGATTGCATCGTGAGGTTGCATCGAGTGGCACTAGGTGGTCGTGTTGCAAGCCGGTGGTGCTTGTTACTCTTGGAGGTTGCCACCTCCTAGATGGCTTGGTGGTGGTCTCCGTTGAAGCCCGCAAGAAGCTTGTGCGGCGCTCCGGAGAAGTGCTTGTGAGGGGTACTTGTGCTCGTCCCGCGGGAGTCGCGAAGAGCAACTTTAGTAAAGTGTGTCATTGAGCTACCCTCACTCAAGGGGTAGGTTCTTGCGGTGCCCGACGTGCGGGCTTAGTGTGTGATGCTAATTAGCCGCCGAACCACCAAGTGAGTGGTCGACACAACGGGGACTAGCGTGATGGCAAACACGTGAACCTCGGGAGAAAAATCATCGTGTCAACCTTATTCTTCCCGTTGGTTTGCATCCCCATTGCACAAGCTTGCAATTACTTTTATACATATTAAGCTTATGTAGTTGCTCTTGTAAGTAGTTAGCTTGTGTAGCTTACTAGTTACCTTCTTGCTTATGTAGCATATAAGTAGCTCCCTTGCGTGGCTAATTTGGTTTTAGTAACCTTGTTAGTCACATTGCTTAGTTTGTGTAGCTAAGTATTTGCGCTCTCTAATTAGGCATTGGTTGCCTTGTTATTAAGCTTTGCTAGTGAGCTTAGTTGGCTTTGTGCTTTTGCTTACTAGCATGTGTAGGAGCTCCCTTGTTGCTTAAAGTACTATTTGCATAGGTTTGTGTGACCTTGCTCCTAGAATTGTTTAGGAGAGCTCTAGCTAGCCCAGCACCTTAGTTGCATAATTAGTATCTTTGCAAGGTGCTAGTGAACATATATAGAGGGGTGCAGTCTTAGCTAGACCGATTATTTTAATTCCGCATTTATATCGGTTAGCCAACGCGATTAATTTTAGAAAAAACTATTCACCCCCCTCTAGTCCGCCATCTCGACCCTTCAGTGAGTACATGCACAGCTTATCAGAGAGTATTGCTACAAGGAGTTCCCGTGAGCGAGGCCGAACCCATGAACAAGAGGAGCAAAGAGAAGTGATGCAGATCCTACGTCAAGATGGTGTGCCAGAAGGGTCAGAGCTGTTTATGATGGCATTACATCTGTTCCAAAAACCGGCGTTCCGCGTGTAGTTCAAGAACATTGAAGAAAGGGACAATCGCGTGAAGTACATCGAGTGGACTTGGAGGAATAGCAAGCAGACCGACAACCATTAATAACATGCTTCGTGTGTAGTAGTTGAACAATCAGTTTTTAGCATGCTGTTTCGTACTTAAATTTTCCTCAATGTAACGTTAAGTGCGTCTGGCACTACAGAAACGAGAAACATTTTTTTAAGGTGCGGCTCATAAGCCTTTGTAGGGGTGGTTTGGCCAGCCGTCCCTACCAAACCGTCTCTACAAATCATGCATTTGTAGGGGCGGTTCTCAGACCGCCCCTCCAAATCGATTAGGGGCGGTACGTTTTCTCACAAAAAAAATTCAAATTTACAATTCAAATTCAACCAGAACACTGTTTGTTTCAACGTATTTCATCCAGCGTTCGCGTTGCCGAACGCCCCGCGACCAATGTTCCGAACCACGTTCGCGTTGCCGAACGCCCCGCGACCAGCGTTCCAAACCCCTTAGACTACAAGCACAAGAGTATTATATAAACTACAATTACAAGTCTAATTCATAAGAATATATACAATCCATCATTAAATAGACATAATTCACAACGTAAAACCAATGTCAAATTCCATACACATTGGCCCCGTTCACTTGGAGGAATTTGGAGGAATCTAGAGGAATTTGTGAGAGAAAAACACTGTTCTGGATGAAAAAAGAAACGGATCAAGCTGGGTTTAAGGGCATGTGAACGGGGCCATTGTTATCAACGTCCTAGAGCTAGACTTTTAGTCTCACGAAGATATTGGTACTGAGGATTTCTACCTAAGTCAGACTCTCGATCATGGTAGGCGCCTTTGATGTGTACAATCTGGTCCAATATGAAGTTGCAAAGGCCACTGACGAGCTTTAAGAGTTGGTCATCCTTGTATAGGTCTCTTTTCATTTCTTTCTCTTCTTTCTACTACAAGAGAACAAGTTTTGGTTTAGTATTTCATACCATGTACGAAGTTTTTATACTACGGGTGAAGAGGTTCAAACTTACCCTTAAGGGGTGTCTCCTGTAAGCACCGGTGTTACTCATCATAGAACATGTATAGTATCCACAATGTACACTCCCAGGCTTTTGCTTGGGGCACTGTGTGTTTTGCATATGAAAATGTTAAGTAATGCTTTTGACAGCCATGTAATGGAGTACTGAAGAAGTAAGTTACACTTACCGCACATAGTGTTTTTATAGCCAGCTTTTCCTTTCTTGCTGGATCATGCCTTCCGTGATGTGTAGTGACATAGAACCTAAATGCCCTGTTTGAATTATTTTAGCAAATACAACTTGTTAGTATCTAAAAGTGAACATTATAAGTATGTATACAAACATATAAGCTAATGAGGATTATCGATATGTATACGTATTGAGAATCGATATGAAGTCTTTGTATGTCACCGGGTCCCTATCTATTGAATCAAAGACCCATGTCATACTCCTCCCGACATCGACGGCTATACAAATCCAATGGTTGCTACATGGATTTGATCATAGAACTAGATAAGCTCTTTTGCATCAAATAAAATATATCGAACAAAGCTTTAAGTATAGAGTTGAACTTACTCGAAGTTGTATGTTAGCCATATAGTAGAGTGTTGTTGGAGAATTTTGAAAGCCAGGGCAATGTATGCCGCAACCTTAAGGGACTCTTTCCTTAGTTTCATTGTACGGATGTGCTCTTTCTCCCGAAGAGTCTTTGCAGCAGCTACCTCTTTGCCATCCAGTTTCCACTGTTTTGGGTAATTAAAATTTGTTTGGGCTATAGCTTGAGGGTCTATATACCCAGCTTTCACACTTGGCATTTGTTTGACAATGTGCACTTGCATTCTACAAATCACGGCGTGGGTTAGTTACAACAAAATTCAAAGATTACATTCATATCATATCAGGAGGACAAGGACTTACAGGCACCACGTGCGAATTAGATTCATCTCCATTGCTCTTAGGTGAAAGCATGTCTGCATGTCATTGAAATCAAAGACAATTTTCCTGGCTGGGCTTCCAAATGTGCCGATGGAGAAGCATGCTTGTATGAGGTCTATGCTCGTTGGGAGAACACGCAAGTACCAATCATGGAACCTTCTCATTCCAAGTGGTAGGCGCTGGATGTCCTGGTTTGGTAGGAAGGGCTTGCCTCTTTCATATATTTTCGGGCAATCCTTTGACCATTTGATGGCATCAACATTTGGATACTGCTTTACAAATTGGTGGAGTTTGCTAGTGACGGCCTCCTCAAAACCCCGTGATGGGTCTTTTTTAACTTGGTTCTCAGACTTGAACTGGTCATGAGAATACCACTTGGACACCGACGAGATGTCTTTCATCGGAACATAAACTGGCCTTATGGTGATTGGATGTTTCTTTCAAAGTTCCCATTCAGGCACGTCCTCATCTTCTTGTGCATCACCTTCTTTAGGATGCACTTGTTTTTCATGTATCGGCTGTGCTTGTTGAGAAGACTGTGGCATCTCATCATGCACTTGCTCGGTACGACCTGGAGAAGGCACATGCTTGATAGGAGGCAGGGAAGAATATGGCATCTCAGGAATGTGGTGGTCATGAGATGGTGAAAATATCTCCCCGACCTCAACAACTCGCTCCAAATTTAGGAGAGGGGGAGGCGGCGAAGAAGCAGTTAATATAATATCCTGTTTGTGCCAGAGGATGAACTACCCCAATACATCTCCGAGTAACACCAGCCCCTCAGGAGTTGCGTAGTCTATCCTCCACTACATGAACTTGGGCTTCACAGTATGCACCTCGACCCTAGTGTAGTCCGGCGGTATCTTATTATTGTGGTATAAGCCACCGAGATGATGTGCCACACCTGTTGCCACCTCCATCATAATGTTCTGCCAGCCGCTGAGAAACACTAAGGTGCAACTAGTTGGTTCCCGTATGTGATCGACGGGGGTTGTGGCTGCAGTGGAACCTTGGCTGCTAGGAACTTTCGGAGGGCTGCCAACTAATGTCAGTTCTCCCGGCGATGTCACTAATGTCCGTAGCTCCATAGATAGTCCTTGCTCCTCCAACGCCTTCACAACTAGAGCCTTCACTTGGAGTTCAAGATTAGTCTCCCGGTCTCTACCATGTTTCTTGTACATGTGCCTGTCCTCTTCGAATCCGTGCTTCCAGGTCGTCCTTTTCCCTAGCCCCCTGGTGCGGCCTGTGTGCTCCTTGTTTCCCAAGCCAAGGTTAAGCTTGTCCCTCTCTCTGGAAGGATTGAATGAGCCCTTCTCCTTGTCTTTAGCATATTTCAGTATCCTTGATACTGCCTCTTGGGTCTCCGGCTTATCAAACATAAGATTACCGTCGGATGATTCTGTACTCATCGCATATATCCAATTTCTTAAGCGTACATTCAAATTCGTCACATCGATATTCCTAGCAACGGTGGCCTCTTCGTCCATGTTCCTAAACTGCTCTTCCTTGTCATAGTAGCCACCGGGGCCTAGATGATGGTGGTGTTTGTTCCTCTTCGCCAGCTCGGTGTTACGGGCACTGAGCTCCAATGTCTCCGGTGAAGTCTTTTCAGCCATGAGCTCCTCCCATTGACTAGGAGTTATTTTGCCGAACTCGTTGAAGAGAGTTAACCCCTTTTGCATATACTTCTTGTTGAGCTCTGACCTCCAACGTCGGAATGACTCTCCCATCATCCTAAAAGCATTTTTTTACCAGTTCGTGCTTACCCTCCGAAAATCTAAAATTAAGCTTCAGCTGCCTATCCCATAGTTCATTCTTTTTGTTCTCTGGTACCTCTTTCCAGTTAGGGATTACTAGGTTCAATTTATCTCTTACTAGGGCCCCGATCGCATTATGGAATTATCCTCTTAATTCCTTCGGCTCAAGGATCTCCCCTGCTGGCCCGACCTCCGTTATCACATAGCATGCCTTATCTGGATATAGATTTGCTTTTCTATCCCCTTGTTTCCTCTTAGGCTTGGTAGTCGTGATTGTGTCTTGAGGTTGTGGAGCAGAGGCATTGTGATCTGTCTCTATGGCTGTTGCCTCTGCTCTCCTTTCCTCTACTCCGTCTTGTCCAGTGAGATGTCGTGGACGTCGACGTCGTCTTTTCCGAGTTTTGGGAGGGACCTGTATATACGACAGGTCAAAGTGTTAGCAGAGGTAACATAGCCAAAGCTTTAGCAAAATTTACAAGCTAAGGCTTTTTCCCTACCTCCTCATTCGGGTCAAAATCATTGTCCAAATCTTTCTCCGTTGGCCTTCTTTTGGCTTCACGTGGGAAAGGATCCTCAGGACTTACATATCCCTCTTCTGAGTCATCATCATCATCATCCTCTTCTTCTTCGCCTTCAGCAGCCTCTCCTGCTCTTCCTTCTGCTCCCCCTTCCTCCTCATCACACTGCTCCTGAGTAAGCATCACTTCTAGATCCTTTTCTAACTCATTATCGAACTGCTCCTGAGTAAGCTGGTCCTCTAGTGCTTGCTCCTCATAGGTTGGCTGCTCATCATGCTCGGGCATTGGGCTGCACTATCTGGTGTCCACGACATTATTTCGCGCTTTGCTCTAATAAATGCAAGAAAGTGTGCTTTAGGTACGCGAGGAGGTATAAGAAATAAAAAGGTCTACAAACCAAAGTAGTCCTATAAAACAACAATATATCAAAAAAATAAGTAGTAGCAGTAGTAGAGACCTCAAAAACATGTCAATCATCATCTGATCTTGAACTTGGAGCATCAAGGCATCATAATAGAGAAGAGAGGAGAAGGTAATGTAGGGGCGGCTGCTAATGATGCCAAGTTCCTCACAAGTTCTTGATCATCAGCTCATATTCCATATAATATATGGACTTAGACAATTTCATCATCGGCAAAACAAAGGAGAGGAGAGGGGAGATTTGGCAAAAAAAAGCAACAGCTGCTTAACAAACATAGAGAGGAAAAGGTGTAAAAACAAGCAGCTGCTGCTTCCCAAACATAGAGGATAGGAAAATAGCCAAAAAATAGTTGACTGCTGCCACATGGTTGGAAGACCCCTACAGATCAAAATCTGGTAACTTAGATGTGGTAAATAATGGATTAGAGTAGAGGAGAGGTGATAGTAGATAGAACACACCGTGGTAGAAGTGAGCCACTTAGTACCAGCCACTTAGTAGTATAGGGAAGTGAGTAGAGTAGCAGCCAGCAGCTAGGGAAGAGAGTAGAGTAGCAGCTAGCTAGTAGTAGCAGGAGTAGCTAGCAGTAGCAAGTAGAGTAGTAGTAGTTCAGTAGAGTAGTCTAGGACAGTAGTAGGACAATGGTATAGCAGTAGAGTAGTAGTAGAGTAGAGAGTAGTACAGTAGTAGTAGAGTAGAGAGTAGTTGAATAGTAGTAGAACAGTAGTATAGCAGTAGTAGTACACGAGCAGAGCCACTTAGTAGTGCAGTTGAGAGTAGTAGAGGAGTAGTAGGATAATAGTATAGCAGGAGCCACTTAGTAGTATAGGGAAGAGGGCAGAGCAGTAGCCAACACTAGAGTAGTATAGAGTAGTAGTAGTAGAACAGTAGTAGTAGTAGGAGGAGGAGGAGGAGGACAGTAGTATAGAAGTAGCAGCCAGCAGTGTAGTTAAGAGCAGCAACCAATGTGTTCCAGGAAATAAAGCCATTAATAAGAACAATGTACAAAACAATGTGTCTAGTGGCGCACGTAAAAAAAGGTGAAAGATCTTATATGTCAATGTGTTTCAGGAAATAAAGCCATAAATAAGAACAAGTCTCCTTAATCCTAGTCAAGTGGTAGCTTAACTCAAAACATTTACTAGCCTTCTACATATTCTATACAAGTTTTAGATTACAATATTTTTAGTTACTAGAAAATGTTACATATTTAAGAAAAAAATCAATCTGCTGCAACTAGAAGTATCAAGCTGCAGTTAGAGATGAGAGAGATATAGAGTTTAGTATGGGAGAGAGGCTGAAGAATGCTGCAGATATTTAAAAAAGTGATGGAGTGTACTAAGGGTTCGATTTGTGGATAGGCTCGTGTTTGGGGAGAAGAGAGCAGAGTCTAAAATTTATGAGAGATAGCATCAATGGCATGGGGGACCTCCAAGTCTGGCCAATAAGGCAGATACTGAAAGAAGATCGATTGTTTCTTGAAAGGTACGCCTTCGACAGGAGGTGTGCTTCTATCTCTGTTCCTCCTATCCGGATTCTTCTTTCCATAGACGACGCGTATGTTTTTCACCATTCTGTACATGTGTTCTCTATTATGATGTTTCTCCAAAGGAGGTTCAATCTCTAGGGTGTTGTCATAAAATCTAAAGAACAATTTGCTGCGATACTTGTGACTTATCTTTAAGAAGCATCGGTTCCTTAGGTAACTATCTTCTTGGATGCATCTAGGTACACCCATGTAGTACCATCCAAGCAAACCAAGCATCCTGTCTTTCCTTTGATCTGTCCAGACAAAGCAAACATCGCGGGGTAATCATTGGTAGTAATAAATATTATTGCTCTACATATGAAGTCCTCCTTTCGGAACGCATCGTACATCGGCTCCCCATGCCTCCATAGCCTCTCCATTTCTTGCATCAAAGGCTTGAGGAACACGTCTATATCAATGCCTGGTTGTTTAGGACTAGAAATAAGAATAGTGAGGAGAAGGTACTTTCTCTTCTGACACAACCACGTTGGGATGTTGTACATGGTCAAGATCACTGGCCAAGTGCTGTGGTCGCTCATCCTCTCATTGAAGGGATTTATTCCATCGGTACTCAAGCCAAACCATATATTCCTTGGGTCATCGCTGAATTCTTTGTGCTTCTCATCGAACCTTTGCCACTGACTACAATCAGTCGGGTGTGCAATCTTATCATCATCCATCTTGCGCTCATCATCCCACCATGTCATGAGTGCGGCTTATTTAGGGTTTAGGAAGATACGTCTCAAGCGGTCGGTCACTGGCAGGTACTATATTATCAAGGCAGGAATTCTTCTCTGCTTTGCATCGTTGCCTAATGGAGTGTCGTCTGGGGCTAAGATTCTTGTACCACCTTTTTGTACCCTTCTTATTCCTCTTTTTCCCCGTAGAGGCTTCATCCCCACCGTAAAGGTCATTGTTCTTGTACCGGCTAGCCCCACACCGGGGATATTTATCTAGTGACTTGAACGTTTCGCCACGAAAAAGTATACAGTGGTTGGGGCATGCATGGATTTTTTCAACTTCCATTGTCAATGGAGTTATAACCTTCTTTGCTTGGTATGTGTTGGCGGGAACTGAGTTTGGTTGTGGTAGCACCCATGACAGGAGATGCAATAGATCATTAAAACTACAGTCTGACCAGCCGTACTTAGCCTTCAGGATGAGTAGCTCAAGCACAAAACGTAGCAATGTCCAATGTATCGGACAGCCCTTTTCAACACCATACACAGTCTCCTTCGATGCTTTTGTCACCCTTTTCAAATTTTCTAGACCTTTTGGGCTATTTAGTAAAATCTCTGGTCCAAGGGCTCGAATCATGTCCTCCAAATCATCTTCATCTCCGACACGTGCTCCACCATCATTATTGGCACCACCTTCGTCGTTACCATCCCAACCACCAGCATCACCACCTTGTTCATTGCCAAACTCCGAATCCATTCGTGCATCAAGCTCTGCTGAATATTGGGACAGGGATTCTATGGTTTCGTCGTCGTATTCCTCCTCATCCTCATCGTTAACAATAACCGTTTCACCATGATGAATCCACACTGTGTAGTCCTCAATAAATCATCGCATAATCAAATATGATCTGATGATAGTCACATCTATCCATGCCATACGGTTCTTGTAATCTTTACAGGGACAAATAATTGTATCCTTATTCTATGTCAATGTCGTTGCATGCTTCTTGCGGCCTCAATAAATTTATCCACCTCTTCACGGAAACCTGCATTGAACCTTAACGAACCATATATCCAAGAGTTCCTGTACTCCATCTTTTACAACAACAATAAAACAAACATAAAGGACTACTTATTCAGATATATATAAAAATGAATCAAATTAATAATTACTTGAGAATAATTGTATATACTTCAGATATATATATGAATATAAATCAAATATAATTACATGAAGCATACAAACACACCATGGTAGAAGAAAATTAATTAATGGCCCATTTATCCATACATAATTAAAATACATATTTGTTGATTACAATAAACAATTTTAAAGACAACAATTAGCAACAATTATATTTTACAAAATATCTTTCATGCAAACCCTAGTCTAATTTCATGAAACACAAATTTACAAAACCGAAATTAATAAAAAAACCAAACCCTAGATCTAGATCTACATGCACATGAAACATCCATAAAACTAACTAATTGTTCACTAAAATTAAGAAACATGGACCAAATAAGGGTATGATCTTGTTCCTCTCCCTAATTTACCCTAGTACATTCAAAACTTGGGTCTAATTTGCTTCATAAGTAGCTTAAGCACCATAGAAGAGAGAGAAAAGCAAAACTCTAATTACTCACTAACCAACCATTAAAATTTCAAAAAAAAGTGTGGAATAGCATTTTCTTACCGTCTACAACCTCTCCACCAAAGGATTTGAGACCAAAACCTTCCCCCTTAGTAGAGCAATTTTTGGGAGGTGCCAAATGCCTCCCCACCTTTCTTTCACGGGTTGGAGTGAGTGACCCGAGGAGAAAGAAGGTGTTGTAGTTTGCTTTGTATGTGGGTCATTTGTAGGGCCGGCTGGTGATGGAGCCGCCCCTACAAATCGGAGGTATTTATACGCGGGCAATTGTAGGGGCGGCTCAATCACCAGCTGCCCCTACAAATAGCAATACCGGGGGCGGCTTGTATGACCAGCCGCCCTTGCTGTTCCATTTGTAGGGGCGGCTGGTCTCTGGGCTTCCGAGGATGCCACTGTAGGGGCGGCTCCATCACCAGCCGCCCCTACAAAAAATTTGACCCGTTGCTACAAACTGTTTTTTACGTAGTGTGGAACTATGTTTGTAATAATCTGCACTGGTTTGTGGACCATATGATGTCATAATCGTGCTGCATTGTTGTACGATTTATTGTTTGCTTGAACTAATTAATAGTTACTGTGTTATTTCTATTCTTAGCCTTCTCCAACTTGAAGACTGATCGTTTGTTGCTTTCCTGTCTTGCAATAACGGACCTCGGTTAGGCAGCAACTACAACCAGGACAACGCACCACTGAGGTTAGGCAACAACTACCTTGTACAATTTGTTGTGGACCAAATGTACAGATTGGTTGGACTCTGCATTAATCTATATGTAATCTGAGATGGTTGTTTGTTGTTTGTGGTGGTCAATCAGGTTGCTGAAGCCATGGCTGACAGCGACGACACCAGTGAACATTCAAGTGACTCAAGCACATATTTCTGGGATGTGGCAGCGCTGTCCGCTGCCTATGGCGGATATGTAGCTGCGATGGAGAGTCAGGTTCCAGTGCACCCTCCTGGGTTAGGTGTCCAAGAACGGAACGGTGCGTCATTTGTCCAGAAATGCCTAGCTGACCCCAAAAGGTGCAAGACTAACTTTCGCATGTCCCCTGAATCTTTCATGGAGTTGCATAACATTTTAGTTAGTAACAATGGCCTTCAAGTGACTCAAGAAATGGATACCGTAGAGGGGTTAGGGATGTTCCTTTGGGCTATGGGCACACAGCGATCGCAGTGCGATATGGCAGATAGATTTAGTAGGGCATTGGCCACGGTTAGCCAAAAGTTTGGTGAAGTGTTGGATGCTGTGGTGTCCTTTTCTAACTTGGTTCTAGTGCCTAAAGATAGGCAGTACAGAACGATTCATGAAAAACAGTTCAAGTACACTCCTTTGTTTGATGGTTGCATTGGAGCTATAGATGGCAGACACGTTAAGGTACTCGTTGATCGGACCGTACACAATGATTTCATTAATAGGAAGGGATATACTAGCCAAAATGTGGTAGCAGTATGCGACTTTGATCAGCACTTCACATATGTTGGTGTGGGGATGACGGGGGCAGTACATGACATGTTCGTCCTTAGGCAGGCATGGGCAACACCGACTTTTCCGCACCCACCTGAAGGTTAGTTGACTGGCCTACACTAGTTCGAGTACATTACTTTGTTGTTGTGCAATATGTTTTGTTTCTGCCTTTGTGAACTTGTTTGGTGTTGTGTAGGTAGGTTCTACTTGGTCGACTCGGGTTACGCAGGAGAACGGGGTTATTTGGGCCCACATCGCAACACCAGGTACCACCTGTAGCAGTTTGAGGATAGGTGGCCCGAGAGATTCGAAGAGGTGTTCAATTTCCATCATGCAAGTCTGCGAAATGTGATCGAAAGGGGATTTGGGGTGGTCAAATCAAGGTGGAAAATTTTGAAAGAAGTGCCTCACTATCCTAGGGAAAAGCAGAACAAGATAATCCTGGCTGCTTTTGGGCTGCATAATTTTTTGCGGGATAAGTTACCACCAAGACCAGTAAGGGAAATCACCCAATTGTCAGTTGACTGGGTTGCTGCAAATGCTTCTGATGATATGCGTCATGTACGCGATTGGATAACGCTTGGACTAAACGTGTCGAGGAGTGCGGCTGTGAATGGCGGAGAGCAGGTTTGTGGATGGGCTTGCTAATATAGTGTTGTAACCAAGTCATCACTTGTGCATTATATGGGTCAAATCTTATTTTGTGAATGTGCAGGTGCAGCCAGGTGGGTGAGGCGTTGGTGAATGTGGTTTGGAGGATGCCATGACGAAGATGGAAGGTTGGGTATGTGACTTTTGCATGGCTATCTTCGTTTTCCTGTGATTTGTGTTGGAAATCATGTGTTATATATTGCCTGCACCTGCACCTGGGGAATAGTTGCCGATGAACACCCTCTGAAAAGCGATTTTGTACCTGACATTTTAACTCCACTACTTTACAGTGGTCCTGAGTCCTCATGATTAGTTACTTAAATGACTTTGTGACATTTAGGTGGTAAGTTCATTTGGTTCACATGCTAAAATATGGCACATCAATGTAGAAGTATGAAACCTGAGTTTATTTGGTGATATTTTTGCTCATTTGCAATTCCACGTAAATAGATTCTCCTTAAACACATACATGTTTTTATTTGCCTTCATGCTGTCTCAATTCATCTACGTAAAACATTTCATGGATTGCAGGAAAGAACGCCTCTGTGGCTTCCGATGTATTGCCTTTCAGCCTCACTTTGATTGGTGCAGCAAAAGAAGGAAGATGGCACAAAGGATTCTACAGTGCGATCAGAGCATAACTGCTAGAAGTGTATTAGGCCCTTCAACTGGCTTTGCATGAGTTGTTTGTTGTGTCTGTAATCAACTTGTTGTACAAATGAACTTTCCATGACTTGTAAATTGACTGGATTGGTTACCGGTGCCTTTTTTTTAATTCAAATGCCTGGAACACCATCCTGTTGGCGCCCTTTTTTGAATTCAAATGCAGTTAATGTGCTTTGGCTGATGGAAACTGGCTAACTGCGAGCTGGTCGGCTGCTGGCCATTCGGCGGGCTGATTCCAGCTGATTCGAGCACTGTAGCAGTAGGAGCAGACCAGCCGAAATCAGCCAGAAGTGGAGCAGCCGAACGGGGCGGTACGCCGGTACCAGCCAAGCTTTGATTTTTTCCTGCCAAACAGTTACATGAGTCATCGTCCATCTGGAACAACTACTCCATCGCAAAATAAATACACATGTAGCTTCCCGAGATATCAAACTCTTTTAATTTTGACCAAATATACAAAAATAATAATTTCAATGTTTATATTTTTAAATAAATTTATTAAGAGAGTATGTTCCAATGTCAATCTAATGATATTTGTTAGGGCAAGGCTAGCGTCCGGACGTCTAGCCCCAAGCCCGTGTCCGGATGCAGCTCCCGCCCCCCAATGCCCGAATCACATCCCACGCGTTCCGTCATGTTCCCAACGAACGCCAGCGTCCGGAACCACGGCGCGCGCTCCGCATGGCAGAACCGCACCCCTGCGCCCATCCCGCATCCGCACGCCAGAACCACGGCCTGTGCCCATCTGCCCTGCTTGTGGATGCGCATTGTGGAGGAGTCTGCAGGCCTTAGGCGCCGGCATGTGAACCACGGTGGCGCTCCAGCAGCAGCAGGCGAACAGCGACCTGTAACACAAGATCTACTTTTGAAACATCCAGATGAAACATTTGATAGATGAAACACTTAACATACGTTTGAAACGTGCGAGTATAGTCATTTAATATGTGCAACACCAGATCAACTTTTAAAACATTCAGAGAAAACATTTGAAACAAACGTCTGAAACACCTGAAATACTTGAAACATACGCTTTCAACATGTGTACATTACCATTGCAACATATGTAACATCCCGGATTGACTTTTGCAACATTTAGATAAAACATTTGAAACATAAGTTGAAAACGCCTAAAATACTTCAAACACGGCATCGCCGGAAGCCATGGCCTACCTGGTGGGGAACTGCGGTAACCAGCAGGCCTTGGTCTAGAGGGAAAGTCGAGAACAAACAACCTAGCATGCGCAGGCCTCCCTTCCTACCGCTGGAGACGAAGTCCAAACCGACGGCGACCTCCTCCTGGTGGTGCCAGGGAGGTGGTGGCGTGGTGCCCACCATGGCCGTGATGCGCGAGGTGGACGGGGGGGCGCGGATAGGGGCGAGGCGTGGGATGGTGGCGCGGCGCGGCCGGCGATGGGATGCGGCGCGGCAGGGGAAGGGCGTTGCGTATGCGGGGGATGAGTGCGCTGTGGGAAAACGGGGCGGTGCGGCGGCGGATGCGCGGTGATGCTCCGACAACTAGATACAAGTGCGATTGGGAAGAGCATGCTTGTTGGGGGTGAAAACGGTACGGATATTCAACATCCGATATCGTATCCGTATCCGAATACTCAAATCGCATATTTATGATGTCAATATCTAATTATATCATATCCGGCATGGTTGACACTATCCATATTCGACTTCGAATCCGGATAAAAATATAAAAAATATAATATATGTGATGTCCGTCCGAATCCGTTTTCATTAGGCTTTGTCCGCTGCTCAAGCCCATGAAAAGAGCATCCGGGTGTAGGTGGACGCCCGTGACCAAGTATTTGTTATACATCATTAATATGATTACTTTTTTAATATATATTAGATTAAAATTGATAGGGTTTGCGTGCACTTCTTTTAGGGCGAAAAGAGTAGTGTTGGCAAAGCACTGCCGAACAAGGCACGAGACTTCCTGCCGCTTCCTCGGCGTAGAATTCCTCGCCGCTCGTCGGAACACCCATACGAGACGCGGCACGTGCCTACGCATACGTCCGGAGACCATCGGGGGTGACCCGGCCGGCGCCCGCGTGCGGCACTCGATCGCGATAGCGATCGCAATTCGCAAGCAAAAAGCCAGCACTAGCGCAGTGGCAAAGCTCCGGTGGTGGGAGCTGTCCGGCCGGGGTTCGAACCCGGTTCTGCACCGCTTGCACAGCAAGCAAATAATTTCCAAGCGTATGTCTTTTACGCGTGATGCCACAATAGGATCGTGACGTGTCCGTCGCCTATAAAATCAGAGGATTTCGATGATTTTAAGGAGGACGTGGTCTTCAGATTTGAGTATAGCTATAAATTTATTTGTACATGAATAATGTGAGTAGTGTGTGTACGTTGAGTGAACGTGTGTGTATGAACAGATACTGCAGCTGTCCCAGAAGAGAGGCAATAAAAAAGCCAACACTAGCCAACCGAGCAAGTGGCACCGGTCGCATGGATGGGCTGCCGCGGAAAACAGGTTTTCCGGCCCATGCATGCCCATCACGCCGAAGCGGAAGTGCGGAGCGGACCTGGACTTTTCGTCTTTTCCACCGAGCAAGCCCAAAAAATATCGCGGTCCACTCGTTCGCGACCTTGACCCGATCCTGCGATCGTCCACACCGCGACGGCGACCGGACAGGATCTTCGTCCCGCCCCGGACCGGGCCCCGCCGCGTACGTGCTTTCTCACTCGTCATCCCTGGGGAGTGGGGACTCACGAGCTTCGACTTCCTAGGATCTGCGGTGACATTAAGTTGTTTTCGCCCCTTCAGTCAACTGAATTTTTTCCATGTATTTATAGTGTCTTCTAGCTATATTTACATTATCTTATTACTAGATTTACAATGATTTTTTCATTGTAATTTATTGAACACGGTGGTGTAATTTGGAGACAATATAAATATATGCCAAATTTTTCAGAAATACTTTCAAATTATTTTTATGAATTACAGATACCAGAGAAATATATTTCAAATTATTCACAATTTTTTCATAAATTTCAAAACAAATTTTCCCAAATTGTGGTAGGACCCACCTCTCCAACCTTATCCCTTCCCTTCCGTCGCCTGCGCACTTCCCTTCCCTTCCCTTCCATTCCGTCGAATGCACACGCAAACAGAGTCCGGAGAAGAAGCAGCAACGGTGATCCCGCCTGGGGGCGGCCCTCCTCGTAGCCGGCCGTCGGCCCTCCTCGTCCCCCTCCTCATAGCCGGCCGTCGGCCCTCCTTGTCGCCGGCCACCGGCCCCGCGCCGCGCCTGCCCGGCCGCGAGCTCTGAAGCTGGCCGCACCTGCTGCCTCGCCGGCCCTCGCTGACTGCTTGCGCCTCGCCTGTTCGTCGGCCGCGCCCCCTACTAGCCATCCGCGCAAGATCAGATGATCCAAAAATCAGTTGATTGGAGAGGCCAAATCAACCGGTTGAGGTTTAGCGATTCTGTTTTTGATTCAGTAAACCCCCCGTACGTGTTGTCCCATTCTTGAACGTTTAACCCTGCTCTCCATCGGTTATAAATGCTCCTGCCTGCATCGACCCAGCTACTGCTACACACAGCACGAAGCTCGCTCGCTCAACTGCCAAAGGCAACACGACAAATAAACGAGCCTTTTCTGAGCATCTCCGTCCTCCTCCGAGCTAGGGAGGTTTGGTCGATCTGATTGTTAGTCGGTGATAGAGTGAACGAAGTCGTCGTACGTGTCTTCCATGGCGCCGGTGACGCTGAACCCGGTGGCGCGGCGGGCAATCAGCCGCGGCGCGTCGACGCTGGGCACGCCCAAGTCGCCGCCGCCGGCCTACGGGAGCATCGTGACCGTGCTGAGCATCGACGGCGGCGGCGTGCGCGGGATCATCCCGGGCACCATCCTCGGCTTCCTTGAGGAAAAGCTGCAGGTGAGGATTATTCACATATATGTATACGAGTTTCATATGGGAAGCATGCATGTTGTCTAACCATGGATTTTGTGACTGCAGGAGCTTGACGGACAGGACGCGAGGCTCGCGGACTACTTCGATGTGATCGCCGGGACGAGCACCGGCGGGCTGGTGACCGCCATGCTCACGGCGCCGAACAAGGACGGCCGTCCGCTATTTGCTGCCAAGGACATCAACAACTTCTACCTCGAGCACTGCCCCAAGATCTTCCCATCCGGCAGGTGAGGATCCAATCTTTGCATGCACGAACCTACACGAGTCAACGAGTCATACGAGCGGTCGCCGTATGAGACGAGTGTTATGCATCAGCCCAACCGGGTGCAAATGTTTGACGCATCGTCGTGTGTGTTGTGCAGCGGCGGTCCTCTTGGACTGTTCAAGAGCATGGCAGGGCCCAAGTACGACGGCAAGTACCTCCACTCCATCGTCCGGGAGCTCCTCGGCGAGACGAGGGTCAGCCAGGCGCTCCAGAACATCGTCATCCCCACCTTCGACATCAAGCTCCTCCAGCCCACTGTCTTCTCCAGATACGATGTACGTCCATGCAGAAATACATTTGAGATAGGATCGGAGCACTGTCGTTGATGCAGCATGGTTGAACCTTTCACCGTGCTAACTGCTAACGCTCCGGTGATTAATTCACGCAGGCCATGAGCGATGTCTCCAAGGACGCTCTGCTCTCCGACGTGTGCATCAGCACGTCCGCCGCGCCGACATATCTCCCAGGACACCAGTTCGAGACGACAGACAAGGACGGCAAGCCCCGGGCCTTCAACCTCGTCGACGGAGGCGTCGCAGCAAACAACCCGGTGGGTGATCGGCCGAACATGCTACGTGCTACTACGTGCATAGTTTTCGACTTTTCCATGAGTCGTGACGCTGACGAAACTTGACAAATTTTGCAGACGCTGCTGGCGATGACGCACGTGAGCAAGCAGATCCTGCTGGGCAACCAGGACTTCTTCCCGATCAAGCCAGAGCCAGCGGACTACGGCAATTTCATGGTGCTGTCCCTGGGCACGGGGTCCGCCAAGGTGGAGGAGAAGTTCGACGCCGTGCAGTGCAGCAAGTGGGGAATCCTGGGGTGGCTCTACAACAAGGGCGCCACGCCCATCATCGACAGCTTCAGCCAGGCCAGCTCAGATCTCGTCGACATCCACGCCTCCGTGCTCTTCCAGGCGCTGCACTGCAGCAAGAGCTACCTCCGCATCCAGGACGACGAGCTCAAGGGCGCGACGGCGTCCGTCGACGTGTCTACTAGGGAGAACCTGAACCACCTCGTCGACGTCGGCAAGGCGCTGCTGAAGAAGCCGGTGTGCAAGGTGAACATTGAGACCGGCAAGAACGAGCCGGACGGGCATAGGGGCACCAATGAGCAGGAGCTGATCCATTTCGCCCAAATGCTCGTAGATGAGCGACGGGCAAGGCTTCAGAAGAAAGGCAACAGCACACTGTAAAATCAAAAATGGATGGGCTAGGATACTCTTGTGTCAAATATATGTAAGCATGCTCTGTAATTATATTCATTCCTCTATACCCCAGAAAGCATATTCTGTTCGTACTCAATGCATCCTTAAAATCTCGGAAATTTTTATATTTGTGGATGGGTGGTAGTAAATTGTTTTATGTGAAAAAACGGTATGATATCCACTATGATTTTCTTGGAGATCCGTGTATCTGTTGCTCCCTTCTTTGTCTACAACTCTCCATGCATAAGCAAACAGGAACCAGCAAATCAAACGAGATTAGCAAGCGTCACTCATTATGTGGAGATTTTTGTAGAAAAAAGGTGGAGTTTGAAATCAGATTTATGCATAAGCGAGTAAAGAAAAAAACATGCTATTGATGATTAGCAAGCTTTAGATTGAACTTTCAGAGCATGCAACTTAATACGGTATATTAGACACAACTTCGAATCGTATCAGGTGCAATTAAATAAAATAGTTAAAACTCATATTTCTAAATTTGGGTTAAACCAGTCGAGGCATGTAACTCAATAGATGTGATTTCCTATAGACTCTTAGCTTGTGTGTTCTCTAACTAAAGACATGATTTGGTAGGGTGGTCCTAAGAACCTACATTATATTAATTTGATTTTGTGGTAGTTTTAGGGCTAGTTCTTGTCTAGGTGCCAATAGTTTCTTTCCATTAAGGTTTTGTTGTTTCAATTTTCTAGAACCCCAATTCAGCTTCTTCTCTAGGCCATTTGATTCTTAGGGCGTCCCCAGCGGACCAGCGACTTCGCCAGCTGAGATAGCACTAGAAAAGAATAGAAAAATAAGAGCCTGAACACATCGATGAGAAATGTAAACTGGCCCTAGGACGGTAGAGACCATAGATTTTTTGAGAAACGTGTCAGACATAATGGAAAACATATCGTTATTTTCACATAAAACAATTTACTACCATCCATCCACAAACATAAGAATTTCTGAGATTTTTAGGATGCATTGAGTACGAACAGAATCTGTTTTCTAGGGTATAAAGGAATGAATATAATTACAGAGCATGCTTATATATAATTACAGAGCATGCCCATCCATTTTACATCAGTGTGCTGTTGCCATTCTTCTGAAGTCTTGCCCGTCGCTCATCTACCAGCATCCGGGCGAAATGGATCAGCTCCTGCTCATTGGTGCCCCTATATCCGTCTGGTTCGTTCTTGCTAGTCTCAATGTTCACCTTGCACACCGGCTTCTTCAGCAGCGCCTTGCCGACATCGACGAGGCGGTTCAGGTTCTCCCTAGTAGACACGTCGACGGACGACGTCTCGCCCTTGAGCTCGTCGTCCTGGATGCGGAGGTAGCTCTTGCTGCAGTGCAGCGCCTGGAAGAGCACGGAGGCGTGGATGTCGACGAGGTCGGAGCTGGCCTGGCTGAAGCTGTCGATGATGGGATTTTCTTGGAGATCCGTATATATGTTGCTCCCTTCTTTGACTACAACTCTCAATGCACAAGCAAAGCAGGAACCAGCAGATTAAGCGAGATTAGCAAGCATCACTCATTATGTGGAGATTTAGTAGAAAAGGTGGAGTTTGAAATCAGATTTATGCATAAGCGAGTAAAGAAAAAAAACATGCTATTGAAGTATAAGTGAATTATTCACTTTTCCCTATCAGAAGCATTAGGTTGAACTAGTCAAAGCACAGAACCTAATATTGTACTAGTGGCACGAGTCTTCAGTTCGAATCCTGTCAGGTGCAATGAAATAAAATAATTAAAACTTTGGGTTAAACCAGTTGATGTATGTATCTCAATATAGATGCAATTTTTATAGCCTCTTAGGCCTCATTTGGCATGGCTCCAGTGGAGCCATCTTTTTCAGCTTCAGCTCGATGAACACTTTCATAGATGGAACTGAAACTGTTTTGTTAAACAATTTGGTAAAACGGCTTCACATAATGGGAAAAATGAAAGGACTATGTAACCATTCTCTTTCTATTTTTTCTTTATTTTCTCCTCACCACATAGTCTTGTTCTTCCCATGGCCTGCGCCCTCCACCGGTGGCCCACGCCCTCCCCTCGTAGCCTGCGCGGCCCTCCCCAGCCCCCGGTGCGCCCTTCCCTGACGGTCTTTGTGCCCTCCCTGCGGGGCACTCCCGCCATGCAAGCCCGCGCTACCTCTCCCGTGGCCACACGCGCTTGTGCGCTTCGACAGGGGCAAAACAGATTTCTCTCCTCCTGGGGTCCACATGGGTGAGGTGAAACCAGGTGAAGCCACTATTTTTTACTCCATCCCATCCCAAACTCAGTGAGAGCTGGTTTTAAGAGCATCTCCAAGAGATTAGCCAAAAAGACTAGCCAAATTTACTGATTTAGCTACCCTATAAAATACATTTGACAAAAAAATACTAGAGTACTCCAACAGACTCTATAAAACCAAGAGGCTGATGGCTAGTGATGTAGGCTATCCAAAAGTAGAGAGCGAATGAGATGGGATGAAGATCTACTAAATTTGAAGGGTCATTTATAGAGCCTCTTGGAGACGTTTTCCCTTCAATAATAGCCAAATTTACCTTTGAAAAACGATTTGGCTAATCTCTTGGAGATGCTCTAAGAGGTTTCACCAATAAAGTCGTTTCATTTTACTCCGTTTGGGTCCAAACGGCTGAAGCCGGTGGAGAAGCCATGTCAAACAGGGCCTTAGCTAGTGTGTTCTCCATCTAAAGACATGTTTTTGGTATGGTGGCCATAAGAACCTAGTTTAATTTGATTTTTTGGTAGTTTTAGGGCTACTTCTTGTCTAGTTGTGAAATAGTTTGTTTCAATTAAGGTTTGTTGTTTCAATTTTTCTAGAGCCCCAATTCAACATCTTCTCGAGGCCATTGGATTCTTACAATAGCAAGATGCATCTTAGGGCATGTACAACCCATGGACAGGACTTGTCTACAAGTTCTTGAAATCCACGACACAGACAACTAAATAGACAATTCATACAACTCATAGATAGAGTCATCAATTTGACTGTCTGCAAATGGTTTAATGCTTATATGTAGCCATGATCAATCATGAACATCATTTTAGTATTACCATTGTGTTGTTATTTGATACAACATGATTTCACACCCACAATCAATCAAAGGTTACAAATGTTCATACTATAATTGTAAAGAATTCTATTTCACCCTCGAGCAAACAAAGAGCCTCCCTGGCGTTCTCTTTCAACTTAACATTCAGCTCGCTATGGAACTGGGACATGAACAGCAGCTTCACGGTGGCAGCATGCACGCAGCAGGAAAAAAAAATGATCTAATATAGAACAGTGCAGCAAAAAAGAGAAATAAAAACAATACATCCAGGAGTTTGATGGCTTTCAAAATTCTGAAAAAGATATCAGGCAAGCACACGAGCTTCTGTATGGGGGATCACCATATCTTGTATCATCAATAGAAGCAGTTCCAATGGCCTCTGTATAGTTCTGAGAGAGGCAACATTGTCAATGTAAGTCATAATCCAGAATTCTTTCCTCTAAATTCAGAAGTAAAAACAAACAAAATAATGCTGGTCTGGAATTGTATGTTGCTGCAAAGAAGCAACCCCTCAGAATGTCACTAACTACATTATTACTAACTCTACTCCTTTTCATGTGCAGGTTTCAAAACCTTATGCTTGAAAGGGATCCCCATGGCAAGTGTATATGAGTAGTTAATTAGCACGTTCACTTTATTGACTGTGAACTATGCAAACCTTGGTTCTATTGATGTGTGTGGAAAGTGTAGCACCTGGTTTCAAGGACAAAACTAGATACACACCATATGTGAGCTCAGAAAGTCAAATCTCATATATAGTTATAAATAAAGGTAATATCAATAGAAAAAATGAAAGGACTATGTAACCATTTTCTTTCTATTTTTTCTTTATTTTCTCCTCACCGCATAGTCTTCTTCTTCTCGTGGCCTGCACGCCCTCCACCGACGGCCCACGCCTTCCCCTGGTCATCGCGCTCCGTCCCCCGCAGCCTGCGCGGCCCTCCCCGGCCCCCGGTGCACCCTCCCTGCGGGGCGCTCCCGCCATGCGAGCCCGCACTACCTCTCCCGTGGCCACACGCGCTTGTGCGCCTCGACAGGGGCAAAACAGGTCTCTCTCCTCCAGGGGTCCACATGGGTGAGGTGAAACCAGGTGAAGCTACTATTTTTGGCTTTATCCCACCCTAAACTCACTGAGAGCCGGTTTTAAGAGCATCTCCAAGATATTAGCCAAAAAGACTAGCTAAATTTACTGATTTAGCTACCCTATAAAATACATTTGACAAAAAAATGCTAGAGTACTCCAACAGACTCTATAAAACCAAGAGGCTGATGGCTAGTGATGTAGGCTATCCAAAAATAGAGAGCGAATAAGGTGGGATGGAGATCTACTAAATTTGAAGGGCCATTTATAGAGCCTCTTGGAGACGTTTTTCCTTCAATAATAGCCAAATTTACCTTTGGAAAACTAATCTCTCGGAGATGCTCTAAGAGGTTTCACCAATAAAGTCGTTTCATTTTACTCCGTTTGGCTCCAAACGGCTGAAGCTGGTGGAGAAGCCCTACCAAGCAGGGCCTTAGCTAGCGTGTCCTCCATCTAAAGACATGTTTTTGGTATGGTGGCCATAAGAACCTAGTTTAATTTGATTTTTTGGTAGTTTTAGGGCTACTTCTTGTCTAGTTGTGAAATAGTTTGTTTCAATTAAGGTTTGTTGTTTCAATTTTTCTAGATCCCCAATTCAACATCTTCTCGAGGCCATTTGATTCTTACAATAGCAAGATGCATCTCAGGGCATGTACAGCCCATAGACAGGACTTGTCTACAAGTTCTTGGAATCCACAACACAAACAACTAAATAGACAACTCATACAACCCACAGATAGAGTCGTCTGTTTGACTGTCTGCAAATAGTTTAATACTTATATGTAGCCATGATCAATCATGAACATCATTTTAGTATTACCATTGTGTTGTTATTTGATACAACATGATTTCACACCCACAATCAATCAAAGGTTACAAATGTTCATACTATAATTGTAAAGAATTCTATTTCACCCTCGAGCAAACAAAGAGCCTCCCTGGCGTTCTCTTTCAACTTAACATTCAGCTCGCTATGGAACTGGGACATGAACAGCAGCTTCACGGTGGCAGCATGCACGCAGCAGAAAAAAAATGATCTAATATAGAACAGGGCAGCAAAAAAGAGAAATAAAAATAATACATCCAGGAGTTTGATGGCTTTCAAAATTCTGAAAAAGATATCAGGCAAGCACACGAGCTTCTGTATGGGGGATCACCCTAGCTTGTATCATCAATAGAAGCAGTTCCAATGGCCTCTGTATAGTTCTGAGAGAGGCAACATTGTCAATGTAAGTCATAATCCAGAATTCTTTCCTCTAAATTCAGAAGTAAAAAACAAACAAATAATGAAGGTCTAGAATTGTATGTTGCTGCAAAGACGCAACCCCTCAGAATGTCACTAACTACATTATTACTAACTCTACTCCTTTTCATGTGCAGGTTTCAAAAACTTATGCTTGAAAGGGATCCCCATGGCAAGTGTATATGAGTAGTTAATTAGCACGTTCACGCTATTGATTGTGAACTATGCAAACCTTGGTCCTGTTGATGTGTGTGGAAAGCTACTTATGTAGGAGTATCATCTATTCTTATTTATTTTTTTATTTGAAGTGGTACATGCATGCACGACCTCGTGACAAATTAACCAAGTCACACGCACCAACGCACGTACGCACTATAAGTTTCCGCTCGAGGAAACGTAGTAAAGTAAAAGATGTGCACTGAACTATGAAACGGGGAGATTAACGATGTAGGAAGAGAGTACTTGAGGAGAGATTATGCGATGGTCGTTGTATGCTTAATCTGTGTTCTGCACTTGTGTGATTGTGTCCTTTTTTTTAAAAAAGAAAGAAAGATAAGAAGCGGGAAACTTGCTGCGGACCATCAGTCAGAACCAAACGACGTTTGCTAATATTGCCGCGCGCGGCCATGTAATGCTGTCTATGAATTTGATACTCTGTGTCGAAACGATAAACAATTTTAGTACAATAACAAATCAAATTGTCTTAAATAAAATTAATTAAATTTATAAAAATACCAATAGTTATAATACTAAATAATGTTACTACACTATTATACAAAAACTTTTGCGCAGCGTTTACGAAATGGGCTTCGAGGCGGTTGGCCTGGTTGCTCGCCTTGGTTATTCGAGGCAGGACAGCCGGGCCAGCAACCACCTCGGTTAATGCTTAACCGAGGCGGGCATCCTTAGACAACCGCATCGGTAAATCATTAACATGAGGCGGGCATTGTAACTCAACCGCCTCGGTAAATCAGACCCAGCCCGCTAGCCCACACTAGCCCACTACCATCTCCAATATATAAACACAGGGTTAGGGTTTCAGTCACAACTGGTGCTCTTCCCACTCCCGCAGCGTAGCTCTCTCTCTCCCTCTCTCCTCCCTCAACCCAGCAAACGGCGCCCCTCTCCCTTCTCCTGAACCCGCCTCCCTTCTCCCTCCCGAGCACACCTCCGGCGCCCCTCCTCCTTCTTCTCCCCTACCACTGGTGGCCATGGTGGCGCGCGCGCGAGTGGCTAGGGCGGCGACCATGGTGGCCATGGTGGTGCGCGCGCGGGCGGACAAGGTGGCGTGGAAGCTAACGGCCGGCCAGGGTGGCGTGGATCTCGCGCCCGGCAGCGGTGGCGTGCATCCCTACTTCCTCGGTGACCCTCTCCTCTTCCTCTCCGGATTCGACGACCCTCTCCTCTTGCTCTCCTGGAGGCGGCAACCGTGGATCCATCGTGGGCTACGCGAATGCCTCCTTCCTCAGCCAGATCCGGTTGGGGGCGGTGGTGGTCCCCTCCTTCCCCGGCCAGATCCGGCGCCACCACCGCGGATCCGGCATTCTTCCTCACCGCGAGCAGTGGATCCGGCGCTCCTGCCCCTCTCCGGCGACGGATCGGGCTCCACATGCGCGGCGGCGGGGGCTCACGGCGAGGTGGTGGCGTGGATCCGGTGAGCGGGCCTCTCCGATGGCTCCGGCCGGAGTTTGCGGGCCCCGGCGGATCATGCGACGACGGGGGCTCACGGCGCTCCTTCGATGATCGGATCTGGTGGCGGGAAGGCCGGATGCGGTGGTGGGGATACCGGAGCCGGTGAGTGGCGGCGGCGCATGGCTTATCCATGGGTTTTCCCTTTTTTTTGTTTTTTATTCGATTTACCGAGGCGGGCATCCAACCGCCTCGGAAAAGGTCCCATTTACCGTGAGCTTTCGATCGAGGCGGTTGCGATGCCCGCCTCGGTAAAGTTTTCTGTAGTATTGCTAAATTCTCCGTCGAATACATATTAATAAATAATGTTACTAAATTCTCCATCGAGTTGTAGAGTGTTTTTCTAGTAATTTTTTTGTACAACTTTTTCTATTTTCCATTGATGAAAAGAATGCACAAACATATATACAGAAGTACAACAGGGGGAGGGAGGGGAGAGTACAAGGAGTCCAGGCCCAACAGGGAGAGTACAAGGGATCCAGTTTTTCTCGTAATTGAGCTGGCCTGTGGGTTCGTATCTTTTTTTTTTCTATTTTCTCTTTGTCTAATAAAAATCATGACAAAATATTCAAATCTGTTGCTGTCTTTTACAAAAAAAAAACATATTAATAGTATTTTTATTAGTGTCATTAATATTAACATTTTTTACTAAATCTAGTTAATTTTTAATAATTTGACTAAGGAGAAAATTAGAATCACACTGTTTAGGATGGAGGTAGTACTGTAGCAGTGGCTAGTGGCACGATCGACCAGCGACGATGATGGTTAGCAAGTTCGCTTAACAAGTTAACGACATCGTGAGCTGTACGATGCCTACCTTTTGCTCTCTACCTTACTCCGTTCAACTTTTGACGTGCTGGGTACTCTGGATGTGATGTGGCCATGTGGGTAAAATGTGTGTTTTTTTTATTTTTTAAAAACACTCATGTGGGACAGTGGGGCGGGAAGTGGATAGAGGTAGAATGTCTGGCTTCGCAAGACGCGACGGAATGTTCTGCCAAGTGTGCTAGCAGTAGAGAGCAGCAGGACACAGGGCGGAGCTAGCATCGTTAGTTCTTTACAAACAACGCAATGCCCACGGCGGGAAACCTCGCCGGCGTCGAGCTTTGGCCTAAGCTAATATAATGCCAATTGCCAATCACACGTACGTACGTACGCCTCCTATATGAAAATGAAGCAGGCCACTGGCAAAGTGGCAAGGCATGCATGCATGCAATCATGCTCAACAGCCGAACTGTGTATAACAAAACAAGCGGTCATGCATATATATAGAACTCGCACTTGACACTTGTTATTTATATGTTCAATAATACTGTGACACGGGCGTCTGTCCTTATCCAGTTATCCGGACGCCACGCATCCACAAACCCGCCTCGCTGCTGCCGCTTCTCCCCATCGCTCGCTCCAGCCCGCAATGCGCGCCTTGCTCGTGATACTGCTGCCTCCCGTTCCTCGCTCCGCTCGTCAAGTGTCCCGGCCCGTGCGTCGCTAGGCCCGCTTGCCCACGGCGCGCCATCCCTCGCCGCGCCCCCATCCTGCGCGCGTGCGCTGCCTCTGCTCTCCCCATCTCTCGCTCTCTATCTCGCGTCCGATGACAGCAGTGCACCTCCTCGGCCTCTTCCCAACCCCCAACGCCGCTGAGACGCCTCACCGCAGCCGACCCTTACCGATGGGCGGTGGCGCACGTGTCGGGGTGCCTCGGGTCGTCCCCAGCCGAGCCAAGGGCACCCACGAGCGTGGCCGGATGCTAGTGGTGCTCGCGCGCCGGTGCTCGCCGCCGGCTTCCACCTCGACGGTCGGAATCGACCAGCCTAGACCCCCTCCCCTATATTGCAAATGTATGTTTCAGGTGTTTCAAAGGTATGCTGCATTTGTTTCTTGTGGATGTTGCAAAAGTGGATCGGGGATGTCGTTGCATATGTTGCAAGTGTTTCAAGGACATGTTGCGAGCGTTTGTTCAAAATATTTCATCTGTTCTAGTCGTATGTTGCACACGTTTTGAACATGGATGTTTGCATATGTTTTACACATATGTTGCAACAACATATTTCAGATGTTTCATTTGTTTTTGAAGTATATTGCAAGTGTTTTATTTGAATGTTGCATATGGTTGCAATGGCTATATTGCAAGTGTATGTTCTAAATGTTTATCTGTTTTAGACGTATGTTGCAGTTGGTTTATCTCAGTGTTACAAAAGTAGATCTAGATGTAGGGTTGTCGAGCGAGGAAGAGAGAGCTATCGCGGGAGCCATGGTGGCGTTAGCTGGTAAGCTGGCAGCAGCGCTCCACTAGAGGTCACGCAGGGTCACGTCTGCGTGGGCGTACGTCGCGCGTTTCCCTACGACATGCGGCCTTTCGCTGCCCCGCTGCTCTTGCTGAAGCTCTTGGAGCAGAAGCTTTGTGGCGGGGAGATGCAGAAGCTGGCTGTGGAGAATGATCGGATTGTTGCGTGCCACGTCGCAGGTGACGCGGGTGCGGCAAAGATGGGCCCCATAGGGTGAAGCAGGCACGGCGAGGATGAGACCTCGCGTGGTGTGGACGCGGCGGGTGCGCTCTCCTTTTTGCATGGGCGCAGCAGACGCAATTATGTTTCGATTTACGTGAGGGGCGCGGCAGGTGTGTCGAACGGGAGCCGCGTCCGGACGCAGGCCTAGGGCTGGACATCCGGATGTCCGGGCGTTAGGCTTGCCGTTATATGTTCCCTGTACATCGTCGTCGTCCTTTTTTCTTTGAATTGCCAACGAGCCTCTATTCCATCTGGTTAGAGCTCCTCAGCGGCACTCCACAGGTCCTGTGTTCGATTCCCCGTAGGAGCGAATTTCAGGCTATGGTTAAAAAAAATCTCTCGGCTGTCCCATGGCTAAAGCACAGGTCAAAAGGTCCGGCCCGATTCTCACAGGGCAACGGTGCCTCTGCGTCAGGGTGGGGCAAGGGTTTAGGGTTTTCTCGGCCGTCTTACCCCTTTAGGTCGAGGTTTTTTTTTCTTTCTTCTTTGAATTGGCCTCCAGTTAACTTGGTCCGGTCGCTACCGAGTGCAAAATCAACGGTCAGGATATATATTCAAACTGTGGAGTGACGTAACGCTGCACGAGTCCTGTAGCAGCGTAGGTAGACTTCCAGCCGCTTTCCGGTTCGTGGCGTGTAGAATCCCTCGCCGCTCGGTACACCGATACGCTAGCTGCTGCACGTACTAGGCAGACAGCAGACGGCAGACGGCCGGTCCATCCGGCTATCCACGGCAAGCCAGCGGCCGGCGGCTACGTACCATACCACCCACCGGGCCGGTCGCCCAATCGCTTGCTCCCGCGTGCGTCCCTGCACTTGCAATCGCAAGCGGTAAACCAGCCAAGCGGGCTGCCGCGGCGGAATACATAGGTTTCCGGCCCATCACGTACGAAAAACGTAAAACCCCGAGTTACTCCCTCTTGTTTGATCGAAGCCCTCTTCCCTCTCTTGAATCTCGTTCATAAATACCCCCGCTCATGCATCATATCGACTCAGCCACACACACACACAGCACGAACGAAGCCCACCGGCCAGTCACCACTCACCAGACAAAAATTAAACGAGAGTCCTCCTTGAATTAAACGTATACTCGGTACTCGGGGCTAGACGTACTGCTACAGTAGTCAGGGCGGTTTTGGTTGGTCAATGATGGCGCCGGTGTACACTGCCACTGCGGATCGCGGCTCCAACGGGTCCGGCCTGACGCTGAACCCGGCGGCGCAGCCGGCGCTCAGCCGCATCGAGTCGACGACGCTGTCCACGCCCAAGGCGCCGCCGGCGGCTTACGGGAACATCATAACCGTGCTGAGCATCGATGGAGGCGGCGTCCGTGGGATCATCCCGGGCACCATCCTCGGCTTCCTCGAGGAAAAGCTGCAGGTGAGGATTATTCACATATATGTATACGAGTTTCATATGGGAAGCATGCATGTTGTCTAACCATGGATTTTGTGACTGCAGGAGCTTGACGGACAGGACGCGAGGCTCGCGGACTACTTCGATGTGATCGCCGGGACGAGCACCGGCGGGTTGGTGACCGCCATGCTCACGGCGCCGAACAAGGACGGGCGTCCGCTATTTGCTGCCAAGGACATCAACAACTTCTACCTCGAGCACTGCCCCAAGATCTTCCCATCCGGCAGGTGAGGATCCAATCTTTGCATTCACGAACCTACACGAGTCATCGAGTCATACGAGCGGTCGCCGTATGAGACGAGTGTTATGCATCAGCCCAACCTGGTGCAAATGTTTGACTGCATCGTCGTGTGTGTTGTGCAGCGGCGGTCCTCTTGGACTGTTCAAGAGCATGGCAGGGCCCAAGTACGACGGCAAGTACCTCCACTCCATCGTCCGGGAGCTCCTCGGCGAGACGAGGGTCAGCCAGGCGCTCCAGAACATCGTCATCCCCACCTTCGACATCAAGCTCCTCCAGCCCACTGTCTTCTCCAGATACGATGTACGTCCATGCAGAAATACATTTGAGATAGGATAGGAGCACTGTCGTTGATGCAGCATGGTTGGACCTTTCACCGTGCTAATTGCTAACGCTCCGGTGATTAATTCACGCAGGCCATGAGCGATGTCTCCAAGGACGCTCTGCTCTCCGACGTGTGCATCAGCACGTCCGCCGCGCCGACATATCTCCCAGGACACCAGTTCGAGACGACAGACAAGGACGGCAAGCCCCGGGCCTTCAACCTCGTCGACGGAGGCGTCGCAGCAAACAACCCGGTGGGTGATCGGCCGAACATGCTACGTGCTACTACGTGCATAGTTTTCGACTTTTCCATGAGTCGTGACGCTGACGAAACTTGACAAATTTTGCAGACGCTGCTGGCGATGACGCACGTGAGCAAGCAGATCCTGCTGGGCAACCAGGACTTCTTCCCGATCAAGCCCGCGGACTACGGCAAGTTCATGGTGCTGTCCCTGGGCACGGGGTCCGCCAAGGTGGAGGAGAAGTTCGACGCCGTGCAGTGCAGCAAGTGGGGAATCCTGGGGTGGCTCTACAACAAGGGCGCCACGCCCATCATCGACAGCTTCAGCCAGGCCAGCTCCGATCTCGTCGACATCCACGCCTCCGTGCTCTTCCAGGCGCTGCACTGCAGCAAGAGCTACCTCCGCATCCAGGACGACGAGCTCAAGGGCGAGACGGCGTCCGTCGACGTGTCTACTAGGGAGAACCTGAACCACCTCGTCGACGTCGGCAAGGCGCTGCTGAAGAAGCCGGTGTGCAAGGTGAACATTGAGACCGGCAAGAACGAGCCGGACGGGCATAGGGGCACCAATGAGCAGGAGCTGATCCATTTCGCCCAAATGCTCGTAGATGAGCGACGGGCAAGGCTTCACAAGAAAGGCAACAGCACACTGTAAAATCAAAAATGGATGGGCTAGGATACTCTTGTGTCAAATATATGTAAGCATGCTCTGTAATTATATTCATTCCTTTATACCCCAGAAAGCATATTCTGTTCGTACTCAATGCATCCTGAAAATCTCGGAAATTTTTATATTTATGTAAGCATGCTCTGTAAATTGTTTTATATAAATTGTTTTATTTGTGGATGAGAAATGTAAACTGGCCCTAGGACGGTAGAGACCATAGATTTTTTGAGAAACGTGTCAGACATAATGGAAAACATACCGTTATTTTCACATAAAACAATTTACTACCATCCATCCACAAACATAAGAATTCCTGAGATTTTTAGGATGCATTGAGTACGAACAGAATATGTTTTCTAGGGTATAAAGGAATGAATATAATTACAGAGCATGCTTATATATAATTACAGAGCATGCCCATCCATTTTACATCAGTGTGCTGTTGCCTTTCTTCTGAAGTCTTGCCCGTCGCTCATCTACCAGCATCCGGGCGAAATGGATCAGCTCCTGCTCATTGGTGCCCCTATATCCGTCTGGTTCGTTCTTGCTAGTCTCAATGTTCACCTTGCACACCGGCTTCTTCGGCAGCGCCTTGCCGACATCGACGAGGCGGTTCAGGTTCTCCCTAGTAGACACGTCGACGGACGACGTCTCGCCCTTGAGCTCGTCGTCCTGGATGCGGAGGTAGCTCTTGCTGCAGTGCAGCGCCTGGAAGAGCACAGAGCCGTGGATGTCGACGAGGTCGGAGCTGGCCTGGCTGAAGCTGTCGATGATGGGATTTTCTTGGAGATCCGTACATATGTTGCTCCCTTCTTTGACTACAACTCTCAATGCACAAGCAAAGCAGGAACCAGCAAATTAAGCGAGATTAGCAAGCATCACTCATTATGTGGAGATTTAGTAGAAAAGGTGGAGTTTGAAATCAGATTTATGCATAAGCGAGTAAAGGGAAAAAAACATGCTATTGAAGTATAAGTGAATTATTCACTTTTCCCTATGAGAAGCATTAGGTTGTACTAGTGGCATGAGTCTTCAGTTCGAATCCTGTCAGGTGCAATCAAATAAAATAATTAAAACTTTGGGTTAAACCAGTTGATGTATGTAACCATTCTCAATATAGATGCAATTTTTTATAGCCTCTTAGGCCTCATTTGGCATGGCGCCACTTCACTAGTGGAGCCATGTTTTCCAGCTTCAGCTCGATGAACACCTTCATAGATGGAGCTGAAACTGTTTTGTTAAACCGTCTGGTAAAACGGCTTCACATAATGGGAAAAATGAAAGGACTATGTAACCATTTTCTTTCTATTTTTTGTTTATTTTCTCCTCACCGCATAGAGTTCTTCTCGTGGCCTGTGCGCCCTCCACCGGCGGCCCACGCCCTCCCCTGGTCGTCGCGCTCCGTCCCCCGCAGCCTGCGCGGCCCTCCCCGACCCCCGGTGCGCCCTCCCTATGGGGCGCTCCCGCCATGCGAGCCCGCACTACCTCTCCCATGGCCACACGCGCTTGTGCGCCTCGACAGGGGCAAAACAGGTCTCTCTCCTCCTGGGGTCCACATGGGTGAGGTGAAACCAGGTGAAGCCACTATTTTTGGCTCCATCCCACCCTAAACTCAGTGAGAGCTGGTTTTAAGAGCATCTCCAAGATATTAGCCAAAAGACTAGCCAAATTTATTGATTTAGCTACCCTATAAAATACATTTGACAAAAAAAATGCTAGAGTACTCCAACATACTCTATAAAACCAAGAGGCTGATGGCTAGTGATGTAGGATATCCAAAAGTAGAGAGCGAATAAGGTGGGATGAAGATCTACTAAATTTGAAGGGTCATTTATAGAGCCTCTTGGAGACGTTTTTCCTTCAATAATAGCCAAATTTACCTTTGGAAAACTAATCTCTTGGAGATGCTCTAAGAGGTTTCACCAATAAAGTCGTTTCATTTTACTCCGTTTGGCTCCAAACGGCTGAAGCTGGTGGAGAAGCCCTGCTAAACAGGGCCTTAGCTAGCGTGTTCTCCATCTAAAGACATGTTTTTGGTATGGTGGCCATAAGAACCTAGTTTAATTTGATTTTTTGGTAGTTTTAGGGCTACTTCTTGTCTAGTTGTGAAATAGTTTGTTTCAATTAAGGTTTGTTGTTTCAATTTTTCTAGATCCCCAATTCAACATCTTCTCGAGGCCATTTGATTCTTACAATAGCAAGATGCATCTCAGGGCATGTACAACCCATAGATAGGACTTGTCTACAAGTTCTTGGAATCCACAACACAAACAACTAAATAGACAACTCATACAACCCACAGATAGAGTGGTCTGTTTGACTGTCTGCAAATAGTTTAATGCTTATATGTAGCCATGATCAATCATGAACATCATTTTAGTATTACCATTGTGTTGTTATTTGATACAACATGATTTCACACCCACAATCAATCAAAGGTTACAAATGTTCATACTATAATTGTAAAGAATTCTATTTCACCCTCGAGCAAACAAAGAGCCTCCCTGGCGTTCTCTTTCAACTTAACATTCAGCTCGCTATGGAACTGGGACATGAACAGCAGCTTCACGGTGGCAGCATGCACGCAGCAGGAAAAAAAAAATGATCTAATATAGAACAGGGCAGAAAAAAAGAGAAATAAAAACAATACATCCAGGAGTTTGATGGCTTTCAAAATTCTGAAAAAGATATCAGGCAAGCACACGAGCTTCTGTATGGGGGGTCACCATATCTTGTATCATCAATAGAAGCAGTTCCAATGGCCTCTGTATAGTTCTGAGAGAGGCAACATTGTCAATGTAAGTCATAATCCAGAATTCTTTCCTCTAAATTCAGAAGTAAAAGCAAACAAAATAATGCTGGTCTGGAATTGTATGTTGCTGCAAAGAAGCAACCCCTCAGAATGTCACTAACTACATTATTACTAACTCTACTCCTTTTCATGTGCAGGTTTCAAAACCTTATGCTTGAAAGGGATCCCCAAGGCAAGTGTATATGAGTAGTTAATTAGCGCGTTCACTTTATTGACTGTGAACTATGCAAACCTTGGTTCTATTGATGTGCGTGGAAAATGTAGTTGCTGGTTTTAAGGATAAAATCAGATACACACCATATGTGAGCCCAGAAAGTTAAATCTCACATATAATTATAAATAAAGGTAATATCAATAGATAATGCTTAATATATAACGTACTTAGTATAAAGGATATAACCTCAGATAGCAAACAACGGAAAGACAACTCTGATCTTCGGGTGAAGACTCTAATTTCACTAGGACAACTGACTGGTTGATCACAATCCTAACTTCTTCAAACTCTAGCGATCTGGTACCCATCCGGGATTTTTATCCAAATAATTAAAAAATAAAGCAAGCATAAGTACATGTCGTACTCAACAAATATATCATAGAGTTCATGAGGCTCAAAAGACAGACATTGGTTTAACTGTGATTAACTTTTAATGAGTCACAATTTTAGTAATTGAGTAACAACAAGGTTATCATAAGCCCATAAACACATGATCAGGTAAACATGAATAATGAATAGTATAAACAGTAATAATTAGTGAGCATCTTCATCATCAGTGTTCATCATCTATTCCGTAAGGGTCCAAGGCTGTTCATGATCGTGAGCACGACTGATATACCAGTTTTACACTCTGCAGAGGTTGTACACTTTCACTGTGAGTTGTGATTTACCCTTTCGCTCGAGGTGATCAGCCTCTTGACCCACTACCAAGAAAGGTCGACAGGGTTCACTACGAAGCTTTTCAATTGTTCGTCTAACAAGTTAGGGCCATTAGATTTACTTGGCAAACAGATATAGAAACCCCCTGTCGAATGATATAATTCCATCACGGCTATACACATAAGAGTAGAGGCTGTCCTATACCCGATTCGACAAGCCATTCTTACGCCAATAAAGGTAACCTCTAACAAGCTAGAAAAGGTCCTCATACTGAGCTAAAGTCAGAGCCATGCAGCCCTTACAGTTGTACTGTAAGTCTCAGATGTTCGCTTACAGATATGTCCTTAGAGAGAGAAATCTAAAGCACCATAAAAACAGCCCAATACTCTAGTCCCCTTGTTCCATGTTGCTAAAAAGCATCTTTTAATGTTTATTGCATATACCATTAGTCAAGTTATAATATCATAGCTTTAGTTGAGCACTAGCATCATACTACCCAATGCAATACCCCATAGGTATCAAGGTACAAGGTAACAAAGCAATAGAAAATCCTTAGTGGCAGTCAAGGTAAACACATGCAGTATGAATTAAATGATTAAAGGTGTAAAGGACAACAAGAAAGATCCTATGCTATACTTGCCTTAAACTTAGATCCTTCTTCTAGTCTAAACCTTCAAAGATCTACTTCTTGATTCACCACGTATAACTCACCGACTGGACAAGATCATTAAGCACCACACAAGCATCCGAACAAACATGCATAGCATTCAAACATAACTATATTAGAACAACAAACCAATCAGTGAAAAAGAATTTGAAATCAAATCTACGCGTTGCTACGATCACACAGACGAGAAAAGCACGCTAATCGAAGCTACGGTGGAAAAGATACAACTACCGATAGATTTACTTTAAAAAGAAACTATATGCTTCATTTATTTTAGCTATATAAAATATGTATAAGATACTTTAGAAGAATATCTAAATTATTTTAAGCCAAATTATATATGTATTAGAAAACCAATATAAGATTAATCTTATTTTATTTACAAAAGACAAAGGTGAAAAACTCTAAGTTACTTTTAATTATAAAAATCCAATTGCATAATCATTATTCAAGTTAGGATTTAAACCATGAAATTTTAGAAATAGTGACATGATAAACATTGTTACTAACGCGTAGATCTCGTTGTAATGAATCTAAAGCAACTTGAACGGGTCAAATCGGAGTTAAAACGGAGAAGATATGGCCTACAGAAGATAGTGGCAATTTTGTAAATAGATGGAACTTGATTTTTGAATTAAAATAAATAAAATCTGATTTTTAAATCTGGCCAAGGACTACGGGCACTATTTAAAGAAAAGGCAGGGGTCCTTTTGAAAGAAACCAGGGACGGCGGGTTGAGATCCAAATAACTATAACGGCTTTTTGCTAAAAAACGACAGGTGAAGGGGTATAGGCTAATCTGAGCCGTTGGATCCAAGATGGATGGCTCGGATTAGATCAGATTGGGAGGGAGAGAGGAGAGCCGGTCGGAACAATGCAGGATGGCGGTGCCATGGCCGGAAGCTCTGCTCCTCGCCGGAGTTCATCGATGTCGATGCTCCGGACATCGTTTGGCTTGGGAAAATAACGGGGAGCAAGAAGAGAACGAGGCGAACACGATGGAGGGGCTAGGGCGGCGACGATAGCTCGGGGGTGACGCGATGCTCAATGGGGTGGCTCGAGCTCACCGGAGAAACATTGGCGGCGCGGCACCGGCGGTAGAAAGCGAGGGAGGGAGCAAGGGCGGTACTAGAAGCTTGCTTTCCTCACGTAGAAGCCCGGCAAGGCAGTCGCCGAGGCGGCAGAACGGTGAACGCGGCGGTGGTGGATCTCCTATGGCGGCGGCGGCTTCGCTGTTGCTCGGAGGCGAGGATAGGGAGGCGCGCGGTCACGGCCACTATTTATGGGGCGGTTCGACTTGGGCGGCATGACAACGGACGAGGCGAAAACGGCGCGGACTCGGTAACGGCGGCGGTGGTGTCCAGCTAGGTGACGGGAGGTAGGAGAAAGGAGAGGAGAGGCTGACCTGTGGGGTCCATGAGTTAGAGAGAGAGGGCGCGGGGCCGATTTGTCATACACAGAGAGAGATGAGGCGCGTGCGCGGCGGCTTCGGCTGCAGTGGCTGCGGACTGGGCCGGTGCCAAAGAGAGAAGGAAAGGATGGGGGGCGTGCTTGGGCTAGGAGCAACAAGCCCATGCGGGTTAGGAGAAGAGAAGAGGGGGTAGGCCGCGGACCAGATTGAGTAGGGGAAGGCTTGCTCTTTTTTTCTAAATTATTTTTCCTAATATCTTTTCAAATAGGTTTTGAATTCATTTGAACCTTGAACCCAAAACCAAATTCAAATATTATTTCAAATGTACTTTTCAATAAAAATGAGAAATTTTGTTAAGTTCAAAAAAAAATTACAACTTTTTAAATGCTTTTATTTTAAAATTTTCTTTTCTTTTTATTTCAAAGTCATTTTCAAATCTATTTCCAAAAGCAATTCAAACCATTTTGAATCTTGATTCAAACCACTCAATCAATAAATCAAATGCACCGGTATGCATGCACACCCATGCTACTCCTATGGTGAATTTTATGAAAAAATTTATTTCCTACATTTTCATGAGCACATAAAATACCAAAACAAATTATTTTTAAACCTAATTTCAAAATTGAAAATTTTGGGTGTTACAGAAAGTTACTTACGTAGGAGTATCATCTATTGTTATTTATTTTTTTGATTTGAAGTGGTACATGCATGCTCGACCTCGTGACAAATTAACCAAGTCACACGCACCGACGCACGTACGCACTATAAGTTTCCGCTCGAGGAAACGTAGTAAAGTAAAAGATGTGCACTGAACTATGAAACGGGGAGATTAACGATGTAGGAAGAGAGTACTTGAGGAGTGATTATGCGATGGTCGTTGTATGCTTAATCTGTGTTCTGCACTTGTGTGATTGTGTCCTTAAAAAAAAAAAGAAGATAAGAAGCGGGAAACTTGCTGCGGACCATCAGTCAGAACCAAACGACGTTTGCTAATATTGCCGCGCGCGGCCATGTAATGCTGTCTATGAATTTGATACTCTGTGTCGAAACGATAAACAATTTTAGTACAATAACAAATCAAATTGTCTTAAATAAAATTAATTAAATTTATAAAAATACCAATAGTTATAATACTAAATAATGTTACTATACTACTATACAAAAACTTTTGCGCAGCGTTTACCAAATGGGCTCCGAGACGGTTGGCCTGGTTGGCCGCCTCGGTTATTCGAGGCAGGGCAGCCGGACCAACAATCGCCTCGATTAATGCTTAATGCTTAACCGAGGCGGGCATCTAAGACAACCCTCTCGGTAAATCATTAACCGAGGCGGGTATTGTAACTCAACCGCCTCAGTAAATCAGGCCCAGCCCGCTAGCCCACACTAGCCCACTACCATCTCCAATATATAAATGCAGGGTTAGGGTTTCAATCACAACCGGTGCTCTTCCCACTCCCGCAGCTCTCTCTCTCTCTCTCTCCCTATCTCCTCCCTCAACCCTGCAACCGGCGCCCCTCTCCCTTCTCCTGAGCCCGCCTTCCTTCTCCCTCCCGAGCACACCTCCAGCGCCCCTCTCCCTCCTTCTTCTCCCCTACAACCGGCGGCCATGGTGGCGCGCGCGAGTGGCCAAGGCGGCGCGGGCGTGGGCGACCACGGCGGCCATGGTGGTGCGTGCGTGAGCGGCTAGGGCGGCGCGGAAGCGAGTGGTCGGCCAGGGCGACGCAGGCGCGGCCGGCTGGCCGGCCAGGGTGGCCCGAATCTCGCACCCGGCGGCGGTGGCGTGCATCCCTACTTCCTCGGCGACCCTCTCCTCTTCCTTTCCGGATCCGGCGACCCTCTCCTCTTGCTCTCCTGGAGGCAGCGACTGTGGATCCGTTGTGGGCTACGTGAATCCCTCCTTCCTCGGCCAGATCCGGTTGGGGGCGGTGGCGGTCCCCTCCTACCCCGGCCGGATCCGGCGTTCTTCCTCATCACGAGCGGTGGATCTGGCGCTCCTGTCCCTCTCTGGCGACTGATCGGGCTCCACTTGCGCGACAGTGGGGGCTCACGGCGAGGTGGTGGCGTGGATCCGGTGAGCGGGTGTAACAACCCAAAAATCCACACACCAAAAATCACAACTACAATTTTTTTTGTTTAAACCCTATGTGTTGTTGAGTGACACATGTAGAAGCCAAACCCTAGTTTTGGATTAGATGTGACCCAACTAGGTTAAAGTCATAAGCATAGCTTGATTTTATGCCACATGTGTAATTAAATTCCTAAATAAACAAATCATGCATGCATCCTTAAATTCCACTTGTGATTTGGATTCTTTTGCCTTATGTGATGTTTAACTAACTTACTTGATATTTATGATAAACCCTACTATATGAGATGTATTTTGACCACCAATTGAAACACCTTGTGGGACCCACTACATAACTCGAAGCTCAAGTTTAAACTTCAACTAAAAGTGAATCAAAGCAAAAGAAAGAAAAGAGAAACAAACAGAAAAAGAAAAGGAAAAGGAGGGAGCAAAGAAGAAATTCAATTTTCACTGCCTCGATCGCCCAAAATTTAGCCCAGCCAAGCCTCGTCCTTTGCCCTTTCACGCTGTAGTATCCACGGCCAAGCCCCCAAGATTGCCGCCCTACACGCCACAGTAACGACCGATAAGCCGGACCGCCCGTCACCGTCACGCACCGTGACGCCGCCAAGATCGGGACAAGCTAACAATCCGGACCCCACGCACACACCACCCAAAGAACAGGATCATCTTCCTCCCCACGCCGACCTCTTCCTCGACTGGGGGCCGACCAACGTGGTAGGTGCGGGCCAGGGGGTCACGCACATAGCATGGCCCTGTTCCCCCTCGCGTCGCGCCTACGCTACCGCACGTGGGCCGTCAGATGCACCGCACGCATCACCACCGCCCGATTACCGTCCGCCCACCATTGGAGCCCTTGGAGATCGGCTATAAAAGCCAACGCCCGCGAGCCCTAACCCTCAGCCCGTTCGCTGCCACCGCTGGTGGCACAGCACCACACTGCGTCAAGCCAAGAGAGAGGGAATAGGAAGAAGCAAGGAGGAGGAAGGAAGCCACTATGGAACCGGACCTCGCTGGAGCCAGGAGCGCCGCCCCGATCGGCTACAGCGATGTAGCTGCTCGGCACAGCACTGCATCGCCTCATCACGGCCTCGCCTCGCCATCGCACCACCATCCTACCACCACGAGCCCTACGGTGAGCCACGTCATTCCCCGCTCACCGCGCTAGCCATACTCGGCATGAACGCCACCGTGTTCCCACACCTGGGGAAACGCAGAGGCGGAGCATTCCCGCTCCTGGACACGCTGCACATGCACCGCACGCGCACAAGCCCAAGGCCTGGCCTCACCGACCCCTAGCAGCTCGGGAACACTGGCACGACCACTCCTAGCCTCTCGGATGCCATGAACGGACCACGTCGGAGCATGAGCTCTTGCTCCAGCTTAGCCAACCGGTAGCATAGAAGGACCAACACGACCCTCTTGTTGAGTCAAACGGAAACGTGAAGCAAAGGGAAGAAAGGGGGCGACGTCGAGCCCTCTGCTCGGGAACGCCAGCGCCGAGTGCTCTGCTTATGCCATGCAAACACCTCGCACGCACGCACGCGCTCACCATGGCCAGAGCACAACCATGGCGAGACCACCGCGTCTTCTACGTCGCGGTAAAGGCGACGTTGACACCCTGACTGGCTCCGTGCATGATGAGAGACACACCGCGCTCACCTTAGCCGAGGATGAAGCCCACCGGAGCCCTGCGTTGCCGCACCGCACCTCGTCGGAGCGCCACCGCCTTCGCTTTGCCCCCACCACCGTGGCCGGAGCCACTGGGAGCCCCAGGAGCTCCTTCAACACGCCTACCATGGTCGTAGAAGCACCGTGGAGCTCACACGCTCCTCCAACTGGGCTCTCGCTACCACTGCAGCCCTGACCATGCACGCCGACGAACCCACGCCGCCGTTCACCGTGGCCAGCCAACTAGAGCCGCCCGACCACCACGTTAACTTCATCGGGACACCCGCTATGGCATGGCCAAGCTTTTGCCCACCTTAATTGCACACCCGCACCACTGGAGGGGCTCACCGATGAGCTCACCACCGGCGGGAGCACGACGGGGAAGAAGATGGGAATTTTTCCCTCACCGGCCACACGTCCGTGCACTTGGTGCACGTGAACCAAACACTAGGAAGGAGTAAGTGGACCAAGTCCTTCATAGACCGGCTCTGCGGTCTATGGACCAATGCAGGCGGGTTCACCATGAACCGTGCCTCACCTGTCAGTCACCGTTTGACCCTGGACCCACCTGTCAGCCGCAGTTTAGCTCGGATGGCGCCATGTTGACGTCATGCCGATGATAAGACCACGCCAGCGTTGGGGACTTCGGCAATCTCACCAACCACCGCGGTGACCACTCCGAGCACCTCCGCAATCTCACCGACCACGTCGGCAAAGCTCTCCGACCACCTCGGCTAGCCTTCCGACCACCTCGGCCAGCCTTCCGACCACGACGGTGATCTCTCCGACCACTTCAGCGATCCCTCCGACCACCGCTGCAACCTTTCTGACCACCTCTGCAACCTCTCCGACCACCTCACCAGCCGATACACCACTCCAAGTCCCTACATGCCACGTGAACCAGTCACAGTGTGACACATGTCAGCCCTAAATTAATCAGCCTTTATTATTTTCAGAAATGGATTTAATCTTCGGAATTTCGTAACTAATTCATACGACCTCAGAAAAATACAAGACCAGGACCAAAATTCATCTAAAATCGAGCTCTACGCAATGAACCCATGTTTGAGTGCATTTGGCTCTTTTGAATTTTCATTGCTTCTTTGTGCTATTTTATAGACGTCGCTAACGCGACCATAATTCGATCGTATGCAGACTCAGAGGTGAACCAGGCGGACGAGGACCGAGAGTACCGTGAGGAGTACGGAGATGACTACACTGAAGTTGCCACATCCCACCCAATCTTGTTGCACCTATTACGCATAGCTAACATAGAAATGCTAGTGCTTTACTTTATTGTTATGATCACACTATAGGACTTGCATGGTAGTATGCTTTCTTGATGGCCTTTACCTTGACGCAACCTTACCCCTGCTCACCCTGCTGTTAGGCTAGTCACATGTTTGCTGCTATATTTCATTGCTTATTACTTCTACTACGCTTGTACTACATTGATGCGTGGTGGAAAACTAGTGTTATCTGGACTATGGGGAGAGTGCTGCGTGTGTGACTTGGGTGCGTGGAGGGTGAGGGTTGTGTCGACCAAGTTGGAGTATACGACGAGCCTGGAGCAAGTCATGCCGTGGGGTGCTATCTAGGCACCACTGGAATGGATACCTGTGGTGGGTAAATGGTATATGGGGTGGCCCTGGATGTGAACCTATGATGGGAGGAGCCCAGGGTGGAGGTGTTGTGGTGTCACGGTAAATGAAAACCCTGATGAAGATATTCTGGCTTGGTCATCCCTAAGGACTTACTAGTACTCAGATTCACCGAGAAGCCTTACGTACCACTCGCCCTATATGGTGCGGGACGGCCGGACTACTTGGTAGGATATTGCCACTACTGCTAGGTTGATAACGCACAGTGTGAGGGAGGTACAGGGCGCGGAGGATCCCCCCCCACACCCTTCCGAGACTTCATGGAGACCTTGTGGACCCGGCTCATGACTCACAGTTTTAGCCCCCCCAGACTAGACTTGGGGTGTACCAGGGCTGAATGGTAGAGTGGCATTATCTTAGGCTAGCAAAAGGCCGGAATCAGCCCAGTTGACGACGGTCAGCGAGGAAGGCGGATCTTGTGGTTATGTAAAACCTCTGCAGAGTGTATGGTTGATCGATCGATACATATGCTGACTTGTCGGCTATGGACCTTTCCTGGGTTTCGCTTAAACTAGATAGTGAGATGAGTCCTTCTCTTCTCCCCTAGGAGTGAGTGTTCGGACGTAGACAGGGGCTACGGGCCTTGAGACAGTACCAAGAGGGAGTTGGCCTATTGACTGAGTGATGGTATGGTTGTGGTGATGGTGTGGAGATGGTGGTATATCGATCCCAGGATCGAAACCTGGCTCTGGACGGAAACGGGGTGGAATGGGTGTGGGAATGGTGTTAAAACTTGACCAACTATTCTTATATACTTGATATGCTAAAACATAGGAAACCCAAGCCTTATAGGTTCCTTTTGATTATATCCAACTTGCATCCAATTTCCACAAAGCAATGCTCATAGGGTGGGTGTGGCCAATACAAATCGTACTGATAAATTTTGGCACACAGATTCTGCTGAGGAGTATAGCTCCGAGGAGTTTGACGGTTGAGGGGTTCGTTCCTACGCTCAAGTTTGGCGATCTTATCTCCAAGCTGTTCTGAATGAATGCTACTTTTGATTCCGCCAATGCGGCGATGTAATAATTTATGTAATTCCGCATTATTTGTACTCTGATATTATCGTTGTATGAATGTGATATTCGACTGGAATTTGGGTAATATGATCTACAACGGTCTTATTACACTTTGACTTTGTGGATTTCCCTTCGCGGAAATCAGGTCGCTTCAGCGGGCCTCTCCGATGGCTCCGGCCGAAGTTCGCACGCCCCGACGGATCCTGCGATGGTGGGGGCTCACGACGCTCCTTCGATGGCTGGATCTAGTGGCGGGAAGGCCGGATGTGGTGGTGGGGATGCCGGAGTCGGCGAGCGGCGGCGGCGTGTGGCTTATCCAGGGGTTTTCCCTTTTTTTGTTTTTTATTCGATTTACTGAGGCGGGCATTCTACCACCTCGAAAAAGGTCCCATTTACCATGAGCTTTTGATAGAGGTGGTTGCGATGCCTGCCTCGGTAAAGTTTTCGGTAGTATTGCTAAATTCTCCATCGAATACATATTAATAAATAATGTTACTAAATTCTCCATCGAGTAGTAGAGTGTTACTAAATTCTTCATTTTTAGGCTCCGGGTATAAATATCAAACCACGGCTGTTGTAAGAGACACACAATCAATTCAATACAAGTTATTTACTTTTTTCGGCTCCGCCCACCCCTTAGGAGTAGGAGTAGAGTAGATCTCGGCGAGTTCTTCACCAAGTACAGCTGCATCGATCCGGTCGACCTCCACTGCTTGTCTGTAAGTACCGTCATGGCTTATACCTCTGTTCGTACGGCTGCATCGATCCAGCCAACCTCCACTGCGACTCTAGTATAAGTTAGTTATCGACTCTTGTCTAGTTCAAGTACGGCTGCATCGATCTGGTCGACCTCCACTGCTCGAACTAGATTAAGGTCAAGTTATCGGCTCTATCTAAGGGTGGTGTTCCTTCGGATAGATTCATTAATCTAAATTTGATCTAATCTGCACTTTAAACGATGAGTTATGTTTTATCGGCTGTTTTATATCAATCTTGATCGTGCATAGCGTGCGGTTAAGGCGTGTCTAATCTTGAGTAGATCTATTGACTGGCGAAAACCGTTCCATGGCCCGTTATCATGGCCTGTGTGATTCTGCCTCTCACCCCACTGTTAGCACCGTGGAGTGAGGATCGTTTGTTGGTAGATCTATTCCTGAGAGGGCATGATTTTAACTGTGCGCTATGCCTGAATCGGCTGTTTTAGCCGATATCGACCGCTTTCATGAACAGTTCACATTACGAGATCATTGAAGTAGAGATAGGTTGAAAGATGTGTTAGCCCCATGATCTTATTATTGTATTATGGCCTGCATGATTCTGCCTCATGCCCTACTGATATTAGTAATAAGTTAGGGTCATCGAGTCTATTGTTGTTTCTACGGCCTGCATGATTCTGCCTCATGCCCCACTGGTCATAGCGATAGATGATATCTAATATGTTCATTAGGTTTATCTTTATTAAATGGTTAAATGATAATGAGCTGTTTCATTTATACAAAAAGGGATTCGATTACTTGTAGTCATTGGCTTAGCATAAACTAATTATTGTTGACATCTTATTGCCATTGACTAATATATGTTTAAATAATGATATTCATCCTGAACGATAACCGATTCTTCTTACATAACCCCATGAGCTTTAACTGATTTATTCTTATGAATATGCTGGAATCAACTATTTAGTCGATCTCCTTTCACATCGGCTCTCAGAGCCGCACATTCGGGACTGTCTGGCAACACCGGCATGTTCTGCCTGAAAGTACTGATAAACTTTCTCTCCTTGTCAATTGCAGGGTCAAAATGACTGGCACGTCTCGAGAGGAGTGCGTAGGATTGACCACCCTGCGCTGAAGCTAGGTGGATCTACAGCTCCATCGAGTACACCCTTCTGGCTTGCTCGTGTGCCCTCGGCACGGGACGAAAATTCCATGTCGACACATGTTTCTGCCACGCCCGGTGGGACTCGAACCCACAATCGCCTGATGGCGGTTCACAACAACAACGATATCCTTATGCTACATTATGAAGATCTACCTGATGGAGATAAAGATTTCATCAGCAAAGCTACAGAAGAATTTCGGAGAAAATGTTTGTTGTCCTACACCAAAACACGTGACAACACAATTGTTCAGAAATCTCCAGTACCAAGAGTTCTACTACACGGGCAGACAGATACAACCGAAGCTGAAGATAGGCGTTTCCTTATGGAAGTTGTAGACAAATCTGTTCGTGATGCCATAATGAAGCTCTCTTGGACACATTTCACAACGCCGTGAAAGAAGCGATTCATGGGTTTCTAGTTGGTCAAGGTGGGCCGGCTTATTATAACATTCCAGATCCGTCGACCCAAGTAACTAATCAAGTCGGTACCAGCCATCAAGAAGCAGCACTAGCTGGTAATAATGATGTCTAGGCAGTTCAGGATTCATTTGAACAAGCTCAAAGAACTACTACGAATCGACATCTGAGATAATCCCGGATCACCCAAGACAAAGATGTGTAATATAGCACGGGCAAGGTCGTAACCGGTGATCAATTTTGGCACATCAGGCCGCATACCGTAGTTGGCTCAAAAAATAGCACCCTCAATTCAAAGGATCCGTAGAGATATAGATCCTTATGTCTACAATCAGAGACTTCAAGCTGCAAGCCAGCAAAGGACCCAGCAGATAGAGATTCCACAAGGGTATCACTATGGCACAGATTATAACACCCTTCACATGATTCCAAATCCAGGGTATCCACAGATGGGTCAGCAAGTGCAGCGAAATCCAAATCCGTAAGCTGACGAGTTGTTGCTGAGGGTGACCGAGATGATGAAGAATCAGTTCAGTCTAAAGCCTAAATGGCTGACCTTCTCGTACAAACGTCCATATCCAGAATGGTATGATTTGGTCACTCTTCCCATAAATTATAGGCTTTTGGAGTTCACCAAGTTCACTGGACAAGACAGTACAAGCACGGTAGAACATGTCTGTCGGTATCTTATACAATTGGGCGAAGCATCAGTTGAGGACGCCCATCGAGTTTGTTTCTTCTCCTTGTCCCTATCAGGGCCAGCCTTCACTTGGTTTTCGTCACTACCAGTCAATTTCATTGCCAATTGGGCTGACCTAGAGAAAAAGTTTCATACATATTTTTATACTGGGACTGGAGAAACGAAGATTACCGATCTAACAACTATAAGGCAGAAGACTAATGAATCAAGCACTGAGTTTCTTCAGAGGTTCTGAGAGACTAGGAACTTGTGCTTCTCCTTAAACTTGGCTGATGATCAACTAGCAGCTTTAGCCGTTCAAGGAATGCTGCTAATGTGGAAAGAGAATCTGCCAAGACAAGAATTTGATAACTTGGATCAATTGGCTCAATGAGTGGCAGCGCTCAATAGCCAATTCTAGAGTATGCGCAGAGATACCCAATTTTAGAAGAGTACCACAGTAGCCGAAGCTTATGATCCATACTCAGTTGATGACGACTATGAAGATGAAGAAGAAGAGGTTGCTGCGGCTGAATGGAATTGGGTCAAAAAAACAGTAATGGTGTCAAATCCTTAGGGAAAAGGAGTTGAGGAGAGCTATGACTTTGACGTCACCAAATCAGACAAGCTCTTCGATTTCTTGCTTAAGAAGGGGCAGATCAAGTTGCCCGATGGTCATGCTATGTTGCCCCCTGATCAGTTGAAGAATAAGAAGTTCTACAAGTTTCATAATGCTACTTCTCATTCCATTAATGAATGCAGAATCTTCCGGTAGTATATACAGAGGGCCATTCAGCAAGGAAGGCTCAAATTTGATACGCCTCGGAAAATAAAAGTTGATGATAATCCTTTCCTAGGAGATCAAAACATGGTTGATGCTAGGCTACTCAAAGGAAAAACTAAGATCCTAACATCGACCAAATCAAGAGAAGCTGAAGCAGTCGATCCCGAGATGCAAATATCGGCTGACGAGTACAGAGAGATTATAAGGCGTTGCGATAAGCAAAAGAGCCGATATGTGCAAGGAGGAACGTCAAAAGTAGGGACGACAAGGCCGCGAGTTACATCTCGGATTCTGTTGAATAAGTGACAGCGGGAGAAGGAAAAGGATTATCAGCGTTGGTTAAAGAGTTAAGAATACCAACATCGACTGGAAAAAGAGAGGTATGAGAGGAAACAAGCCGAGTCACATTGGAATTGTCCTTTCTTCAGACATTGCTGGAATAAAGGTTTGAAGTTGCCTACCAAACATGACTGTCCAGAATGCAGCAATCAATATTGGGAGTTTAGGCAATCTCAAACCAACCACCGGTCTATCCATGCTCAAGATACATATCATCATAATAACATGGATCGGCGCTTAGAAAATAAAAGTGTTCATGATCGGCTTGGAAAACGAGTTGTTGACCAAAACTGGGCTGATTATGGAGAGGAAGGCAACGAAAGAGAATATGTTTGGCAGGAAGGCCAATGGTGTCCAGGAGGTTTGAAAAGAAGCCGGAAGAGAAGGGTGCAATGCCTAAGGAATAAAGAGTTGGAACAAGCTCAGGCATCCGGCAAACCTCAAGTATGGCGTACTAAGCAAACAGCCGATAGAAAGCAACCATCGGCTAATATCCAAATGGCTTTTCTGTTGCCATTAGAATTCAGAGCTCGGACAGATCAAGAAGTTTATTCGGATTTCAATGAATCGGAGTATGAGAAGATAGTTGCCAAGTTGACGGTTGTACAACAAGCAATATTTGATAAACCAGTCAAGCATCAGCACTTAAAGGCTTTATATATGAAAGGTTTCGTTGATGGGAAGCCGATGAACAAGATGTTAGTGGACGGAGGTGCTTCTATCAATCTTATGCCTGACACCACTTTTTGTAAACTTGGCAAACGACCAGGAGATCTGATGGAGACTGACATGATGCTTAAGGATTTTGGAGGTAATGCATCTAAGACCCGAGAGACAATAAATGTTGAGCAAACAATCGGAAGTAAGACTCTGCTCACCACATTCTTTGTCATCGATGGAAAAGGATCGTATAGTTTGCTCCTTTGTCGTGATTGGATTCATGCAAACTATTGCATACCATCGACCATGCATCAGTGTTTGATTCAATGGCATGGAGATGATGTTGAGCTGGTTCGCGCTGATGAGTCTGTGAGCATCGCAACAGCCGATCCAGTCTTCTGGAAACTAGGAGACTTCGAGTGCTTTTCTGGCAAGTTATGGGAAGGAGGCTTCATCAAGATCAGCAATGAAAGCCAACAACCGATGCGAGCGATCGGCTCTAAGAGTTTTTTTAGTGAACAGTCATGGCTTCAGGTTGGCCATTGGAATAAAGAAAAATAAGCATTAGTTCTGAGTATGGGTTTAGGCCGACGTATGAATGCTAAATGGAATCCTAAGTGTGGATAAGGAGTAATAGATCTATTAAAGGAAGTTCTGTTTCGCTTAATGGGATGCTTGACCTGGGTTGATCAATCGTTTAACCCTTGAAAAGTTCTGCGACAAAATATGTAAGGGGATGTTATCCTAGCATTTGATCAACACTTAATAGCCGATTCGTTTAGTCTTCGGCTCTAATAGCCGGTACCAGAGAGGTATCGCCTCTAGTTCAAAAAATGAAGAAACTTAAAAGGCATGAAAGCCGATACGATATGTATCGCCTCCAGAGCAAAGAATAAAAAATAGTCATACACAAAGGCATTGCACTGAGAGACAATCATGGAAAAGCAGAAGATTCCATTCATCAGTTCGCCCTAAATACAATCTAATCGAAGACCTTGTTCACCACATCCAGAGCGGGTGTGATATCCACTATGGCCTCCGCTGCCATGACGAATTCTTTGAGCAGGTCTTCATGTTCCTCAGGGCCATTGCCCATTGGGAAACCAATCTCCAAGGCATGGAGCTCATACCTAGTCTGGACCTGCGTCGCGGTCAGCGCCACCGCCGCACCATGATGAACGCCGTGAAGGGCGATCTCCTGGACGCAGGCCGGAACATCGTGGAGGCCAGCGTCAATGAGGGGACCCCGAACATTGACGGCGTCCACGGCCGCATTCGCCGCCAGTTGGAGAGACTCCAACTACACTGTCAGGGCTGACAATCACAGAAGACAGAAGGAATGTCAACATAAAAGACAATGGAAGTCGGAGTAAAAAGCGTTCATGGAGTTCATCTTACCCGCCACCATGGCGTCGGATTCGGCCAGCCATGCCCGAATGGCACTGGCCTCCTCTTCGGCGGCATGAAGGGCCGCTTGAGAGACCCCAAGATGGATCTCAAGCTGGCCATTTTCTCAGGCCGCTTCGGAATAGCGGTTCTGGGCCGCCCTCCACTCTTAGAGAAAGCGCCGGGCGTTGTTGTCATAGTATGAGTCTGAGGAGTCCGACGACGAGGCCGGCGTGGAAGATGCAGCGTTAGAGGGCCCGCCGACCCTAGGAAGAGGATGAAGACTGTCATTCACAACAAACCTGTAGGCGAGTCAGAATAGTTCATTATCATAAACAGGAAATGTCAATCTCACCTCATGCGTCGGAGACACTGGTTCATAGGCATGTTCTCCTCTGGGATCTCCTCCACCGCGCGCTTGCCTCGGTTGTCCTCGCTGGCCATGAAGGATGATTGGATCTACGGAAGGGAGAAAGAAAACCGCTACAGGGTTTCAGCAGGCGGAGAAGAGCAGAGGAACAGTTGCGAGTGGAGATGTGTTCGAGGCCGAAGCCATCGGCTGGTATTTGAAGGCATGAAGCGGAGAGGTGGACACCTCGAGAAGAGCGATGGGCAACCGCAATTAATAGAATGCGAAGCGCCACCTTACTAATACCGAAGAAAATACGGCGTTGGGCACTGAGTGCAGAAAATCGAAGGGCTCTCTTGATAAAGCCGGGTTTTTAGACTTAATTGGATTGAGATTGGAAATATGGAGTCGGCTGTTTTCAAATCGGCTCTTTAGCCGAAACTACAACGAGGCAACGAAAATATGGTTATCATTGATCCTACATGAGACACGTGTTAACATACAGATTATAGGTTTAGGACATCCTGGATGACTTTAAGTACTTCTAGCCGGATAGCGTTAGCTTCTGTAATCTTTTGCTCGTATTCTTCGGCTGTTCTAGGAGTGTTCTCAAGGCTGCTTTGGATGGCTCTGCCTTCTTTCACCTTGGCCAACATTTCATGTTTCTTCTATTTGATGGCATCAGGTATTTGGGCCAGAGTGGACTTGCGATGATCAATGGCAGCCTTCATGTTCTCCAGCTCCTTCTCAAGTTCTACACGCTTGATTTCCAATTGGGACAACTCTAGATCGGTCCTAAGGGAGTTCTTTAAGTCATCAATCAACTGCGCCAGCTCTTTAGCCTCTTGCCTGTTGGATTTCCCCCTGGCAAGCAGGGCTTCATGATTGGACCAATTTCTCTGAGTCTTTTTCACCTTCAAAGCTTGATCTTCAAAGATAGACAAAGATGACAAGACTCTGGAGAGAGCTAGGATGGATCACCCTTAATAGCCAAGAAGACTCTCTGCGTTGAATCAGTATCTTGGACCAAATCGACTATATTCCTCTCAAATATTGGTAGTATATTTCTTAGCCAATTTCTGGTCTCCTCTGATAGAGCTTCACTAGAGGAAGTGGCTGATGATCTGATCTCATCTTCATCAAAATATTCCACAAGATTGAAAGAGTAGCTCCGGTCTAGAGGATTGAGTGCCTATGTATAAGGGAAATCTTGATTAGAAGGATCAGATCAGTTTATAATAGAATGAACAAGTAAAATGAGATATAGTACATTTTCTGCGGTAGCTTCTATCTGAAGGGACGGAACAACTGATGATACACCAGTAATATCTGGTTGAATCGGCTCGAAAATCTCAACATCGACATCTACGAACATCGGAAGATTTTTAGTTCATGTTTGTTGTAGAGAGATAAATTGAGCAAATAACTCCCTCACCATCAGTTGTTTGCCAGACTGGGGAATCAATAGCCTGAGTGTTGATGGCAACAAGACCACCTTCAACATCGATAGGATCGTTGAGCGGACTGTCAGGCTCCCGATCTTGCATAGGTGTTTCGTCAGGAAGTATCTGGCGCAGCAAGAAGTTAGATGAAGGGTGAAAGGCTGAATGAAAGAAGTTAAAGAAAATACCCCAATAAGCATCAAAGATAAAACTCACATTTTCTACTGTTGTGGAAGTATCGGTTATTTCAACCAAGATCGGCTCCTTTCGTGGAAATGCAGATGGAAGTTCAGTTGGTGCTGAGTCGAACGTCTGGGATAGCAGTTCCGCACCCAGAGCAGGTTGGGATGCAATGCTCGATAGCTGTGAAGGGATGAAGTCAGCAAGTGAATATCATTTTGAGAAGGAGATGAATTGTTTACCTAAACAACTGATGGTCTCGTTCTATGGAGTCTCTTCCTAGTAGAAGTTTTCTAGGTTGCCCCTTGGGCCACCTTGCGCTTTGAAGATTGATATGTCGCAATTATGGGGGCAGCAGGAGTTTTCATCAATTTCTTCAATGACGGCGCAGCTGATCCCATTCTCAAAACCGGGAACGGTGGCTGGTAATCTATAGGACATGTAGGACACGTGGACGCCTAAGAGGGGGGGTGAATTAGGCAACTTAAAAAATCTAACTCTAAACTGTGGCCTCTTTTGCTAACCTTAGCAAAACCAATGCAAAAGATAAACTATCTAAATGTGCAACTACGGTTTTGCTAATGTGTTGCTATGTCTACTGTAATAGAAGTAATGTAATCAATGTAAGTGCGGAAGCTAAAGAGCGAGGTAGAGATATGCAAACTCCCGTCGACGACTCCGGTATTTTTACCGAGGTATCGAGAAGCGCGCAAGCTTCCCCCTAGTCCTCGTTGGAGCCCCTCACAAGGAATCCCTCGCAAGGGCCAAGCTCCCGATCGGGTAACTCCGTGGATAGCCTCGGGCCTTCCCCACGCGCAAGTGGGTCTCCGACGTGCCTTCCGGCAAGCCTCTCCTGGATGCTCCCCGCCGTCTTCACTATCAAGCTTCTGGCCGAAACGCTGCGGGCCTTGTTCCCTTCGGTACACGGTGGCGGCCACACCACAAACGCGGTTGGTGCGATCTCGCAAGACTTCAAACCCCTCCGATGTACAACTCTTGTGCTCGCAAGCACGGGGTGGTAAGAGGTATGCAAACCTCACTAAACACTAGGCATAAACCTAGAGCAAGCGCATAAGCGGTGGTCTAATCAACCTAAGCACTTCGCAAAGCACCTACGCTAATCACCTGATGAAACACTAAGCACTATGCAAGTGGAGATCACTAAAATGGTGTATCAACACCCTAGATATGTTTCCTTAGCTCCACTCTTATCAAATGGCTGGTTGGGGGTTGTATTTATAAGCCCCACTGAGAAAGTAGCCGTTGGGGTCGAACTCCCGCAAAACTGCTACTGACCAGACGCTGAATCGTCCTGACCGGACACGTCCGATCGTCCCGACCGTTGAACCGGCAAAACACTGATCGGACGCTGTCCAGCGTCCGGTCGCCTGCCACCGGACGCGTCCGGTCATAGATATGCCACTCTGGAACCTTACTGTACTCGATCAGATGCTGTGTTCCTGCGTCCGGTCAGTTGCCACCAGCGTCCGGTCCTCGTGTCCGGTCGCTTGTCTACCGAGTCTCCACCCAGCATCTAGTCACAGCGTCCGGTCCAGCGTCCGGTCACCACAGTGAGCTCGTTTCTTCGCGATCTCGCATACGGCTTGGTTCCAATCTTTATGCTTGGACTTTACTTGATCTCTTGGGTCTTCTCTTGTGCTCCTAAGGTCTTGCTTTAAGGTGTTGATCATCGGATCATCACGTCGCCTTTGTCCAAGTCACGTCTTGCACCCTATTGGACTACAAAACAAACACTTGTAAATTCATTAGTCCAATTTGGTTGTGTTGGTCATCAAACACCAAAATCCAACATAAATGGGCCAAATGTCCATTTTCCTTACAATCTCCCCCTTTTTGGTGATTGATGACAACACGACCAAAGCAAGCAAATAATAAGAATGTGAAATTTAAAAAACTATCTACATGCTAAGATGTAATGCAAAGGGCAAGGTTATATGATACTAAAAAGATACCAATTGAAGATACAACTTGTAGGACCAATTGAAAAACTATTTAAAGCTTATCTTGCCCTTGCAAATGTCCCCATGTGGTATTATGGATTTAAGCCTTGTTCTTTATTAATTCTCCCAATTACTTAGACTAATCCATAACCCACTATCCTCCCTTTCTTGGACCATTACCATTTGTAGACACCAAAATAATGCTTGCCTTTGGTCCTCCAAATTCTCCCCCTTTGGCATCAAACACCGAAAAGGAAGACATAAGTAGCACAAGGGAGGGTCAAACTTTGTGATCCTTTGTATGTAGAATTGAATAGATCACAAAATTTGACTCTCACATTATATAGACTAAGCTCCCCCTAAATATATGCATACATATGATGGAAGGCAAAGCATATGCATAATTGGCAAATTGTTGCACGAAGGAGTTTAATCTATATAATGTATGGAGAAAGCATATAAATATCAAAATAAAGTCAACATGATGATACCAAATAAAGAATGATGCTTATCTCCGGTGACTCCATTTTCCTTGCAATGAGACTACTACATGATAAGCTTGAAAAGTGGTTAGTCTCAAAGCATCCATCTTGTAGATGATCCTCCCCCTAAATTTGTGCATGCAAGCGTGGAAGACTTGTAGTACTCATGCACATTTGATTTTGGAATCAAAATACCACTTGAAAGATGATATTTGGGAGAAATTATCTATAATTTTGACTTTGGCACATATTAAATGAACAATTGTAAGACAAGCTATGTGCCTTGCTCCTAAACGATTTTGAACCATGTAGGTTTGCTCCAAGGGTTAAAAATGAAACCGAGCAATCCTACCATAAGATATACCTATTGTATGCATAACAACAGATTTAAGAATGTAAATGCAAACATAGGCATTAGAAGTAACTAGATGCTTAAAAAGATACCAATTGAAAAATAATATCAATTGAAAGCAATACTATTTGAAGAAAATACTAATTGAAAGCAATAACATCTAGTTACCTAACATGGGAAGGGGAATTTGGGTCCATAATATTCACTAACCCACTTGGCAATATCTTTGTCCATCATGATGCACCCCATAAAATGCACCCATACTTTGCCAAGTCTCCAAATTCCCCGATATCCATTGGACTTCTTACTTCCCTTTCGGGATCCAAACCTTCTTGGTGCTCTTCATGTTGGAAATGATCTTCTTTGACACCCAAAAGCGTTTGACCCCATTGTTGGCTTGCTTGTTCACCTTGATGGCCACCACCTTGTCATTTTTCTTTTTCTTCAAGAGATAAGGTGTGGAGGCCTTCTTGTCCACCTTGTTGGTGTAGGTGTTGGAGAACTTGCTTGTTTGCTTTTGCTCCTTCTTCTTTGCTCCTCCCCCATTCTTCACCTTGCACTCATAGGACTTGTGGCCTTCCTTGTGGCACACGTAGCAAACCACGGTTTGTCCTTCATCAAGCTTCTTCACTCCCTCGACAGTGTTATCTTGATAAAGTTGTGTTTGCTTCGCCTTGCCTTTCACTTGAGTCAAGTCCTTGGTGAGGCGAGCTACTTCTTGCTTGAGTTGCTCATTTTCCTTTGCAACTTCTTGTGTGCATGTATCTACAATAACATTCTCAACACAAGCTTGATTGCACAAAGGTGAGTCTAAACATAAATCATTGTAAGAAGTAGAGGCATCCTTTTTAATTGTGTCATTTCTTTTAGATGCCATGGTGGAGGTTTTATTAACGGTCTCAAGATTAGCAACTTTAATTGTTAGCTCATCACAATGTTTGCACATGATTTCCATTTTAGCAAGCAAATTATTATAATCATTTTGTGAGCTAGCTAACTTTTCTTTTAATTTTTCATTTTTCTTTGCAAGTTGCTTATCATTAATTGTGCATTCATTTGTTGTTGCATTAGCCTCAAGTTGCTCAATTTTAGTAGATAGTTCAACATTAAGATTTGCAAAGTTTTCATATTGTTCAAGCAAATTCTTGTATGCTTCTTGTGAACTACCTAGCTTTTCTTTTAAATTTTTGAGCTTCTTTTGTTGACTAGTGCAAACTTTAGCATATTTAAGATTTTGTTGCACAATTGTATTGTAAGAAGGCAAATCATCATCACTATCACTCTCACTAGAGGATGAGCTTTCGTTACCTCGTGCCATAAGGCACACATGAGAAGAGCTTGATGATGAGTGCTTGTGACCTCGCCTCTTGTGATGGTTTTCTTCTTCACTTGAAGAATCATCCCATGACCTTATTGTTATGAGGGCTTTGTTCTTGCATGCCTTCTTCTTTGTCTTGGATGTAGGCTTGTTTGGACAAACTTCCACAAAGTGCCCCAACTCGCCGCATCCATAGCATCCCCTCTTTCTTTGCTCGTTTCTTTGATTAGTGAAAACGAGGTCTTGAATTTGGATGGGCACACCCTTGACATTGAGCCTTACGATCATCTTCTCCACCTTTTTGATAAGTTTGATTGATTCTTCATCAAGGTCGGTGGTGGAGGAGGAAGATTGATCATCATCACTTGATTCTTGTTCATCATCATCATCATCCTCATCTTCTTCTTCTTCACTTGAGGAGCTTGAGCTTGAGCTTGACTCAACTTTCTTGCCCTTCATCTTTTTCTTCTCGCTACAAGCGAGAGCTTTGCCATTGCTTGATGAAGATGCTTCTCCTTGACCCATCTTACGTGACATTTCAAATGTCACTAGCTTGCTAATGACAATGCCCAGGGTCATGGTGGTCAAGTTCTCCATGTTGTGAAGGATGGTGATGATGCTTGCATATTTCTTTTGTGGTAGAACGGAGATGATCTTCCTTACGATGTCTGCATCATCTAGCTTTAATAATCCTATTGAATGGAGCTCATTGATAATTAGATTCAATCAAGAATACATATCATGAACAAGCTCATCATCATTCATAGCAAAGGAATCATAATTTTGCTTGGCTAGACAATGTTTTTGCTCACGGACATTACTTGTACCGTCATGGAGCTCTTGGAGTTTTAACCAAATTTCATGTGTCATATTTAAGGTGAACACTTGGTTAAACACATCCATGCTAAAGGATTCAAACAAGCAATTCTTAGCTCTAGCATTGAAATGTATTTCTTTTTCGTCACTCTTTGTGGGTTTTTTGGGATTCTTGATGGGTTTCATCCCGTCACGAGTGACTCTCCATACACCCAAATCAACCGCCTCAAGGTGGCAAGCCATTCTAGCTTTATAGTATGGGAAGTTAGTGCCGTCAAATTGTGGAGGCCTAGCGGTATCCATCCCAACCACTCTATAATTGCGTCGGCTCAACGGCGGTTAAGCCAAGGGTCCAAATATGAGCCAACCGGCTCTGATACCAATTGTAGGACACGTGGACGCCTAAGAGGGGGGGGGGTGAATTAGGCAACTTAAAAAATCTAACTCTAAACGGTGGCCTCTTTTGCTAACCTTAGCAAAACCTATGCAAAAGATAAACTATCTAAATGTGCAACTACGGTTTTGCTAATGTGTTGCTATCTCTACTGTAATAGAAGTAATGTAATCAATGTAAGTGCGGAAGCTAAAGAGCGAGGTAGAGATATGCAAACTCCCGTCGACGACTCCGATATTTTTACCGAGGTATCGAGAAGCGCGCAAGCTTCCCCCTAGTCCTCGTTGGAGCCCCTCACAAGGAATCCCTTGCAAGGGCCAAGCTCCTGGTTGGGTAACTCCGTGGATAGCCTCGGACCTTCCCCACGCGCAAGTGGGTCTCCGACGTGCCTTCCGCCAAGCCTCTCCCGGATGCTCCCCGCCGTCTTCACTATCAAGCTTCCGGCCGAAACGCCGCGGGCCTTGTTCCCTTCGGTACACGGTGGCGGCCACACCACAAACGCGGTTGGTGCGATCTCGCAAGACTTTAAACTCCTCCGATGTACAACTCTTGTGCTCGCAAGCACGGGGTGGTAAGAGGTATGCAAACCTCACTAAACACTAGGCATAAACCTAGAGCAAGCGCATAAGCGGTGGTCTAATCAACCTAAGCACTTCGCAAAGCACCTACGCTAATCACCTGATGAAACACTAAGCACTATGCAAGTGGAGATCACTAAAATGATGTATCAACACCCTAGATATGTTTCCTCAGCTCCACTCTAATCAAATGGCCGGTGGGGGTTGTATTTATAAGCCCCACTGAGAAAGTAGCCGTTGGGGTCGAACTCCCACAAAACTGCTACTGACCGGACGTTGAATCGTCCTGACCGGATGCGTCCGGTCGTCCCGACCGTTGAACCAGCAAAACACTGATCGGACGCTGTCCAGTGTTCGGTCGCCTGCCACCGGACGCGTCTGGTCGCAGATATGCCGCTCTGGAACCTTACTGTACTCAATCGGACGCTGCGTTCCTGCGTCCGGTCGGTTGCCACCAGCGTCCGGTCGCCTGTCTGCCGAGTCTCCACCCAGCATCCGGTCACAGCGTCCGGTCGCTTGTCCAGCGTCCGGTCCAGCGTTCGGTCACCACAGTGAGCTCGTTTCTTCGCGATCTCGCATACGGCTTGGTTCCAATCTTCATGCTTGGACTTTACTTGATCTCTTGGTTCTTCTCTTGTGCTCCTAAGGTCTTGCTTTAAGGTGTTGATCATCCGATCATCACGTCGCCTTTGTCCAAGTCACGTCTTGCACCCTATTGGACTACAAAACAAACACTTGCAAATTCATTAGTCCAATTTGGTTGTGTTGGTCATCAAACACCAAAATCCAACATAAATGGGTCAAGGGTCCATTTTCCTTACAGGACGCCCCTTCCTATCCAAGCTCGGAGGATCAAATTCAACATCTTGGAAAGGTCGATTAGGACGGTTAACAGAGGAATTCGTCAAGCAGTTTTCTTGGAGAGAAATTGCAAATTACCTCTCCGTCAGAAGCAAAATTTTCATCTAGGGCTATACACAAAGGGTGGACCCATCCACAAAAAAGATAGGAGCGCCATTCTTGCCACCAGGAGTCGAAGAGAGTAGAAGAAAGGCTGACTCTAATCCAATCATGCAAACAGAGGCAAGGAAGATTTGATCCCTGTTGAAAAACTCTTCTGGCTTCCAGTACTTCGTTGATATCTTCCCGAGGCTTCAGTGTGTCCTTGGAGAACAGCTGAGGAGGCAATTGACCGAAACCAAACTGAGAAGCTACAAAAGATGGGTTGTAAAACTCATATGTTGGAAGTTTGCCTAGAATAAAAGAGCCTGTGGCCATTTTTCCACGACCATGATGAAACTCGGCTGGAAGAACACAGGGCGTGACAAAAGAATTGAAGATTACAGCCGCCACATCGTCCGAACAACCTAACTCAAATCGAAACTTGAATGGGAAGGTTAGCTCATCATTATCATCATCATTTGGAAGCCAAGTCAGGATGTCTACATCAAACCCTCTGTAGAACTTCTTAAGAGATGGCCAATATCGAAATCAATTGTTATGGCCGATGCAGCCTCACCATAGCTCATGCACTGCCGAGTTCTTCCTTCTTCACCTCTATATTCCTCATCAAAGTTAGAAGAAGGGAAACTCAGGCTTTTGAGATCATGTCTCACAAACTTATGCATATACAGGTTAAGCCACAGTTGTATTAACCACCAAGGGCCGCTGACAGTATGCACTGGTTCATTCTTTAGTAATTGGGCAGCCACCTAGTACATCAGATGATAAGCAGCTCCTAGCAGATACTTTCCAAGAGGGATATCCTTGCCTAATGCTAGGTGCTCCGCCATGAGTTTGTGATTGTAGGTTGGACCATAAGATGACCCATAGAAAATGAATCTTTCCAGCCACAAGTTTAGAAAGGCCACGTATTCCCTTTCGCTAACAGCTGATCCATCTTCAACGTGGTTCAAAATGTAACCGGCCCATCCCGTACAGTCTGCTATTTTGGCTAATTTCTTGGAGCCAGCACTCAAGTACTCGTAAGGCTGCATTGATCCAGCAATTCTAAGGCCGGTCAACATGTAAACATTGGCCAGAGTGATGGTCATTGGACCATGACCAAATACAAAGGCATTCAGGGCATTGGACCAGAAATAAGATGTAGAAATTAGGAGTGAGTCATTCCTCTCCATCTCGGACAATGAGAGGGTCAAGCATTGATTTAGATCATAAAGCTCCCAATCTCCACCCTTTTTCTCAGACACCCTATAGAACTAATTTCTCCATCCCTTAGGCATCTTTGGCCAATTTCTGAAGAGAGTTTTGGTATTCCAAGAGGACAAATCCACTGCTGATTGTTTAAAAGGGATTTGGTTGGTTTCTTGGTAGATGAAATCAGATGGATCAGGATCGCCCATAGGCCCAAGAAAATAGATATTAGAAGCAGCAACTGATGGAATCAAGATTTTGTTCCTCATTTCCTAGAAATCGGGCAAAATAAGTTTGAGAAGAAAAGAAATACGAAGTAGCGGCCGATGTTTGGAGAGTGGAGACTTGGAGACATACCCAGGGACGTGGTCAATGGTCGCCATTGCAGCCGAAATAGGTTTGAATCTGACGAAGATTGCTTGGGTGATGGCTCGATGGAACAGAGGATTTGCTAGGGTTTGGTACCTTGGCGATGACGGCGTCAGCTGTTGAAGTTGGCTCAAGAAAGGAGGAGAAAGCGAAAGGGTTGAGTGGGTCGGAAGAGATACTATTAGGATGTTATGTAAGACTCGGGCCGGAAAGTCAGGAGTTACGTGTATATCTCGAGAATAGAACGGTTGTGGCGTGGTAAACCAAGGAACTGGAATTTTAGGATAAAATTATTTTATCCCAAAAATAGGGGGCATGTGTTTACACCAAAATTTAGGAGAAGAGTGTGGGAACTCACAGGATTCCAAGATTGTGCCGATCAAGGAGTCGATTGTGTGAAGATTGATATCTGCCGGTTCGGATGCGACACTGGGATCGGTTCTCTTTAAATGACGTCAGCAGATAACGATGATAAGATATGATTGGCATCGAGAAGATACATATCAGACTCTACAAAAGGGGAAAGATTAGGGTCCAAGCTATCTTAAAATAGGAATGTTTTCTTCGTACAAAAGATTGTACTAAGTCGTACTCGAGTAGGATTCGTTTTTAGGCTCCGGATATAAATATCAAACCCCGACTATTGTAAGAGACACACAATCAATCCAATACAAGTTATTTACTTTTTTCGGCTCTGGCCACCCCTTAGTAGTAGGAGTAGAGTAGATCTCGGTGAGTTCTTCAGCAAGTACGGCTGCATCGATTTGGTCGACCTCTACTGCTTGTCTGTAAGTACCGTCATGGCTTATACCTCTGTTCGTACGGCTACATCGATCCGGCCGACCTCCACTGCGACTCTAGTATAAGTTAGTTATCGACTCTTTTCTAGTTCAAGTACGGCTGCATCGATCTGATCGACCTCCACTGCTCGAATTAGATTAAGGTCAAGTTATCGGCTCTATCTAAGGGTGACGTTCCTTCGGATAGATTCATTAATCTAAATTTGATCTAATTTGTACTTTAAACGATGAGTTATGTTTTATCGGCTGTTTTATATCAATCTTGATCATGCATAGCGTACGGTTAAGGCGTGTCTAATCTTGAGTAGATCTATTGGCTAGCAAAAACCGTTCTATGGCCCGTTATCACAGCCTATGTGATTCTGCCTCTCACCCCACTATTAGCATCGTAGAGTGAGGATCGTTAGTTGGTAGATCTATTCCTGAGAGGGCATGATCTTAACTGTGCGATATGCCTGAATCAGCTGTTTTAGCCGATATCGAGCGCTTTCATGAACAGTTCATATTACGAGATCATTAAAGTAGAGATAGGTTGAAAGATGTGTTAGCCCCATGATCTTATTATTGTATTACGGCCTGCATGATTCTGCCTCATGCCCCACTGATATTAGTAATAAGTTAGGGTCGTCGAGTCTATTGTTGTTTCTACGGTCTGCATGATTCTGCCTCATGTCTCACTGGTCATAGCGATAGATGAGATCTAATATGTTTATTAGGTTTATCTTTATTAAATGGTTAAATAATGATGAGTTGTTTCATTTATAAAAAAGAGATTCGGTTACTTGTAGTCATTGGCTTAGCATAAACTAATTATTGTTGACATCTTATTGCCATTGACTGATATTTGTTTAAATAATGATATTCATCCTGAACGATAACCGATTCTTCTTACACAACCCCGTGAGCTTTAACCAATTTATTCTTATGAATATGCTGGAATCGACTATTTAGTCGATCTCCTTTCATATCGGCTCTTAGAGCCGCACATTCGGGACTGTCTGGCAACACCAGCACCTTCGCCTGAAATTACTGATAAACTTTCTCTCCTTATCAATTGTAGGGTCAAATTGACTGGCACGTCTCGGGAGGAGTGCGCATGATCGACCATCCCTGTGTTGAAGCTAGATGGATCTACAGCTCCATCGAGCAGATCCTTCCAATTTGTTCGTGTGCCCTCGGCACGGGACAAAACTTCCGTGGGGACAGGGAGGGAGGGGAGAGTACAAGGCGTCCAGGCCCAACAGGGAGAGTACAAGGCATCCTGTTTTTCTCGTAATTGAGCTGGCCTGTGGGTTCGTATCTATTTTTTTTCTATTTTCTCTTTGTCTAATAAAAACATGACAAAATTTTCAAATCTGTTGCTGCCTTTTACCAAAAAAATACATATTAATAGTATTTGTATTAGTGTCATTAATATTAACATTTGTTACTAAATTTAGTTAATTTTTAATAATTTGACTAAGGAGAAAATTAGAATCACATTGTTTAGGATGGAGGTAGTACTGTAGCAGTGGCTAGTGGCACGATCGACCAGCGACGATGATGGTTAGCAAGTTCGCTTAACAAGTTAACGACATCGTGAGCTGTACGATGCCTACCTTTTGCTCTCTACCTTACTCCGTTCAACTTTTGACGTGCTGGGTACTCTGGATGTGATGTGGCCATGTGGGTAAAATGTGTTTTTTTAAAAAACACTCATGTGGGACAGTGGGGTGGGAACTGGAAGTGGATAGAGGTAGAATGTCTGGCTTCGCAAGACGCGACGGAATGTTCTGCGAAGTGTGCTAGCAGTAGAGAGCAGCAGGACACAGGGCGGAGCATCATTAGTTCTTTACAAACAACGCAATGCCCACGGGAAGCCTCGCCGGCGTCGAGCTTTGGCCTAAGCTAATATAATGCCAATTGCCAATCACACGTACGTACGTACGCCTCCTATATGAAAATGAAGCAGGCCACTGGCAAAGTGGCAAGGCATGCATGCATGCAATAATCATGCTCAACAGCGTAACTGTGTATAACAAAACAAGCGGTCAAGCATATATATAAACTCGCACTTGACACTTGTCATTTATATGTTCGATAATACTGTGACACGGGTGTCTGTCCTTATCCAGTTATCCGGACGCCACACATCCACAAACCCGCCTCGCTGCTGCCGCTTCTCCCCATCGCTCGCTCCAGCCTGCAATGCGCGCCTCGCTCGTGATACTGCTGCCTCCCGTTCCTCGCTCTGTTCATCACATGCCCTGCTTGCCCGCCGTGCGGCCATCCCTCGCCGTGCCCCCATCCTGCGCACGTGCGCTGCCTCTGCTCTCCCCATCTCTTGCTCTCTATCTCGCGTCCGATGACAGCAGCGCACCTCCTTGGCCTCTTCCCAACCTCCAACGCCGCCGAGATGCCTCACCGCAGCCGCCCCTTACCGATGGCCGGTGGGCGCACGTGTCGGGGTGCCTCGGGTCGTCCCCTAGCCGAGCCAAGGGCACCCACGAGCGTGGCCGGATGCTAGTGGTGCTCACGCGCCGCTGCTCACCGCCGGCTCCCACCTCGACGGCCAAAAAAGACCGCCTAGGCCCCCTCCCCTATATTACAAATGTATATTTCAGGTGTTTCAATCATTTCAAAGGTATGTTGCATTTGTTTCTTGTGGATGTTGCAAAAGTGGATCGGGGATGTCGTTGCATATGTTGCAAGTGTTTCAAGGGCATGTTGCAAGCGTTTGTTTAAAATATTTCATCTGTTCTAGTCGTAAATGTTGCAAAATTTTGAACTGGATGTTTGCATATGTTTCACACATATGTTGCAACAACATATTTCAGATGTTTCATTTGTTTTTGAAGTATATTGTAAGTATTTTATTTGAATGTTGCATATGTTTGCAATGGCTATGTTGCAAGTGTATGTTCCAAATATTTATCTGTTTTAGATGTATGTTGCAGTTGGTTTATCTCAATGTTACAAAAGTAGATCTAGATGTAGGGTTGTCGAGCGAGGAAGAGAGAGCTATCGCAGGAGCCATGGTGGCATTAGCTGGTAAGCTGGCGGCAGCGCTCCACTAGAGGTCACGCAGGGTCACGTCTGCGTGGCGTACGTCGCGCGTTTCCCTACGACATGCGGCCTTTCGCTGCCCCGCTGCTCTTGCTGAAGCTCCTGGAGCAGAAGCTTTGTGGTCGGGAGATGCAGAAGCTGGCTGTGGAGAAAGACCGGATTGCTGCGTGCCACGACGCAGGGGACGTGGTCACGGCAAAGATGGGCCCCGCAGTGAAGCAGGCACGACGAGGATGAGACCCCGCGTGGTGATGTGGACGCGGCGGGCGCGCTCTCCTTTTTGCGTGGGCGCAGCGGACGCAATTTTGTTTCGATTTACGTGAGAGGCGCGGCAGGTCCGTCGAACGGGAGCCGCGTCCGGACGCAGGCCTAGGGCCGGACATCCGGATGTCCGGGCGCTAGGCTTGCCGTTATATGTTCCCTGTACATCGTCATCGTCCTTTCTTCTTTGAATTGCCAACGAGCCTCTATTCCATCTGGTTAGAGCCCCTCAGTGGCACTCCACAGGTCCTGGGTTCGATCCCCCGTGGAAACGAATTTCAGGCTGTGGTTAAAAAAAATCCCATGACCAAAACACAGGTCAAAAGGTCTCTATCCCATGGCCAAAGCACAGGTCAAAAGGCCTCTATCCCATGGCCAAAGCACAAGTCAAAAGGTCCGGCCCGGTTCTCACACGGCAACGGTTCCCCTGTGTCAGGGTGGGGCAAGGGTTCGGAGGTTTTATCGGCCATCTTACCCCCTTTAGGTCGATGTTTTTGTTCCTTTCTTCTTCTTTGAATTGGCCTCCAGTTAACTTGGTCCGGTCGCTACCGAGTGCAAAATCAACGGTCAGGATAAATATTCAAACTGTGGGGTGACGTAACCGCTGCACGAGTCCTGTAGCAGCGTACGTAGACTTCCAGCCGCTTTCCGGTTCGTGGCGTGTAGAATCCCTCGCCGCTCGGTACACCGATACGCTAGCTGCTGCACGTACTAGGCAGACAGCAGACGGCAGACGGCCGGTCCATCCGGCTATCCTCGGCAAGCCAGCGGCCGGCGGCTACGTACCATACCACCCACCGGGCCGGTCGCCCAATCGCTTGCTCCCGCGTGCGTCCCTGCACTTGCAATCGCAAGCGGGCTGCCGCGGCGGAATACATAGGTTTCCGGCCCATCACGTACATAAAACGTAAAACCCCGAGTTACTCCCTCTTGTTTGATCGAAGCCCTCTTCCCTCTCTTGAATCTCGTTCATAAATACCCCCGCTCATGCATCATATCGACTCAGCCACACACACACAGCACGAATGAAGCCCACCGGCCAGTCACCACTCACCAGACAAAAATTAAACGAGAGTCCTCCTTGAATTAAACGTATACTCGGTACTCGGGGCTAGACGTACTGCTACAGTAGTCAGGGCGGTTTCGGTTGGTCAGTGATGGCGCCGGTGTACACTGCCACTGCGGATCGCGGCTCCAACGGGTCCGGCCTGACGCTGAACCCAGCGGCGCAGCCGGTGCTCAGCCGCATCGAGTCGACGACGCTGTCCACCGTGCTGAGCATTGATTGAAGTCGCCGTGGGCATCCGGCACCATCCTCGGCTTTCCTCGAGGAAAAGCAGGTGAGGATTATCATAACCGAGTTTCATATGAGCATCGATGGAGCTTGACGGACAGGACGCGAGGGCGGTCCGTCGATGTGATCGCCGGGACGAGCACCGGCGGGTTGGTCATGCTCACGGCGCCGAACAAGGAACCATGCCAAGGACATCAACAACTTCTACCTCGAGGCCCCAAGATCTTCCCATCCGGCAGGTGAGATCCAATCTCACGAACCTACACGAGTCATCGAGTCATACGAGCGGTCGCCGTATGAGACGAGTGTTATGCATCAGCCCAACCTGGTGCAAATGTTTGGTGATGTCGTGATAGCATTCAAGTCGCCGCAGCCGGCTTACGGGAACATCATAACCGTGCTCATATATCTGGGATCATCCGGGAACCATTTATTTCGAGGAAAAGCTGCAGGTACGGTGGTGATGGTAATCTATAGGAATCTTGGAAATCCATTGTCACCGAAAAAACTTCTTACCCACCTTGGCTGACATGTGGACCCACGAGACAAAGACGACGAGAAAAAATGAAACATGCGTGTTTCTCTCTTCCCGCCGCGTGTGACTTCCCTCGATTTTTTATCACCGATGATGATTCCATACCCGCCGCGCGTACCCACACCCACCCCTCTTCCTGAATCGCCGGGACGCAGACGCCGCCTCAGCCTCCCCATCTGCGAACTCGGGCGGGCGCCCGTCCGGGAAGCACGCTCCCTCTCCTGATCTGCGACGCCACTGCAGCCGCTTCCCTCCCTCCCCCACGCGTCGGCGGCACCGTATCACGCCGCACACCGGTCACCAGTCACTGAGACGGAGATAGTGATGTGACATGGACAGCGAATTAACCCGGTGGGGCCTGCCGGCTTCGTCCATCCGACCAGCGAGGCGCCACCGCCGCGACAGCGATCGCCCGTCCGCGGCTCTGAGGCGGCGCGGACACAGATCGAGGCATGGGCCATTGGGCCATGGCGCGGCGGCATGCTGGTCCGGGGATGCGGCCACGGAGCTGATGCTGTGCGACGGGTGCGACCGCGGGTTCCACATCTTCTGCCGTGCGTCCCCGCCGGCGACTGGTACTGCCCTCGCCGCCGCTCCCACCGTCACCAGGCAGCCTAAACGTGAGTGCTTTTTTTTGAGGAGAACGTGGAGGTTCCGGAACGTTGGTCTGGTCGGCGAGGGCGCGACACGATGGTCATCACCGGCAGCTGCAGCGCCGCCGACGGCTGGCTCCATCCCCATCCGTGCTAGCGTACGACTGCCGCAATCACCGAGCGTCCGACTACCGCGAAGGCTGAGGCCGGAGGGTTGTCTCCGTGACGCCATCTTCCAGATCAAGGTCAGTTAACCTCACGTAGGTCATGGCGCCACCGCCACTGCCCAAGTCGCGTGCATCATGGCAGCCTGAATTTCCATTTTGTGTTTGTGAACGGGATGCAATCATGGTTTGATCTCATCGTCTCGTGTTTGTTTATGGCTGGCTGCTAAGTTTGGACTAGAGATCGATAAATGTTTAGTGAACTGCTAGATAAATTAGTCTTTGAATTGTCAGTGTACTATTCCATTGATGCAGCGGATGCAAGGGATGAATTGTTCATTGTTGGGCGATCTGGTTCCCTGCCCTTTTCAGGTAAACAATGCATGGCTCTTTGTCTCCATCACTTGCCAGTGTTTTACACTACAGATTAATCTGATTCCTCTGGTCTACTTTTTTTTTCTTGAACCAGTTCTTGTCATTTCTAGGCATGGTATCCATTCATATAATAATATGAAGCAACACATTATTATCACGAAAATAAAATGTCATTCGAAGGGGATTGGAAATTTGGAAGGAGACGGGACGCAACCATGCAGATCCGGAATTCACGGTGCGCTCCCTCGGGCGATCTCGTAGACGACCGTGATCCCATCGCCTAGACCACCATCGCCGGTGATCTCTAGGCCTACTCCGCCGGGATCGCTATGATTCCAACGTCCATGCCCTGCCTCCGACCCTTAGTCGGGGGCGACCACCGCATATCGCCGGTTAGCCGATCCTGGCGCTGTCGACCAAAGATTGTTCCAAAACCCTATTTCCCCACTAGGGTCTAAGTGCCGCTTAGGTTGTAGTGTTTGGGATCGCTGTGGTGTTTGCACCTTTTGTGTTGCGGATCACCTGTGTTTTCCTCTCCTTCCAGGCTTGCATCAATGGCGGCGGCAGGAGGTGGAAGAAAGGTGGGCGGGGATGACATCCCATACCCAAATGTGACTGATCTTTTGAGCAAACTCAATCCCACGGAGGAAGAGGGTGCTGTGGCAGATTTCAGTGATGATGAAGATGACATGGTTCTGCCGGTTGTTGAATGGGTGCTTGTTGGCAAAGTCCTATCTCCTATGGCCGTTCATGTCAATACTGTCCGTCGGTGATGAAACCCACCTGGGGTAATCCGGCTGGGCTAAAGGTACGGGCAATCGGGGAGAAAGACGACAATTTGTTTGTGGCAGAATTCACGGGGAAGACGAACATGGATAGGGTTTTGTCAGGTACACCGCTGATGGTTGGAAGACACGCGGTCATTGTTGGCCCGTCGATCTCCCGTACGGAGATGTCCGACCACTCACTAGTGTTGCCGACCACACTCCTATGGCTAGAGGTAGAAGAAGGGAGAGAGAACAAAGCACACACACAGTACAAACACCAGTGTTGGTCGGAGCTCTACAGAGGAGATGGCAATTGAACTCGCTCTCTTTACTGAGTTTGTAGTGACAAACTATATATACAACTCTATCCATCAAGTCCTAGTACAGCTGCCATGCTGCTACATTGACTAGATGAGACAAGAGGAGCTGATTTTGGCGCCTGCCCCTCCTGTGGCTACAGTGCGGCAGGTGTGTCGTTCGACGTCTGCCCCTACAGCTGCTACAGTGCATCAGCAGGGTGCCCTTTTGGCACCGCCTTTCCCTGCTGCGTATTCACACAAGGGATGTAGAGAGGATTATCTAACAATTCTTTCCCTAATCCTGCTGCTACCCTTGAACCTCCTCCATGTTGATCATGTTCTTCAGCTCCGTGAGTCAAAGACGGCCGAGCGACTTGGTGAGGATGTCCGCGAGTTGCCGACTAGTTTCAACGAACTCGATGACGATCTACCCTCCATCGACGCAGTCCTTAGGGAAGTGGAACTTCACGTCGATGTGCTTGCTCTGGTCATGGTGAACCTGATTCTTCACGAGGGCAATGGCGGGCTGGTTGTCCACCATCAGTGCTGGTGGGTTAGCTTCTGCACCGGTCAGCTCGCCCAGCAGCCGGCGCAGCCACACAACTTGGCATGCCGCTGTGGCCGCTGCTACATACTCTGCATCACACGTAGACAGCGCCACCACCTTCTGTTTCAGCGACAACCATGAGATTAGAGCCAACGCGAGGAAGACGAGCACATCAGAGGTGCTCCGCCGTCTGTCGATGTCCCTCCGCCATGTCTGCGTCGTTGAACACAGTGAGCTGCAGCCTACTTCCACCGGTCTTGGGAAAGACGATCCCCTGATCTACCATCCCCTTGATGTAGGGTAGTAGCCGCTTCACTGCAGCCCAGTGATCCTCTCTGGGATTCTTCATGAAGCGACTGACGTAGCCTATGGCGAACGTAATGTTTGGCCTCATGTGGACTAGGTAGCGCAGACTACCAATGATGCTCCGGTAGAGTATTGCATCTACCTTCGCCGTGGTACTGGCCTTCGTCAACTTTAGCCGCTCCTCCATCGGAGTCACGCACGGCTTGCACTCAGCCATGCCACTCCGCTCCAACAACTTTGAGGCGTACGCGCTCTAACCGAGCATGAGTGCCTCCTTCTCCTGTCTCACCTCGATGCCGAGGTAGTAGGAGAGTGTGCCAAGATCGCTCATTCAAAAATGAGCCACCATCTCACGCTTGAAGCTATCGATGTCCTATGCATGCACGCCGGTGATGATCAAGTCGTCCACATACATGCCGAGGTAGTAGGAGAGTGTGCAATTGAGGAAGGCTGATTTTATGTCCACGCTCGTGGGAGATGGGCGCGCAGCCCGTAGAGCACCCTTGTGATCGAGCTCGTGCTCGCCTCCTTGACGGTGAAACATAGAGGTTGCCTGACGAAGACCATCTCCGCTAGCTCACCGTTGAGGAAGGCTGATTTTACATCTAGGTGATGGACGCGTGCGGTCCTTTGCTAAAGGCTAGTCTCGGAAACTCCATGCATGCTCTTTGGCGCAAAGACTTCCTCAAAGTCGATGCCCTCGCGCTGAACAAAGCCTCGGGCGACGAGGCGCGCCTTGTGCTTAACAATGGCCCCTTGCTCGTCCCGCTTGACTTTATACACCCACTTCAAGCTGATCGGATGATATCCTAGAGGTGGATCGACGAGCTGCCATGTCTCATTTTCCTCGATCGCCTTCATCTCCTCCAGCATCGCCCGTCACTAGTTTCCATCATGCTCGGGCAGCGTGAACATGGGTGGTTCCTCTGCATTGATGAGAAGAAGCTTTGGGTCATTGAGCAGCCATCCCGCCAGGCCTGAGGGCCTGTGCCATCGAGGATATAGTCCAGCTTGCGGAATCGCACCTCCTCACCATCGTGAAAGACATCCACGAACTCGATGATGTCACTTGGAGGTGAGGTGAACTCGATCGGCGTCGATGGAGTTCCCTGTTCCACCGAAGTACTCGACACAGCACCTGGAGTGCTCGACACCCCGATTGTAGTGCTCGGCACTACTCCTGGATAGCTCATCCCCCCTCCAGGAGTGGTCTGCACCCCTCTCGGAGTGCTCGGCACCCGTCTTGCAGTGGTCGGCACCAATGCAAGACCCCTCGGTTACGCTTACGGAGTGCTCGGCACCCATCCTAGAGTGATCGCCACCACTGCAGGACCTCCTGGCTCTACTCCTAGAGTGCTCGGCCGGGGTGGTTGGCACCTCCCCAGGAGTGCTCGGCTCTGTCGTTGGAGTGCTCGGCACCTCTTCCCCAGCGTCTCCACCACCATGGATGACCTGGTGCTCGACGACAAAGGTGCTGGTGAAGCCGCCAGCTTCCCCTGAGCTCGGACTATTCCAGTCCCAAGCTGCCTTCTCGTCGAACACGACATCATGTGAGAAAAGTACCTTGTCTCCGCGTGGGTCATAGAGCTGGTACGCCTTGGTAGCTTCCACGTAGCCCAGGAACACCATCAGTGTGCTCCTGTCCTCTAACTTGGTGAGGATTGACTTCGTCTTCCTGATGTGGCCGATGCAGCTGAATGTTCGGAGGAATGCCACGCTTGGCTTGCACCCATACCAAGCTTCGAATGGCGTCTTGCCCGTCAGGGCCTTGGTGGGAGCACGGTTGAGGATGAATACCACCGTGGTCACCGCTTCACCCTAGAACCTTGCCGGCATGCCTTTTGCCTTCATCATGGATCGAGCCATGCCGACCACCGTCTGGTTCCTTCACTCCACCATGCCATTCTGCTGTGGTGAGTATGGTGCGGGGTGTGTCGTACCACACCCTGATCCATGTAGTACGCAGTGAACTCCATCGAAGTGAATTCGCCTCCACGATCAGTCCTCAGCACGTGGAGCTTCTTACCGCTCTCGGCCTCCGTGCGTATCTTGAACTTATTGATTGCCATCGCCGCTTTGTCATTGCTCGTCAGGAGTTGCAGCCACATATAGTGACTATAATCATCCACAAGCAGGAGGAAGTACCGCCGACCACCATTGGTGGCTGGCGTGATTGGCCCGCAGAGGTCGCCGTGGACGAGCTCGAGAGCGTCCTCCGCGTGATACTTGGCCGCCTTTGGGAACGACAGCCTCCTCTGCATTCTAGCCAGGCAGCTATCACACAGCTCGCCTCCATGCTCGATGTGGGGTAGCCCTCGGACCATCTTCTCTAGCCGACCAAGCACGTCAAAGCTGAGATGTTCAAACAGGGCATGCCACAACCACGGTTCCTCGGTGTGCCTTGCCGCCAAGCACACCGGCTGCTCTACCTTCAGGTCGAGCAGGTACAACCGTTTCTAGGACCTCTTCACCTTGGCAAGAAGTCGTTGTTCCTAGACCCTGATCCTAAGGACTCCGCCCTTGATTAGTACCTCGCTACCGCGCTCATCCAGCTGGCCAATGCTGATGATGCTTGAACGCAGCTGCGGGATGTAATATACATCCATTAGCACGCGGTGCACTTCATTCTAGCACCTAAAGATGATGGGGCCGCGCCCTTGGATTGCCACCCTTGAGCCATCACCAAACTTTACCATATCGGTAACATCATCGTTGAGCTCAGAGAAGGCTGGCTTGGAGCCCATCATGTGGTTGCTGGCACTAGAGTCTAGATACCACCGCTGCTCCTGCTCGCCGCCCATACATCTAAGGTGGACTTGGGCGCGTGGTTCATTGAGGTTGATAGCCTTCAGGGCCTTCCTAGGTCCATCCACCGTCGCCACCTCTCCCTTCTCCTCGGCCTCGATATCGTGCAGTGCACATAACGTCGCCATCAGGATAGTGGCCTCATCATCATCATCAGTTTGCGCCAGATGAGCCTCAGCCTTCTTCTCCTGCTTACGATTTGGGCACTCCCGTGCCCAATGGCCCGTCTTTCCACAGTGGCGGCAGGTGTTGGGGTCGACCTGCTTCTTCTTCTCTGAAAAAGTCTTACCGCGGCGCTTGCCATCGCCACCGCTGCTGGAGGAGGCTACCCGGAGTTTCTCCGAGCAGCCACTCCTTCTCTATCAGCAGCAGTTTGCCGCTGTCCTTCATTGTTGTCGCCTGCTCTTGGCGCTCGTCCACCGCCCGTAGATAGCCTGTCACATCCTCAATGGTGAGGGTGGACAAGTCCAGCATCGTCTCTATGGAGAGAGCGATCTAGATGTACTTTACCGGCATAGAGTGGAGGTACTTGGAGACCGCCTCCTTTTCGTCAATGGTGACGCCATGGCTTTTCAGCTTGCTGATGAGCGTCTATAGACGGAGGGAGAAATCCTCTACCGTTTCACCATCCTTGAACTTGAGGTTGGCGTACTCCTGCTTCAGAAGCTAGGCCGTCGCCTTCTTTGCGCGGTTGGAACCGACGCGCATCGCCGTAATAGCCTCCCACGCCTCCTTAGCAGAGCTTTTCGCCCCCAACGGCTCCCTATACTTCGCTGGTATAGCAGCAAGGATAGCCTCCAACGCTGACATGTCATCTTCTTCATTGTTGGTGCCCTTGTCAATAGCACTCCAGAGCCATCGGGCTCTGAGCTTGACCTTCATGGTCATCGACCACTCTCTATAGTTGGTGCGAATCAGCGTCGGCCAACTGGTGCCGCTGACCTCCCGCACCGTGCGAACAACGATCTCCTGTCGTGGCTGGGCAGCCACAATAGTGCCACTGCTGTCGCCCATCTCTAAACCATCCGTCATCACCAGCGGTTAATCCGGCGACGACGCTTGTACGGCTCCGATACCACTTGTTGGCCCGTCGATCTCCCGTACAGAGATGTCCGACCACTCACTAGTATTGTCGAACACACACTAGCGATGCCGACCATGAACTGTCGTTGCCGACCACACTCCTATGTCTGGAGGTAGAAGAAGGGAGTTAGAACAGAGCACACACACAGTACAAACACTAGCATTGGCGGGAGCTCTATAGAGGAGATGGCAACTGAACTCGATCTCTTTACTGAGTTTGTAGTGGCAAACTATATATACAACTCTATCCATCTAGTCCAAGTATAGCTGCCATGTTGCTACAGTGACCAGATGAGACAGCAGGACTGACTCTGACGTCTGCCCCAGCTGTGGCTACAGTGCGGCAGGTGTGCCGTTCGGCGCTTGCCCCTACAACTGCTACAGTGCAGCAGTAGGGTGCCCTTTTCGGCGCCGCCTTTCCCTGCTGTGCATTCACGATGCAGAGAGGATTATCTAACAGTCATCCTGCAAAAATATGATGAACGCTTGAGTGCTTCGGAGATAGTGTTCGATCATATGGAGCTTTGGGTCGAATCCTGAATCATCCTCTTGGCTGGATGAATCAGCAAAGAGGCAGCAGGGCAATGGGTCTGATTGGTAAGGTTGTGAAGTAGGATGTTGATGGAGTTTCTGAGGGGCCGGGTGGCCGTGGAAATTGATAGGCCTTTGCGTCGAGGGGTCATGCTACGCATGAGCAGGACCGAGGAACCTCGATGGTTTGCAGTGCAGTATGAAAGGTTGCCATTTTATTGCTATGCTTGCGGTGTGATGGGTCACTCAGAAGTGGAACGTGACACTCCAGTGGAAAGGAACAAAGATGGAAAATTGCCGAATGATGTCCAGCTGTGGGCACCGAGGAAAAAAAGAGGAGGGTTCAGTCGTTTGCCGGGGCTGCTGCTGACTCGTTTGGCAGTGGGTCATCATCGGCATCTAGGTCGCCAAGGAGTCATCATGGCAGACGGGGACGGGGGAGCAGATCGTTCTTGGGCGAGGAGGATTCTCGTTTCTCCTCATCGGACCATGTCGAGGAATCAGAAGATCTAGAGGTCCAGTCTCCATTCAAGCAACAAGCTGGATCGAACCAATTGGGAGCATCGATAGATGAGAGGAGTAGAGAGGGGGCTAGTGCTGGTAAGAAGCTGTTTTAACAGGAGGAAGAAGGGCTTAAACTGGGTCAGTGCAAACGAAAATCTAAAGTGCCAAACTCGGTGTCTCAGACACCAGACCTCAATATTCCTCTGACAGGTTCGAATGCCATTGTACCGGTTGGGTTAGTAAATTCGAGGATTAACCAACTGGATGGAGGAACAGATGGTGATGCGATGCGGATAGTAGCGGTGAGAGTATGATTGAAACTCTCAAGAGACAGAAGAGGGGCACCACCAAACAAAATGCGAAATCGGCCGGGGCTGCAACTAGCAGCTCCCGCCGGGCATAATGAAACTTTTGTGTCTGAACTGCCGGGGCTTGGGGTGGCCCGAGGCAGTTCGTGAAGTGCATAGCTTATGTGAGCTAGATCGCCCTTGGGTGGTCTTTTTGTCAGAGACCAGATTCTTTAGTGATCGAGTGGATGGCCTGGTAAGCACGCTGGGCATGGAGGGAGGTTTTGGCGTGGGGACCCAAGGTCAAGGGGGTGGTTTGGCTCTACTATGGAGTCGGGAGGTGACTGTAAAGTTGGAGAGCTATGACAGGCTACACGTTGATGTCACAGTACGGGCTGTTTCTTCTCAGTTCGAGGAGTGGCGTTTTACTGGTTTTTATGGTGAGTCGAGGCGGGAGCTCCGGTACAGAAGCTGGGACTTGCTTAATTTGCTCAGCTCAAAAAGTGAGCTCCCGTGGATTTGCGCAGGGGATTTCAACGAATGTCTGCACGCTGGGGAACAATTTGGCGGACAGGGGAGATCGGAGCGGCAAATGGAGGGTTTCCAAGAGGCAGTGGAGGTCTGTGGCTTTGCGGATCTTGGCTACATCGGTCTCCCGTATACATGGGATAACCGGCCACAGCATGGCGGTAATGTGAAAGTTAGATTGGATAGAGGATTGGCGACCGCAGAGTTCCTAAACCTCTTTTCAGTCTATCAAGGTTTGGCATATTCAAACGATCGAGTCGGACCATTGTTGTTTGGTGTTGGAATGCTTATGGAGGGGCAGTAGTAGGAATCGTAGACGGCTAGCTTTCTGGTACAAAAACATGTGGCGCCGTGATCCCTCCTACAAGCAAGTAATTAACTCGGTATGCTGCAACTCGGACAGGCCGTGTTCTCTGAACCAGTTATCAGCACAACTTGGCGCCATTTTAGGATCTCTATCTGCATGGGAGCAAGCTTCCTTCGGTTCTGTTAAGAAGGACCTGTTGCTGCTACGTTCGGAGTTGGAAAGGATATGGATTTCTTCCCTATACTCAGGACCGTCAAGGAGGGAGAGGTTTCTGATGTCAAAAATCTCTGAACTCTTATCGAGGGAGGAGATTATGATGAAACAAAGATCCCACATTGACTGGCTATAGGAAGGCGACCGCAACACGACTTTCTTTCATGCTAAGGCACGTGAACGTGCTCAGACTAACCATATCATGGCCCTAAAGAAAGATGATGGGTCCATCGTTACCGACCAAGAGGCTCTGGAAACGGAGACTATGGATTTCTACTCTAAGCTTTTCACAAGACAGGAGGACCTGGACCCCGGACCAGTCCTAAACTGCGTTCAAGAGAAGGTTACGGAGCACATGAATGAGTCACTGATGAGACCGTTCACAGCCGAGGAGGTGCGGGAGGCCCTGTTTATGATGGGCGCTAGCAAGGCGCCTGGGCCGGATGGGTTAACGGCCGGCTTCTATCAGTACCACTGGGAGGAATTGGGTCCAGGAGTTACAGCAGCGGTCCTGGATTTCCTAAATGGTGGTGATATGCCTGAAAGCATTAATAGAACTACGATTGTTCTAATCCCGAAGGTGAAGCACCCGCAGGAGATAAAACAGTTTAGACCCATCTCACTATGTAATGTGGTCTATAAGATTTGCTCCAAGGTGTTGGCTAATAGACTGCGGGGTTTCCTTGATGATATTGTTGCTGAGGAGCAAAGTGCGTTTGTACCAGGCCGTCTAATTACGGACAACGTACTAGTTGCTTATGAGTGTACGCACTACCTCAAGAGAAAGAAAGGAAAAAGTGGTGCTTGTCCCATCAAGCTTGATATAGCCAAAGCATATGATCGAGTTGAGTGGACTTATCTGAGAGGAATCATGCTGAAACTTGGTTTCCACAAAGGCATTCTGAGTGTTTTCAGACCAAGTCGAGGCATTCGGCAGGGTGATCTTATATCGCCATATCTATTTTTTCTTTGTGCGGAAGGGCTGTCTAGTCTTTTGAAGTCCGTCGGTCCACTGCACCTAACCAGAGGCATTCGCGTGGGTCTTCACACTCCATGGATATCGCACTTGTTTTTTGCGGATGATAGCATTATTTTCGAAGCATCGCAAAGAGGGGCTGCTAGGATTCGGGAGATCTTGGACATTTACAGCAAGGGGTCGGGGCAGCTTGTCAATAGGGACAAGTCCGCAATCTTTTTTAGTAACAATTGTTAAGTAATCTGCTACTTTTTTGTGTGAACACGCAGCAGCCGCTGCAGGGGCAGGCGCCGAACGGCTCTCCTGTCGCACTGTAGCCACAGCAGGGGCAGACGCCAAAGTCAGCCCTGCTGTCACAGCTAGTCACTGTAGCAATATGGTAGCCTCACATGTCTATGTACTAGGATTAGATGGGTAAAGTTGTATATATAGCTTGCCACTGCAACTCAGTAAAGAGTGGGTTCAGTTTTACCATCTTCTCTGCAGAGCTCCGACCAACGCTGGAGCTTGTGCTGTGTGGGTGTGCTCTGTTCTCCCTCCCTTTTTCTACCTCTAACCATCGTGTGTGGTCGGCAACGACAGTGCGTGGTCGGTAACGGGAGGTGAGTGGTCGACTCACCCATGCCAGAGATCTAGAGGCTAACATGTGGTATCGGAGCCGTACAAGCGTTGTCGCCGGACTAACCGCTGGCGATGACAGACGGTTTGGAGATGGGCGACAGCAGCGGCGCTGTTGTGGCTGCCCAGCCACGACAGGAGGTCGTTGTGCGCACGGTGCGGGAGGTTAGTGGCACCAGTTGACCGATGCTGACTCGCACTAACTATGGCGAGTGGTCGGTGACCATGAAGGTCATTCTCAGAGCCCGATGGTTCTAGAATGCTGTTGACAAGGGCACCGACGATGAAGAAGATGCCATGTCAGCGTTGGAGGCTATCCTCGCTGCTGTGTCAGCGGAGTATATGGAGCCATTGGGGGTGAAGAGCTCTGCCCCACATCAAGCACGCAGGCGAGCTGTGTGAGAGCTGCCTGGCTGGAAAGCAGAGGAGGTTGTCGTTCCCAAAAACGGCCAAGTATCGCACGGTGGACGCTCTCGAGCTCATCCACGGCGATCTCTGTGGGCCAATCACGCCAACCACAGACGATGGTCGGCGGCACTTCCTCCTGCTCGTGGATGATTACAATCGCTATATGTGGCAAAAACTCCTGACAAGCAAGGACAAAGCGGCGGCGACGATCAAGAAGTTCAAGGCACGCGCGGAGGCAGAAAGCAGCAAGAAGTTGCGCGTGCTGATGACCGATCACGGCAGTGAATTCACTTCAGGGGAATTCACTACCTACTGCACGGATCAGGGTGTGGTGCGACACCACACCGCGTCATACTCGCCACAGCAGAATGGTGTGGTGGAGAGGCGAAACCAGACGGTGGTCAGCATGACTCGATCCATGATGAAGGCAAAGGGCATGCCTGCAAGGTTCTGGGGTGAGGCGGTGACCACGGCGGTGTTCATCCTCAACCGCGCGCCCACCAAGGCCCTAAAGGGCAAAACGCCGTTCGAAGCTTGGTATGGGCGTAAGCCGAGCGTGTCCTTCCTCCGGACATTCGGCTACATCGGTCACACGCCGGAAGACGGCCGGTCCTCACCAAAAGTTGGAGGGGCAGAGCACACCGATGGTGCTCCGGGGCTACGTGGAAGGTGCCAAGGCATACCGGCTCTACGGCCCACGTGGAGGTAAGGTGCTTGTCTCGCGCGACGTCATGTTCGACGAGAAGGCGGCCTAGGACTAGAACAGTTCGGGCACGGGGGGAGCTGGCGGCTTCACCAGCACCTTCATCGTTGAGCACTTGGTCATCCATAGTAGTGGAGATGCTGGAGAGGAGGTGCCGACCACTCCAGCAACAGAGCTGAGCACTCCTAGGATGGTGCCGAGCACTCCGGGAGGGGTGTCGAGCACTACAGGAGTGATGCCGAGCGGTCCTATAGTGGTGCCAACCACTCTAGGACAGGTGCCGAACGCTCCTGTAGCGAAGCTGAGAAGTCTTGCAGTGGTGCCGACCACTCCAAGGCTGGTGCGAGCACTCTTGTAGTGGTGCCAACCACTCTAGGAGTGGTGACGAGTGGTCTAGTAGTAGTGCCAAGCACTATAGCCAGGGTGCCAAGCACTCCAGGTGCCGTGCAGACCACTCCGGTGGAACAGGAAACTCCATCGATATCGATCGAGTTCGCCTCACCTTCAAGCGACATCACTGAGTTCGTGGATGCCTTCCACGACGGTGAGGAGGTGCAGTTCCTCAGGCTGGATGACATCGTCGGTGGCACAGGACTCTCAGGCCTGCGGGTCAGCTGCTCAATGACCCAGAGCTGTTTCTCGTCAGTGCAGAGGAACCACCCATGTTCGCGCTGGCCGAGCACGATGCAAATTGGTGATGGGCGATGCTGGAGGAGATGAAGGCGATCGAGAAAAACAAGATTTGGGAGCTTGTCGATCCACCTCCAGGATGTCGTCCGATCGGCCTAAAGTGGGTGCACAAGGTCAAGCAGGACGAGCACTGCGCCATTGTCAAGCACAAGGCGTGCCTCGTCGCCCGAGGCTTTGTCAGTGCGAAGGCATCGACTTTAAGGAAGTCTTTGCGCCAGTAGCACGCATAGAGTCTGTCCAACTGCTACTGGCTTTGGCAGCAGCAAAGGACTGGCGCGTCCATCATCTGGACGTAAAATTGGCCTTTCTCAATGGCAAACTGGCGGAGACAGTCTTCGTCAGGCAACCTCTGGGTTTCGCCATCAAGGGAGCGGAGCACAGGGTGCTCCGACTGCGTAAGGCGCTCTACGGGTTGCGGCAGGCCCCGCGAGCGTGGAACGCCAAGCTTGACACCACGCTGGACGAGCTTGGGTTCACATGGTGCGCAACCGAGCACGAGCTCTACACGCGGCGATGGGGGAAGGAGGAGCTCGTCGTCGGCGTGTATGTGGACGACTTGATCGTCACCGGCGCGCGTGCAGAGAACATTGACAGCTTAAGCGCGAGATGGCGGCTCGTTTTCGAATGAGCGATCTCGACGCGGTCTCCTACTACCTCAGCATCGAGGTGAAATAGGGGAAGTAGGTGCTCACGCTTGGTCAGAGCGTGTACGCCTCGAAGCTGTTGGAGCGGAGCGGCATGGCTGAGTGCAAGCCGTGCGTGACTCCAATGGAGGAACGGCTGAAGCTGACGAAGGCCAGTACCGCGGCAAAGGTAGATGCAACACTCTACCGGACAATCGTTGGTGGTCTGCGCTACCTAGTTCACACGAGGCCGGACATTGCGTTCACCATGGGCTATGTCAGCCGCTTCATGGAGGATCCCCGAGAGGATCACTGGGCTGTAGTAAAGCGGCTACTGCGCTATGTCAAGGGGACGGTGGATCATAGGATCGTTTTTCCCAAGACCAGCAGAAGTAGGTTGTAGCTCACTGTGTTCAGCGATGCAGACATGGCGGGGGACATCGACGGACGGCGGAGCACCTCTGGCGTGCTCGTCTTCCTCGGGTCGGCTTCAATCTCATGGCTGTCGCTGAAATCGAAGGTGGTGGCGTTGTCCACGTGCGAGACAGAGTATGTGGCAGCGGCCACAGCGGCATGCCAAACTATGTGCGGCTGCGTCGGCTGCTGGGCAAGCTGACCGGTGTGAAAGCTCACCCACCAGCACTGATGGTGGGCAACCAGCTCGCCATCGCCATCGCGAAGAATCTGGTTCTCCACGACCGGAGCAAGCACATCAACGTCAAGTTCCACTTTCTCAGGGACTATATCGATGGAGGGCAGATCGTCATCGAGTTCGTCGAAACTGGTCGGCAACTCGCGGACGTCCTCACCAAGCCGCTCGACCGTCTTCGGCTCACGGAGCTAAAGAAGATGATCGGCACGGAGGGGTTAAAGGGTTAGCAGCAGGATTAGGGAAAGAATTGTTAAGTAATATGTTGCTCCCTTGTGTGAACGCGCAGCAGGAGAAGGCGACGCCGAAAAGGCTCTCTGCTGTGACACTGTAGCTGCTGCAGGGGCAGCCACCAAACGGCACTCTTGCCGCACTATAGCCACAGCAGGGGCTGGTGTCAAAGTCAGTCATGCTGTCACATCTATAGCCTGACATATCTGTGTATTAGGATTAGATGGGTAGAGTTGTGTATATAGCTTGCCACTGCAACTCAGTAAAGAGTGAGTTTTGTTTTACCATCTTCTATGCAGAGCTTCGGCCAACCCTGATGCTGGTGCTGTGTGAGTGTACTCTATTCTTCGTCTCTTCTTCTACCTCTAACCATAATACGTGATCGACAACGACAGTACATGGACGACAAAGAGAGGTGAGTGATGGACTCACCCGAAGATCCAGCGGGTAACGACAATTGCCCGGAACCGATTAAACAAATTGTACGGAATGAGCTTGATATACCGACCGAGGCTTTATCAGATAGATATTTGGGGCTGCCTACAGCTTTGGGCCGCTCTACGGCTGAAGCGTTTGAATACATTCCTACAAGAATCAGAGGGCTTATTGGAACCTGGAGTGGTCGCGAGGCCAGCAGTGCGGGCAGGGAGGTTCTTCTCAAAGCCGTTGCGCAAGCAGTGCCCACATACTCAATGAGTTGTTTCCTCTTATCCAAGACAACCTGCAAGAAGATAAGGGGTGCGATGATGAATTATTGGTGGGGTGGATCAGCGGATAGTCGCCTCATTCACTGGCTCAGGTGGGAGCGACTTACACAGCACAAAACAAAAGGAGGCATGGGCTTTCGCGACTTGCAGCTGTTCAATAAGGCCATGCTAGGGAAACAGGGATGGAGACTTATTACACGTCCTGACAGTCTTTGTGCTCGGATTTTGAAAGGCCGCTATTTCCACGACTCGGACTTCATGGGCACCACAAGAAAGAAGCATGCCAGTCATACTTGGCGCGCGATCCTGGCTGGAAAAGAAGTGGTACAGCGGGGAGCGATCAAGAGGATTGGCAATGGCAACTTGACGAACATCTGTCAGGACAGGTGGATACCTATGCATTTTGACGCTAGGCCACTGACTCCTCGAGATGGACAGGAGGTGACAATGGTGTCTGAATTGATGACCGATTCAGGACACTGGAATGAGGAGTTGATCCGGGAGACTTTCATCCCGGTGGATGCAGCAGTAATTCTCCAAATTCCATTGAGATCGCAAGTTGATGAGGACTGCTGGGCTTGGAAGCCGGAAAAGCATGGCATGTATTCAGTGAAGACAGCCTATCAGAAGCTAGAGCAGGATCAGCAGAAGGCTGCCTTACCAGTGCAAGGCTGTTCGGGTGAGCAGTTCTGGAAGGAAATATGGAAGCTCAGTGTCCCACCAAAGGTGAGAGTGTTTTGGTGGAGAGTTCTCCATGAGTTTTTGCCGGCGAAATCAGTGTTGCATCGTCGACACATTGAGCCAACAGCCTTCTGCGAAGTTTGTGGAGCTGACAGTGAATCAATTCGGCACGTTCTGATTGAATGTACCATTGCAAAGAGTTTTTGGCAGGAGGTCAAGATCCTCACTGGATTCAAATTGCCGAATTTGCACTCACATACTTGGGCGTCGGATATCTTGTTACCTGAATGCTGTACAGACAAGGAGAGGAGCATTTTCATCATTGGCATGTATTCATTGTGGATGCAGCGGAATAAGCGACGACATGGTGAAGACCCTTCACCTATAAAGGTGTGCTGGGCCGTCGACATGGCACATGATCTGCTGGAAATCGTCAAACCGAAGGAGAAGGCGAATTTGAGTCTTGCAAAACCTGCCTGGAAGCCTCCTCCGATAGGTTGGATCAAATGTAACACTGATGGTGCCTACCGACCGGATGCTAGGCACGGTGCATCTGGGGCGATCCTCAGGGACTCCACTGGCCTCTTTTTGGGCAGCCGGTCATGCTGGTACCCCCATGTTTTGGATGCCTTGATGATGGAGGCATTGGCCTGTCGTGATGGCATGCTGCTAACGAAGGAGAGAGCGGTAATGAAGCTGATGCTGGAAACGGATAGCCAGGAGCTGGTTAGCTTGTGGGCTCGGGGCGACAATCAAAGATCATGCTTAGCGCCAATCCTCAGGGAGATTCGGGAGATTAGCTCGTGCTTTCTTGATTTTAATCTGATATATGCTGGTCGTTTGTGTAATCGCATAGCTCATAAGTTAGCTCAGCAGGCCACAGATGATTACAGAGTTGTGGAGTGGCAAGTTGTCCCAACCTGTATTATAAATCTACTGGCTGAAGAATGTAACCCCCATATCTCCTGATGAATGAAGGAAGTTCTGAATCGCAAAAAAAAATATCACGAAAATAGTTTCATTTTTATACTTTGTAGTAGTATCTATCTTAGCGTCGCTTTGCAACTGCCCATGATTCTCAGGGCCTTACCTTATCTAACAAAACATGAGTGTTAAGATGATCTTTTGAAAGTTACATCTCAGGTGGTTGCCTTGGCAAGAAGGATGCCGTGGACAAGCCTGATCGCGGGCTGCCAGCGTACGTCTCACATCTGTGCAGATCCGCTTTGAAATGTGTTAAGTTTTATCGATTATAATTTATTAAACTGAATATGATCTGTAAAGTTTCCTGGGCGTTGGAGCTGAAAAGAATTATTTGCAGGAAAGAAGAGGGTTTGGATGGCAAAGTTGTCGAGGATGGGGAGGTGAGTTGTCATCTATCGCATTCATTGATGGAAAGTGAGTTCTTGGATTCTTCCCTTTTCAGGTGAAATTTTACATGCAAAATCTGTTCAAATTTATAGGTTCAGGGTAGCTCATTGGTGCAGAAGCTTAATCAGTCCGATGAGAACTTGAGTGCAGGCAGCACACAGATATTGGATCCGATACTTTGGTTAGTGCTTCTGCTCTGTATGCATACTTATTTCATTGGGGTATTACCAGTGTGTGTTCTGTCGTTGTAGTGACCTTATCTCTCTGAAAAACCTTCTGAATAATGGTGCCAGGATGGCAACGTGTCAGAGGAAAGCCATCAGATTCACAAGGATGATGAAATCACAGCAGATCGATTGGTGTGTTCTCTGCAAATGTTTGGATTATCTTCTCTCAAATCAATATACATCAATATTATATTTGCATGGCTGCAATTATTGAAATGGCTTCATTTGGGGGGGAAATGGTTTCGGTCCACATGCACGATCTGGTTAGTGTTTGTTTGCTATGCAACATTGGGAAAACTGAAACCTTTTATGCTATTTTGCATGCACTGTGATTATTTAAATGGCTTCATTTGGGAAAAATGGGGTTTAGGAGAGCAAGCATAACAAAGAAAAAATTGATGAGATTTTCAGGTAGCAATCTGTCGAGGTTCACACGCATGATCTGGTTAGTGTTTGTTTGTTATGCAACAAAAACTGACAGCTCTTATGCTATTTATGCAGTGATTGTCATAGCCTCTTATGCAGTGATTGTTTAATACACTTATGGAACCTTGGGATGGAGTTGCTCTAATATCTTGTAAAAAGATTATTGATGCAAGAAGCAGTAGTATTGTTGACATGGTTTACATTTGTAAACTCTTCAGGATGAGTCAACTGTTGACATTGATAGATGTTGAGCGCAAACAGATGCCAAAGCAACTATGAAAATAGTAATCACCTAGAGAGTTCAAAATATTGAATAAATTATTATGCTCAGTATAATGATATTGTTACTGACATGTTGTCTGTATCTTGGGTATGGCCCTGTGCAATCTAGGTTCAGTCTTACATTACATATGAAGCTCAGCTCATTTTACGGTGCAAAGATAGGATGAAGACAAGCAGTTCAGTTTTTTGAGAATGTACATATGTGGTTAGATTGGTTCAGTGTGGACTAGATAAATTCCTCATGATAAAAAAATTAAATTCATTAATGAATCTTGATCGATATATCATGGAAGCACATATTGACATGGCATTCTTCTCATTTGACAATTGACACATGCAAAATTTACTTGAGGCTCGAAACCTAGAGAGCAGAGCAATGGACCTTGGTCCTTTTGTATGATGACCTTCTGGATATGGAGCACATCCTAACCTTGTTGGTATGATGGCTTTCATGAATTCAGATCTGATACCTTTGGAGGCTTGTTAGCATGAGATATAGTTACTGATGAATATGTTCAACTCAATAAATTAGTGTATTTAATTTGTACCGTAGAGCAACTATTTACCAATTTTATCCTTTTAGTTGATATAAAACATCTATAACTTTTCAAAATATATAGGCCCGTTCGGCTTACCCAGAAACTGGCTTGTTCGGCTTGTTTTTTCAGCTGTAACAGTGTTTTTCTCTCACAACAATTCGGCCAGAACAGTATTTTTCAACCAAGTTTCAGCAAGCCGAACGAGGCCATAATATTTTTGTTTCATAACAAATATTTTTACGTGCATTTCCACTAATATGCATATATGTTGCGTATGGAAAGCATGCATGTGGGTGCACGCACGCGTAGTATAGTGTCTATCACTGATGCGGACAACCGCCGGCTCTCGCTCTAAGTTAGAGCCTCTAACCATGGGATACCATTCGCGTGTCTGCAGGAGCTGGACGGGCCTGACTCGAGGATCGCAGACTACTTCGACGTGATCGCCGGGACGAGCACCGGCGGGCTGGTCACCGCCATGCTCGCGGCGCCAAACAAGGAGGGCCGTCCGCTCTTTGCCGCCAAGGACATCAACGACTTCAACCTCAAGCACTGCCCCGAGATCTTCCCAGCCGTCAGGTGAGGATACAACCTTAGCTAGCACACAAATCTGACTACACCTTATTACTAGCGTTCAGGTCGTCGCATGTACGACAAGCTCGGCGCACAGGCCATGAGCGACGTCTCCAAGGACGCTCTGCTCTCGGACGTGTGCATCAGCACGTCCGCCGCACTGACGTACCTCCCAGGGCACCAGTTCGAGACCTAGGACAAGGACGGCAAGCCCCGGGCCTTCAACCTCATTGACGGAGGCGTCGCCGCAAACAACCCGGTGAGTGACTGAAATGTGTGCACGGCGGCAGCAAACAAGGGTAAACTCAACACAAAGAAATGTGCATGCCTGTTACAGTAACTTCTATGATTCTTGCCCACGCTGACGAAACACCTACACAAAACTTGACAAATATTGCAGACGCTGCTGGCGATGACGCACGTGAGCAAGCAGATCCTCCTGGGCAACCACGACTTCTTCCCGATCAAGCCCGCGGACTACGGCAAGTTCATGGCGCTGTCCCTGGGCACTGGCTCCGCCAAGGTGGAGGAGAAGTTCGACGCCGTGCAGTGCAGCAAGTGGGCATCCTCGGGTGGCTCTACAACAAGGGCGCCACGCCCATCATCGACAGCTTCAGCCAGGCCAGCGCCGATCCCGTCGACATCCATGCCTCCGTGCTCTTCCAGGCCCTGCATTCCGACAGGACACTGGTAGAGAAACGATCTTTGATCCAGCTTCGAAATTTGGTTTTAGTCCCGGTATTTTTCGTGTCCGGGACTAGAGAAACCTTTAGTGCCGATTTGTAGCTTCAACCGGGACTAAAGGTCCATGCCCAATGGCTACTGCGGCAAGTTTTTGCTGCAGGGGACCTTTAGTCCCGGTTAGCTACCAACCGGGACTAAAGGTTAACTTTTACTCCTGGTTGGTACCTCAAACCGGGAGTAAAAGTCTACTCCCGGCTGGAGGCTAGTCTACTCCCGGCTGGAGGCTCCATCCGGGACTAGAAAGGGACCTTTAGTCCCGGTTTCTGTCTCTAACCGGGACTAAAGGTCCCCTCCTATATAGGCCTTCTTCCTCCCCGAGCCCGAGCCACTTCGAACTCAGTGTTCTTGCTTCATCGCCGGCCTCTCTTCTTCGTCATCGCCGGTAATCACAAGATTTCTTCGATTCCTCCATCGATTCTCCGGTTCTAAAGGTTACCAACTTTATACTCTCATATTTCATCAGTAGCATATCTCATTTTGTGGACTAGATATATGTGGTTTTTTATGGTGTATTTTTTTTATTTGTAAGCCATTTAAGCTCAAAATCACTTTAAAGTTTGCATATTTGGATGAAGGAAGGTTAAAGTAGTTATTCAAAACTAGTATTCAACTTTCATTTCTAGCATGCATAGCACACTTCATGGTTTAGAGATATAGAGAATTTTAGAGTTTTTTTTAATTTTATTTGTTTATAAAATAAGAAATTTATATTATATTAAAAATGAGTATAGAGAGTAGATGTCAACTGCTTCTGGGTCCTCGGCCTCTCATCGGGTTCCAAAGCGACTGAGGCCGGACCTCCCTCTCATTGCATGCGGCAAGTGTGAGGAGAAGATTGTGATGGAGTACCGAGTGAGGAAGGAGTGTCCCAACAAGGGCCGTATCTTCTACAAGTGTCCGGATCGCAATGTGAGTTATTTTATCGTATTTGATGTTTATGGTTAATATATACTTATTTTCATGATGATTGTGATTAAAATTCTAATTTTTTGTTTTAATTTCAGTGGGATGGCACTGGATGTTCAGGCTGATACTGGGAGGAAGAGTATGTTGAACACGTGCAAAACTCTCTTGCACAGGCGGCTAATGAGGCAGTGATCCTGCGAAAGAAGCCCATAGATGTTGAACAAACGCATGATCTATCTATTTTAGTTGGGATTGGTCGCGAAATCCTTATGCTGCTGAAGTGCATTTTAGCTTTAGTTTCTTTAGTGGTAGTTGGGATTGTCTACATTGTAGCGAGACTTTCATAAATTAATACCTTGTGTGGTGGCATGCGTGTCCTATAATTAATTAATTATGTTCTAGGTTTTAATATGGTATATATGTCATGTAATGCAGATGAGCTGGCATTGGATGTACAATGCTGATCGCCGCTCCTAAGAGTTCATTGAGGGCGTGCATTCTTTGTTACGTGTGGCCGAGGCAAACAAACGCGATGGTTTCATGTGCTGCCCATGTGCCATATCTAAGAATTTGAAGGAATATGTTAGCTCAAGGAGTCTTCATTCACACTTATTGAAGTCGGGTTTCATGCCACACTATATTTGTTAGACGAAGCACGGAGAAACTGGAGTTGTAATGGAAGAAGGTGAAGAAGAACAATAGGACGATGATGACATTATTGCTGAATATGGTGCCTTCAATGATACTGCAATGGGGGAAGCTGAAGAAGAGGTAGTGGCAGAAGATGAGCCCGCTGATGATCTTGGTCAGGCCATTCGTGACGCACAAAGAGAATGCGAAAGTGAAAAGGAGAAGATCAAGTTCGAGCGCATGCTAGAGGATCATAAGAAATTGCTATACCCAACTTGTGATGCGGGACAGAAAAGGTTGGGTACCACACTGGAATTGCTGCAATGGAAGGCAAAGAATGATGTATCTGGCAAGGGATTTGGGGAGTTATTAAAAATCCAAAAGAAGATGCTTCCGAAGGATAACAAATTGCCCGTCACTACGTACGAAGCAAAACAGGTAGTCTGTCCTTTGGGATTAGAAATCCAGAAGATACATGCATGTCCTAATGACTGCATCCTCAACCGTGGCGAGGAGTACGGGAAGTTAGATGCATGCCCGGTATGTCATGCATCGCGGTATAAGATCAGGAGAGACGACCCTGGTGATGTTGAGGGCGAACGTCCCACGAAGAAAATCTCTGCCAAGATTATATGGTATGCTCCTATAATACCACGCTTGAAACGTCTGTTCAGAAACAAAGACCGTGCAAAGTTATTGCGATGGCACAAAGAAGACCGTAAGGTAGACAATATGTTGAGACACCCTGCTGATGGGTCCCAGTGGAGAGCAATCGATAGAGAATTTTCGGAGTTTGCAAATAACGTAAGAAACTTAAGGTTTGCTTTAAGTACGGATGGTATGAATCCTTTCGGGGAGCAGAGCAGTAGTCACAGCACTTGGCCTGTTACTCTATGTATCTACAACCTTCCTCCCTGATTATGCATGAAGCGTAAGTTTATTATGATGCCAGTGCTCATCCAAGGCCCAAGGCAACCTGGCAACGACATCGATGTGTACCTGAGGCCACTAGTTGAAGAACTTCTACTTTTGTGGAACAGACCAAGTGTACGTGTGTGGGATGAGCACAAACAGGAGCGCTTTGACCTGCGAGCATTGTTGTTCGTAACAATCAATGATTGCCCTGCTCTAAGAAATCTTTCAGGACAATCAAACAAGGGATATAATGCATGCACGCACTGTTTCGATGACATTAAAGGTATATTCTCGAAAAATGTCGAAAGGTCGTGTACCTTGGCCATCGTCGATTGTTGTCCCCACTGGCTTGAGGGCGGGCGCAGCACGCGAGACGTTGGCGGATAGGCGCAGGACGCGAGAAGGGGGCAGTGGCGCGAGCGTCCGGACAGCGGGCTAGCGTCCAGACATCTGGGTGCTAGCCATGCCCCTTAACTAAATAAAATTAATTAGTAAAATATTTTACACACATCAGACATCAGAATAAATCAGAGGCTTAGCCGCTTATAGGTACTCAGAAGTACCTGATACTACCGTCAACCACTGTAAAAGAGCTCATACCACTGTAAAAGAGCTCATATAAATAAGATAGTCCGTGCTGGAGTACTGTGTAAATGGGCAAATTATACAAGCTGTACGTTGTGCACCACTAGAGGGTCGACGCTTTGGAAGAACTAACTGAAGTGGATACACAGAACATGAGAATAAACGAATGGATTGCAGAACACATGGGGCTTATTAGGCTATCATGTAGTACACTTTCTAGTTTGTACACATATTTGACACGACTATCCGGCCTCTATGGCTCTATATCTCCATGTTTAGAGTGTGTTGTCGTTGCCTTTTTTCTGGATCCTGGCCCGGCGCTCCCGCACCAGCATCTTGGCGAAACGGACGAGTTCATCCTCATTGGTGCCTCTGTGGGCGTCGGGCTCGTTCTTGCCCGTCTCGATGTTCACCTTGCACGCCGGCTTCTTCAGCAGCCCCTTGCCGACGCCGACGAGGCGGCTCAGGTTCTCCACGGTGGACACGTCGACGGACGACGTTTCTCCCGTGAGCTCGTCGTCCTGGATCCGGAGGTACTGCCTCTCCGAGTGCAGCGCCTGGAAGAGCACGGAGGCGTGGATGTCGACGAGGTCGGCGCTGGCCTGGCTGAAGCTGTCGATGATCGGCGTGGTGTCCTTGTTGCTGAGCCACCCCAGGAGCCCCCACTTGCTGGACTGCACGGCGTCGAACTTCTCCTCCACCTTGGCGGAGCCGGTGCCCAGCGACAGCACCATGAACTTGCCGTAGTCCGATGGCTTGATCGGGAAGAAGTCCTGGTTGCCCAGGAGGATCTGCTTGCTCACGTCCGTCATCGCCAGCAGCGTCTGCAAGATTTGTCAAGTTTCGTCAGCCTCTATCGATAACAGTTCATAGAGAAGTCAACTCAACATTAAACGGTTGGTAATCCACTTGTTTCTACTACATGCCGTTGACAGTACACTGCGAAACTTGTCAAGTTTGGTGCACATTTTCTTATCTAGCTAGTACTAGCTAAGTGTTACTCGTCACCTCGTGTTTGTCGCCGTTAGCACGTTAGTTGTGTGGTCAATCAAATCAGTCACTCACCGGATTGTTTGCTGCGACGCCTCCGTCGATGAGGTTGAAGGCCCGGGGCTTGCCGTCCTTGTCCTTGGTCTCGAACTGGTGCCCTGGGAGGTAGGTCGGCGCGGCAGACGTGCTGATGCACACGTCCGAGAGCAGAGCGTCCTTGGAGACATCGTTAATGGCCTGCGTGAATCACCGGAGCGTTAGCACAGCGAAAGGTTCAACCATGCAGCGAGATTGCACATTCAGCGCATATCCATTATTATCAAGTGTCTCTAACTTGTGCATGGACGTACATTGTATTTGGAGAAGACGGTGGGCTGCAAGAGCTTGATGTCGAAGGTCGGGATGACGATGTTCTGAAGCGCCTGGCTCACCCTCGTCTCGCCGAGGAGCTCCCGGACGATGGAGTGGAGGTACTTGCCGTCGTACTTGGGGCCCGACAACTTCTTGAACAACCCCAGAGGACCGCCGCTGCTGTTGGGTGGGAAGATCTTGGGGCAGTGCTGGAGGTAGAAGTCGTTGATGTCCTTGGCGGCAAACAACGGACGGCCGTCCTTGTTGGGCGCCGTGAGCATGGCGGTCACCAGCCCGCCCGTGCTCGTCCCGGCGATCACGTCGAAGTAATCCGCGAGCCTCGCGTCCGGTCGCTCGTCGAACTCCTGCAGCTTCTCCTCGAGGAAGCCGAGGATGGTGCCGGGAATGATCCCGCGCACGCCGCCGCCGTCGATGCTCAGCACGGTAACGATGTTCCCGTACGCCGGCGGCGTGGACGACGACAGCGGCGTGGACGCGCCGACGAGGCTGAGTGCCCGCTGCGCCACCGCCGCCGGGTTCAGGGTCAGGCCGGAGCCGTTGGTGCCGTGGTCCGCAGCAGCATACACGGGCGCCATTACCTCGACCTCAAAGGCACGCGCGGACAGCAACTACTACAAAGTTCGGGGGATCGAGGAGATGCTAGCTCCAGATCGATTCAGATCGTAAAGGCTTGGTTTGTTTGCTTGTCTCTGGCTGTTGCGCTCTGTGATGCGGTGTGGCGAGGTCGATGCACGAGAGTGAGTATTTATAGGCGCAGCTGGGATGAAGAACGGAACAACACGGAGTTGGTAGTTCCTATTACTACTACTGGATCAGAAGTCTGGGAAGTCGCGTCGTTCGTACATGGCTGGGATCGTATGTACTAGCAGGACGGGTCCCAGCGTTCCGAGTCAAAAAAAAAAAAACTTGAACGGGTCAATGCAGCAAGCTGTAGCCAAGAGCCGATCGAGCACGCGGAAGTGGAACTTTGGATTCATTCATGGATCGAGCACGCGGAAGTGGAACTTTGGATCAGGTCAAGGTCGCGCACGAGCGGAAACCTTTGGTTCTGGCCCGTATATTATTCTACGGAGTATACGTATACTAGCTTGGGATGGGCCAGAAACCTTTGTGTTTTTAATTGGTCGCTGGCTGCTTGCCGCTTTCGATCCCTTGCGAGTTGCGAGTGCGATGAGGCCGCTGGACGCTGCGGATTGGGCGGTGGACGTCGTACCGGTGCTCCGAGCGGCTGTCTAGTTTAATTCGCGGCGAATGGGACGAGGAACATATGGTGGTTTCAGATGGCTACTAGTGCGAGTGCAACCGTGTTTTCCAACCTTTTTGTGAAGACATGATCAAGATTCAAGCCGCTTGACCGTACCGGAGGAAGACTGCGTCTGTCTGTTGGATCGTTCCCAATTTGGGGATAGGCATTACAGTTTCGAGCTCTGACCGTTGATTTTCCACTGGTCATAGCTAGCTGCAAATTTGTTGTCTTTTCTCCAAATACTGGACTAAATGAATAGAAGCCAACTCAAAGAAGAAACAAGAACAAGAAATGACTAAAACGCGAGTTACTACGTAGACATCATTGTATTTGCATCTAAATTACTCACATCTATTCTTATAAGGACCTGTTTGGTGTGGCTCTCACACCGGAGCGGATGGAGCCACATCAAACGAGTCCGCCAAGAGAAGCGCTTTTGATGCTAAATACATGGAGTCGGAGCCGAAGCTATTTTAACTTTTAAGATACAGAGATGGAGTCGGAGCTAAAGCCATTTTGAGATACAGAGGTGGAGTGGCTAAACGAACTCTGTCGGAAGGGCTTTGGCTCCGACACCAAAGACCACAAACGGAGCCACGCCAATTTTATGTCTAAACCACCAATATATAATCTACGATGAAAAAGAAGTAAATAACCATCAAGTACATCATATATGATTCCAAATTACCTAGTTCTATAGTTTTACATTTAAATTAAATATACTAGTATAACAAGTACCCATGCATATATTAGTAATAAATATATATATTTATATAGTTTTATCGGTCATGAAAAAATATTCCCTTAACATACATATACTAGTGACACTAAAAACATTCTAAAATATATTAAAACTCTATCACAATAATATTTGTAAGTTGTTACTTTAAATATTTTTTATATTTTAACATACCAATTTGGGTAGTTTAATTATAAACACTCTATTTTTCATAGACCAATACTACCGGTGCCTTAGTGCAGGTCGAAGTGACTATTTATGTCATTGTAGTAACTAAGATATAATCTAGGACTTAGAACATATTTTTGAATAAAGTATAAGCGGAAAATTTAGGGAAAAAAAGATAAGATAGTCACCATTTCAACTTAGCACGTGAATAAAAAAAAATACGGCATCGAATAAGATCAAAATTTGGAAGCCATAATATCGATTCCTGATGTCACAGAACTACAGAAGGAATACAACAATAGCAGTTATAGTTTAAGTTAGGTTTCAAGTAAATACATATTAAGAAACTACTAAGGTGCAATGCAACGATAAAAACACATACATAGTAATTGACAAATATATCATAACTAGATAGAGAATATAGAAAATTTTAAATATATATTGTGCTAGCAAATGAATACAAACAAAATTAATTATTTGTACGTACCAAATTTATCCACTGAACTTTTAGTATTCATATAAATGCAATATTCTAGATGTGCAGGAGCACAGGTTCATGGGTTAGTTCCAAAAAAGAGAAAAAAGTCTAAAAAGGGCAATCAAGAAATTTCTAGAAAATGAATTTAAATATCACACCATCTAACTGTGTGTAGACTGACAACGATATAGTCATTGGATATAATTTGTTTCTAAATTATCCACCTCAACCATTGTATAAATTGAACTAAAGTAACCTTGAATATGGATACAAACAAGTCAGCGTTGCCATTATGTAAAGTTAGGAAATAACTCACTAAATGTGCACAAATTATCCCCTTAAGTCTAGATCAAACTTATCCATCATATAATTATTAAAGGTTATCTAAAAATAATTATGAATTTTGCATTTTTACCCCTTATTAATTTGTTATTGTAAAAAATAACATAAAGTAATATCTAAGCACGACTATAGACTCCGCACCAAGTGTTACTACCGCTAGCCATCAGAGTGGTACGGGAGGAAACACCCATTGGGCACCTGCTCATACTAGGTTTGAGGGGTTAGGTTGTTGCTGCTCGAGGGCTTGTGGATAGGTCTGGGCTATATATCGTCTTGTTGTGCACACTTCGGTTCTTCAAGTGACATGGTTAACCGGCATGAAATCAAAGTAATAACTATAAAAAATCAGTTACACCCGCTCATAGTAGGTTTGAGGGGTTAGGTCAGTTGCTGCTCGAGGGCTCATGGAGTGGGGGGAGGGAGGGGGAGGGGGGGTTGGTTCTAGAATATGAACCAATGATATTTAGGTTTTATTTTCTCCATTATGTTTGGGCTATATATCGTCTTGTTGGGCACACTTCGGTTCTTCGAGTGACACGGTTAACCGGTATGAAACCAAAGTAATAACTATAAAAAAATCAGTTAGCTACTATTGAAAACCTAATTTAAAACCAAAAATTTTAGTTTCATTTAATTGGGTTTTTCGGTTTTGGGTAATTGCATCTAGATCAAATTGGAATCAAAAGCTCATGTACACAACCTCAGATAGTTTTCGTTTTCATTGTTTTTTCTTTGAGGATTGTATTAGTAAGATGCTTCCTACTGGATTAATCTTGGTTCTATTTGTATGCTTACTTGCTTCGTAAATTCGGATCGATTATACGGCCTCATGATGCAAAAAAAAAGGAGTTGTCGTTCTTGGGAGTCAACCCTTGTTCTGTTTAGTTCGGCAGTCGCATGTGGCTGTTGCCTGCTCGGTAAAAAAAAAAATATCAGAGATAAGTGAGGATTAGCAGCCCTGGCTCGCCGCCGGCTACGGCTAGGGTGTTTGTTTATGCAAAGTGTTTGTGTCCTTTGGCTCTAGTTTATCTACGCAGCCCCAGTTGGCTGAACGTCCACGGTCCATCACATTTTTGCCACGCCGAACATTCTACATTTCTTTTTTCGATTCAAACATTCTACATTTCTAGTTAGATGCATCATGTATGTTTTCTGAAAGAAAAATAAATAGCATTTTTACGTACCCACATCCACCACGCGAGTGTTGAACGGGCCACTCTAGGTACAGTGCATGTACTCGTCGAGTGGTCCATTGCTTTCCACAAATCTTTTTCATCACAAGATTACCATGTGATCAGCATGGATTAAGCTGAGCGAACCTGTTAAATATTATCAAAGTACGTATATCAATTAATCGATCGTACCAACTATCGTCACTAAGGTATCAAATTCATAGACAACATGGACGCTGCCGCAATTTTAATAAACGTAGTTGGTTCTGACAGATAGATAAGGATCTAGGGTTCCTTAACAAAAGACAGAAGTGCCGAATAAGAAGAAGGTATGCAAAGCATGCATCATCTCGTAGAAGGGTTCCTTAACAAAAGACAGAAGTGCCGAATAAGAAGAAGGTATGCAAAGCATGCATCATCTCGTAGAATCTACTAGCTCGCACAGTACTACCACTAGTAGAGAAACGATCTTTGATTCAGCTCAAAATTTGGCTTTAGTTCCAGTATTTTTCGCGCCCGGGACTAGAGAGACCTTTAGTCCCGGTTTGTAGCTCCAACCGGGACTAAAGGTCCCTGCCCAACGGCTACTGCGGCAGGCTTTTGCTACAGGGGACCTATAGTCCCGGTTAGAGCTACCAACCGGGACTAAAGGTTAACTTTTACTTCCGGTTGGTCCCTCCAATCGGGAGTAAAAGTCTACTCCCAGCTGGTGGCTCTGTCCAGAACTAGAAAGGGACCTTTAGTCCTGGTTTCTGTCTCCAACTGGGACTAAAGGTCCCCTCCTATATATCCCTTCTTCCACCCCGAGCCCGAGCCACTTCGAACTCAATGTTCTTGCTTCATCGCCGGCCTCTCTTCTTTCTCATCGCCGGTAATCACAAGATTTTTTTCGATTCCTCCATCGATTCTTCGGTTCTAAAGGTTACCAACTTTATACTCTCATGTTTCATCAGTAACATATCTCATTTTGTGGACTAGATATATATGGTTTTTTATGGTGGATTTTTTTATTTGTAAGCCATTTAAGCTCAAAATCACTTTAAAGTTTGCATATTTGGATGAAGGAAGGTTAAAGTAGTTATTCAAAACTAGTATTCAGCTTTCATTTCTAGCATGCATAGCACACTTCATGGTTTAGAGATATAGAGAATTTTAGAGTTTTTTAAATTTTATTTGTTTATAAAATGAGAAATTTATATTATATTAAAAATGAGTATAGAGAGTAGATGGCAACTGCTTTCGGGTCCTCGGTCTCTCATCGGGTTTCAAAGCGACTGAGGCCAGACCTCCCTCTCATTGCATGCGGCAAGTGTGAGGAGAAGATTATGATAGAGTACCGGGTGAGGAAGGAGTGTCCCAACAAAGGCCGTATCTTCTACAAGTGTCTGGATCGCAATGTGAGTTATTTTGTCGTATTTGATGATTATGGTTAATTTATACTTATTTTCATAATGATTGTGATTAAAGTTCTAATTTTTTGTTTTAATTTCAGTGGGATGGCACTGAATGTTTAGGCTGGTACTGGGAGGAAGAGTATGTTGAACACGTGCAAAACTCTCTTGCACAGGCGGCTACGGCGGCTGATGAGGCAGTGATCCTGCGGAAGAAGCTCATAGATGTTGAACAAATGCATGATCTGTCTATTTTAGTTGGGATTGGTCGCGAAATCCTTATGCTGATGAAGTGTATTTTAGCTTTAGTTTTTTTAGTGGTAGTTGGGATTGTCTACATTGTAGCGAGACTTTCATAAATTAATACCTTGTATGGTGGCATGCATGTCGTATAATAAACTAATTATGTTCTAGGTTTTAATATGGTATGTATGTCATGTAATGCAGATGAGCCGGCATTGGATGTACAATGCTGATCGCCGCTCCTAAGAGTTCGTTGAGGGCTACAGAAAAACGGCAACAAAACAATGTAAACATGGATCCGGCGGGGGATGCTTGCGTAGAAAATTTATTACATGACAACCCAAGTGTGCTATGTAATTCATTCATTTAGTCGTGTTCGTTGTATCCACTTCAATTAGTACTTCCGAAGTGTCTGTCTCCCACGGTGAAGCATCAACTCACTCCATCCTAAATTGTAATCATAAGACGTTTGACTTTTTGTCCCAAGTTTGACCACTCGTCTTATTCAAAAAATTTGTGCAAATATAGTCAAATTTAAGTCATTCTTGAAGAATTTTTATTAATAAACCAAAGCACGACGAAAGAAGTGATATTTTACATAAATTTTTGAATAAGACGAGTGGTCAAACTTGGTGTCAAAAAAGTCAAACGTTTTACAATTTGGGATGGATTGAGTAGTTCTTTGTCTATTGTATTTGTACTCCAATTGTACTACTGTTAAATACACCGCCTTTGAGTGCGGATGCACTCCCGGTGGTGATTCTAAGTTAGGCCATGTTTGGTTCCAATTAGTCTCTGGACTAAACTTTAGTCCAGGGACTAAACTTTAGACTCTAGCTGTCTACTGTACAAAGACCAGAACAACACCTTCTCTTCACGCGCCTTGCGTGCAGGGAACCTGAGCTTGTTGCCGTCGATGCGGATCCAGTTCTCCGGTTGGCGCGGGCATCGGGCACCGCAGCCGCTCCCACTCTGACGCCGGACAGTGCCGCTCCAGGTACACCAGGTGGTCCCGCGGGAATAGCAATGACAGCTCCACGTCCTCGCACGTCAGGTACCTCTGTGGCGCGGCTGAGGAGTAGGACGCGCCCGACGAGGTGGTGCCGGCAGAGTCGGGCACGACGGCTGCGGCGTGGCGCGCGAAGAAGTCGAGGGACGGGGAGCCCAAGCAGGAGCATAGGAGAATCGCTGCGCAGATCTGCTAGGGACTGCCGCCGATGGGGAGGAAGAGGGCACCGCCGCCGGTGGGGAGGAGGAGGGCGCGGGCGAGTTGCCCGCCGTTGGGGGAGGGGCAGTAATGAGGGGTAGGGGTGTCTTTTTTTGTCCTTTACCCCCTATAGTGGCCCCTTGGTGACTAGATGACCAAACCCAGTTAGTCACTTTTTAGTCATCTTTTTGGCAAAAAAAAATGATTAAAAGGGACTAAAGTGAGCATGGCTTTAATTGAGGTGATTGCAGACTTGCACTTCGTTTGGGGTACCTTGAGGTCGATAGGCTTACATATTGGGCCTCTCAAAGTCAAAGGCCTTTTGGTCCTCGGGATTGTTGCAGGATTGAACCCCAAGTGCATAAGGCATCTTTAGGTATGTCCTTTACCCATTGTGATGAGATTTGTGGAGTTTGGTAAAGGTGTATGGCCAGCCGGTAGGCTTGCTCGGGCTCGGTCGCCATACCTTGTGTTTTTCGCGAATATCACATACTATTCAATCTTATAAGCTGTGATTCGTGTGATTAGCTCATCACCATGGCTGATGTGCCGATTCGATCTAACTAGAGAGGAAAAGGAAAAAGATGACAATATCCTTCCTAGTTGTTAGGAATAGATATTTTGATGAAAAAATAATCTCCAACGGCTTCTTTAATTAGTTATTCAAATATAGTCATTTTTTATTTCGAATTTCTCGATAGCCAAAGATAAAAAACGAGAATGGCTCTCAGGATTGCAAACAGATATAGAAAAAATATTGGAGATTGAAATAATATAGAAAATAATTTTTATGCAAATGACTCTCTAAATGATTATTTAGAAAGAATCGTTATTCCTAACTGGGCTGCCTTGTTTCTACTGGGCCACTTGTTTTGTTCTCTTAATGGGCTAAGTGACCAGCTTTTAGCTCATTGCAGCCCCTACCAGGCCGTTCGATACTTAACAGTGCATGTTACTTGTTACGCACTTACGCTGCGCTCATTAGAACAACGTGCAGTTCCCTCAAAAAAAAAAAAAAAGAACAACGTGCTGCAGCTTCTTAGTTTCCATCCTTAATTTTCTCGATATAAATATCATTTATTTATCTAAAATAAAGCTTTAGTCAGGTTACACCACATAGTATTGATGATGTGATCAACTTCGCCGTACCTTAATTTTACACTTCTTCTATATTTCTGGTGTCTGAATTTTGATTTCAGGCAACACTCTTATACTACCAACTACTACAAATAAATTATCTCTTTTGTGATTTTTATTTGTCTTCATGTCATAACATATCAAAATTTTGTCCTTGCCTGGCTATAGAAATAATTATAAATTATTAAATTGACTTTACGCTAACACATTGGTTTGTGGTTTTTCCTAACGGGTTTTTTATTTTCAGAACAAAAAATTACAAATTATGTGTACAGAAATTGCAACGAACTAAAACTGCAAGTCTGGTATAAACTATATGCAATAATCGTCACCTGAAAGAAAAATAAAAATTAGACACCTGAAAATTAGCAAAACCCTTAATTTTATTTCATCCTCCGCCGCTGGGCTTGCCTACTGGTGATGTTGTTTACCCAACACTCCATGGCCGCCAGCCAAACAGCGCATACTCAAGCCCTCGACCCCCCCAGACACCATATTCCTTCCCTAACAACCATGCCCTCGCCTTGAAGTCTAGATCTCTACATCGAGAGATCCTCAATGTCCAGCGAGGCATGCAGAGAAGGAGCGAACACCACAGCGACGCTTAGCTCGTGGAGGAGAGGCATGCAACTGACGACGAGGCCAGTGAGCACTAAGGCTCATAGACTGGTCCCATGAATGTTTGGTGGAAACCGAAGAAATTGACACCGAAGTTGCCGGCTTCTCTTGTTTACTTGTACTGATTAGTTGCTAGTCCGTCAAACACAAATTGCCTGCACCAAGGAAACCAAATCGAAGTGGTCTGTGACACCGATTTACAAGCCGTACAAAAGAAGGAATTGATTGTATTGGTGCATATCTTATCTTATCTTATACTTTTATAAAGCTAAATCTCACTATATCACTTCCCACTAAGTGTCCCTTAACTTACAATCCTTTCATGTAAGCTATCATGTCATCCCTTATTAATTATAAAATGTCCACATCATCTCAATTATGTGCAATACTTTTAATCTTTAATTTATTAACGTAAAGTCATCTACATATGATATTTGTTTCATCACCTATCTTCTATAATGTGATCAAATATTCTATTAGTTTTTCTTCTATTAGCTTACCGATTTTTTACTAGATCTGATATAATAAAATAATATGCAAATCAAATATATATATATATATATATATATATATATATATACACACACACAATATATATATATATATATAATACATATAAAAGATTTATTTTTAAGAAAATCTCACAACAACGCGCGGGGCATGCTTCTAGTATACTAGTACAATATGTCATTGGCTCTGTTCTACTAATTAATAAGGGAAAAATAAAGGGTGAAGATCGAAGACACCACGCTTGAAGGAGGTAGTCAGGTGCTCGAAATAATCCAGAAATTCCATGACCCTGACTTCCATCTAGAGGTTGTAGGTGAAGCTTTCAACTGCAAGGAGGATGAGGCAAAAGCTATTAGGCCCTGTTTGGGCATGGACTAAAATTTAGCCACCAAACTTTAGACCACTTTAGCTATCAAGGCTCCAAACAAGAGGTCTAAAGTGTTGTCTAAAATTTAGACCATTGCACAAAAACTTTAGACCACACAAGTGAGCTAAAATGGTCTAAAGTGTTAGTCCTCAACTTTAGACAAATAAAGTTTGAACCGGAGAATCCAGAGAGGCCCTTACTATAGTTGTTGAGCATGTGAATCCCCTTCTTGAGCAACTCCCTTCTTTCAATTCTAAGCAAGCCTAACCAACTTTCCCCTGAAGAGTTATTTGGTTGATGCAACTCTGATGGCATCTCCTAAAGTTGCTAATACTGGGGTGATAGACCGTGAATACTCTACCTTGAAGCAATTAGTGATACGAATTTGGAGTAGTCGATCCATTAAATGCTTTAATTTGAGCAACAATAGTGTGGCCATTGAAAGCGTTATTTTGAGCAAGAATAGTATACCCGGTCAGAATGGCTTGTTATTGGATCAATATGAAAATATCTCGTTTGGTTTACTAATCTTTTTGTTCCCTTTTCACTCGTAGTTTATGCCCTTAGCCCCTTAGCCTCTTTGGTTGTTTCTCTCTCTATGTTGGTGTGGAAACCTCTTGGCTAGTCAGTTAGAGACACTATTTTGTAGAGAAGAATCCAAAAGGAGCACAAGTGGACCTTGTTGTGAAAATGAAGAAATCCTTATGTCATTCTAAGTAACTAGTGCTTATCTTTCATAGTGATAGAGGTAGGTACAAACCGATGTCCTCGTGTACGTGTGATGTGTTAGGCATCGGCGTGTCATACGCTGAGACTCTGTATGCAGCAAATGCGGTTTATACACAGGCTATACAAAATTCTTTACGGCAAGCGGAGGGGTTGTTCCAAGCGAACAGGAACAAACCTTATTAATCTTAACTAACAGTAATATAATGCTACCATTAAAACGTCCGGAAGGCCGGACGCCTTGCTTCACTCACTGCCGCATGCGCCACTCACCTATTAAAAAAACAAAATCAACTCCCGCACGCCTCGCTCCGCTCTGTTTCGCTTCGCTCCCGCACGCAGCGCGCTTGGCTCTGCTCCCGCAAGCGGCGCTCGACTGCCAACCCTACCAGATGCGGCGTGCGGCTGCCCTCTCCTGATTTCGGTGCGCGTCTGCCTACGAGTCACGGTGGCGTGGTATGCTGGCCCTACTAGGCGCGCAGACGGCCACCTGCAAGTCGCGGTGCTCGGCTACCGGCCCTGCCAAGCGCGGTGCGAGGCCGCTGCCTCCCTGCCCCGGCGCGTGGCCACTGCCTACCTACCCTGTCGCGCAGCCACCACCGAGCCGCTGCCTACAAACATCGCCGGGCCGCTGCCTCCGGTGAACTCCACATGCCGACGGGCCTCCATTCTCCAAGCATCAATGAGATGTTTGCGCTGAAACCGCATGTTGTAAGCGTCTGTTGCAAGCGTTTCAAATATTTTAGAAGTATATTGCAAGTGTTTCATACGGATGTTGCAAAAGTAGATCAGGATGTTGCACATGTTGTACACATATGTTGCAAGCTCCTGTTCATAATGTTTCATATGTTTTTTTCCGATGTATGTTGCAAATGTGTTTATCTGGATGTTGCATAGGTTTTCACACATATGATGCAAGTGTTTTATTTTGATGTTGCGTATGTTTACAATGGTTTCAAGTGCTTTTCAGGTGTTTTGCAAGTGTTTCAGAAATATGTTTCATTTGTTTTCAGACGTATGTTGCAATTGTTGCATCTGGATGTTTCAAAACTAGATCGAGTGTTGCATATCCCTCCTCGTCTTTCTGCTATCTCGCCTCGGTGTCAGACGCGGGAAGGCGGAGGGGGTCCCCAGTGGCGCGGGCGGGCCCTACGTGCTTGCGGGCGGGCGCAGCACGCGAGACGAGGGCAGGCAGGCGCAGGACGCGAGAAGGGGGCAGTGGCGCGGGCGTCCGGACAGCGAGCTAGCGTCTAGACATCTGGGTGCTAGCCACGCCCCTTAACTAAATAAAATTAATTAGTAAAATATTTTACACACATCAGACGATCAGAATATAAATCAGAGGCTTAGCCGCTTATAGGTACTCAAAAGTACCTGATACTACCGTCAACCACTGCAAAAGAGCTCATATAAATAAGATAGTCCGTGCTGGAGTACTGTGTAAATGGGCAAATTATACAAGCTGTACGTTGTGCACCACGAGAGGGTAGACACTTTGGAAGAACTAACTGAAGTGGATACACAGAACATGAGAATAAACGAATGGATTGCAGAACACATGGGGCTTATTAGGCTATCATGTTACTTTCTAGTTTGTACACATATTTGACACGACTATATATCCGGCCTCTATGGCTCTATATCTCCATGTTTAGAGTGTGTTGTCGTTGCCTTTTTTCTGGATCCTGGCCCGGCGCTCCCGCACCAGCATCTTGGCGAAACGGACGAGTTCATCCTCATTGGTGCCTCTGTGGGCGTCGGGCTCGTTCTTGCCCGTCTCGATGTTCACCTTGCACGCCGGCTTCTTCAGCAGCCCCTTGCCGACGCCGACGAGGCGGTTCAGGTTCTCCACGGTGGACACGTCGACGGACGACGTTTCCCCCGTGAGCTCGTCGTCCTGGATCCGGAGGTACTGCCTCTCCGAGTGCAGCGCCTGGAAGAGCACGGAGGCGTGGATGTCGACGAGGTCGGCGCTGGCCTGGCTGAAGCTGTCGATGATCGGCGTGGTGTCCTTGTTGCTGAGCCACCCCAGGAGCCCCCACTTGCTGGACTGCACGGCGTCGAACTTCTCCTCCACCTTGGCGGAGCCGGTGCCCAGCGACAGCACCATGAACTTGCCGTAGTCCGATGGCTTGATCGGGAAGAAGTCCTGGTTGCCCAGGAGGATCTGCTTGCTCACGTCCGTCATCGCCAGCAGCGTCTGCAAGATTTGTCAAGTTTCGTCAGCCTCTATCGATAACAGTTCATAGAGAAGTCAACTCAACATTAAACGGTTGGTAATCCACTTGTTTCTACTACATGCCGTTGACAGTACACTGCGAAACTTGTCAAGTTTGGTGCACATTTTCTTATCTAGCTAGTACTAGCTAAGTGTTACTCGTCACCTCGTGTTTGTCGCCGTTAGCACGTTAGTTGTGTGGTCAATCAAATCAGTCACTCACCGGATTGTTTGCTGCGACGCCTCCGTCGATGAGGTTGAAGGCCCGGGGCTTGCCGTCCTTGTCCTTGGTCTCGAACTGGTGCCCTGGGAGGTAGGTCGGCGCGGCAGACGTGCTGATGCACACGTCCGAGAGCAGAGCGTCCTTGGAGACATCGTTAATGGCCTGCGTGAATCACCGGAGCGTTAGCACAGCGAAAGGTTCAACCATGCAGCGAGATTGCACATTCAGCGCATATCCATTATTATCAAGTGTCTCTAACTTGTGCATGGACGTACATTGTATTTGGAGAAGACGGTGGGCTGCAAGAGCTTGATGTCGAAGGTCGGGATGACGATGTTCTGAAGCGCCTGGCTCACCCTCGTCTCGCCGAGGAGCTCCCGGACGATGGAGTGGAGGTACTTGCCGTCGTACTTGGGGCCCGACAACTTCTTGAACAACCCCAGAGGACCGCCGCTGCTGTTGGGTGGGAAGATCTTGGGGCAGTGCTGGAGGTAGAAGTCGTTGATGTCCTTGGCGGCAAACAACGGACGGCCGTCCTTGTTGGGCGCCGTGAGCATGGCGGTCACCAGCCCGCCCGTGCTCGTCCCGGCGATCACGTCGAAGTAATCCGCGAGCCTCGCGTCCGGTCGCTCGTCGAACTCCTGCAGCTTCTCCTCGAGGAAGCCGAGGATGGTGCCGGGAATGATCCCGCGCACGCCGCCGCCGTCGATGCTCAGCACGGTAACGATGTTCCCGTACGCCGGCGGCGTGGACGACGACAGCGGCGTGGACGCGCCGACGAGGCTGAGTGCCCGCTGCGCCACCGCCGGCGGGTTCAGGGTCAGGCCGGAGCCGTTGGTGCCGTGGTCCGCAGCAGCATACACGGGCGCCATTACCTCGACCTCAAAGGCACGCGCGGACAGCAACTACTACAAAGTTCGGGGGATCGAGGAGATGCTAGCTCTAGATCGATTCAGATCGTAAAGGCTTGGTTTGTTTGCTTGTCTCTGGCTGTTGCGCTCTGTGATGCGGTGTGGCGAGGTCGATGCACGAGAGTGAGTATTTATAGGCGCAGCTGGGATGAAGAACGGAACAACACGGAGTTGGTAGTTCCTATTACTACTACTGGATCAGAAGTCTGGGAAGTCGCGTCGTTCGTACATGGCTGGGATCGTATGTACTAGCAGGACGGGTCCCAGCGTTCCGAGTCAAAAAAAAAAACTTGAACGGGTCAATGCAGCAAGCTGTAGCCAAGAGCCGATCGAGCACGCGGAAGTGGAACTTTGGATTCATTCATGGATCGAGCACGCGGAAGTGGAACTTTGGATCAGGTCAAGGTCGCGCACGAGCGGAAACCTTTGGTTCTGGCCCGTATATTATTCTACGGAGTATACGTATACTAGCTTGGGATGGGCCAGAAACCTTTGTGTTTTTAATTGGTCGCTGGCTGCTTGCCGCTTTCGATCCCTTGCGAGTTGCGAGTTGCTGGAGTGCGATGAGGCCGCTGGACGCTGCGGATTGGGCGGTGGACGTCGTACCGGTGCTCCGAGCGGCTGTCTAGTTTAATTCGCGGCGAATGGGACGAGGAACATATGGTGGTTTCAGATGGCTACTAGTGCGAGTGCAACCGTGTTTTCCAACCTTTTTGTGAAGACATGATCAAGATTCAAGCCGCTTGACCGTACCGGAGGAAGACTGCGTCTGTCTGTTGGATCGTTCCCAATTTGGGGATAGGCATTACAGTTTCGAGCTCTGACCGTTGATTTTCCACTGGTCATAGCTAGCTGCAAATTTGTTGTCTTTTCTCCAAATACTGGACTAAATGAATAGAAGCCAACTCAAAGAAGAAACAAGAACAAGAAATGACTAAAACGCGAGTTACTACGTAGACATCATTGTATTTGCATCTAAATTACTCACATCTATTCTTATAAGGACCTGTTTGGTGTGGCTCTCACACCGGAGCGGATGGAGCCACATCAAACGAGTCCGCCAAGAGAAGCGCTTTTGATGCTAAATACATGGAGTTGGAGCCGAAGCTATTTTAACTTTTAAGATACAGAGATGGAGTCGGAGCTAAAGCCATTTTGAGATACAGAGGTAGAGTGGCTAAACGAACTCTGTCGGAAGGGCTTTGGCTCCGACACCAAAGACCACAAACAGAGCCACACCAAATTTATGTCTAAACCACCAATATATAATCTACGATGAAAAAGAAGTAAATAACCATCAAGTACATCATATATGATTCCAAATTACCTAGTTCTATAGTTTTACATTTAAATTAAATATACTAGTATAACAAGTACCCATGCATATATTAGTAATAAATATATATATTTATATAGTTTTATCGGTCATGAAAAAATATTCCCTTAACATACATATACTAGTGACACTAAAAACATTCTAGATGTACGTACCAAATTTATCCACTGAACTTTTAGTATTCATATAAATGCAATATTCTAGATGTGCAGGAGCACAGGTTCATGGGTTAGTTCCAGAAAAGTGAAGATGTCAAAAAGTCTAAAAAAGGGCAATCGAACAAATTTTAAGAAAATGAATTTAAATATCACACCATCTCAAAAGCCCTCTTGGCAAAATACGGCATCGAATAAGATCAAAATTTGGAAGCATAATTCACCTTGATGGTGAAGAATACAACAAAGCAGTTATAGTTTAAGTTAGGTTTCAAGTAAAACAACTAAACTACTAAGGTGCACTTTTTACATAGTAATTGACAAATATATCATTCATTTTAATAAATATATATTGTGCTAGCAAATGAATATAAAATAATTATTTGTACGTTATAGTGCCTCGACTTTTAGTATTCATATAAATAAAATAGATAGAAGTGCAGGAGCACAGGTTCATGGGTTAGCCGTGCCAAAAGAGTCTAAAAAAGGGCAATCGAAGAAATTTCTAGAAAATGAATTTAAATATCACACCAACTAACTGTGTGTAGACTGACAACGATAGTCATTGGATATAATTTGTTTCTAAATTATCCACCTCAACCATTGTATAAATTGAACTAAAGTAACCTTGAATATGGATACAAACAAGTCAGCGTTGCCATTATGTAAAGTTAGGAAATAACTCACCAAATGTGCACAAATTATCCCCTTAAGTCTAGATCAAACTTATCCATCATATAATTATTAAAGGTTATCTAAAAATAATTATGAATTTTGCATTTTTACCCCTTATTAATTTGTTATTGTAAAAAATAACATAAAGTAATCTCTAAGCAGGACTATAGACTCCCCACCAAGTGTTACTACCGCTAGCCATCAGAGTGGTACGGGAGGAAACACCCATTGGGCACCTGCTCATAGTAGGTTTGAGGGGTTAGGTTGTTGCTGCTCGAGGGCTTGTGGATAGGTTTGGGCTATATATCGTCTTGTTGTGCACACTTCGGTTCTTCAAGTGACATGGTTAACCGGCATGAAACCAAATTAATAACTATAAAAAATCAGTTACACCCGCTCATAGTAGGTTTGAGGGGTTAGGTCAGTTGTTGCTCGAGGGCTCATGGAGTGGGGTGGGGTGGGGGGGGGGGGTTCTAGAATATGAACCAATGATATTTAGGTTTTATTTTCTCCATTAGGTTTGGGCTATATATCGTCTTGTTGGGCACACTTTGGTTCTTCGAGTGACATGGTTAACCGGTATGAAACCAAAGTAATAACTATAAAAAAAATCAGGTAGCTACTATTGAAAACCTAATTTAAAACCAAAAATTTTAGTTTCATTTAATTGGGTTTTTCGGTTTTGGGTAATTGCATCTAGATCAAATTGGAATCAAAAGCTCATGTACACAACCTCAGATAGTTTTCGTTTTCATTGTTTTTTCTTTGAGGATTGTATTAGTAAGATGCTTCCTACTGGATTAATCTTGGTTCTATTTGTATGCTTACTTGCTTCGTAAATTCGGATCGATTATACGGCCTCATGATGCAAAAAAAAAAGGCGTTGTCGTTCTTGGGAGTCAACCCTTGTTCTGTTTAGTTCGGCAGTCGCATGTGGCTGTTGCCTGCTCGGTAAAAAAAAAATCAGAGATAAGTGAGGATTAGCAGCCCTGGCTTGCCGCCGGCTACGGCTAGGGTGTGTCCGTTTGCCATTTTGCCTCTTGTTTATGCAAAGTGTTTGTGTCCTTTGGCTCTAGTTTATCTACGCAGCCCCAGTTGGCTGAACGTCCACGGTCCATCACATTTTTGCCACGCCGAACATTCGACATTTCTTTTTTCGATTCAAACATTCTACATTTCTACTTAGATGCATCATGTATGTTTTCTGAAAGAAAAATAAATAGCATTTCTACGTACCCACATCCACCACGCGAGTGTTGAACGGGCCACTCTAGGTACACTGCATGTACTCGTCGAGTGGTCCATTGCTTGCCACAAATCTTTTTCATCACAAGATTACCATGTGATCAGCATGGATTAAGCTGAGCGAACCTGTTAAATATTATCAAAGTACGTATATCAATTAATCGATCGTACCAACTATCGTCAGTAAGGTATAAAATTCATAGACAACATGGACGCCGCCGCAATTTTAATAAACGTAGTTGGTTCTAACAGATAGATAAGAATCTAGGGTTCCTTTCTTAACAAAAGACAGAAGTGCCGAATAAGAAGAAGGTATGCAATGCATGCATCATCTCGTAGAATCTACTGGCTCGCAAAGTACTACCACTAGTAGAGAAACGATCTTTGATTCAGCTCGAAATTTGGTTTTAGTCCCGGTATTTTTCTGCGCCAGGACTAGAGAGACCTTTAGTCCCGGTTTATAGCTCCAACCGGGACTAAAGGTCCCTGCCCAACGGCTATTGCGGCAGGCTTTTGTTGCAGGGGCCTTTAGTCCCGGTTGGAGCTACCAACCGGGACTAAAGGTTAACTTTTACTCCCGGTTGGTCCCTCCAACCGGGAGTAAAAGTCTACACCCGGCTGGAGGCTCTGTCCGGGACTAGAAAAGGACCTTTAGTCCTGGTTTCTGTCTCTAACCGGGACTAAAGGTCCCCTCCTATATAGCCCTTCTTCCTCCTCGAGCCCGAGCCACTTCGAGCTCAGTGTTCTTGCTTCATCGCCGGCCTCTCTTCTTCTTCATCGCCGGTAATCACAAGATTTTTTTCGATTCCTCCATCGATTCTTCGGTTCTAAAGGTTGCCAACTTTATACTCTCATGTTTCATCAGCAGCATATCTTATTTTGTAGACTAGATATATGTGGTTTTTTATGATGAATTTTTTTATTTGTTAGCCATTTAAGCTCAAAATCACTTTAAAGTTTGCATATTTGGATGAAGGAATGTTAAAGTAGTTATTCAAAACTAGTATTCAGCTTTTATTTCTAGCATGCATAGCACACTTCATGGTTTAAAGATATAGAGAATTTTAGAGATTTTTTAATTTTATTTGTTTCTAAAATGAGAAATTTATATTATATTAAAAATGAGTATAGAGAGTAGATGACAACTGTTTCCAGGTCCTCGGCCTCTCATCGGGTTTCAAAGCGACTGAGGCCGGATCTCCCTCTCATTGCATGCGGCAAGTGTGAGGAGAAGATTGTGATGGAGTACCGGGTGAGGAAGGAGTGTCCCAACAAGGGCCGTATCTTCTACAAGTGTCTGAATCGCAATGTGAGTTGTTTTGTCGCATTTGATGATTATGGTTAATTTATACTTATTTTCATGATGATTGTGATTAAAGTTCTAATTTTTTGTTTTAATTTCAGTGGGATGGCACTGGATGTTCAGGCTGGTACTGGGAGGAAGAGTATGTTGAACACGTGTAAAACTCTCTTGCACATGCGGCTACGACAGCTGATGAGGCAGTGATCCTGCGGAAGAAGTCCATAGATGTTGAATAAATGCATGACCTGTTTATTTTAGTTGGGATTGGTCACGAAATCCTTATGCTGCTGAAGTGCATTTTAGCTTTAGTTTTTTTAGTGGTAGTTGGGATTGTCTACATTGTAGCGAGACTTTCATAAATTAATACCTTGTGTGGTGGCATGCATGTTGTATAATAAAATAATTATGTTCTAGGTTTTAATATAGTATGTATGTCATGTAATGAAGATGAGCCGGCATTGGATGTACAATGCTGATCGCGGCTCCCAAGAGTTCATTGAGGGCGTGCATTCTTTCTTACGTGTGGCCGAGGCAAACAAACGCGCTGGTTTCATGTGTTGCCCATGTGCCATATGTAAGAAGTTGAAGGAATATGCTAGCTTAAGGAGTCTTCATTCACACTTGTTGAAGTGGGGTTTCATGCCAAACTATATTTGTTGGACGAAGCACGGAGAAACCGGGGTTGTAATGGAAGAAGGTGAAGAAGAACAATGGGATGATGATGCCATTTTTGCTAAATATGGTGCCTTCAATGATACTGCAATGGGGGAAGCTGAAGAAGAGGTAGTGGCAGAAGATGAGCCCGCTGATGATCTTGGTCAGGCCATTCGTGACGCACAAAGAGAATGCGAAAGTGAAAAGGAGAAGATCAAGTTCGAGCGCATGCTAGAGGATCACAAGAAATTGCTATACCCAACTTGTGATGCGGGGTAGAAAAAGTTGGGTACCACACTGGAATTGCTGCAATGAAAGGCAGAGAATGGTGTATCTGACAAGGGATTTGGGGAGTTACTGAAAATCCAAAAGAAGATGCTTTCGAAGGATAACGAATTGCCCGTCACTACGTATGAAGCAAAATAGGTAATCTGCCCTTTGGGATTAGAAATCCAGAAGATACATGCATGTTCTAATGACTGCATCCTCCACCATGGCGAGGAGTACGAGAAGTTAGATGCATGCGCGGTATGTCATGCATCGCAGTATAAGATCAGACGAGATGACCCTGGTGATGTTGAGGGCGAACGTCTCACGAAGAAAATCCCTACTAAGATTATGTGGTATGCTCCTATAATACCACGCTTGAAACGTCTATTTAGAAACAAAGACTATGCAAAGTTGTTACGATGGCACAAAGAAGACCGTAAGGTAGACAATATGTTGAGACACCCTGCTGATGGGTCCCAGTGGAGAGCAATCGATAGATAATTCCTGGAGTTTGCAAATAACTCAAGAAACTTAAGGTTTGCTTTAAGTACGGATGGTATGAATCCTTTCGGGTAGCAGAGCAGTAGTCATAGCACTTGGCCTGTTACTCTATGTATCTACAACCTTCCTCCCGGTTATGCATGAAGCGTAAGTTTATTATGATGCCAGTGCTCATCCAAGGCCCAAGGCAACTTGGCAACGACATCGATGTGTACCTGAGGCCAATAGTTGAAGAACTTCTACTTTTGTGGAACAGACCAGGTGTACATGTGTGGGATGAGCACAAACAGGAGCACTTTGACCTACGAGCATTGTTGTTCGTAACAATCAATGATTGGCCTGCTCTAAGTAATCTTTCAGGACAATCAAACAAGGGATATAATGCATGCACGCACTGTTTCGATGACATTAAAGGTATATTCTTGAAAAAATATCGAAAGGTCGTGTACCTTGGCCATCATCGATTTCTTCCTATGAATCACCCCCTAAGAAAGAAATGCAAGCATTTTAAAGGTAAGGCAGACCACCAGACCAAGCCGAGCAACCAAACTAGTGAGGATGTACTCAATATGGTCAAGGATGTGAAAGTAGTATTTGGAAAGGCACATGGCAGCGAACCTATTCCGAACAACACCGACGGTCACGCACCCATGTGGAAGAAGAAGTCCATATTTTGGGAGCTACCCTATTGGCAAGTCCTAGAGGTTCATAACGCGATCGACGTGATGCACCTGATGAAAAATCTTTATGTGAACCTGCTAGGCTTCATAGGCGTGTATGGGAAGCCTAAGGACACACTTGAAGCACGACAGGACCTACGGTGTTTGAAAGAACGAGACAACCTACATCCAGAGAAGATAGATGATGGACACCATTACTTAAGTCCTGCTAGCTACACTCTTAGCAAAGAAGAGAAGGAAATCATGTTTGAATGCCTAGCAAGCATCAAGGTACCATCTGGATTCTCCTCGAATATAAAGGGTATAATAAATGTGCCAGAGAAGAAATTCCTAAACTTAAAGTCCCATGACTGCCATGTGCTCATGATGCAATTGCTTCCAGTTGCATTAAGAGGAATTCTACCTCCAAATGTACGTCTAGCCACCGTGAAGCTATGTGCTTTCCTCAATGCAATTTCTCAAAAGGCAATCGATCCAATGGATCTAGCTAAACTACAGAATGATGTGGTTCAATGTCTTGTCAGCTTTGAGTTGGTGTTCCCTCCTTTCTTCTTTAATATCATGACACACCTCCTAGTTCACCTGGTCAAGGAGATTAGCATTCTCGGTCCTGTGTTCCTGCACAACATGTTTCCCTTTGAGAGGTTCATGGGAGTCCTAAAGAAATATGTTCACAACCGTGCTCGGCCAGAAGGAAGCATCGCCAAGGGCTATGGAACAGAGGAGGTCATTGGGTTTTGTGTTGACTTTATTCTCGACCTTGACCCAATTGGTGTTCCTGAATCGTGACACGAGGGGGGACTAAGTGGAAATGGGACACTAGGGAAGAAAACATATATTGGTACGCAGGACAATTATTTTAATAAAGCACACTACACAGTTCTACAAAACTCCTCCTTGGTGGATCCGTATATCGAGACACATAAAGAGTTGCTCCAATCCGAGTTTCTAGGGAAGTCTGAAGCTTGGATTACGCGTCAGCACATGAAAACTTTCAGCGACTAGTTGTGAAAAGAATGTTAGGATGATGAGAGTATTGATGAGCAACTGTATTTGTTGGCTAGGCAGCCATCGTGGTATATCCTCACATACAAAGGGTACGAGATAAATGGGAATACATTTTATACAGTAGCCCAAGATAAAAGGAGCACCAACCAAAACAGTGCTGGTGAAGCCGCCAGCTTCCCCTAAGCTCGGACTATTCCAGTCCCAAGCTGCCTTCTCGTCGAACACGACATCATGCGAGAAAAGTACCTTGTCTCCATGTGGGTCGTAGAGCTGGTACGCCTTGGTAGCTTCCACGTAGCCTAGGAACACCATCGGTGTGCTCATGTCCTCTAAGTTGGTGAGGATTGACTTCGTCTTCCTGACATGGCCAATGTAGCCGAATGTTCGGAGGAAGGACACGCTCGGCTTGCGCCCATACCAAGCTTCGAATGGCATCTTGCCGTCAGGGCCTTGGTGGGAGCACGGTTGAGGATGAACACCACCATGGTCACAGCTTCACCCTAGAACCTTGCCGGCATGACTTTTGCCATCATCATGGATCGAGCCATGCCGACCACCATCTGGTTCCTTCGCTCCACCATGCCATTCTGTTGTGGTGAGTACGGCACGGGGTGGTGTCGTACCACACCCTGATCCATGTAGTACGCAGCGAACTCCACCGAAGTGAATTCGCCTCCACGATCAGTCCTCAGCACGTGGAGCTTCTTACCGCTCTTAGCCTCTGTGCGTATCTTGAACTTATTGATTGTCATCACCGCTTTGTCATTGCTCGTCAGGAGTTGCAGCCACATGTAGTGACTATAATCATCCACGAGTAGGAGGAAGTACCGCCGACCACCGTTGGTGGCTGGCATGATTGGCCTGCAGAGGTCGCCGTGGACGAGCTCGAGAGCGTCCTCCGCGTGATACTTGGCCGCCTTTGGGAACGATAGCCTCCTCTACTTTCTAGCCAGGCAACTATCACACAGCTCGCCTCCGTGCTCGATGTGGGGTAGCCCTCGAACCATCTTCTCTAGCCGACCAAGCGCGTCGAAGCTGAGATGTTCGAACAGGGCATGCCATAGCCACGGTTCCTCAGTGTGCCTTACTGCCAGGCACACCGGCTGCTCTACCTTCAGGTCGAGCAGGTACAACCAGTTCTAGGACCTCTTCACCTTGGCAAGAAGTCATTGTTCCTGGACCCTGATCCTGAGGACTCCGTCCTTGATTAGTACCTCGCTACCACGCTCATCCAGCTGACCAATGCTGATGATGCTTGAACGCAGCTATAGGATGTAATATACATCCGTTAGCGCGCGGTGCACTCCATTCTAGCACCTAAAGATGATGGGGTCGCGCCCTTGGATTGCCACCCTTGAGCCATCACCAAACTTTACCGTACCGGTAACATCATCATCGAGCTTAGAGAAGGATGGCTTGGAGCCCGTCATGTGGTTGCTGGCACCAGAGTCCAGATACCACCGCTGCTCCTGCTCGCCGCCCATACGTCCGAGGTGGACTTGGGCGTCGCGGTTTGTTGAGGTTGACACCCTTCAGGGCCTTCCTAGGTCCATCCACCATCGCCACCTCTCCCTTCTCCTCGGCCTCGACGTCGTGCAGTGCACAGAACGTCGCCATCAGGATAGTGGCCTCATCATCATCATCAGTTTGCGCCAGATGAGCCTCAGCCTTCTTCTCCTGCTTACGATTTGGGCACTCCCGTGCCCAATGGCCCGTATTCCCACAATGGCGGCAGGTGTTGGGGTCGACCTGCTTCTTCTCCAAAGAAGTCTTGCCGCGGCGCTTGCCATCGCCACCGCGGCTGGAGGAGGCTACCCCAGAGTTTCTCCGAGCAGGCCACTCCTTCTCTATCAGCAGCAGTTTGTCGCTGTCCTTCATTGTTGTCGCCTGCTCTAGGTTCTCATCCACTGCCCGTCAGACAGCCTATCACATCCTCAATGGTGAGGGTGGACAAGTCAAGCATCGTCTCTATGGAGAGAGCGATCTGGATGTACTTTGCCGGCACGGAGTGGAGATTCTTGGAGACCGCCTCCTCTTCATCGATGGTGACGCCATGGCTTTTCAGCTTACTGATGAGTGTCTGCAGGCGGAGGGAGAAATCCACCACCATTTCACCATCCTTGAACTTGAGGTTGGTGTACTCTTGCTTCAGAAGCTGGGCCGTCGCCTTCTTTGCGTGGTCGGAACCGACGCGCATCGCCGTAATAGCCTCCCACGCCTCCTTAGCAGAGGTTTTCGCCCCCAACGGCTCCCTGTACTTCACCAGGTACAGCAGCAAGGATAGCCTCCAACGCTGATATGTCATCTTCTTTATTGTAGGTGCCCTTGTCAATAGCATTCTAGAGCCGTCGGGCTCTGAGCTTGACCTTCATAGTCATCGACCACTCTCTATAGTTGGTGCGAGTCAGCGTCGGCCAACTGGTGCCGCTGACCTCCCGCACTGTGCGAACAATAATCTCTTGTCGTGGTTGGGCAGCCACAGCAGTGCCACTGTTGTCGCCCATCTCCGAACCATCCGTCATCGCCAGCGGTTAATCCGGCGACGATGCATGTACGGCTCCGATACCACTTGTTGGCCCGTCGATCTCCCGTACGGAGATGTCCGACCACTCACTAGTATTGCCGAACACACACTAGCGATGCCGACCATGAACTATCGTTGCCGACCACACTCCTATGGCTAGAGGTAGAAGAAGGGAGGGAGAACAGAGCACACACACAGTACAAACACTAGCGTTGGCCGGAGCTCTACAGAGGAGATGGCAACTGAACTCGCTCTCTTTACTGAGTTTGCAGTGACAAACTATATATACAACAATATCCATCTAGTTCTAGTATAGCTGCCATGCTGCTACAGTGACTAGATGAGACAGCAGGGCTGACTCTGATGTCTGCCCCAGCTATGGCTACAGTGCGGCAGGTGTGCCGTTCGGTGCCTACCCCTGCAGCTGCTACAGTGCAGCAGTAGGGTGTGCTTTTCGGCGCCGCCTTTCCCTGCTGCGCATTCATGATGTAGAGAGGATTATCTAACAGTCATCCTGCAAAAATATGACGAACGCTTGAGTGCTTCGGAGATAGTGTTCGATCATATGGAGCTTTGGGTCCGAATCCTGAATCTTCCTCTCGGCTGGATGAATCAGCAGAGAGGTAGCAGGGCGATGGGTCTGATTGCTAAGGCTGTGAAGTAGGATGTTGATGGAGTTTCTGAGGGGCCGGGTGGCCGTGGAAATTGATAGGCCTTTGCGTCGAGGGGTTCTGCTGCGCATGAGCAGGACCGAGGAACCTTGTTGGTTTGCAGTGCAGTATGAAAGGCTGCCATTTTATTGCTATGCTTGCGGTGTGATGGGTCACTCATAAGTGGAACGTGACACTCGAGTGGAAAGGAACGAAGATGGAAAATTGCCGTATGATGTCCAGCCGTGGGCACCAGAGGAAAAAAAGAGGAGGGTTCAGTCATTTGCCGGGGCTGCTGCTGACTCATTTGGCAGTGGGTCATCATCGGCGTCTAGGTTGCCAAGGAGTCATCATGGCAGACGGGGGGGAGCAGATTGTTCTTGGGCGAGGAGGATTCTCGTTTCTCCTCGTCGGACCATGTTGGGGAATCAGAAGATCTAGAGGTCCAGTCTCCATTCAAGCAACAAGCTAGATCAAACCAATTGGGAGCATCGATAGATGAGAGGAGTAGAGAGGGGGCTAGTGCTGGTAAGAAGCTGTTTCAACAGGAGGAAGAAGGGCTTAAACTGGGTCAGTGCAAACAAAAATCTAAAGTGCCGGACCCGATGTCTCAGACACCAGACCTCAATATTCCTCTAACAGGTTCGAATGCCATTGTACCGGTTGGGTTAGTAAATTCGAGGATTAACCAACTGGATGGAGGAACAGATGGCGATGCGGATAGTAGTGGTGAGAGTATGATTGAAACTCTCAAGAGACAAAAGAGGGGCACCACCAAACAAAATGCGAAATCGGCCGGGGCTGCAACTAGCAGCTCCCTCCAGGCACAATGAAACTTTTGTGTCTGAACTGCCGGGGCTTGGGGCGGCCCGAGGTAGTTCGTGAAGTGCGTAGCTTATGTGAGCTACATCGCCCTTGGGTGGTCTTTTTGTTAGAGACCAGATTCTTCAGTGATCGAGTGGATGGCCTGGTAAGCACGCTGGGCATGGAGGGAGGTTTTGGTGTGGGGACCCAAGGTCAAGGGGGTGGTTTGGCTCTACTATGGAGTCGGGAGGTGACTGTAAAGTTGGAGAGCTATGACAGGCTACACGTTGATGTCACAGTACAGGCTGTTTCTTCTCAGTTCGAGGAGTGGCGTTTTACTGGTTTTTATGGTGAGTCGAGGCGGGAGCTCCGGTACAGAAGCTAGGACTTGCTTAATTTGCTCAGCTCAAAAAGTGAGCTCCCGTGGATTTGCGCAGGGGATTTCAACGAATGTCTGCACGCTGGGGAACAATTTGGCGGACAGGGGAGATCGGAGCGGCTAATGGAGGGATTCCAAGAGGCAGTGGAGGTCTGTGGCTTTGCGGATCTTGGCTACATCGGTCTCCCGTATACATGGGATAACCGGCCACAACATGGCGGTAATGTGAAAGTTAGATTGGATAGACGATTGGCGACCACAGAGTTCGTAAACCTCTTTTTAGTCTGTCAAGGTTTGGCATATTCAAACGACCGAGTCGGACCATTGTTGTTTGGTGTTGGAATGCTTACGGAGGGGCAGTAGTAGGAATCGTAGACGGCTGGCATTCCGGTACAAAAACATGTGGCGCCATGATCCCTCCTACAAGCAAGTAATTAACTCGGTATGCTGCAACTCGGACAGGCCGTGTTCTCTGAACCAGTTATCAGCACAGCTTGGCGCCATTTCAGGATCTCTATCTGCATGGGAGCAAGCTTCCTTCAGTTCTGTTAAGAAGGACCTATTGCTGCTACGTTCGGAGTTGGAAAGGATATGGATTTCTTCCCTGTACTCAGGACCGTCAAGGAGGGAGAGGTTTCTGATGTCAAAAATCTCTTAACTCTTATCGAGGGAGGAGATTATGATGAAACAAAGATCCCACATTGACTGGCTATAGGAAGGCGACCACAACACGGCTTTCTTTCATGCTAAGACACGTGAACGTGCTCAGACTAACCATATCATGGCCCTAAAGAAAGATGATGGGTCCATCGTTACCGACCAAGAGGCTCTGGAAACGGAGACTATGGATTTCTACTCTAAGCTTTTCACAAGACAGGAGGACCTGGATCCTGGACCAGTCCTAAACTGCATTCAAGAGAAGGTTACGGAGCACATGAATGAGTCACTGATGAGACCGTTCACAGCCGAGGAGGTGCGGGAGGCCCTATTTATGATGGGCGCTAGCAAGGCGCCTGGGCCAGATGGGTTAACGGCCGGCTTCTATCAGTACCACTGGGAGGAATTAGGTCCAGGAGTTATAGCAGCGGTCCTGGATTTCCTAAATGGTGGTGATATGCCTTAAAGCATTAATAGAACTACGATTGTTCTAATCCCGAAGGTGAAGCACCCGCAGGAGATAAAACAGTTTAGACCCATCTCACTATGTAATGTGGTCTATAAGATTTGCTCCAAGGTGTTGGCTAATAGACTGCGGGGTTTCCTTGATGATATTGTTGCTGAGGAGCAAAGTGCGTTTGTACCAGGCCATCTAAATACGGACAACGTACTAGTTGCTTATGAGTGTACGCACTACCTCAAGAGAAAGAAAGGAAAAAGTGGTGCTTGTCCCATCAAGCTTGATATAGCCAAAGCATATGATCGAGTTGAGTGGACTTATCTGAGAGGAATCATGCTGAAACTTGGTTTCCACGAAGGCTTTGTCTCTCCAGTAATGAGGTGTGTCACATTGTCTCTTTTTCAGTCAAAGTTAATGGCATTCTGAGTGTTTTCAGACCAAGTCGAGGCATTCGGCAGGGTGATCTTATATCGTGATATCTATTTTTGCTTTGTGCGGAAGGGCTGTCTAGTCTTTTGAAGTCCGTCGGTCCACTGCACCTAACCAGAGGCGTTCGTGTGGGTCTTCACACTCCATGGATATCGCACTTGTTTTTTGCGGATGATAGCATTATCTTTTCAGAAGCATCGCAAAGAGGGGCTGCTAGGATTCGGGAGATCTTGGACATTTACAGCAAGGGGTCGGGGCAGCTTGTCAACAGGGACAAGTCCGCAATCTTTTTCAGTAACAATTGTTAAGTAATCTGCTACTTTTTTTTTTGTGAACGCAGCAGCGCTGCAGGCGTGCACCGAACAGCTCTGCCCGCCAGACCGTAGGGTAGGCGTAGACGCCAAAGTCAGCCTCTCCTGCTAATCATCAGAGCAACATGGTAGCCTCACATGTCTCATATACTAGGATTAGATGGGTAGAGTTGTATATATAGCTTGCCAACGCCAAAGTCAAGAAAGAGTGGGTCTGGTTTTGCATCTTCAGAGAGTCACCAACTTTGTGTAGCAATATGGTAGCCTCACATGTCAGCAATATGTACTAGGATTAGATGGGTAACAAGTTGTATATATAGCATTGTCGTGGCAACTCGGGCGATGAAAGAGTGAGTTCAGTTTGGCGCATCTTCTCATGCAGAGATCGCAGCGCATGGTGCGGAGGTTACCACCGGCTTTGGAGCTTGCACCAACTATGGCGTGTGGTGTGACCATGAAGGTGTTCTCCCAGCCCGATGGTTTTTCTACCTCTACACCATCGTGTGTGGTCGAGTATATGGAGCTGTTGGGGTGAAGAGCTACTCGCAAGGAGGCGTGCGCGATAAGCGCTGGCCGGGTTCGACGACCGCAAAGAATGCGACGATCCAACAGGGAGGTGAGTGGTGAAGCGACTCACCCATGCTGCAGACGCTCAGATCTAGAGGCTACCATCGTCGTCGAATGTGGCGGTCTTCATCGACCTCCACCCTGCTTGCCGATGAAGTACACAATCGCTTTCCATAGAGTCGCCATCCACCTCACCATTGAGAATGTGGAGGCCGATCGGCGCGGCGGTGGACAACGCATGGAGCGATGAACAGACGGCATGCTTTGAGGAGAGAGTGGGGGGAGGAATAGGGAAGCCTCCTCTAGCAGCAGTGGTGATGGTTGTGGCTGCCCGCCACGACACGATAAAGGAGGTCGTTGTGCGCGACGCAGGTGCTGGAGGTTAGGGAAGTGGCACCCGGTGGCTGGCGATGGGCCATTGGGCAAAGGTGCCCAAATCGCAGAAGTAGACTAACTATGGCGAGTGGTGGGGTGATGATGAAGGTCACTCTCTGATGGCGATGGTTCTAGAATGTTGTTGACAAGGTGATGGTGGTGAAAGGGCCTAGGGAAGCTCTAAAGGCGTCCACCATGAAGAAGATGCCATGTCGTTGGAGGCTAGACTGGCGCCAGCAACCACATGACGCAAGGAAGCCTTCTCGGAGCTATATGGAGCCATTGGGGTGGGTGGCGATCCGAGGGCGGCACCATCATCTTCAAGTGCGAGCGGTGAGCACCGCGCTCTAATGGATGTATATTACATCCCGCAAATTGCGTTCAAGCATCATCAGCATTGGCCGTTGGATGAGGAGGTTGTCGATCAAGGAAAACGTCCTCGGCCAAGTATAGAAGTAGCGCCTTCTTGCCAAGGTGAAGAGGTCTCGAGCTCGCATGCACGGCTTGATTTGAAGGTGGAGCAGCCGATGGCCAATCACGCCAACCAACAGACGGTGGTGGCGGCTACCATCACAGGGCGAAAGCTATGTGAGCACGCAGGCGAGCGAGACTACTTTCATCCGCATGATTCGCCGTGGATGATTACAGGATACGCTATATGCTATCGCAACTCCGACAAGCAGGAGGACGTTCCCAAAAGCGGTGGCGATGATCAAGAAGTTCAAGGCACATGGGCCAATCACGCCAACCACAGACGGTGGTGGCGGCGACACTTCCTCCCTGCCGTGGATGATTACAAAGATATGTGGCAAAAACTCCTAACAAGCAAGGACGAAGGCGGCGACGATCAAGAAGTTCAAGATGACCGATCAGCGGCTGCGCGTTGAACCGATCACTACCTGGGGAATTCATGGATCGACGGATCAGGGTGTGGTGCGACACCACACCGCGTCATACTCGCCACAGCAGAATGGTGTGGTGGAGAGGCGAAACCAGACGGTGGTCAGCATGACTCGATCATGATGAAGGCAAAGGGCATGCCTGCAAGGTTCTGGGGTGAGGCGGTGACCACGGCGGTGTTCATCCTCAACCGCGCGCCCACCAAGGCCCTAAAGGGCAAAACGCCGTTCGAAGCTTGGTATGGGCGCAAGCCGAGCGTGTCCTTCCTCCGGACATTCGGCTACATCGGTCACGTCAGGAAGACGAAGCCGGTCCTCACCAAGCTAGAGGACAGGAGCACACCGATGGTGCTCCTGGGCTACACGGAAGGTGCCAAGGCATACCGGCTCTACGGCCCACGTGGAGGTAAGGTGCTTGTCTCGCGCGACGTCATGTTCGACGAGAAGGTGGCCTGGGACTAGAACAGTTCGGGCAAGGGGGGAGTTGGCGGCTTCACCAGCACCTTCATCGTCGAACACTTGGTCATCCATGGTAGTGGAGATGCTGGAGAGGAGGTGCCGACCACTCCAGCAACAGAGCCGAGCACTCCTAGGGTGGTGCCGAGCACTCCGAGAGGGGTGCCAAGCACTACAGGAGTGATGCCGAGTGGTCCTACAGTGGTGCCAACCACTCTAGGACGGGTGCCGAACGCTCCTGTAGCGAAGCTGAGAAGTCTTGCAGTGGTGCCGACCACTCCAAGGCTGGTGCGAGCACTCTTGCAGTGGTGCCAACCACTCTAGGAGTGGTGACGAGTGGTCTAGTAGTAGTGCCAAGCACTATAGCCAGGGTGCCAAGCACTCCAGGAGCCGTGCAGACCACTCCGGTGGAACAGGAAACTCCATCGACACCGATCGAGTTCACCTCACCTCCAAGCGACATCACTGAGTTCGTGGATGCCTTCCACGACGGTGAGGAGGTGCGGTTCCTCAGGCTGGATGACATCGTCGGTGGCACAGGACCCTCAGGCCTGCGGGTCAGCTGCTCAATGACCCAGAGCTATTTCTCGTCAGTGCAGAGGAACCACCCATGTTCGTGCTGGCCGAGCATGATGCAAATTGGTGATGGGCGATGCTGGAGGAGATGAAGGCGATCGAGAAAAATGAGATTTGGGAGCTCGTCGATCCACCTCCAGGATGCCGTCCGATCGGCCTAAAGTGGGTGCACAAGGTCAAGCAGGACGAGCACTGCGCCATTGTCAAGCACAAGGCGCGTCTCGTCGCCCGAGGCTTTGTCAGCGTGAAGGCATCGACTTTGAGGAAGTCTTTGCGCCAGTAGCACGCATGGAGTCTGTCCAACTGCTACTGGCTTTGGCAGCAGCAAAGGACTGGCGCGTCCATCATCTGGACGTAAAATTGGCCTTTCTCAATGGCAAACTGGCGGCGACAGTCTTCGTCAGGCAACCTCCGGGTTTCGCCATCAAGGGAGCGGAGCACAGGGTGCTCCGACTGCGTAAGGCGCTCTATGGGCTGCGGCAGGCCCCGCGAGCGTAGAACGCCAAGCTTGACACCACGCTGGATGAGCTTGGGTTCACATGGTGCGCAACCGAGCACGAGCTCTACACGCGGCGACGGGGGAAGGAGGAGCTCGTCGTCGGCGTGTATGTGGATGACTTGATCGTCACCGGCGCGCGTGCAGAGGACATTGATAGCTTAAGCGCGAGATGGCGGCTCGTTTTTGAATGAGCGATCTCGGCGCGCTCTCTCTACTACCTCGGCATCGAGGTGAAACAGGGGAAGTAGGTGCTCACGCTTGGTCAGAGCGTGTACGCCTCGAAGCTGTTGGAGCGGAGCGGCATGGCTGAGTGCAAGCCGTGCGTGACTCCAATGGAGGAACGACTGAAGCTGACGAAGGCTAGTACCGCGGCAAAGGTAGATGCAACACTCTACCGGACAATCGTTGGTGGTCTGCGCTACCTAGTCCACACGAGGTCGGACATTGCGTTCACCGTGGGCTATGTCAGCCGCTTCATGGAGGATCCCCGAGAGGATCACTGAGCTGTAGTAAAGTGGCTACTGCGCTACGTCAAGGGGACGGTGGATCATAGGATCGTTTTTCCTAAGACCGGCAGAACTAGGTTGTAGCTCACTGTGTTCAGCGATGCAGACATGGCGGGGGACATCGACGGACGGCGGAGCACCTCTGGCGTGCTCGTCTTCCTCGGGTCGGCTCCAATCTCATGACTGTCGCTGAAATCGAAGGTGGTGGCGCTGTCCATGTGCGAGACAGAGTACGTGGCAGCGGCCACAGCGGCATGCCAAACTATATGGCTGCGTCGGCTGCTGGGCAAGCTGACCGGTGTGAAAGCTCACCCACCAGCACTGATGGTGGGCAACCAGCTCGCCATCGTCATCGCAAAGAATCTGGTTCTCCACGACCGGAGCAAGCACATCAACGTCAAGTTCCACTTCCTTAGGGACTGTATCGATGGAGGGCAGATCGTCATCGAGTTCGTCGAAACTGGTCGGCAACTCGTGGACATCCTCACCAAGCCGCTCGGCCGTCTTTGGATCACGGAGCTAAAGAAGATTATCGGCATGGAGGGGTTAAAGGGTTAGCAGCAGGATTAGGGGAAGAATTATTAATTAATCTTGTTGCTCCCTTGTGTGAACGCGCAGCAGGAGAATGCGGCGCCGAAAAGGCTCCCTGCGGTGACACTGTAGCTGCTGCAGGAGCAGGCACCAAACGGCTCTCTTGCCGCACTATAGCCACAGTAGGGGCTGGTGTCAAAGTCAGTCATGCTGTCACATCTATTCACTGTAGCAGCATGGTAGCCTGATATGTCTGTGTATTAGAATTAGATGGGTAGAGTTGTGTATATAGATTGCCTCTGCGACTCAGTAAAGAGTGAGTTCAGTTTTACCATCTTCTATGCAGAGTTTCGGCCAACGCTGATGCTTGTGCTGTGTGGGTGTGCTCTGTTCTCCCTCTCTTCTTCTACCTCTAATCATAGTGTATGGTCGACAACGACAGTACATGGTCGGCAGCGAAAGGTGAGTGGTCGACTCACCCATGTCGAAGATCTAGCGGGTAACGACAATTGCCCGGAACCGATTAAAGAAATGGTACGGAATGAGCTTGATATACCGACCGAGGCTTTATCAGATAGATATTTGGGGCTGCCTACAGCTTTGGGCCGCTCTACGGCTGAAGCGTTTGAATACATTCCTACAAGAATCAGAGGGCTTATTGGAACCTGGAGTGGTCGCGAGGCCAGCAGTGCGGGCAGGGAGGTTCTTCTCAAAGCCGTTGCGCAAGCAGTGCCCACATACTCAATGAGTTGTTTCCTCTTATCCAAGACAACCTGCAAGAAGATAAGGGGTGCGATGATGAATTATTGGTGGGGTGGATCAGCGGATAGTCGCCTCATTCACTGGCTCAGGTGGGAGCGACTTACACAGCACAAAACAAAAGGAGGCATGGGCTTTCGCGACTTGCAGCTGTTCAACAAGGCCATGCTAGGGAAACAGGGATGGAGACTTATTACACGTCCTGACAGTCTTTGTGCTCGGATTTTGAAAGGCCGCTATTTCCACGACTCGGACTTCATGGGCACCACAAGAAAGAAGCATGCCAGTCATACTTGGCGCGCGATCCTGGCTGGAAAAGAAGTGGTACAGCGGGGAGCGATCAAGAGGATTGGCAATGGCAACTTGACGAACATCTGTCAGGACAGGTGGATACCTATGCATTTTGACGCTAGGCCACTGACTCCTCGAGATGGACAGGAGGTGACAATGCTGTCTGAATTGATGACCGATTCAGGACACTGGAATGAGGAGTTGATCCGGGAGACTTTCATCCCGGTGGATGCAGCAGTAATTCTCCAAATTCCATTGAGATCGCAAGTTGATGAGGACTGCTGGGCTTGGGAGCCGGAAAAGCATGGCATGTATTCAGTGAAGACAGCCTATCAGAAGCTAGAGCAGGATCAGCACAAGGCTGCCTTACCAGTGCAAGGCTGTTCGGGTGAGCAGTTCTGGAAGGAAATATGGAAGCTCAGTGTCCCACCAAAGGTGAGAGTGTTTTGGTGGAGAGTTCTCCATGAGTTTTTGCCGGCGAAATCAGTGTTGCATCGTCGACACATTGAGCCAACAGCCTTCTGCGAAGTTTGTGGAGCTGACAGTGAATCAATTCGGCACGTTCTGATTGAATGTACCATTGCAAAGAGTTTTTGGCAGGAGGTCAAGATCCTCACTGGATTCAAATTGCCGAATTTGCACTCACATACTTGGGCGTCGGATATCTTGTTACCTGAATGCTGTACAGACAAGGAGAGGAGCATTTTCATCATTGGCATGTATTCATTGTGGATGCAGCGGAATAAGCGACGACATGGTGAAGACCCTTCACCTATAAAGGTGTGCTGGGCCGTCGACATGGCACATGATCTGCTGGAAATCGTCAAACCGAAGGAGAAGGCGAATTTGAGTCTTGCAAAACCTGCCTGGAAGCCTCCTCCGATAGGTTGGATCAAATGTAACACTGATGGTGCCTACCGACCGGATGCTAGGCACGGTGCATCTGGGGCGATCCTCAGGGACTCCACTGGCCTCTTTTTGGGCGGCCGGTCATGCTGGTACCCCCATGTTTTGGATGCCTTGATGATGGAGGCATTGGCCTGTCGTGATGGCATGCTGCTAACGAAGGAGAGAGCGGTAATGAAGCTGATGCTGGAAACGGATAGCCAGGAGCTGGTTAGCTTGTGGGCTCGGGGCGACAATCAAAGATCATACTTAGCGCCAATCCTCAGGGAGATTCGGGAGATTAGCTCGTGCTTTCTTGATTTTAATCTGATATATGCTGGTCGTTTGTGTAATCGCATAGCTCATAAGTTAGCTCAGCAGGCCACAGATGATTACAGAGTTGTGGAGTGGCAAGTTGTCCCAACCTGTATTATAAATCTACTGGCTGAAGAATGTAACCCCCATATCTCCTGATGAATGAAGGAAGTTCTGAATCGCAAAAAAAAATATCACGAAAATAGTTTCATTTTTATACTTTGTAGTAGTATCTATCTTAGCGTCGCTTTGCAACTGCCCATGATTCTCAGGGCCTTACCTTATCTAACAAAACATGAGTGTTAAGATGATCTTTTGAAAGTTACATCTCAGGTGGTTGCCTTGGCAAGAAGGATGCCGTGGACAAGCCTGATCGCGGGCTGCCAGCGTACGTCTCACATCTGTGCAGATCCGCTTTGAAATGTGTTAAGTTTTATCGATTATAATTTATTAAACTGAATATGATCTGTAAAGTTTCCTGGGCGTTGGAGCTGAAAAAGAATTATTTGCAGGAAAGAAGAGGGTTTGGATGGCAAAGTTGTCGAGGATGGGGAGGTGAGTTGTCATCTATCGCATTCATTGATGGAAAGTGAGTTCTTGGATTCTTCCCTTTTCAGGTGAAATTTTACATGCAAAATCTGTTCAAATTTATAGGTTCAGGGTAGCTCATTGGTGCAGAAGTTTAATCAGTCCGATGAGAACTTGAGTGCAGGCAGCACACAGATATTGGATCCGATACTTTGGTTAGTGCTTCTGCTCTGTATGCATACTTATTTCATTGGGGTATTACCAGTGTGTGTTCTGTCGTTGTAGTGACCTTATCTCTCTGAAAAACCTTCTGAATAATGGTGCCAGGATGGCAACGTGTCAGAGGAAAGCCATCAGATTCACAAGGATGATGAAATCACAGCAGATCGATTGGTGTGTTCTCTGCAAATGTTTGGATTATCTTCTCTCAAATCAATATACATCAATATTATATTTGCATGGCTGCAATTATTGAAATGGCTTCATTTGGGGGGAAAATGGTTTCGGTCCACATGCACGATCTGGTTAGTGTTTGTTTGCTATGCAACATTTGGAAAACTGAAACCTTTATGCTATTTTGCATGCACTGTGATTATTTAAATGGCTTCATTTGGGAAAAATGGGTTTTAGGAGAGCAAGCATAACAAAGAAAAAATTGATGAGATTTTCAGGTAGCAATCTGTCGAGGTTCACACGCATGATCTGGTTAGTGTTTGTTTGTTATGCAACAAAAACTGAAAGCTCTTATGCTATTTATGCAGTGATTGTCATAGCCTCTTATGCAGTGATTGTTTAATACACTTATGGAACCTTGGGATGGAGTTGCTCTAATATCTTGTAAAAAGATTATTGATGCAAGAAGCAGTAGTATTGTTGACATGGTTTACATTTGTAAACTCTTCAGGATGAGTCAACTGTTGACATTGATAGATGTTGAGCGCACACAGATGCCAAAGCAACTATGAAAATAGTAATCACCTAGAGAGTTCAAAATATTGAATAAATTATTATGCTCAGTATAATGATATTGTTACTGACATGTTGTCTGTATCTTGGGTATGGCCCTGTGCAATCTAGGTTCAGTCTTACATTACATATGAAGCTCAGCTCATTTTACGGGGCAAAGATAGGATGAAGACAAGCAGTTCAGTTTTTTGAGAATGTACATGTGTGGTTAGATTGGTTCAGTGTGGACTAGATAAATTCCTCATGATAAAAAAATTAAATTCATTAATGAATCTTGATCGATATATCATGGAAGCACATATTGACATGGCATTCTTCTCATTTGACAATTGACACATGCAGAATTTACTTGAGTCTCGAAACCTAGAGAGCAGAGCAATGGACCTTGGTCCTTTTGTATGATGACCTTCTGGATATGGAGCACATCCTAACCTTGTTGGTATGATGGCTTTCATGAATTCAGATCTGATACCTCTGGAGGCTTGTTAGCATGAGATATAGTTACTGATGAATATGTTCAACTCAATAAATTAGTGTATTTAATTTGTACCGTAGAGCAACTATTTACCAATTTTATCCTTTTAGTTGATATAAAACATCTCTAACTTTTCAAAACATATAGGCCCGTTCGGCTTACCCAGAAACTGGCTTGTTCGACTTGTTTTTTTAGTCGGAACAGTGTTTTTATCTCACAACAATTCAACCAGAACAGTGTTTTTTTCAGCCAAGTTTCAGCAAGCCGAACGAGGCCACAATATTTTTGTTTCATAACAAATATTTTTATAAACACGTGCGTGTCGCACGTGCATTTTCACTAATATGCATATATGTTGCGTATGGAAAGCATGCATGTGGGTGCAGGCACGCGTAGTATAGTGTCTATCACTGATGCGGACAACCGCCGGCTCTCGCTCTAAGTTAGAGCCTCTAACCATGGGATACCATTCGCGTGTCTGCAGGAGCTGGACGGGCCTGACTCGAGGATCGCAGACTACTTCAACGTGATCGCCGGGACGAGCACCGGCGGGCTGGTCACCGCCATGCTTGCGGCGCCAAACAAGGAGGGCCGTCCGCTCTTTGCCGCCAAGGACATCAACGACTTCAACCTCAAGCACTGCCCCGAGATCTTCCCAGCCGCCAGGTGAGGATACAACCTTAGCTAGCACACAAATCTGACTACACCTTATTACTAGCGTTCAGGTCGTCGCATGTACGACAAGCTCGGCGCACAGGCCATGAGCGACGTCTCCAAGGACGCTCTGCTCTCGGACGTGTGCATCAGCACGTCCGCCGCACTGACGTACCTCCCAGGGCACCAGTTCGAGACCTAGGACAAGGACGGCAAGCCCCGGGCCATCAACCTCATTGACGGAGGCGTCGCCGCAAACAACCCGGTGAGTGACTGAAATGTGTGCACGGCGGCAGCAAACAAGGGTAAACTCAACACAAAGAAATGTGCATGCCTGTTACAGTAACTTCTATGATTCTTGCCCACGCTGACGAAACACCTACACAAAACTTGACAAATATTGCAGACGCTGCTGGCGATGACGCACGTGAGCAAGTAGATCCTCCTGGGCAACCACGACTTCTTCCCGATCAAGCCCGCGGACTACGGCAAGTTCATGGTGCTGTCCCTGGGCACCGGCTCCGCCAAGGTGGAGGAGAAGTTCGACGCCATGCAGTGCAGCAAGTGGGCATCCTCAGGTGGCTCTACAACAAGGGCGCCACGCCCATCGTCGACAGCTTCAGCCAGGCCAGCGCCGATCTCGTCGACATCCACGCCTCCGTGCTCTTCCAGGCCCTGCATTCCGACAGGACACCGGTAGAGAAACGATCTTTGATCTAGCTTGAAATTTAGTTTTAGTCCTGGTATTTTTTACGTTCGGGACTAGAGAGACCTTTAGTCCTGATTTGAAGCTCCAACCGGGACTAAAGGTCTATGCCCAATGGCTACTGCGGCAGGTTTTTGCTGCAGGGGAGTCCCGGTTGGAGCTACCAACCGGAACTAAAGGTTAACTTTTACTCCCGGTTGATACCTCAAACCGGGAGTAAAAGTCTACTCCCGGCTGGAGGCTCCGTCCGGGATTAGAAAGGGACCTTTAGTCCCGGTTTCTGTCTCCAACCAGGACTAAAGCTCCCCTCCTATATAGGCCTTCTTCCTTCCCGAGCCCGAGCCACTTCGAGCTCAGTGTTCTTGCTTCATCGCCGGCCTCTCTTCTTCGTCATCGCCGGTAATCACAAGATTTCTTTGATTCCTCCATCGATTCTCCGGTTCTAAAGGTTACCAACTTTATACTCTCATGTTTCATCAGTAGCATATCTCATTCTGTGGACTAGATATATGTGGTTTTTTATGGTGGATTTTTTTTATTTGTAAGCCATTTAAGCTCAAAATCACTTTAAAGTTTGCATATTTGGATGAAGGAAGGTTAAAGTAGTTATTCAAAACTAGTATTTAACTTTCATTTCTAGCATGCATAGCACACTTCATGGTTTAGAGATATAGAGAATTTTAGAGTTTTTTTTTAATTTTATTTGTTTATAAAATAAGAAATTTATATTATATTAAAAATGAGTATAGAGACTAGATGTCAACTGCTTCCGGGTCCTTGGCCTCTCATCGGGTTCCAAAGCGACTGAGGCCGGATCTCCCTCTCATTGCATGCGGCAAGTGTGAGGAGAAGATTGTGATGGAGTACCGGGTGAGGAAGGAGTGTCCCAACAAGGGCCGTATCTTCTACAAGTGCCCGGATCGCAATGTGAGTTATTTTGTCGCATTTGATGATTATGGTTAATTTATACTTATTTTCATGATGATTGTGATTAAAGTTCTAATCTTTTGTTTTAATTTCAGAGGGATGGCACTGGATGTTCAGGCTGATACTGAGAGGAAGAGTATGTTGAACATATGCAAAACTCTCTTGCACAGGCGGCTACGGCGGCTGATGAGGCAGTGATCATGCGGAAGAAATCTATAGATGTTGAACAAACGCATGATCTGTCTGTTTTAGTTGGGATTGGTCGCGAAATCCTTATGCTGCTGAAGTGCATTTTAGCTTTAGTTTTTTTAGTGGTAGTTGGGATTGTCTACATTGTAGCGAGACTTTCATAAATTAATACCTTGTGTGGTGGCATGCGTGTCGTATAATTAACTAATTATGTTCTAGGTTTTAATATGGTATATATGTCATGTAATGCAGATGAGCCGGCATTGAATGTACAATGCTGATCGCCGCTCCCAAGAGTTCATTGAGGACGTGCATTCTTTCTTACGTGTGGCCGAGGCAAACAAACGCGATGGTTTCATGTGCTGCCCATGTGCCATATGTAAGAATTTGAAGGAATATGCTAGCTCAAGGAGTCTTTATTCACACTTGTTGAAGTCGGGTTTCATGCTAAACTATATTTGTTAGACGAAGCACAAAGAAACTGGGGTTGTAATGGAAGAAGGTGAAGAAGAACAATGGGACGATTATGACATTATTGCTGAATATGGTGCCTTCAATGATACTGCAATGGGGGAAGCTGAAGAAGAGGTAGTGGCAGAAGATGGGCCCGCTGATGATCTTGGTCCGGCCATTCATGACGCACAAAGAGAATGCGAAAGTGAAAAGGAGAAGATCAAGTTCGAGCGCATGCTAGAGGATCACAAGAAATTGCTATACCCAACTTGTGATGCGGGACAGAAAAAGTTGGGTACCACACTGGAATTGCTGCAATGAAAGACAAAGAATGGTGTATCTGACAAGGGATTTGGGGAGTTATTGAAAATCCAAAAGAAAATGCTTCCGAAGGATAACGAAATGCCCGTCATTACGTACGAAGCAAAACAGGTAGTCTGCCCTTTGGGATTAGAAATCCAGAAGATACATTCATGTCCTAATGACTGCATCCTATACCGTGGCGAGGAGTACGAGAAGTTAGATGCATGCCCGGTATGTCATGCATCGCGGTATAAGATCAGGCGAGATGACTCTGGTGATGTTGAGGGCGAACGTCCCATGAAGAAAACCCCTGCCAAGATTATGTGGTATGCTCCTATAATACCACGCTTGAAACGTCTGTTCAGAAACAAAGACTGTGCAAAGTTATTGCGATGGCACAAAGAAGACCGTAAGGTAGACAATATGTTGAGACACCCCGCTGATGGGTCCCAGTGGAGAGCAATCGATAGAGAATTCCCGGAGTTTGCAAATGACGTAAGAAACTTAAGGTTTGCTTTAAGTACGGATGGTATGAATCCTTTCGGGGAGCAGAGCAGTAGTCATAGCACTTGGCCTGTTACTCTATGTATCTACAACCTTCCTCCCTGGTTATGCATGAAGCATAAGTTTATTATGAAGACAGTGCTCATCCAAGGCCCAAGGCAACCTGGCAACGACATCGATGTGTACCTGAGGCCACTAGTTGAAGAACTTCTACTTTTGTGGAACAGACCAGGTGTACGTGTGTGGGATGAGCACAAACAGGAGCACTTTGACCTGCGAGCATTGTTGTTCGTAACAATCAATGATTGGCCTGCTCTAAGTAATCTTTCAGGACAATCAAACAAGGGATATAATGCATGCACGCACTGTTTCGATGACATTAAAGGTATATTCTTGAAATATGTCGAAAGGTCGTGTACCTTGGCCATCGTCGATTTCTTCCTGCGAATCACCCCCTAAGAAAGAAAGGCAAGCATTTTAAAGGTAAGGCAGACCACCAGACCAAGCCGGGCAACCGAACTAGTGAGGATGTACTCAATATGGTCAAGGATGTGAAAGTAGTATTTGGAAAGGCACATGGCAGCGAACCTGTTCCGAACGACGCCGACGGTCACGCACCCATGTGGAAGAAGAAGTCCATATTTTGGGAGCTACCCTATTGGCAAGTCCTAGAGGTCCGTAGCGCGATCGACGTGATGCACCTGATGAAGAATCTTTGTGTGAACCTGCTAGACTTCATGGGTGTGTATGGAAAGCCTAAGGACACACTTGAAGCACGACAGGACCTGCGATGTTTGAAAGAACGAGACAACCTATATCCTGAGAAGACAGATGATGGACGTCATTACTTCATGTGTTTTGCAAGTGTTTCAGAAGCATGTTTCAAATGTTTCATTTGTTTTCAGACGTACGTTGCAATTGTTGCATCTGGATGTTTCAAAACTAGATCGAGTGTTGTATCTCTCTCCTCGTTTTTCTGCTGTCTCGCCTTGGTGTCAGACGCGGGAAGGCGGAGGCGGTCCCCACTGGTTTGAGGGCAGGCGCAACACGCGAGACGTTGGCGGACAGGCGCAGGACGCGAGAAGGGGGAAGTGGCGCGGGCGTCCGGACAGCGGGCTAGCGTCCAGACATCTGGGTGCTAGCCATGCCCCTTACCTAAATAAAATTAATTAGTAAAATATTTTACACACATCAGACATCAGAATAAATCAGAGGCTTAGCCGCTTATAGGTACTCAGAAGTACCTGATACTACCGTCAACCACTGTAAAAGAGCTCAAACCACTGTAAAAGAGCTCATATAAATAAGATAGTCTGTGCTGAAGTACTGTGTAAATGGGCAAATTATACAAGCTGTACGTTGTGCACCACGAGAGGGTCGACGCTTTGGAAGAACTAACTGAAGTGGATACACAGAACATGAGAATAAACGAATGGATTGCAGAACACATGGGGCTTATTAGGCTATCATGTAGTACACTTTCTAGTTTGTACACATATTTGACACGACTATCCGGCCTCTATGGCTCTATATCTCCATGTTTAGAGTGTGCTGTCGTTGCCTTTTTTCTGGATCCTGGCCCGGCGCTCCCGCACCAGCATCTTGGCGAAACGGACGAGTTCATCCTCATTGGTGCCTCTGTGGGCGTCGGGCTCGTTCTTGCCCGTCTCGATGTTCACCTTGCACGCCGGCTTCTTCAGCAGCCCCTTGCCGACGCCGACGAGGCGGCTCAGGTTCTCCACGGTGGACACGTCGACGGACGACGTTTCTCCCGTGAGCTCGTCGTCCTGGATCCGGAGGTACTGCCTCTCCGAGTGCAGCGCCTGGAAGAGCACGGAGGCGTGGATGTCGACGAGGTCGGCGCTGGCCTGGCTGAAGCTGTCGATGATCGGCGTGGTGTCCTTGTTGCTGAGCCACCCCAGGAGCCCCCACTTGCTGGACTGCACGGCGTCGAACTTCTCCTCCACCTTGGCGGAGCCGGTGCCCAGCGACAGCACCATGAACTTGCCGTAGTCCGATGGCTTGATCGGGAAGAAGTCCTGGTTGCCCAGGAGGATCTGCTTGCTCACGTCCGTCATCGCCAGCAGCGTCTGCAAGATTTGTCACGTTTCGTCAGCCTCTATCGATAACAGTTCATAGAGAAGTCAACTCAACATTAAACGGTTGGTAATCCACTTGTTTCTACTACATGCCGTTGACAGTACACTGCGAAACTTGTCAAGTTTGGTGCACATTTTCTTATCTAGCTAGTACTAGCTAAGTGTTACTCGTCACCTCGTGTTTGTCGCCGTTAGCACGTTAGTTGTGTGGTCAATCAAATCAGTCACTCACCGGATTGTTTGCTGCGACGCCTCCGTCGATGAGGTTGAAGGCCCGGGGCTTGCCGTCCTTGTCCTTGGTCTCGAACTGGTGCCCTGGGAGGTAGGTCGGCGCGGCAGACGTGCTGATGCACACGTCCGAGAGCAGAGCGTCCTTGGAGACATCGTTAATGGCCTGCGTGAATCACCGGAGCGTTAGCACAGCGAAAGGTTCAACCATGCAGCGAGATTGCACATTCAGCGCATATCCATTATTATCAAGTGTCTCTAACTTGTGCATGGACGTACATTGTATTTGGAGAAGACGGTGGGCTGCAAGAGCTTGATGTCGAAGGTCGGGATGACGATGTTCTGAAGCGCCTGGCTCACCCTCGTCTCGCCGAGGAGCTCCCGGACGATGGAGTGGAGGTACTTGCCGTCGTACTTGGGGCCCGACAACTTCTTGAACAACCCCAGAGGACCGCCGCTGCTGTTGGGTGGGAAGATCTTGGGGCAGTGCTGGAGGTAGAAGTCGTTGATGTCCTTGGCGGCAAACAACGGACGGCCGTCCTTGTTGGGCGCCGTGAGCATGGCGGTCACCAGCCCGCCCGTGCTCGTCCCGGCGATCACGTCGAAGTAATCCGCGAGCCTCGCGTCCGGTCGCTCGTCGAACTCCTGCAGCTTCTCCTCGAGGAAGCCGAGGATGGTGCCGGGAATGATCCCGCGCACGCCGCCGCCGTCGATGCTCAGCACGGTGACGATGTTCCCGTACGCCGGCGGCGTGGACGACGACAGCGGCGTGGACGCGCCGACGAGGCTGAGTGCCCGCTGCGCCACCGCCGCCGGGTTCAGGGTCAGGCCGGAGCCGTTGGTGCCGTGGTCCGCAGCAGCATACACGGGCGCCATTACCTCGACCTCAAAGGCACGCGCGGACAGCAACTACTACAAAGTTCGGGGGATCGAGGAGATGCTAGCTCTAGATCGATTCAGATCGTAAAGGCTTGGTCTGTTTGCTTGTCTCTGGCTGTTGCGCTCTGTGATGCGGTGTGGCGAGGTCGATGCACGAGAGTGAGTATTTATAGGCGCAGCTGGGATGAAGAACGGAACAACACGGAGTTGGTAGTTCCTATTACTACTACTGGATCAGAAGTCTGGGAAGTCGCGTCGTTCGTACATGGCTGGGATCGTATGTACTAGCAGGACGGGTCCCAGCGTTCTGAGTCAAAAAAAAAAAAACTTGAACGGGTCAATGCAGCAAGCTGTAGCCAAGAGCCGATCGAGCACGCGGAAGTGGAACTTTGGATTCATTCATGGATCGAGCACGCGGAAGTGGAACTTTGGATCAGGTCAAGGTCGCGCACGAGCGGAAACCTTTGGTTCTGGCCCGTATATTCTACGGAGTATACGTATACTAGCTTGGGATGGGCCAGAAACCTTTGTGTTTTTAATTGGTCGCTGGCTGCTTGCCGCTTTCGATCGCTTGCGAGTTGCGAGTGCGATGAGGCCGCTGGACGCTGCGGATTGGGCGGGGGGCGCGGGGCGCGGGGGCCGGGGGCAACGCGACGACCGCGCGGGCGGGCCATGCCGGCGGCTACGTATACAGCATGTGCAGCGTACCGGTGCACCGAGCGGCGGCCGGCGGCGAGGAATTGTATACAGACCAGGAAAGCGGCTGGAAGTGTCTCGGGTGCCTAGTTTAATTCGCGGCAACATATGGTGGTTTCAGATGGCTACTAGTGCGAGTGCAACCGTGTTTTCCAACCTTTTGTGAAGACATGATCAAGATTCAAGCCGCTTGACCGTACCGGAGGAAGACTGCGTCTATCTGTTGGATCGTTCCCAATTTGGGGATAGGCATTACAGTTTCGAGCTCTGACCGTTGATTTTCCACTGGTCATAGCTAGCTGCAAATTTGTTGTCTTTTCTCCAAATACTGGACTAAATGAATAGAAGCCAACTCAAAGAAGAAACGAGAACAAGAAAGGACTAAAACGCGAGTTACTATGTAGACATCATTGTATTTGCATCTAAATTACTCACATCTATTCTTATAATGACCTGTTCGGTGTGGCTCTCACACCGGAGCGGATGGAGCCACATCAAACGAGTCCGCCAAGAGAAGCGCTTTTGGTGCTAAATACATAGAGTCGGAGCCGAAGCTATTTTAACTTTTAAGATACAGAGATGGAGTCGGAGCTAAAGCCATTTTGAGATACAGAGGTGGAGTGGCTAAACGAACTCTGTCGGAAGGGCTTTGGCTCCGACACCAAAGACCACAAACGGAGCCAAACCAAATTTATGTCTAAACCACCAATATATAATCTACGATGAAAAAGAAGTAAATAACCATCAAGTACATCATATATGATTCCAAATTACCTAGTTCTATAGTTCTACATTTGAATTAAATATACTAGTATAACAAGTACCCATGCATATATTAGTAATAAATATATATATTTTTATATAGTTTTATCGGTCATGAAAAAATATTCCCTTAACATGCATATACTAGTGACACTAAAAACATTCTAAAATATATTAAAACTCTATCACAATAATATTTGTAAGTTGTTACTTTAAATATTTTTTATATTTTAACATACCAATTTGGGCAGTTTAATTATAAACACTCTATTTTTCATAGACCAATACTACCAGTGCCTTAGTGCAGGTCGAAGTGACTATTTATGTCAATGTAGTAACTAAGATATAATCTAGGACTTAGAACATATTTTTGAATAAAGTATAAGCGGAAAATTTAGGTAAAAAATATAAGATAGGCACCATTTCAACTTAACACGTGAATAAAAAAATACGGCATCGAATAAGATCAAAATTTGGAAGCCATAATATCGATCCTTGATGTCACAGAACTACAGAAGGAATACAACAATAGCAGTTATAGTTTAAGTTAGGTTTCAAGTAAATACATATTAAGAAACTACTAAGGTGCACTTCAACGATAAAAACACATACATAGTAATTGACAAATATATCATAACTAGATAGAGAATATAGAAAAATTTAAATATATATTGTGCTAGCAAATGAATACAAACAAAATTAATTATTTGTACGTACCAAATTTATCCACTGAACTTTTAGTATTCATATAAATGCAATATTCTAGATGTGCAGGAGCACAGGTTCATGGGTTAGTTCCAGAAAAGAAAAAAAAAGTCTAAAAAAGGGCAATCGAAGAAATTTCTAGAAAATGAATTTAAATATCACACCATCTAACTGTGTGTAGACTGACAACGATAGTCATTGGATATAATTTGTTTCTAAATTATCCACCTCAACCATTGTATAAATTGAACTAAAGTAACCTTGAATATGGATACAAACAAGTCAGCGTTGCCATTATGTAAAGTTAGGAAATAACTCACTAAATGTTCACAAATTATCCCCTTAAGTCTAGATCAAACTTATCCATCATATAATTATTAAAGGTTATCTAAAAATAATTATGAATTTTGCATTTTTACCCCTTATTAATTTGTTATTGTAAAAAATAACATAAAGTAATCTCTAAGCAGGACTATAGACTCCCCACCAAGTGTTACTACCGCTAGCCATAAGAGCGGTACGGGAGGAAACACCCATTGGGCACCTGCTCATAGTAGGTTTAAGGGGTTAGGTTGTTGCTGCTCGAGGGCTTGTGGATAGGTTTGGGCTATATATCGTCTTGTTGGGCACACTTTTCAAGTGACATGGTTAACCGGCATGAAACCAAAGTAATAACTATAAAAAAAATCAGTTACACCCGCTCATAGTAGGTTTGAGGGATTAGGTTGTTGCTGCTCGAGGGCTCATGGAGTTACCTCCGCATTCAGGACGACGAGCTCATGGGAGAAACGTCATCCGTTGACGTGTCCACCGTGGAGAACCTGAACCTCCTCGTCGACGTCGGCAAGGGCCTGCTGAAGAAGCCGGCGTGCAAGGTGAACATCGAGACGGGCAAGAACAAGGCCGACGGCAACAGAGGTACCAATGGGGATGAACTCATCCGCTTCGCCAACATGCTGGTACGAGAGCGCCGGGCCAGGCTACAGAAAAACGGCAACAAAACAATGTAAACATGGATCCGGCGGGGGGATGCTTGCGTAGAAAATTTATTACATGACAACCCAAGTGTGCTATGTAATTCATTCATTTAGTCATGTTCGTTGTATCCACTTCAATTAGTACTTCCGAAGTGTCTGTCTCCCACGGTGAAGCATGTAGTTCTTTGTCTATTGTATTTGTACTCCAATTGTACTACTGTTAAATACACTGCCTTTGAGTGCGGATGCACTCTCAGTGGTGATTCTAAGTTAGGCCATTTTTTGGTTCCAATTAGTCTCTGGACTAAACTTTAGTCCAGGGACTAAACTTTAGACTCTAGCTGTTTGGTTTCGGAGACTAATGGCCAATGAAGCTACTGTACAAAGACCAGAACAACACCTTCTCTTCACGCGCCTTGCGTGCAGGGAACCTGAGCTTGTTGCCGTCGACGTGGATCCAGTTCTCCGGTTGGCGCGGGCATCGGGCACCGCAGCCGCTCCCACTCTGACGCCGGAGAGTGCCGCTCCAGGTACACCAGGTGGTCCCGCGGGAATATCAGTGACAGCTCCACGTCCTCGCACGTCAGGTACCTCTGTGGCGCGGCTGAGGAGTAGGACGCGCCCGACGAGGTGGTGCCAGCAGAGTCGGGCACGACGGCTGCGGCGTGGCGCGCGGAGAAGTTGAGGGACAGGGAGCCCAAGCAGGAGCAGAGGAGAATCGCTGCGCAGATCCGCTAGGGACTGCCGCCAATAGGGAGGAAGAGGGCGCCGCCGCCGGTGGGGAGGAAGAGGGCGCGGGTGAGTTGCCCGCCAGTGGGGGAGGGGCAGTAACGAGGAGTAGGGGTGTCTTTTTTTTGGTCCTTTACCCCCTATAGTGGCCCCTTGGTGACTAGATGACTAAACCCAGTTAGTCACTTTTTAGTCATCTTTTTGGCAAAAAAAATGATTAAAAGGGACTAAAGTGAGCATGGCTTTAATTAAGGTGATTGCAGACTTGCACTTCGTTTGGGGTACCTTGAGGTCGATAGGCTTACATATTGGGCCTCTCAAAGTCAAAGGCCTTTCGGTCCTCGGGATTGTTGCAGGATTGAACCCCAAGTGCATAAGGCATCTTTAGGTATGTCCTTTACCCATTGTGATGAGATTTGTGGAGTTTGGTAAAGGTGTATGGCCAGCCGGTAGGCTTGCCCGGGCTCGGTCGCCATACCTTGTGTTTTTCGCGAATATCACATACTATTCAATCTTATAAGCTGTGATTCGTGTGATTAGCTCATCACCATGGCTGATGTGCCGATTCGATCTAACTAGAGAGGAAAAGGAAAAAGATGACAATATCCTTCCTAGTTGTTAGGAATAGATATTTTGATGAAAAAATAATCTCAAACGGCTTCTTTAATTAGTTATCCAAATATAGTCATTTTTTATTTCGAATTTCTCGATAGCCAAAGATAAAAAACGAGAATGGCTCTCAGGATTGCAAACAAGATATAGAAAAAATATTGGAGATTGAAATAATATAGAAAATATTTTTTATGCAAATGACTCTCTAAATGATGATTTAGAAAGTGGGTTTTAGAAAGACTCCTGGTGAATCGTTATTCCTAACTGGGCTGCCTTGTTTCTACTGGGCCACTTGTTTTGTTCTCTTAATGGGCTAAGTGACCAGCTTTTAGCTCATTGCAGCCCCTACCAGGCCGTTCGATACTTAACAGTGCATGTTACTTGTTACGCACTTACGCTGCGCTCATTAGAACAACGTGCAGTTCCCTCAAAAAAAAAAAAAGAACAACGTGCTGCAGCTTCTTAGTTTCCATCCTTAATTTTCTCGATATAAATATCATTTATTTATCTAAAATAAAGCTTTAGTCAGGTTACACCACATAGTATTGATGATGTGATCAACTTCGCCATATCTTAATTTTACACTTCTTCTATATTTCTGGTGTCTGAATTTTGATTTCAGGCAACACTCTTATACTACCAACTACTACAAATAAATTATCTCTTTTGTGATTTGTTATTTGTCTTCATGTCATAACATATCAAAATTTTGTCCTTGCCTGGCTATAGAAATAATTGTAAATTATTAAATTGACTTTATGCTAACACATTGGTTTGTGGTTTTTCCTAACGGGTTTTTTATTTTCAGAACAAAAAATTACAAATTATGTGTACAGAAATTGCAACGAACTAAAACTGCAATTCTGGTATAAACTATATGCAATAATCGTCACCTGAAAGAAAAATAAAAATTAGACACCTGAAAATTAGCAAAACCCTTAATTTTATTTCATCCTCCGCCGCTGGGCTTGCCTACTGGTGATGTTGTTTACCCAACACTCCATGGCCGCCAGCCAAACAGCGCATACTCAAGCCCTCGACCCCCCCAGACACCATATTCCTTCCCTAACAACCATGCCCTCGCCTTGAAGTCTAGATCTCTACATCGAGAGATCCTCAATGTCCAGCGAGGCATGCAGAGAAGGAGCGAACACCACAGCGACGCTTAGCTCGTGGAGGAGAGGCATGCAACTGACGACGAGGCCAGTGAGCACTAAGGCTCATAGACTGGTCCCATGAATGTTTGGTGGAAACCGAAGAAATTGACACCGAAGTTGCCGGCTTCTCTTGTTTACTTGTACTGATTAGTTGCTAGTCCGTCAAACACAAATTGCCTGCACCAAGGAAACCAAATCGAAGTGGTCTGTGACACCGATTTACAAGCCGTACAAAAGAAGGAATTGATTGTATTGGTGGATATCTTATCTTATCTTATACTCTTATAAAGCTAAATCTCACTAGATGTTTTCTCTCTTCATGTAAGATGTCCATATCACTTCCCACTAAGTGTCCCATAACTTATAATCCTTTCATGTAAGCTATCATGTCATCCCTTATTAATTATAAAATGTCCACATCATCTCAATTATGTGCAATACTTTTAATATTTAATTTATTAACGTAAAGTCATCTACATATGATATTTGTTTCATCACCTATCTTCTATAATGTGATCAAATATTCTATTAGTTTTTCTTCTATTAGCTTACCGATTTTTTACTAGATCTGATATAATAAAATAATATGCAAGTCAAATATATATATATATATATATACACACACACAATATATATATAATACATATAAAAGATTTATTTTTAAGAAAATCTCACAACAACGCGCGGGGCATGCTTCTAGTATACTAGTACAATATGTCATTGGCTCTGTTCTACTAATTAATAAGGGAAAAATAAAGGGTGAAGATCGAAGACACCACGCTTGAAGGAGGTAGTCAGGTGCTCGAAATAATCCAGAAATTCCATGACCCTGACTTCCATCTAGAGGTTGTAGGTGAAGCTTTCAACTGCAAGGAGGATGAGGCAAAAGCTATTAGGCCCTGTTTGGGCATGGACTAAAATTTAGCCACCAAACTTTAGACCACTTTAGCTATCAAGGCTCCAAACAAGAGGTCTAAAGTGTTGTCTAAAATTTAGACCATTGCACAAAAACTTTAGACCACACAAGTGAGCTAAAATGGTCTAAAGTGTTAGTCCTCAACTTTAGACAAGTAAAGTTTGAACCGGAGAATCCAGACAGGCCCTTACTATAGTTGTTGAGCATGTGAATCCCCTTCTTGAGCAACTCCCTTCTTTCAATTCTAAGCAAGCCTAACCAACTTTCCCCTGAAGAGTTATTTGGTTGATGCAACTCTGATGGCATCTCCTAAAGTTGCTAATGCTGGGGTGATAGACCGTGAATACTCTACCTTGAAGCAATTAGTGATACGAATTTGGAGTAGTCGATCCATTAAATGCTTTAATTTGAGCAACAATAGTGTGGCCATTGAAAGCGTTATTTTGAGCAAGAATAGTATACCCAGTCAGAATGGCTTGTTATTGGATCAATATGAAAATATCTCGTTTGGTTTACTAATCTTTTTGTTCCCTTTTCACTCGTAGTTTATGCCCTTAGCCCCTTAGCCTCTTTGGTTGTTTCTCTCTCTATGTTGGTGTGGAAACCTCTTGGCTAGTCAGTTAGAGACACTATTTTGTAGAGAAGAATCCAAAAGGAGCACAAGTGGACCTTGTTGTGAAAATGAAGAAATCCTTATGTCATTCTAAGTAACTAGTGCTTATCTTTCATAGTGATAGAGGTAGGTTAGATATAAATTTAACTAATACTTTATAATATCTTTCTAATTGTAGAGGTGCATATTTAAAATACAAATTTAGGATATTATTTTAGGTTATTTTCATAATAATAGAGGTGAATAAGTAAATTAGAGTCAATGTCTATTATTATATTCATTGATGATTTTATTTTATTTTTTGACCGAAATGATGATTTTATTCTGGCTATTTGCTTGCTAGATGTATGAGAATTACCTTGAAGTCTCTAATTAATACTAGTTATTAGGGGTACGCACGTGCATTCGACCCATTACTGAGAAAATAATTAGGGGCACGCACATATCACATCACGATTTTGTGTCATGCAAGGCAATGTGGAACAGTGAGAAGATGCTAATAACTGACCGACCAAGCCATCACACAACAGTAACTTGCGTACGAAAGGTCTGTTTGATCAGAATTCAGAAACAGCGATGTTTCACCGTGCATGCCAGCTACATTACCGTAAAGAACCTTTTGCCGGATAATATTGATCAGCACGCTACCATCTCACTCGCGCGGTAATTGATGCCATTCCTAAATCGTTTAGACTTTTTTTTTTATCCGTTTTACTACCCGTTTTACTGTATCTAGATATATTATTATATTTAGATGCATAATAAAATAGATGTACTAAAAAGTTAAAGTAATTTATAATTTAGAACGGATGAGGCACCTTAGTACATCGGTACATGCGTTAATTGATTGATTAATTCATTTAAGGTAATGCATCATGGCTGTTTGAACACAGCATACGTACATGTACACGCATTATATTATTCACAAACAAAAGTAGAGTGTATCAACCTGTGGAACAGAGGCCGTATCGTATCGTGGATTATTTTACTGCTGATTGGTTTGATGTGAGAAAAAAACACTATTCTCGACTAAAAATTTACGATCGTTTACGAGCAAGCTATGGATACGTACGTACTAGTGTGAATTCATACTCTCACTTGTTCCTCACAAAGAAAACGCTCAGCTCCGGCGCGCTATCGCCGCCGCGGGCAGCGGCGTTGCCGCTGCCATCGTCGGGGTTGATCATGTAGAACGCCTCAGAGTCTTTGGACCCGACGACGCGTTCCACGCGGGCGCGCATGTAGGTGAGCTCGCCATCGGGGCAAGCGCTGCCGGGCGTGGCGCGTGCTGCCGCTCCCGCCCTCTCGTCGGGCGGCGGCGGCAGCACCCCGGCGCCCATGGACACGCCGCGGAGCAGGCGCAGGACGTGGCGCTCGTCGTCGGACGCGTCCTTCCGGCGGATGGCGTACCCGGCGCTGCGCCCGTTGCAGTAGACCGCCCAGACGTACTCCTCCAGCAGCGGTCGCCTCGGCTTTGAATTTGAACCCACGCCGCGGGCGGTGTCGCTCTCGAGCGCCAGGCGCACGGTGCCCGTGGCCATCTCCCGGTGCAGCGCGGCCGCCAGCATGGGCAGCTCGATGAGGAACGCCGGCGGGGACCGCGTGTCCTCGTGGATGGCCAGGCTCAGCCGCCCGCGCCGGTGCCCGAACAGCGTCACCGTCGGCGCGTGGTCCGCCAGGAGGGCCGGCCGGTGGTTGTGGTGCCGCCCCAGCATCGCGGCCATCTTGCAGCCCGTGGTGAGCACGGGCAGAAGCTTGAACATCTTGAAGAGCCCCAAGACGCCGCCGGCACCGGCCCCGGCCCCGGCACCCGCCGCCACCCCGGACAGCTTCGCCCGACGCTCATCGCTGGACGGCCGGAGCAGCGACCGCATCGCGGCCGGGCTGTAGTCGATAAGAGATGGCATCGTCTTGGATTGATTGATTCCAGTGGATTTGGTCCACCGTCCAGCTGATGGAGCCCCGAGCCTGCGAGCCAGGGGGGAAGAAGTCGATCGGCCACCTCGTTATAAGTTGTGACGAGGAAGGACGAAGGAGAGCGCTTTGGGATTTGGCCTAATCTTGATCTCAATTCTCAATTGAACGACACAGGTTTTGGGCTGACAGACTACTATGTGATATTGTGAATTGTGATATGTCTGATATTGTGATCTGTCTGGTTCGTAGTACTTGGAAACCAGTTAACTGCAACAAAGGACAGATGTTCAGAAACCATAAACTGTACGGTTCAATGCTTTTATTAGCTCAGGAAGAGGAAGTTGGACAAACTTTCTCTGCTTTCTTTTTCAGTGATGATCGATGAGGCTGTAGATTAAGTCAGTGAATCACTGAAGGCGTTAACTCTGTACTGCGAAACCTATTGCTGGAGTTGGAGGGCACAGCTCACTGACCATCGTTGGGCACATGCAGTGTTCGCTGGTGCATGAATGGATGCACACATCGGGCAGCCATGCTCCTGTTAGGGTTAGGTTGTCGTGCAAAACCAGTATGTCAGCGATTCATTGTAACAGCTGTAAGGACGATACGAAGTGCGGACAGATTCTAATGGTCATCCGCCCGTGAATCGCCTTCAGTCGCACAAGGCTTACGCACCAGATTACCCCTTTCAAATTTCATAATTGGTGACGTTTTGGATAATGACACGGTCACAAGTCTTTGTAACGCCTCTAATAGCCAATCTATATGTATATCTATATCTATAGTCCTAAACCTCACTAGCCATTCTATGTCGCCATATAAGCAGTCCACCTCATCAATCCATTGTCACATGCATTTAATGGTGTTATTTAGTATGTCACGGCATCCATTGCCATTAATTTATAAGTTTATTCTTTCATATAAGTAATTTAGTTTGATTTCATTTTAATTCATCCATAATTTCCGCAACAACGCGTGGGGTATGCTTTTAGTTAATGATATGTCTTGTCTTATAATAATCCATTACTTTTGTTGCCTTTGGGCCATGCACTGCATAGACATACACAAAATATCTCAGTTACATAGTCAAGTGTAATATATGGATATTTGAATAAGTATGTAATCTGACAAGTATAATGTATCTATGTTTTTTTTCTAAAATATGATTAGGATTATTATGAAATTGTTTAGCAGAGCTCTAGCTTTACAAATATATGGATTTCCTAGAGCTGATCACCTGTGGCTTTAGGAAAAACCTGGATCTAGAGATCTAGACATGTTAAGTACATTTATATGACTTATTTCATATATATATATATATTTTAGATAAAAATATTTAAACCACTTCAATTTAATCTACAACCTACAGATCCAACATAGATCCTAGAGCTAGAGTTGTGCTATGGTCCCTATGTATATATGAGTTTTCCGGATGTACACGAATTATATGTTTGTATAGGATTAATTAATGGCTACTATATCTTGCCTTTGCTTCAAGCACTATTCTGTTAGATGCTAAACGGTCACCCTCCCACTAGTGACTAGCTAGCTAGGTGGTCTAGACGATGACTAGACATTCCCATATGAATTATTTTTGTACTACATGTAACATGTTGCAATCAATATGCAAAGAAAACTGCTATACAATAATTCAATACATATATAGTTCTCACATGAATGGTGACAAATGAATAACATAGTCTTCGTAAATTAAACAAGCATACACAACCCAAACATCAGCTAGTTCTTAATTCTCACAATTAGTAACTCACAACATATGCCATGCTTGATAAATACATACTCCTCTTCCTCTTTCTCTAAGTATTTATAAGTGGAAATAAATATGATTGAAATGCAGCAACTAATCATTGTCCTCTTCCTCTTTCTCTCTATTATTTTGTGGTTGCGACAACTTCCTTTTGGTGAAACTCGAAATCAATTCATCCCCATTATTAAATATGTTCAACATCAACCTCCAATTGGAAATCTTCTTCATTACCCTCTCTATCTTGTGACCACTTTGCGCTTCTATGAAGATTTTATGTGACTTACTCAACCCTGCATGCCTAGATGTGCATAGCCACAGTCTAGACATGACGACTGCACCCTCTATGACCTTTGATTGCCTAGATGTTCTAGCTAGGTGCCTCGCTGTATGAATAGGACCTAAACTAAATGTAAGCCATTGAATAGAACCTAGACATGTTTAGCAAGTGATTAGGCATATTTAAGCGAGCACTGGATCCAAGAAATAATTTCATTAGTGTCGCTGTTGTCGCAGAACCGACCAATTTATAAGAGTACAAGTACAATGGCGTCCCGCAAGCGGTCGCACTGTCATACTTGAACCCATATAAACCCGGTAGTCCGTCGAGTACCACGACGGGTCTCGATAAACGATTTACAACAACCAAGATCGTACATGATTCAACATACATGCCACATATTACATAAAGTTCACAGATACATTTTCATCATCAGAGTATGAAACCAGTTATTACAAACCGAGTTTGATAGATAAAAGTGGAAGCAAATTAAGTTTGAAAGTAAAGTTTCCAACATAGTTTAGTACAGTGCCAAAATACGATCACGGTCCACAAAAGCATGTAGAAGGATTAATAAAAAGCCTGCCCAAGGCTTACTCCTCATCCACAGCGGGATAGAAGCAACTCTTGCAATAACCATGATACACAGTGCCATCTGCAACATGGGAAATAAAACCCTGAGTACGAGAAGGTACTCAGCTAGACTTACCCGTCATAAACCAGAAATAAAATGACTCCAAGGATTATGCAAGGCAGTATAAGTAGAGATAGCTTGACAACATTTTGCATAAAAGAAATTGACTCAGTTATACCATTGAGATTCCATTATCAAGTTAATTATATCTATCCATCTCTAGATTAGCAACTATCCTGTGCCAAACATGTGGTATATCAATTTAAAAGTATACAATAGTAACCATAGCAGGTATTGCAATTCCATTTTCATTCGAACCATCATGTTCCATAACATAGTTACTACGATGTTGGGACTAGCCAAGTTTCTCACTATCCGGGAGAGATGGCGATTCGAATCGATTTCCACCAGCTGGGAATTTATTCCTAACACAAACCCAGGCATACCACGCAAAGGCAGCCTTAGGTCACCTTTGGTACAACTCAGGTACACATTTCGCGGGTCCGTACCGCGCCGCACAATCTGGGACACTAGATGCTAGGACGTTCAGGCCTAGCCTGCCCTTGGTCTCAGTCTGATCGCCCCCCGCAAGGAGCGCACAACAGAACGGGTCCCGGCCTGAGTTGAGCTACTCGGCTTCGCGGTCAGAACGAGTTATCCGGCCAGCTAAGTGATAGGCATGCGTTCAATCTTGTCAGAAGCACCAACAATGGTACGGTCCTTAATTGACACAGACGGTGATAGATCCACACCCAAGACCTCCATGTCTTGTTACTTCTCTATCGACATCCCGCCCGGTCTCCATTTACATTACCCCATGGTTCTTTTCCATGATAGCAAATATAGCCAACCGTGCTTCGGTATCCACCTATATCTCGCATGTGACAGGAAATCACCCGACTTCTACCGGTCTAAGCATGGCTAAGCATATGTTCGATCCTGGACCTATACCGGTTAAAGGTGTAATATCTGGGCAAGGAATTTATATGCATCAAGTGGTTCCATTCAACTCTTATAACCTAATGCATCAATCGTAAGTACTTAAGTAATCATTTGTAAAATACTGGGAGACTTAGAATGCTCCGGGGCTTGCCTCGCAGAAAGGAAGTAGGGCGGTGATCAGGATACTCTGGAAGCTCTTCAGGATTCTGCTCCTCGCCTTCGGGAGCTGCGACTTGAGGATTCTCCTGCTGGTCCCCTTCCTCTACTTCGTCGAATTTCAGCAACGTTATTTCTTCCTCCGATCCTAGATGCATGAATATGGCATAAGGTATTGCGAATGCAATTATGTTAACAAGTATAAAAATAATGACACATGATGAATGTATTTGTATAAGTATTCTTAACAGTATGGTGTTAACAAATGCATCATATTTTACCGAGTAGGTGCATATCTCTTCTTGATTACTTAATCAAACACATTTACAAATCATTCACTACACACAAAACAGCAGCTACTTGTTTTACTTATAACTGAAGTTCTACTTATCCAAATGCTGTGATATTAGACTTTCTGGAAAGCTTATAAAATTGTCTACAACTCTTATTTAATCACCAAAAGCTAATTCACACTTTATCTTAACCAAAACAGACAATCAATCCAGCGCTGTCCAGAAATTCCAGAGAGCAAGCAATTCGGAAATGCTAACTTTAAACAGGTGTAACTCCTAAACCGTTTGACCTATGGTCCTGAAATTTTAACACAATATAGATGAAGAAGTTACTTACAACTTTTTTATTAACCATTTTTACAGCAAACATCATTTTGACTACGCAACATTCTAAGCCACAGAATCTGTCCGAAAACTCTTCTCTCCCGAATTGTAAAGCAACGATATTTCTATTGCATATAAACATTCCAAATTTGACTTCACCAATCATACCAACAGTACAAGGATATCAAATACACTTAAGAAAACATAATGGCCATGCCCAAACTATTTATTTAAATGCCTTTATAAATTTACTAAGATAGTTAGGTTAAATAATAAACATATACCAAATGTGGATCATAAATTCTCAGAAAATTACAGTGGTTTACTAGTGCTACCAATAGACTACTGTAAAAGTTTCATGCCATTTTACCAAGTAAAACATCCTATACAAAAATGACAAGGCAGCAAGGTTTGAAATAGCATAAATAGAAAACCCTATTGAAAAGTGTCAAGCAACATATTTCCTATTTTTCTTAGCATCCATATACTACTAGGATAACCTTCAACAAATTTCATGAATATTGGATTCCTAAATAATTTATAAAAATTCATACAAGGATTACCTATTTATAAAAGAAAAAACTATAACTACAAATCTATACATGCACTGGTCCTCAAATTTTTACCAGAGCTCATACATGTCAAGAATAGTTTACCACAAAAATTTCATAATTTTTGGAGCATAGGAACTCTAGATATAAAATAAACAAGTTTACATGCATTCAAAAACACATTTCAAATCTCCATTTAAATCTCCCAAAATTTCTACTGCAAATGCTAGTATCATATTTTTTATAAATACTACACTTCCTGAGGAACACTATAAAATTTAGTTCACAATTTTTGAAGCTACCAAACTGGAGATCTAAAAATTACAAAACACACTCAAATCTGGAATATTTGAACTAACCCTCAACACTGCTGTCGCTGACCGGTGGGACCCGCTGGTCAGAGGACCCCACGCGTCATTGACCCGAAATAGGGCAGCTACGCTGCGCGGCGGTGGCGCGGCCAAAGCTCAACGGCGGCGAGCTCGCCGGCGGTGACATCATCACTAGGTGATCCCCGTGACCTAACGCGTCGATTGGACTACTTGGGGGGACCTCTCGTCGGCGCTAGCGACGATGGCGGCGGCCATGGCGGCTCGGCGGGGCGGAACGACGGCGTTACGCCGGTGGAAGCCACGGCGGCCCAATCAAATGTATTTACAAGCATCTACGAACACTGGAGAACCTAGCGCACAAGCTAACGTAGCAAGAGGTGGATTGTGGCGGCGTTGCCACGACGACGGAGTCAGCGGCGGGCTCCGGTGATGCCGTGCGTAGTGCTGAGGCCTTACTGACACGGCTAGCGAGCACAGGCGGATGTGGTGAGACGGTAGGAGTGCGGTGAAGCTTCTACGGTGGCGAAGGAGCAACGCGGGCGAGCTTGGTGCTGCAATGGCGACGGCGGAGGTGATGCCGTGCTCGGCGGCGAGGCTACGCTGCGGTGAAAGGCGAAAGAGGAAGCAGTGCAAGGCGAAATGGGAGCGTGGGCGACATGGGCGAGCACTGGGGGGTGATAAGGCGCGCTCGGGCCCGACACAGCCACGCTGGGTAGGACGCCGGTGACGCGCGGTGTTGCTTCGGCTCCACGCGGCGCGCAAGCCCTGACAGTGGTCGGCCACTGAATCAACCGATTCAGTCGATTTAGAGAATCAAAGCCGAGCCTGACGATGCATTTTGTCGTGAAGAAAACTCCGTGACTGTGGACTTTCAGCGAAAATTTCGTACATCAAAGTTGAAGCCTAATGTACCAGCTACAACTCTTGTCAAGGAATCATGTTCTAATTCGCAACCGAATTCAAGTTAGATCACCCCCAAGATTGGCTTGTCAGTCTGTCAGTCACAAAGGACTTAGCAAAAATTGCTAAGTGTTGAAATCAGGGATTTGATGATTTTTGTGATCCCAATTCAAGCATGTTAGAAGCTAAATCAGTCAATGACCCAAAAATAAAAGTTGTTCCTTATATCAAATACTACAACTTTGCTTTAGTGACCACCTCCATGCAAGGTCCCTAACACCTAGTTCAAACTTGGTCAAACATGTCACATTTAAATGTTGATACACTTCAAACTATGGCTTAATGACCTATTTACCCCTAACCATGAATATCAAAGGTGTTCATAATGATACTCTAAACATGTTTAAGCAAATTGCAAGGTCATACAATCATTTCATGTATTAGTCACTCATAGAGCTATTTAGTGTAATCACATGAAACATGACTTAAGGGCTTGATCATGGGAAGTGACATTCATGAACCATGTTCCATTTGCTAACCTAAGTATTGCCAATATATTTGTGACTCATATGAACCATCTACATGTATACACTCATGATCATATGCATATACACATGGAGACATGAAATAATGAGAAAAGTTGCATACGTTCAAGGAAACATGCGATAACAAGCAAATGTTGCAGATGTTTCAATCCAATGTTTCAATTGTAAATGCTTGTTTATGAATGCTTGATGATCATGCTCATGTTATGCAAGTCAAGTTATGCAAGACTAACACCCGAGGTGTTACAGCTATCAAGCCTTTCCTCTCTCCATCGTAGAGTTTCTTCACCAAGGAGGAGGTCGGGCTCTCCATACCCTATATACGGTTGTGAAGCCATTCCGCACCAAGCCAGAGGGTCCACAATGTTGCCAATGTGTCACATGTGGCCTTGTGGCCCTAACAGCCTAATGGAGTAAAATGCACTCAGCTCTTGCCCTTGCTCACACAAGGCTAATGTATGCTTAATCATCCTCCATAATCACTCTCACAGAAAGTGCAGTGCACTTAGATTATGAATGTGTTCTGTCCAATGGCATAAAACCTTCTGTAGTCTCTAGTGCTTCATGTAGTCTCCAACACCCCAAATCACCAATTAGATGGGTATTAATAGCCCAAGCCAACAAACCACCCATTGCCAATAGTCTAATTAAGATTGTACTCACCAAATGACCCAAATTTCAGTGAACGTGTACACCAAATCATCTAGTGGGTACAATTTGGGTAACCAAGTGTTGAGCTAGGTATTGGGGTGCATGGTTGAATACTCTGGTCAATGCTCTAGTGATATCGTTGGATCATTCAGCGCATGTAAAACGTTAACTCTAACTTTGCAACCCTCTCAGTTGAATCCACTAACCAAGTCACTGTTAACAATCATAAAACCAACTGGTGTGTTGTTTTCTTTGAACCAGCTTAACACCGTGCATTGTGGGCAATATTCTGTGTCTTCTATTTCAGTCGATACTCAGATGTATGTATTCTTCTATCACCAGATCATCAGGTCATGTGTTTTTCTGACAACCTTCACAATTTTGATCGTACACACCTAATCCATACTCCGGTGAAGTCAAAGTTCTTCCCACTAGATCAAGCCGCCAGTCATTTTGCTCTGACTTTGTGTTGTTTTTGCTTGTTTGTTCGTGTTGTCTTCTTGATTTACATCCATCTATGATCCAATTATATGTAAATGATATCTTGACGCATTTGTTAGTCCCCATGGGTGCATTGTCGCTTCAATCACAAAATTTAGTATAAATATGGTAAAAGGAGACATATTCCTTATTGTACACAAATGAACTAAAATAACAATATCATATAATTAATTAAATGTCCTAAACAACATTAGATATCCATTTGATTTGAGATCTAACCGGCACAAGTGATAGTGAGGATCGGAGCCGCTAAGTAGGAATGAAAACAGGATGGATATTTTCCGATATCCGTCCGTCTCAAAAGGGTCAAAACCCTATATGGATAGTCTATATTTTATTCCAAACATTCAATATCCGACCGAATCTAACTCTAAATATTCAAGATTGGGTTTCTGATATGTATATGAAATAGATATCAATATCCAAATGATCCATATTCAGTTTTGAGATGCAATAAAAATATAATACGAGATATATTATTGTCGGGTATCTATACCCGGGTATCCAAGCCAAAGGATTAATGAGCATCACGTCGCCTCATCCGATGGTTAAGGACGCAACTGCGGCCTCGTCCGACCCCCAGGGGCCGGGTCACGTCTCGTCCAACTCCGAGGATGAGGTTTCCGTCTCGTCCGACCCCCAGGGGCCGAGCCACGCCTCGTCCAACTCCGAGGACGAGGTTTTCGCCTCGTCCGACCACCAGGGGCCAAGCCACGCCTCGTCCAACTCCAAGGATGAGGTTTCTGCCTCGTCCGACACCCAGGGGCCGGACCACGCCTTGTTCAAATTCAAGGATGAGGTTTCTGCCTTGTTTGACCCCTAGGGGCTGGGGCACACCTTGTCCAACTCCGAGGACGAGGTTTCCGCCTCGTCCGACTCCAAGGCATGGGAGCTCCTCCCTCTTTCGCCAGTTTATAACCCCCTACTATAAACTCAGTGCTAATAACACGAGCAGCCTGAAACTGGACGTAGGGACATTTGGCCTGAACCAGTATAATCCTTGTGTCCTCTTAGCACACCATCCGAGCCAGACGCGCAATACATAAATTTACTCGTTGGTGTTTGTTCGAAACACCGACAGTTGGCGCGCCAGGTAGGGACCTTTTGCGTGTTTCGACATCAACACCAGGCCTTGGATGGCTTGTCATGACATCAGCTGGGTCCCGGGCGCGCACGTGCGCTTCGGGGACCTAGACTTCATCATTACGACGGAGGGAGACCTAGCGCGGGCACCCATCATCATTTAGCCTCTCCGCTCCACCGGCCTCGACGCGATCGCCGAGGCACTCGAGGAGCTACTGCTGCACGCACCAGAGGCCCGATGGCTCGCGCGTCGCACCAAGTCCTTCGTCATCATCAAAGGGGAGCTCTACAAGCGCAGCCACACCGGAATCCTACAACATTACATCCCCACCGAGTAGGGGAAGGACCTACTGGAAGACATCCATGGAGGGGTCTGCGGACATCACGCCGCACCTAGAACCTTGGTCAGAAACGTATTCCGGCAAGGTTTCTACTAGCCAACCGCGGTGGCCGACGCCGAGCAGATCGTACGCACCTACAAAGGATGCCAGTACTACGCTCGACAAACTCCCCTGCTGGCCCAAGTGCTCCAGACGATCCCCATCACGTGGCCGTTCGCGGTCTGGGGGCTCGACCTGGTAGGGCCCCTCAAGAGGGAGCCCGGGGGCTTTACGCACTTGTCGCCGTGGACAAGTTCACGAAGTGGATAGAGGCTCGGGTGATCACCGTGATCAAATCCGAGTAGGCCATGTTGTTCTTCACGGACATCGTCCATCGCTTTGGAGTCCTAAACTCCATCATCACGGACAACGACACGTAGTTCATCGGGAAGAAGTTCCTCCAATTCTGCGATGAATATCACATCCGCATCGACTGGGCCATCGTAGCGCACCCCCGCACGAACGGGTAGGTCGAGCGCGCAAACGGCATGGTCCTACAGGGCCTCAAGCCTAGGATCTTCAAATGGTTGAACAAGTTAGGCGGACGATGGATCACTGAGCTTCCCGCGGTACTCTAGAGCCTAAGGATGTCCAGCAGCCGGGCAACCGATTACACGTAGTTTTTCATGGTCTACGGCTCTGAAGCCATCCTCCCGACCGACCTCGATTATGGAGCGCCAAGGGTCAAGGCCTACAATGAGTAGGGAAATGAAGCATCTTTGGAACACCATGGACCTGCTTGACAAAGCACATGACATCACCATGCTCCGTTCGGCCAAATACCAGCAGGCGCTACGGCGGTACCATAGCCGACGCGTGCGGGGTCGCGCCTTCGGTGTAGGCAATTTAGTCCTTCGCTGCATCTAGAGCAACAAAAATTGCCACAAGCTTTCGGTGCCATGGGAAGGACCGTACATCATCGCAGAAGTACTCCGACCCGGCACCTACAAGCTCAAGACCGATGACGGCAAAGCCATCGCCAACGCCTAGAACATCGAGCAGCTACGTCACTTTTACCCTTAATCTTTTCGTTCCAAAGCTTTCGATATGCTTATCGAGCTAAGTATTGTTTCTGCAAAAACAAAAGAATGTTACCTCCTATCGGATTCGCTTCTGATCTGATCAGTCTTCAGTAACACCCAACTCCGGCAACTACCTGGGGTCGAGTTTTACTCGGGGGCTGATAGGAGCACATATACTCAAAAACATTTTCCCATCGACCCTTCCTTTTTATGACAAGACTTAGAAATAAGAGTTGCTGAAAGTGCATCTAGCCCTTTAGTGGGTTTTAGATGATTGAATGACAACGTGATTAAAGGTCTAACCCGTTTGCTAAGTGTAGACATGTAATAGGTTATCTCACAGGTACTTAATGAAAGCCAAAATGATGTGTTGTTGTATAAACAATCTAGTTGAAGCACAAGACAACAATGCAAATGGAATTCATACAAATGCTTATCTGTTGTGGGATTTCCATATACTATGTGAAAGCAAGCTCGTAAGAATTAATTAATGAGACATGAGGGATTGCATATGGAATGGTCTCATATTTGAAGCTTGTAAAATTGAAATGAAAAAGATAACAATACAAATGAATGGATGATTCAACACAAGATGTGACATGATGGCTTGAGATGGTGAAGATAGCAAGGAAAGACTTTGAGGTACTAAGCAAGGGTGAATGGCAAGCGACGGCTTGGCGGTCAAAGAACCTAGCTAGGGTGAAGAAGGAAGTACTTGCATTTAGTTGAGGTACTAATCAAGCTATGATGGTCATGTTGATGTGGAGGGTCAAATCACTATTGGAGTGTTTGATGGAAGTGACTTGATACATTTGGGATTATTAAAAATTGATGAATGAAATCAAGTCACGTGCTCAAGATGGCTATGCTCAAGTGAAAAGATCAATATCAACATGTTGGCACCCTCACTTGATGAAGGTTGGAATACACGGCTCTGGTTGAAAGAGATCAACTCAAAAGGTTTAAATTCATTATACTTTTAAATTTGAGTTTATAGGAATGTCGTACTATTAAGAGGGATGCATCATGTTGATGGATAATGTTTCATAAGTGCTCAAGCCAACCCATGTGAGTTTTGAGTGTTTGAGAGACAAAAGAGCTAATTTGTTTTTGCTGGTCTAGTAATACCGGACATGTATTGATACCGGACGTGTCCAGTATGTGCCCAGCCACGATAAAATTCTTATTGTTCTTGGGTTGGTTCATCGGGAGTTCCGACGTGAGTCGAAAGTTTTGACGGTTGGGAGTTCCGGCAATGGTTGGGAGTTCTGACATCTCATGCTTAACTGACTTGGAGAGTTCACTGTGGTGGTCATGACCAGAGGCCAACGACTAGTTTCAAATGCCTTGAGGGTGGGGAGTTCCGACGTGAGTCGGGAGTTTCGACGGTCGGAAGTTTTGGCATGCATCGGGAGTTCCGACACCTCACAAACTTCAACTCAGTTACTTAGTTTTCAAATATGCTGAGGGTCGGGAGTTCCGACAGTCGGAAGTTCCGGCATTCATCGGGCGTTCCGACGCCTTACATTGTCACTATAACTTAGTTATCGTTGGGACAGTGTAAGTCATACCGGACATGTCTGGTATGTCCGATATGGCAACGGCTATAAAACGACTAGTTTTTTAAGGGGGCTATAAATACCCTCAAGTCTCCACCTTTGGAGGCTGCTGATTCTGCTGATACACATACACGTTTTTGAGCCTTGTCAACTCTCCCAAACCCTCTCTTAGTGAGTGTGTGATCCAAATTGCAAAATCCATTTGTGGGTTAAGAGAGAATTTGAAAAAGAGAGAAAGCCACCACTTGAGCACTTGTGCATATTGTCAATCTCGTGATTTGCATTTGTTACTCTTGGACTCTTCGGTCCTAGACGACTAGGCATCGTCGGAGAGCACCCGAGAGATTGTGGTGTGCCTCGGAAAGTTTGTAACGGTCGATTCCGCCGCCTCAGAATCAACTAGTGGAAGGAGGAAAAGGAGTTGGAAAAGACTCCAGCTAGAGTGACCTTCGTGGTATCCTCTAGGGCTGACCTTCGCTGGGTCATCCATAGCCCCCTCAACGGAGAGTAGGACTCGAACGAGTCCGAACTTCGGTAAAACAAATATCGTGTCTCAATTCGTATTTCATTTGAGATTTGTGTTGCTCCAGCTCTTGTGCAGGTTCTCTGTGTATATTGCCATCTCTAGTAGGTGCCTGCAGTTTGGTTTGAAGATAGAAATTGAAAGGAGCAAGTTCGGGTCTGATCTGCAGAAATCGTGTATACCGGACACGTCCGGTATTAGAGCTCAGGGCTGAATATTATTTGATTTCTGTTCTAACTTTGTGTTGCAGGGTTGTAGCTTCTAGATATATTCTTTATACCTTGTTTACTCTATGGCTAACTTGTGAGGGGTGGTATTACTCTTAATTTAGAGTTTCCTTTTCTAATTATTTCCGCATTTAAAAGGTGTTAATTTTCAGAAACGCCTATTCACCCCCCCTCTAGGCGGCATCCTAGGTCCTTTCAGTTGCTGAAAACTAACAATGAGTAAAACTGGTTGAATGCAAAAAGCCTACGCCCCGACGGCTATGGCATCGCTTGCTCACCAGCGTGATCATTACTTAGTCACTCGCAACTTAAGTTTCTAATGCCTTAACATAAAAAGGAGGGTCGGATCGCAACAAACTTTATACATTTTCCCATCCGACCCTTCTTTTGTATGATAAGACCTAGAAATAAGAGTTGTCGAAAACTAACGATGAGTAAAACTAGTTCAAATGCAAAAAGCCTACGCCCCGATGGCTACGACATCGATTGCTCAGCAGCGTGATCATTACTTAGATGCTCGCAACTTTAGTTTCTAATGCCTTAACATAAAACAAGGATTGGATCGCAACGAACTTTATATATATATATAGAGAGAGAGGCCAAACAATGTTTCCGACCATAATAAAAGTCTTTACAAAAGACCGACGCTAGACTTAGCTATCTAACTAAACATTCTTGGGCATGATAACTTCTTCGACCTTCTCCACCAGGTCCCACGCCAGGGGAGCCGCTTCCTTCTCAATTTCGTCCTGCTTGGTGTCAGTGTAGCCAGGCGCGAAGCCCTCACTGATCACCGGTAGGTCGATGTCGATGTAGTGGGAGCGGGCGATGGAGAACGCGTGATGGACGCCGTTGTATAGGGCCTCCCTTGCGAGCACTCACGCCGATTCGGGATCTGGGTAACCTAGACTGCAAGCGAGCTCGTCTCCACGGCCGGGGTGACCCGAGGTCGTCGAAGACTAACCCGACAACAGCGTGCAAGGCATCATGGTCATCGCTCTCTGACTAGAGTTGACCCCACACCTCGGAGAGTTGCCCCTGTAGGGCTGCCCAAGCCGAACATCAAAGAGCGTTAGAAAACCGATTGCAAAACGTCAAGCAAAAAGGTAACCAGAGCCTCACCTCTCACTTGCTCCTCAAGGACCGTCTTCTCTCTCTAGAGCACGCCAACATCTCCGACCAAGGCGGCGGCCAGGCCCTCGGCTTCTTCCTTCGAGTTCTGCTCATTTTCGAGCATGCATCGAGCAAGCTCGAGGGCCGGGCAGAGTCGTCCAAGCTCTGTGCCATCTTCCCTGCCCTTGGTGACCGTAGCCTTGAGCTTTTCTTCGGCCTCATTGGTGTGTTTATGGGGTTCCCATTCCTTGGTCTAGAGGCTCACCACCCCCTCCTGCAGCCATGGCACTTTGGTAGCAAGCCCCTAGACCTCCTTCTCACGATGGAGGAATAGGGACTTCTCCCGGCTGCGCATCTCAAGGGACTACGAAAAAATCAGGTTATAATTATATAAACAGGGCTCGAAAGTAGAAAACGTGAAGACACAACAAACCTGGCTGGCCAGGGCGACGCCATCCTTCAATGCCCCCAACACGTCGGTCAGAGAGCGGACGGTGGACTCAAGACCCGAGCGCACGCTCGTCCAGTCCTTCACCTCCACCGGGTCATCGAGGGTGAACACCGAGTCGCTCGGGTCCACCCGCTGGCCCAACGGAGCTGGTTCTTCCCCATGCGAGCGGATCATCACTGGCTAGACAAGGGACTGGGAGGGCCCAGCCCCAACTGAGGGGTCTACCATGGCAACCGTTGGCGTCGGCCCAATGGGAGCCGACGGTACCTCCTCCGTCACCGGTGCTCCCTCGGGAGCAGACCCTCCGATGGTAGAGGAGGCTGGTGGCTCGACCTCCGAAGTCCAAGCTATCGCCGCATCTATAGGGGATGCCTCGGTCATGTCTCCTCTTGTCTGCCCCACCTCGGGCGCGTCGATCGGCGAGGGCGCCGATTGAACGAGCGCCGCCTCCGGCACAATCGGCGCCTCCGCCTCCCCTGTTTCCTCAGGCGGCGTCGTGTCTGCCTCGGTGCCATCATGGTGCGCCCCTAGCACCACGCTAGTTGGCTCTTGGAGGACTGGCCGACACGCCAAGATCTTCTACGGCGCCAACGTCAGGCGGTTGCGGGGGCCGGTCCTGCGGAAGGCACCAACGTCACACGACAAAATCCAAGAATGAAATGAAAGGGCGAAGAAGCCTTTAACTCACCTCAACACCATAATCCGAGAATGTTTCGGGGGCTGGTCGCTCGACCCCGACTCCGCCACATCAGCAATTGGCCGCTTTGACCCCCCGGTGGGGTCAGTTGGAGCAGGGTGGATTTGCTCCTCCGACCTCGAGGGCGCGTCCTCCCCTGCCGATCTTGGGAGCCTCCTCTTCGGTTTGCGCCGGGTCTTGCTGTGGAATCAGGGTCACCCTGATGGGGTCGGTCGAAGCGGGGCAGACTTGCACCACCAACCTTAGGGGCGCGTCCTCCGCCGATGATCTTGGAGGTGCATCCTCTTCGATTTGCGTAGGGGCGTGCTGTGGAATCAGGGTCAGGTTCTCCGGCCCCCTCTTCCTCCTACTCCTCATCGTCGCTCTCCTCCGAGCCTTGCCGGCGCCTTCCACGCTGGAGCTTTGCTCGCTCCTTCTTCACCTTCTTCCCCTCCTGGCCGCATCCTCTGGCAGTGGCGGTCGGACTCACGGACGATGAGGCCAGGTTGCAAATCCTGGTGCTTAGAATCTGAGAACAAAGGAGGGTCGCCCAAGGAAATAGACTCAAAGAAGGCTTACTAGTTCAACGAAACCCGTGTCCAACCTGCATCGCGGGATGCCCCGGGACAGGGTACATCGGGGTGAGATCCACCGATGGATTCGTTGAGCACTCCATCGCCTCCTTGAGGCGTTGTTCCATTTCACCGATGCTGAGGGCCTCACTGGCGACCATCACCATCCCTTCGGACGGGGAATCTGGTATCATCCTCCACATCGAAGAGTGTGCGCCATTAGCGGCGCCAGCCTCCTGATGTGGTACGCCCTGATGATGCCGGTCCCGCAAAGACCGTGGCCCTTTAGAGTCGTGATGGATTTGAGGAGGTCATCGAGCCTCTTCTGCTCCCTCCCGATGGGCCCGTACCTCCACACGTTCGGTGCTTCCTCGATCGGGTGGCCGGTGAAGATCGGTAGGGGGCGGTGGCGTCATTCCTTAGGTAGAACCAGAGCTTATGCCACCCCTTTTTGGACTTCGATAAGGGGATGGACATGTACTCCAACGACCGGCTACCTCAAAGATGGATGCTCGCACATCCCATCGGCACCGCCAAGTCCTGCTCCTTCCTCTCCTTCTTCTGCAGCTTGACGGTGAAGAAGTACTTCCATAGCTCAAAGTGGGGCTCGATCCCTAGATACCCCCGTACAGCGCGACGAAGGCCGAGATGTGCTGAATCCCGTTGGGATTCAGATGATGCAACTCAATCCCATAGTAGTGCAATAGCCCTTGGAGGAATCGGTGGGGAGGAGTCACGAACCCACGCTCGTGGAAGGGGACGAAGGAGACGACGTAGTCGTCGGGCGGCGATGGCTCATCCTCACCACCAGGTATGATCCACTCCATCTATGTGGTCCTTGCGGAGAAGGCCATTCTTGACTAGACCCTCCATGCATGCATGGAGAACATCGGAGCAAGGCCACGGCTCCATCTGGAAGTAGGGATGGCAATGCAGGAGATCTGGCGGTGGCATAGGGCTGGAGGGCGAGAACTTCACCGGTGGTGGAGCGGAAATAGGGGAACAAAGGCTGGAACTTCGAGAGCGAAAGGCAGAAAGATTGGAGGGGCAAGGATGCGGTTGCGTACGGAGGTTGGGGAGAAACTGCTTTGTTTATAAGGTAAGGGCGGAACAGGCGAGGGGCGAACCGTCCGCCTAAATTAACGCGCCCCACGCCTCACCAGATCCGTTTCTTTCGGGGCTCGTGCCCTCACTATTCCTCGTAGCATTAGTCGCATCACCACCTTGAGAGACAAGCGCATGTCTATCCAAATCTTCCCCATGAAGGATCCGCCGGGCGATGGTTCATCTTCAAAGGCTACAGTCGCCGCAAGTAAGTAGGATACGGAGCTGAAAATGCTCCTATGGCTCATTAATGCCCAGGAGTTCAAAGGCTGGCCCACTAGTGGGTTCACGGTCGCTCCAAGGCACCCTAGAGTGAGGGGAGGTTAAGGACGGGCCCGCTAGTGGCCAATACCCAAAGCGCGTGAAGCGCCACGGTGTCCCGACCCTCGTTTCGAGTCTTGGATGGTGCAGGGTCCATGGGTTTTCCCTGAAAAAAGGCATCGAGCCCTCGGATCGGTCGAACGGATCCGGGAACTATATAGACCGGCCACCAAGAATCTGGAGTCAATCACCAGCTGATCTCGAACCGGGCCCCCATGAAGGGGATGCCAGGGCTCCACTCAAACAAGCCCGTTAACAACTCATCGAGCGCCGTGCTCGTCCAGCGAGGAAAGCACGGCATGGCTCAACCCCTCCGTCCTAGCGAATGGACGCGTGAGGGATGACGATCACAAGACGAACTGACCCCCCGATTGGACCCCTGCTACGCTTGGGGGCACGGGGGCTCGGCATTGCAAAGAGACCGAACACGCGGTCGCTAGACAAACGACGAGTGTCATACATAGCTCGCCATCCTGTAAAGCGATAATAACTAACAGTACTCCATGCGGCCTCAAGCAACGGATCAAAAAAGCCTTTGCAGGAGTGTCTCACTCCTCCAAAGACTCAGGGGCTACTGTCGGATATTTATACCCGGGTATATGAGCCAAATGATTAATGAGCATCATGTTGTCTCATCCGATGGTTAAGGACGCAACTATGACCTCGTCCGGACCCTAGGGCTGGGCCACGTCTCGTCCAACTCCGAGGATGAGGTTTCGCCTCGTTCGACCCCCAGGGGCCGGGCCACGCCTCGTCCAACTCCGAGGACGAGGTTTTCGCCTCGTTCGACCCCTAGGGGCCGGGCCACGCCTCGTCCAACTCCGAGGATGAGGTTTCCGCCTCGTTCCAACCCCTAGAGGCCGGGCCACGCCTCGTCCAACTCCGAGGAGGAGGTTTTCGCCTCGTTCGACCCCCAGGGGCCGGGCCACGCCTCGTCCAACTCCGAGGACGAGGTTTCCGCCTCGTCCGACCTCCAGGGGCCAGGCCACGGCTTGTCCAAATCCGAGGACGAGATTTCCGCCTCCTCCAACCCCTAGGGGCCGGGCCACGCCTCGTCCAACTCCAAGGACGAGGTTTCTGCCTCGTCCGACCCTAAGGCATGGGCTCCGACTCGTCCGATCCCACGAGGAGGGCTCCGCCTCGTCCGACCCCCTGAGGGTCGGATTCCGCCTTGCCCGTTCCCCGGGGGTCGAATTTGCTACCGGACAAAAGCAGTGGCCCCAGGATAGGACCCAAACCGCTTCAACTACTACTGCGTGGAGGCGCACGCCTGGAAGCACGTCTCGGGCTCATCCTGATGCGACCGGCGGTCGCATCAGGCCATGCTGGGAGACTCACGTCACCCACCGCGTCAACAGGCCAGCACTGTGCTGCCAACTCCCTGCCTGACCACCGTCTAGCGTCAGTCGACCGGCGTCAGTTGACTGGCACTGTACCACTAGCCCCCCTGTATGGCCTTTGTCAGGGACCCTTTGACCATTCTATCTCCGCTCAGATGAGATGGAAGACAAGAATGACGCATCACGCCCACACGTATGCTACAACGGCCAACAGGACCCCGGTGCGACGCCGCTACCACCACAATCTACAGGGTCAGCGGGACCCACGCGAAGAGGAGGATGGCACACCTCCGGAAGCTTTATTTCTTTTTCTTTTTTCCTTTTTCCTTCGACTGTAACCCTGCTTTCCTTTGGGCTTTAAAAGGGAAAGCAGGGCGTCCTACTAAGGGGCATCGGTACATCTCACCGCATCAGATAAAAACCTTTAGCATCGAGCAATCGAACCACAAAGATTTGGAGTTCCTCCTCTCTTGCTAGTTTGTAACCCCTACTACAAACTCAATGCTAGTAACACGAGCAGCCTGAAACTGGACGTAGGGATATTCGTCCCGAACTAGTATAATTCTTATATCCTCTTAGCCAACCATCCGAATCAAACGCATAATATACAAATTTACTCATTGGTGTTTGTTCGAAAAACAATTATGGAACATAATACATGATTAGTGTGTCCGATCTGATTTTGTACTTTCATCCCTACGCGAAAGGAGGTGAGTGACCGCGTGGCCACTGGCGGCCGTCCAGTCCAAACCGAAGTCCTAATCTTGGGCCTTCCTTCCGTAAAACCGAAGTCCTAATCTTGGGCCTTCCTTCCGTAAAACTTCCACATTATGGCCCATGCGCTAATTTTGGTCCGGCCTAACAATCCTGCCAGAAAGCGCCCCATATGAACCTTATGATTACGCGACTCCCTGACCGCCACTCGTGGTCGGCGGTGCCGTGCGCCGGATATGCTCTGGCATCGCCTTCCTATAATCACGCTTCTGCCGCCGCCGTCCGCGCCGCCCGGCCCCTCCACCGCGTCCCTCGCCGCTTTCCTCCCCTCTCCACCCTCCGCCGTCAAAGCCGCGGCGTCCCTCCATACCGGACCCGCCGCAGCCCCCACGCCGCAGATCCGCTGGGTTGATGCTCCGGGAGCCGGTCGGGGGATGTCGTCGTCCACTTCCAGCGCCGGGGGCGAGGCCGCCGGCGAGTTCACGGAGGTCGTCATCGTGCGGCACGGCGAGACTTCATGGAACGCCTCGCGCATCATACAGGTGCCGCTTGCTTCTCCTCCCCTGTCCTGCCGTCCATGGGATTGCTAACTTACGACTGGCCTTACACTGCTTGCTTAAACTGGGAAAATGCTGTGATGGAGGAAACCTGAGGGACCTAAGATGTGACGCACTAGTTTAATAGTTTTAAATGTTTGGATTAGTGCTTCGTCCTTGTAGGGACTACTCTACAGCTACTTTCTCAAGTGAAGGGACAAAATAAAACCTAGGAGTTTGTGTTGGCCACAATCAGCCTGATCGTACGTTGGTTTTCAGCTAGAGCTTATCAGCCATGGTACAGTATTTTTCTCTCACAACGAACCAGCACCAGCCGGGCTTATCAGCCCAGAAATCAACCTGCGAACAGACTAAATGATTACACTGCAGTATATGTTGGACTGTTGTTAGTGTTGCGTTGAATAGTGGAATTTGATCTACTCATGCAGCCAACTAAAATGTTTTGTCATCTTGCTAAAAGGATGTTGGTTCATTCCCTGCTTGCACTGCATATAGAACAGTACAAGAATCTGCTTCTAGGGCTGTTGAGATTTGGTCATTTGGACCATTGTTTAATTTTCGTTTTCACTTTTCAGTCTGAAATCTAACACTATTGTTATTAAAGTGGTAGTCTTCTAAGTCTCGACTCTATCCATTGAAGAAAGTCTCATCTCTAGTGTAATCAAGCAATGCATTTGCTCATTGTGACATACTCCACCCATTCCAAATTATAAGACGTTTTAGCTTTTCAAGATACATTGCTTTTACTATTTATCTAGACATAGTGCATATCTAAGTGCATAACAAAAACTATGTATCTAGAAAAGCCAAAACATCCTATAATTTGGAATGGAGGGAATATTAACATTCTTACTCATATAATGCACATGTACTTATCTCAGATAGTTCATGCCTCTTATAATATGTATCTATGGAAATCGATAGCATTCACCCTTGTGTCCTTTACAAACACCTTTTTGCAAACAAAGGAAAGATAATATGCCTAGTCATTTTTCATAGCTCAAGTGTTTGCTTGATGGAAATTGGAAATACATTGTTTTACACCCTGGACTTAGCCAGCTGGTTATCACCATGAACTAATACCTGCCTTGACCGGGAAATTATTATTCACTGAGAAATCATGTATTGTTAAGCTCTTTGATTGTCAGCATAAGAGTGTTTTTTTAACTCCACACTGGTATCATACTGCACCAGGGACACTTGGATGCAGAGCTTAATGATATTGGGAGGCAGCAAGCTTTTGCGGTATGGTATGATTTATACTGGTTTTCACTAGATATTTTTAGTAGCATTTCTTATGGGGAATTTTTTCTCAAAGGTTGCTCATCGCCTTTCTAAAGAAGCGAAACCAGTTGCCATATACTCTTCTGATCTGAAGCGAGCAGCAGAGACTGCGCAAACAATCGCAAGAATTTGCAATGTGCCAAATGTATGTCCATTCTACTCATCCCCTCTTATGTTGTGTGGATATTTCTGCATGACGTGTTACTTCTGTGATTGGAAATATACTGATTGTACATGGTTCAGTTGCTTGTAAAATTCGTAATGGAGCTTAATGAATGCAATGCTTAATCGATCAGGTCGTGTTTGATCCAGCACTGAGAGAAAGACACATTGGAGATCTGCAGGGCATGAAGCTTCAAGATGCTGCTACAGAGAAACCAGAGGCATACAAAGCTTTTATGTCCCACAAGAGAAATCAACAAATTCCTGTAAGTGTTCTTATAACCTATTGACAAGTACTATGCTTAGCATTGATGCACATGCTAAGATGTGTTGAAGCATCACATGAATAATGTTATGTTATGGATGATGAAGAAACTATGTGCATTAAATGGCTCATGGTCAACTATTACGTAGGTATCAGCAATTCAAACTGGAATATACAGTGATTTTGCACTTCCAAATTATGTGTGCCAAGTATAATATGCTACCAGTGAAATAAGATCAAGCTTATTGGGAGGAAGCTTTTTGCTACATCTATAGATAACTAACTCTTACGGGCTTATGTATATCTGTAGACAACTTGAACGGATAAAAGCTCAGTATTCCAATCGAGTCAGTACTCATTTAGTTATACAGTTCCTCGAGACAGTGGAACCGTTACACAAGCAATAAAATTCTTATTGGTGGAACCTCTTACCCCTGACTCCCTGAGTTATGCTGTATCTGGAAAGAACAGCTTGGTTTTCGTGATTTTCCTATCTCCATAAAGCTTTCCTTTCACTAGATTTATTCTTAGCTGCATGCAGTAGATTCTCTTGTGCATTGTTTCCTAACACTCTTTGACTTTGTTTCTCAGGGTGGTGGAGAGAGTCTTGATCAACTGTCAGAGCGTTGTGTGTCATGTCTGTACAACATCGTTGAGAAACACAAAGGTAAGCCATGAGCTTTATTCCTGGACTCCTTGTGATCTGATCCTTATTATAAGTAAATACGAGTTACTTATATTTCCATAGACATGTGATTGCTTGGGTTGTATTATTTAGATATGTCAAAGAAATGTTACTTCGATGTTTACCTGCGATCTCATGAGCCGCTGTCTACTGATGACAGGGGAGCGAGTTATCCTGGTTTCACACGGCGGAACCATCAGGGAACTCTACAGGCACGCCAGCCCTACGAAGCCGCTCCACTGTAAAATACACAACACGTCAGTGAGTGTCATCCTCGTGTCGGATGCCACCGGTCGTTGCATCGTCAAGATGTGCGGGGACATCAGTCACCTTCAGGAGACGGGCGTCCTGGAGAATGCCTTTGGTGGCGATAAGACCTCCGCCTAAAAATTCCAGATTTGGGAGCATCGTAGTACATGCAACATTTATCACGTGCATAGTATAGTACTCAAGCATTTATCACGTGCAGACAGTGCTCGTTTCCGTCGTATTTTACTGTACCAATCAATCCTGTTGCTATCAGTAGTGGTCTAGTGGAGAATGGTATACTTTCTCCCGTTGGGAACGTGCGAATTTTGCCGAAACAGTTGAAGGCCGAGCCGGGGCGAATCCTTATGGCCCCCCGGTCGTGGATTGCTCTGAAAACATCTGCCGCATGTGGAGCTGAAACCATCTGCGTTTGCGCATGTTCGTCCACATCCGTGGATCATGGCCCCTATTCTATCTATCTTGCGCGCAGTGATGACGGTGCCGGATGCAATGCATTGCGTGCGATCGGGCACGGAGGCCTGCCTGCCCCCGGGTAGGGAGGGGGCATAAAAGGGCCGAGGAAGTAGCGCGTCCTTAGGATGGCGCGCTCCGAAAACCATTTCCAGCTAACTGAGTGCCGACGACAGATCACCCCCGTCCCTTTCGTCCAAAAGGACACCATGATTGCAGTCCTGTACTGGCTAACCACTTGCAGCGTGCCGCGCTGTTGTTGGCACAAATGGTCTGTGCTGCTTCCTCCTCTCTTTCACCTAAAAGGGCGGTTCGAATACTCTGCGCTGCCTAACGGCCGGTGCAGAGAGAAGCGACGTCAGCCAAGCATATATATATATATATATATATATATATATATATATATATATATATATATATATATATATATATATATATAGAACTACTACTACTCTGTAGCTGGCTACAGAATAATTTATTCTGTAGCCACTTTGAGTTACGATAATTACTATATTAATTTATGAGATTATAGTAACTCTTTACTAAGTGGTTTACTATAACGTTACGGTAAATATCCCCATGTGTTATAATAACCCAACTATCGTAAATATGTATTGACATTATCGTAAATTAGTATATAAAATTATCGTAAATATGGAGGTGGCTACAGAATAATTTATTTTGTAGCTGGCTACTGAATATACTCTTATATATATATATATATATATATATATATATATATATATATATATATATATATATAGAGAGAGAGAGAGAGAGAGAGAGAGAGAGAGAGAGAGAGAGACGTACGTTGTTAAAATAGCTGAACTGAACTAGTTTGGAGTATGATCGATACAAGTATCAAGGGTCATATACTGGTGGATGGATCAACATGTAGGATCAGACAGAGGAACTTGATGCTTAATTCTTTTGAACATTAAAAAAAGGGGGACCGTCCGGCCGATACTATGCGCGCGCATCGAATAGACGATGATAGATTGTTGTTAATCAATGTAGCCGAGTTGTGAGTGGACTGACCTCCTCTCGCCGATGACGCCGTCGATGATCACATGCGCAATGTTCACGCCGGCCGGCTGGAACTCCCTGGCCAGCGACTGGGACAACCCCCGAAGGGCAAACTTGCCGCAGCCTGCACGCATGCCATGCGTGTCAAGAATCGCTTAGCTAAAGAAGCAGTAGAGTAGGTTTGGCAGACCAAAGGCCCCGGCCGGCCGCCAACCACACTAGTAGAGAAACGACTTCTGATCCACTTCGAAATTTGACTTTAGTCCCGGTATTTTTCGCGCTCGGGACTAGAGAAACCTTTAGTCCCGGTTGGTAGATCCAACCGGTCCAACCGGGACTAAAGGTCCCTGCCCAACGGCTATTGCGGCAGGCTTTTGCTGCAGGGGACCTTTAGTCCCGGTTGGAGCTACCAATCGGGACTAAAGGTTAACTTTTACTCCTGGCTAGCTCAAGAGTCTTTATTCACACTTGTTCAAGTCGGGTTTCATGCCAAACTATATTTGTTGGACGAAGCACGAAGAAACCGGGATTGTAATGGAAGAAGGTGAAGAAGAACAATGTGACGATGATGACATTATTGCTGAATATGGTGCCTTCAATGATATTGCAATGGGAGAAGCTAAAGAAGAGGTAGGGGCAGAAGATGAGCCCGCTGATGATCTTGGTCAGGCCATTCATGACGCACAAAGAGAATGCGAAAGAAAAAATGAGAAGATCAAGTTTGAGCGCATGCTAGAGGATCACAAGAAATTGCTATACCCAACTTGTGATGCGGGGCAGAAAAAGTTGGGTACCACACTGAAATTGCTGCAATGGAATGTAAAGAATGGTGTATCTGACAAGGGATTTGAGGAGTTACTAAAAATCCAAAAGAAAATGCTTCCGAAGAATAACGAATTGCCCGCCACTACGTACGAAGCAAAATAGGTAGTCTGCCCTTTGGGATTAGAAATCAAGAAGATACATGCATGTCCTAATGACTGCATCCTCTACCGTGGCGAGGAGTACGAGAAGTTAGATGCATGTCCGGTATGTCATGCATCGCGGTATAAGATCAGGCGAGATGACCCTGGTGATGTTGAGGGCAAACGTCCCACGAAGAAAATCCTTGTCAAGATTATGTGGTATGCTCCTATAATACCACGCTTGAAACGTCTGTTCAGAAACAAAGACCATGCAAAGTTGTTGCGATGGCACAAAGAAGATCGCAAGGTAGACAATATGTTGAGACACCCTGCTGATGGGTCCCAGTGGAGAGCAATCGATAGAGAATTCCCGGAGTTTGCAAATGACGAAAGAAACTTAAGGTTTGCTTTAAGTACGGATGGTATGAATCCTTTCGGGGAGCAGAGCAGTAGTCATAGCACTTGGCCTGTTATTCTATGTATCTACAACCTTCCTCCCTGGTTATGCATGAAGCGTAAGTTTATTATGATGTCAGTGCTCATCCAAGGCCCAAGGCAACCTGGCAACAACATCGATGTGTACCTGAGGCCAATAGTTGAAGAACTTCTACTTTTGTGAAACAGACCAGGTGTACGTGTGTGGGGTGAGCACAAACAGGAGCACTTTGACCTGCGAGCATTGTTGTTCGTAACAATCAATGATTGGCCTGCTCTAAGTAATCTTTTAGGACAATCAAACAAGGGATATAATGCATGCACGCACTGTTTCGATGACATTAAAGGTATATTCTTGAAAAATGTCGAAAAGTCATGTACCTTGGCCATCGTCGATTTCTTCCTACGAATTACCCCCTAAGAAAGAAAGGCAAGCATTTTAAAGGTAAGGCAGACCACCAGACCAAGCCGGGCAACCGATCTGCTGAGGATGTACTCAATATGGTCAAGGATGTGAAAGTAATATTTGGAAAGGCACATGGCAGCAAACCTGTTCTGAACGACGCCGACGGTCACGCACCCATGTGGAAGAAGTCCATATTTTGGGAGCTACCCTATTGGCATGTCCTAGAGGTTCGTAGCGCGATCGACGTGATGCACCTGACGAAGAATCTTTGTGTGAACCTGCTAGGCTTCATGGGTGTGTATGGGATGCCTAAGGACACACTTGAAGCACGACAGGACCTACGGTGTTTGAAAGAACGAGACAACCTACATCTAGAGAAGACAGATGATGGACGCTATTACTTAAGTCCTGCCAGCTACACTCTTAGCAAAGAAGAGAAGGAAAGCATGTTTGAATGCCTAGCAAGCATCAAGGTACCATCTGGATTCTCCTCGAATATAAATGGTATAATAAATGTGCCAGAGAAGAAATTCCTAAACTTAAAGTCCCATGACTGCCACGTGCTCATGATGCAATTGCTTCCAGTTGCATTAAGAGGAATTCTACCTCCAAATATACGTCTAGCCACCGTAAAGCTATGTGCATTCCTCAATGCAATTTCTCATAAGGCAATCGATCCAATGGATCTAGCTAAACTACAGAATGATGTGGTTCAATGTCTTGTCAGCTTTGAGTTGGTGTTCCCTCCTTCCTTTTTTAATATCATGACACGCCTCCTAGTTCACCTGGTCAAGGAGATTAGCATTCACGGTCCTATGTTCATGCACAACATGTTCCCCTTTGAGAGGTTCATGGGAGTCCTAAAGAAATATGTTCACAACTGTGCTCGGCCAGAAGGAAGCATCGCCAAGGGCTATGGAACAGAGGAGGTCATTGAGATTTGTGTTGACTTTATTCCCGACCTTGACCCGATTGGTGTTCCTGAATCGCGACACGAGGGGAGACTAAGTGGAAAGGGGACACTAGGGAAGAAACCATATATTGGTACGTAGGACAATTATTTTAATAAAGCACACTACACAGTTATGTAAAACTCCTCCTTGGTGGATCCGTATATCGAGACACATAAAGAGTTGCTCCGATCCGAGTTTCCAGGGAAGTCTGAAGCTTGGATTATGCGTCAGCACGAAACTTTCAGCGACTGGTTGCGAAAAGAATGTCAGGGTGATGAGAGTATTGATGAGCAACTGTATTTGTTGGCTAGGCAGCCATCGTGGCATATCCTCACATACAAAGGGTACGAGATAAATAGGAATACATTTTACACAGGAGCCCAAGATAAAAGGAGCACCAACCAAAACAATGGTGTCCGCATAGATGCCACTGACCCTAATGGAAATAAGCAAACATATTATGGCCGCATAGAGGAGATATGGGAACTAAACTATGCACCTACTTTTAAGGTACCTTTGTTCAAGTGCCAATGGGTAAAGGCGAGTGGAGGCGGGGTAGCAGTCGACAACCAGTATGGAATGACAACCATGGACCTCAACAATATTGGGTACAAAGACGAACCGTTCGTCCTTGCCAAGGATGTGAATCATGTGTTCTATGTCAAGGACATGTCTACAAAACCGAAGAAAGGGAAAAACAACAACGACCCAATCAATGAGCCAAAGCACCACATAGTTCTTTTAGGGAAAAAAAACATCATCGGAATTTGAAGACAAGTCAGACATATTAGAAGATTATGAAAAGGATGACCGAATTCCACCCTTCACAGTGAACAAAGACCCAAGCATCCAGCTAAATGATGAGGACACTCTATGGTTACGGCGCGATCATAACCAAGGGATATACGTTAAGAAGAAGATCATTGTTGTTCCCGCTTGATATAGTGATGTATTAGACCTATTATGTAATAATTGTGACTTCAGATTTTTTTGTCGTGTATTCATATTTTCTATGATTTAAATGAATTTTCTGCTTGACGGTGGATTTCCTGTGGAGAACGTGTGATGAAAAAACAAATGATCAATGTCAATAAGATGTGAAAACTAATTTCCTATTGCAAAGCAATAGTTTTAATGATTTTAATTAAGTAGTACTGTCAGTACAGAAAGTGACCAACTAGTGAATATTTGTAGTTTTGCTGTACGTTGTGATCGGAGATGGCCTAGCACTCAATGACACATGATTTATACTGGTTCAGGCAACATGCCCTACGTCTAGTGTGGGTTGGTTGGTGATTTTATTCCTGAGCCCAGGTGCTCGAAGTCTGTAGTGGGGTTACAAACGAGAAGGAGAAAGGTGGGGTGTACGAGAGGCCCGGTCGGGTCTGACCGGAAGGGCCGAGAACGACCGGAGCTCCGCTATGAGCTAGGTGTCCAAGCATGTGCTTGAGAGGTTGTGAGCTATCGATCTAGTGAATCTCGACTTGAAGAAGTCGACCTGCTTCGTTGGAGGCAGCGCATCCCCTTTTATAGATGAAGGGGATGGCTTTACAGGTGAGAGGGAGAGAGTATGGATGTTACTAAGTCTTGTTGCGCACGCCGATGAGGACAGTGATGATGGTAGGTGCCCACAATACTGTTGATGTCACTGTAGAATGTCAGGTGCATAGGGGAGTTTGCGTTGTCTTCTTTAGGAAGGGTAGATGTCGGTACCTGCAAAATACTATTGGTGTGTGAGGAGTCCTACCACGTGTACCATGTATGGTGAATCCTGGCGCCCACTATCGATGCCCAGAGGCATGTGGGGGGGCTTTTGTCGTATGGGAGTCCGACGGCGCCTACAATACTGTAGACACAAATGTTGGCGCCTACAATACTGTTTGTGTCAGGGCGGTTGTGGAGCACTGTTCCCGTAGGCGTACAGGGTATGGTCCTGGTATGGTGGTTTGACTTTGTGCGCTGCCTTCTCCATTCGCCCCTGGTCCCTTCCGAGTGGGCGTCCCTGGTCGGATGGCCCCTATTGGCCCTAGCTGCGCTAGTCGGAGAAGAGCAGTAAGCAGGCTTCCTACGGGGTCTCTGGTCAGAGACGTAGGGTCGGAGTTGGAAGCAGCGTTTTAGGCCAGGCCTTTCCGATCGGAGAGACCGCCCGGAGGCTGCTGGTGTCTGAAGCGAGTGCTCCGGCGCTCCGGTCGGAGAGGTGGGCCGAAGCAGTTGACGAGCGGGTGTTTGTTCCTTTGGGCAGACCTTCCGGTCGGCGACAGGACTATCCTTTCGGCCCGTTTGCGTTTTTGACTTTTGGGCCAACCCATGAACTACGTGTTGTTTTCTTGGGCCGAGCCCTGGCGTGGAAGCCGGTCCCCGAGGGACCTCGAGTTTATGAACCCGACAAGAGCCCCCGAGCCCCCGGGCAATTTGAGCAGAATCGTCTGGGGGATTTTGTCTTGCCGGCGGGTGCGCGTGAGCGCACCCGTGGGTGTAGGCCCCGAGCCCCCAGTCGGTTCGGGCAGAACCGGCTGGGGGGTTTTCTACGTTGCCAGCGGGGGAGGTTTTTCTGTCGTGTCGGCGGGTGCGCGCGAGAGCACCCGCGGGTGTAGCCCCCGAGCCCCCGGGCGGTTCGGGCAGAACCATCTGGGGGGTGTTGTTTCAGTGTGCGTGCGTGTTTTTAGTTTGAGACAGAATTTTGTATAACCACGGCGTCGTTGTGCAGCCGAGGTGGTTTTAGGAGCAGGGATTGGATAAAAAAGCAGAACTCACTGATCTTAGGTGTCGATGCGCGCCGTGGGATCGGGTGAGTCGGAGTCGTGAACGGACCCTGGTGTCGGTGCACGCCATGGGAGGAGATAGCTCGGTTCGGTTGTGTCAGAGCTCACTGATCTTTGGCGTCGTTGCGCGCCACGGGATCGGGTGAGGTGGAGTTGCGAACAGACCCAGGCGTCGGTGCACACCGTGGATCGAGAGAGTTAGTTTAGTTAGTTTTAGGAATCGGACGAGCCGGAGCTCGTGGATCCTAAGTGAAGCCGTTACGCGAGTTCGGAGTCGCGGTCCTAGGATTATTGGTGCGCAGTTGGAAGTGAAGCCATTACGCGAGTTTAGGAGTCGTGGTCCTAGGTTTATTGGAGCGCAGTCGGAAGTGAAGCCGTTATGTGAGTTTAGGAGTCGCGGTCCTAGGATTATTGGAGCGCAGTCGGAAGTGAAGCCGTTACGTGAGTTTAGGAGTCGCGGTCCTAGGTTTATTGGAGCGTAGTCGGAAGTGAAGCCGTGACGCGAGTTTAGAAGTCGTGGTCCCAGGATTATTGGAGCACAGTTGGAAGTGAAGCCATTTCAAGGCGAAGCGTAGTTAGTTTGGTTAAAGATCGGATGAGGCGATGCTCGTGGATCCTGGCGTTGGTGTGCGCCGTGGGACCGGTGAATGAGAGTCGTGGATCTAGCGAGTTCGAGTTCGCCGTTCTTGGCGTTTGTCTTGAGCCCCCGAGCCCTATCGGGCCTTCGCGGGGTCGATGTGAGTATTGTGCGTTACCCCATCCTCGGTTCCTCACAACCGGAGGGGCTGAGTTTCGTCGCCTGTCCCGATCGCTCGGGCTTGAAGACTAGCTCGGTGAGTTCGCTAATGGGTGTGATCGAGTGGAATCCGGGTGCGTCGTTCATGACGGGGTTGGCATAGCCCTCTTGTGACATTCCACTACTCCTTTACCTACAACCCGGCAGATGCCTAGGTCATTCCGGAGACCGACTCGGGTGGCCTAACGGCCTCTCCTCGATGGAGATTCTGTGGGCCTAGCGAGTGGTTCAGGATCGAACGAGAAGGTTGAGATGACCCGGTCTGCCGGACCGGGCAAGGGCTGCACGGTGCTCATCTACGGTTTTCTCCCCTGGCTCTGTTGGTTGCCCATGTTGAATGAGGCAACCGCCGCTTCGTGACACAACACGGAGCGTTCTGGTGCATTTCGCTGCACGTGCGATGCTTAGTTCCCGAGCCCCCGGGTGGTTCAGGGCCCGAATCATCCGGGAGGCGCGGGCGTATGAAATGAATGCGCGTATGGATGTATGAATGATTTATAAAGAAATAGAGGGGGTTTTGGTAGTGTTTACCTTGACGACTGGAGTGACGGGGCTCGGAGAGCTTTAGTCGGAAACGTCCGACCAGGACCCGTGCTCGTCGTTCATGACGGAGTTGGCATGGCCTACATGGGGCAACCCTTCGCTTTCTACCTGTGTCTCCGTGTTTATCCTGAGCGATTAGATCGGCTCGGGGGATCGGTTGGTCTCCCGACGGAGATTTCATTTTTCGGTCTCCCCAGGCCTGGCCTGGGGAAGCGGGGAGCCGCCCGCGTGCAGTGGCGCTTCGGTTCCTGTGCCCGTCGTGTGGTAGTGGTTGATCGTGCGGTAGTGGTGGGCCACGGCCAGGCCACATCCCGTCTAATCAGGAGCCGTTCCATCGAGCAGGGTGCGTCTCATTGGTTCAGGGCACGTCTCATCTACATTAACTGGAAAAGAGAGAGAAATTCTCGCTCCGCCGTTCTGCCTTCCCCGATCGGCGCGTCCTCCCTTAACCACTGTTCCCTTTCCTTTAAGTAGGAGCAGGGAGAGGGTTTTCGTTTTGTTCTCTTGCCTGTTCTTCATCTATCGCTGCCTTCTCTCTTCCTTTTTTGCCGTGAGCGTTCCTGAGAGCCGTGGAGGTTTCTAGGAAAGAAGGGGGAGAGAGAGAGGGATAAGAGAGGAACTCACCAGATCCTTTGAGATCTAGAGAGAAATGTCGGACTGGCGGTCGTCCACCGTGAGGAAGTCGATGTTGGAGGCTTTCGTCGCGAAGGGGTTTCTACCATCGTAGGAGGTGGCACACTAGAGGGTCCCCGAAAAGGAGGAGTTCCCGCAACCTCGTCCCAACAAGGTGGTCTCTTTCCTTACCTTTCATGAGCGCGGATTAGGATACCCCTCAACGAGTGGGGTCTGGAGCTGTAGCATCTCAATCCGACGGGGGTGCCGCACATTGCTGGTTTCGTCACCGTCAATGAGGCTTTCCTTGGGATGGAGCCGCACGTGGATCTTTTCCGGCTTTTCTTCTCCGAGAGAGCTATGATGGACTAGAGTTTGGCCGAGATCGCACCGGTGGGGGGTTTCACCCTACAGAGGAAGCTGAGCATGGGAGGCTCGTATCACATACTCCCCATGTGACTCCAACCGGGGATGGCATGGGGAGTGGTTCTACATTAGGATTCCAGCGGAGGCGCCGTTTCCGGCGTTCACCGATGGGAGGCCGGTGAAGCAAAAAAGTTGGTCATGGGGCTGCACCGCATGGTGAGGCACAAGGCGGAGGCCATCGAGGGGGAGCTCAAGAAGCTCGTAAGGTGCCGCCTCGATGGGGTGCGAGTGTTCCACACCCTTTACTGCCGCCGGGTTGTGCCGTTGGCGGAGAGGACCCACCTGATGTTGATGTACGGCGGCCGGTCGGACCCAGACCGTGCGTCGCTGGAGGAGTTGCCGGACGATGAGATCTGCAGCTGAGGCTCGGAGAGATGGTCGTGGGAAAACCCATACCATTCAATGCCTCGATCGTGCCCACACTGGTATGTTCTCTTATTTTGTTCGTGCTTTTTCTCTGCTTTTTTCCCATTTCTTTGATTTTGGTTCATTCGTTCCGTAGGGGCTTGGGAGGTACAAGTCCCGCCACACCTCCCCAAGGGATCGGAGGGCCGGGCCTGGCAGGCCACTCAGAAGGAGGCGGCAGACGCCTAGAAGAAGAAAAGAACCAAGGAGGTTCAGTGGAAGGAAGGGAAGAAGAAGGAGGTCGCCCGACGCGTGGGGGCCGGGGAACGTAGGAGCGACATTGAGTCGGGACTCACGTCGGATGATCCTACGAATGTGGATGACATGGTCTTCTCCGGCGAGGAGGAGAGTCAGGAGGTCGTTGTGACCTCGGCAGAGCGTCGCGGTCGTGTGACGACGTCCGCTGGTGATGAACGGGAGGCCGCGCGGAGTGCGGTGGTTCCTATGTTGAGGAAGTGCGTAGCAAGCATGGACGTTGTTGGCGAGAGAGCGGCGAAGCGGACGTGGTCACCGCGCCCCTCGGTGGTGTTGCGGACGCGGACTGAGCAAGCCGGGCGGTCCGAGGAGCGAACCGGCGCTCGTGCGGCGACGGGACCGGTGCTAACGCCGAACTTGTAGCCGAAGGAGGCCCTGCCTGCCGTGGGTGCGATCGAGCAGTCTAGGCGGTCTGAGGGGTAGACTGGCGCCCGGTCGACGCGCGACTTGTAGTCGGAGGACGCCCCACCCGCTGCTCCGGTCGGGGAGTCCCGAGCCAGAGGTCGTAGCGACCCGTAGGCCGGGCAGGAGCCGGTCAGGATGACTCGACCCCATTCTGAAGTGAGGGGCATGGGTAGCAGCCTAGGAGCGGTCCTCGTCCCATGGGCCCGTCGTCGTCGGAGCATGCCTTTAGAGTCGTGCCGCTCGCCTCAAAGTATGTTTGCTTTTGCTGCTCTTTGATCTTTTGCTGGTTGAGTTTTTTTGGAGTGTGGCTTATCTATGGATTTCCGTCAGCGGTCGGGGGATGCCGGGGTTGAGCATCGCCCGACCCTCATGCAGGAGGTTTGGAGGCCCACTCTGCAGCGTGTTGCGGTGAGCGAAGGGGGCAGTAGGGTGGCGGCGGCGAAGCCTTCCCTCCCGAGGGTGGTGCCCCCCGGGCGGCTGCTGATAACATGATAGCGGCGGGGACGTTGTTGGCGGTGATCCCGGTGCCGATGGTCGGGGGTTGCGTCGGAGGTAACTCTCGTGGCCCCTCCTCCGCCGGTCGCGGTGGAAGAGACGAGGGAGGGCATGCTCCCTTCCTCGCCGGGTGTTGGGCTGCACGGCCTATCCTTGCCATTGGAGCCAAAGGCATTGGAGGGAAGTGTGGCTGGGATAGAGTTGGGATGCCCGATGGCGTTCCACATGAATGAGGTGGTGGAGATTCCGTCTGACGACAAGGCGGATATCATGGCGAAGCCACCGGTGTCGCCGCGGGAGCTGGTGGTGGTCCAGTCGGAGGCTGGGCCCTCTGGTGGTTCGTCGAAGGGTGACCTAGAGTGGCCCTAGCCCTAAGGACCCATTGAAGGCGCGGTTTGTCCTTCGGGATTCCGGGAGCTTCAGCTCTGTGGACATTTTTGGGGGGCAAGGGCATGCCGCGGTGTCCGAACTCACCAAGCTATCCACGAAGCTTGAGAACGCCCGGAAGCAAGCTCAGTTTGCTCGGCAGCTAGTTGAGGTCAACCTACAGCTCGCCGTGGAGGTGAGTTTCTGGTACTTCTCCTTGCCCTTTGAATCTTTCGTCGGTTGTTTTTAGCGTGCTTGTTTTTCACAGGAAATAAGGAAGGCGTCGTCCCGTAAGTCTTACTTCCATCGGATGGAGCACGCCCGGATGGCCGAGCTTGAGCGTCCGGTGGTGTCTGCTTGCCGTGAGTCCTAGGTCCGGGCGGTCGAGGTGGCTGCGGCGCGGGCGGAGGGGCAGCGTGTGGCGGAACGGGCGACTGCTGCCGAGCAAGGGCTTGAGGCAGCGAAGGTCCGCCAGGAGGAGACTGAGGCAGGGCTGCGAGCGTCCCTGGCGAACACCGAGGCAACGCTTCAAGAGGCCTTGGTGGCCCTTGAGCTGGAGCGGGCTGCTCTGGAGAGGGCACAGAAGGCCCTGGAGGCGGAGCAAAGGCCCGGTTGGAGGTGGATTAGGAGGTGCTCGCGCTCTGGGGCCAGGTGATGGGGATGGAGGACGCAAGTGGCCGGCTGTGCAAGCAGGTGGCTCGGCAGGTAGAGGATCTCTCCACCCTTGAGGCTTCTCGCATCGGTGCGTACTTTTTTGTTTTCTCGTGGTGTTGATTTTTTCCCCAGCCTATTTCTGAGCTTGTCGCCCTTCTTCCAGAGCTGGGTGAAAAGGTGAAGGCGCTGGAGTGAGACATGGAGATGACCAAGGTGAACTTCAGCCGGAATGCCAAGGAGCTGGCCAAGTCCCGTGAAGAGCGACATGCTCTCGAAGGGGAGCTTGGCCAGATCAGCAACGCTGCCTAGCTCGTCATCTCAGAAGTCTTTGGATCGATGCCAAGTACCAGCGCGCCCACAAACCAGCTGGTGGAGGTCCCGGACGCGGTCAAGGACCTTGTCAGGAGTGGGCTGTTCTATGGAGCATCGAGGGTGCTGACCTCGATGGTGACGTACCACCCAAATATGGACTTCGCCACTATCTGCAGCGGGTATGCTGGGGACTGAGCATGGGGACATCCAAATGATCGGGGAGAGCTTGCTGCCGCACACGCGGTCGGTGTCAGAGCAAGTCTCCGCCGAGTGGGTGATGGATGTTCGCCGTGAGGACATGGCCCAAAGCATGCGTGGGGAGGACGCTTCCGAGCCTGTGGATAGCATGGAGCCTAAGCATGGGGGAACGTCGCCTCATCCCCGATCGAGCCGAACGTCGTGCCGCCGGGGAGTGAGCAGCCTGCGCCTTTGTCGGTCGTGCCATCAGTAGATGCCGCCGAGCCGGTTTAATAACTTGCAGAATGTAAGTAGTTTAGTAGACATAAAGAGTTTAAGTTCATGGGGGAGCCCTATGTAAAACGTTTGTGTGTGTGTTTTAATGACTGCAATCGGTTTTTGTTTTTGTGATGGAGTTGCTCTCGTTCGGGGAAGCTTGTTCCCTTTCGTTCCTTAGTTTTCCCTTAGCATAATTTTGTTTTTATTCCTTTCTTTTTCATACTTGCCCATTTGTCCCGGAGGCCACAATCTTGTGAGCCCGGGGCATGGCCCGCGAGGCTCGGCGCTCGTAACCGTAGGAAAAAGGCGGGGTGTGATCAGTCGGAATGTTTTAAAGCAAAGCTACGTAAGCCAAATTAAAGGAACGATCTGCCCTTTTGTTTGGGTAGGAAGGAGTTTCTCCATATGAAAGTAAAAGATGAAAATAGAGGGGTAGTAGTGCCCCCTAGTGGAGCCCCCAAACGCCTCAAGCCGAAAAGTGTTCGGGTCGGGGTGCTCTTATAGGAGCGTTCGCTAAGTAAACAATGGTAAAACTGAAACTTAGGGAAAGGAAAAAACGACATAGCTGTTCCAAGCATTTGGAGAGAACATCATTGTTGTCTTCCAGTCGGTAGGTGTCTAGTCGGGTCACTTCAGCCTTCAGTCGTCTGGATCCTCGCCCGTTGTGCCCCCTTCTTCTGTCGCTGCCTCTTCGCTTTTTTCCTTGGGCTGCCAGTCTACCTCAGCAGGTGCTTGAGGAGCTGGCAGTCCTTGTAGAGATGGTTGACATGATAGTTGTGATTGGTGCATGGGCTCTCCATGAGCTCATGGAAGTGTCCTGATCGGTCCTGCTGGGGCTGTGTGCCTAGGTGATCGGCCAGGTGACCGACGCGGAGTTAGCCGATCGGCGGCGATCCTTTCTGTTCTTTTTCCCCTCTGCGTGGAGGGGCCCTCATCTTGATCCTAGCGCTTGGCCTTACCTTTGCCATGGCCTTCGTTGAAGCGCGGTAAGAACGGCGCTTGCTGGGGGAGTTGGGCAAAGGTTGGTGGTCCCGGGCCGTCAGTGCTGGAACTCCGGTCGCCGCTGCATGTGCCTCGATTTGGTTTGAGCCCGCGTAGATAGGCGGTTGGTGTGTAGCGGTCGTCAAGTCAAGATGAGGTGCCGTTGCGGCCACATGTGCCGCGCTCAGCGGTTGTTGCGGTGATAGGGTGTAGTGCCCCATCTGCTGCGTCCCTGTTCCCCGGACGGGGAGCGAGGTCGTGAGTCGGCGTCGTGATATGGAGCACTCCGCTTGCTAAATGGTGGCGGCCTCCACCAGTGCCCGGAGGTTTCGGTGGATCGCCCATTCGCGAGGGTCATTCGGCTCGGACAGGTCGTGCAGGAGCATTGCTGCGGTGGCAATGTTCTGACTAGCCCAAGCGAACTGCGGGGCATCAGTCCCCCTATCCGGGGTGTTGCGCTGGACCTAACGGGCGTGACCTCGAGCGCCGTTCACCGGTCCATGAGCATGGGGTGTAGTGTAGCGCGCTGAGCGTGCTGGCGCAGTCGGTGGCTGATGCGGCCACTATCGTCGTAGTTCCTCCCCATGCTCACGTGTGAGCTCGGGGGTCCTCGTATGAGGGCCCGGAGGTGCATGAGTCCGTGAGGACTCCGTTGCCCCTGGCGGCTGTTCTAAAGCATCCATCATAGCACACTCTCGGGAAGGACGGTGGCTTGGGTGCCACGTCGCCGATGCTAGAGCCGTCACTCCCGACGTCGTCATCCATGATGTCGAGGAGACAGGTGGGAGCGTAGCTCGCCATCCCCATGAACTCAGACGTGAGAGGAGGTGGCGCCATAATCTTTTGGTGCCCCGACCATACGCGTCCATGGGAGACACGAGGCCGTAGGGGAACCGGTCGTACGGTGGCCGTGACGGGGACAACGGTAGCCCTCCGGGTATTCGGCGGAAGATAGAATGTAGTAAGTAAAGAATGGCATGTATATTACTCACAGCGGGGTTTGAGCAGAGAGTTTTCTCGGGATGAAGCACAGATGCCGCGCTGTTGAGGTCACGCGTCCCGGAGTCGATGGAGGATGTCTCTCCGACGGGTGCCAGGTCACGAGTCTCCTCGCGGAGGTGGAGTACGCTGAGTCGGTCAGCGACGAAGTCCAGGCATCCAAAGAGGAAGGCCTGGGATGGCTCGAAAACGGGTGGAACCTGCATCCCCGCAGGCGAGAGTGCGGGATACCCAGCGAGCCGGAGTGAATCGTATAGCCCGAGCCCGCCATGGTGGGGTGGTGGGAAAATGGGCCATCCGATGACCAAAAAGTGTTGAATGTACAACGTCTTCCCCACGGACGGCGCCAACTGTCGGTACAGAAAGTGACCAACTAGTGAATATTTGTAGTTTTGTTGTACGTTGTGATCGAAGGTGGCCTAGCACTCAATGACACAGGATTTATACTGGTTCAGGCAACAAGCCCTATGTCCAATGTGGGTCGGTCGGTGACTTTATTCCTGAGCCCAGGTGCTCGAAGTCTGTAGTGGGGTTACAAACGAGAAGGAGAAAGGTGGGGTGTACGAGAGGCCTAGTCGGGTCCAACCGGAAGGGCCAAGAATGACCGGAGCCCCGCTATGAGCTAGGTGTCCAAGCATGTGCTTGAGAGGTTGTGAGCTATCGATCTAGTGAATCTCGACTTGAAGAAGTTGACCTGCTTCATTGGAGGGAGCGCATCCCCTTTTATAGATGAAGGGGATGGCTTTACAGGTGAGAGGGAGAGAGTATGGATGTTACTAAGTCTTGTTGCCCACGCCGATGAGGACAGTGATGATGGTAGGTGCCCATAATACTGTTGATGTCACTGTAGAATGTTAGGTGCACAGGGGAGTTTGCGTTGTCTTCTTCAGGAAGGTAGATGTCGGTACCTGCAAAATACTATTGGTGTGTGAGGAGTCCTACCATGTGTACCATGTATGGTGAATCCTGGCGCCCACTATCGATGCCCAGAGGCATGTGGGGGGCCTTTTGCCGTACGGGAGTCCAACGGTGCCTACAATACTGTAGACACAAATGTCGGCGCCTACAATACTGTTTGTGTCAGGGCGGTTGTGGAGCACTATTCTCATAGGCGTACCGGGTATGGTCCTGGTATGGTGGTTTGACTTTGTGCGCTACCTTCTCCATTCGCCCCCGGTCCCTTCCGAGCGGGCATCCCCGGTCAGATGACCCTAGTTGGCCCTAGCCGCGCCAGTCGGAGAAGAGCGGTAAGCAGGCTTGCTACGGGGTCTCCGGTCGGAGATGCGGGGTCGGAGTAGGAAGCAGCGTTTTAGGCCAGGCCTTTCCGATCGGAGAGACCGCCCGGTGGCGGCTTGTGTCTAAAGCGAGTGCTCCGGCGCTCTAGTCAGAGAGGTGGGCCGAAGCAGTTGACGAGCGGGTGTTTGTTCCTTTGGGCAGACCTTCCGATCGGCGACCGGACTGTCCTTTTGGCCCGTTTGCGTTTTTGACTTTTGGGCCAGCCCATGAACTACATCTGTTTTCTTGGGCCGAGCCCTGGTGTGGAAGCCAGTCCCCGAGGGACCTCGGGTTTATGAACCCGACAAGTACATTTTTGCATGGTGAAAATTATGATTATTATTTACACTATGTTAAATATTTATACGGTAAAACAAAAGAGTTTAGGTTACAGATTTTTCTTATGTACAATAATGCAAAACCAGGTTTAGGAATTCTTTTTGTAATTTTTTTGCTAATATTTTATTTACTAGGCAATTAACAACTCTCTGCATATTTATATAAAAGAAATATATAAAAAGGAAAAACTTCTAGAAACTGACGGGAAGCCAAACTGCAGCCCACCTTTACTCCCGGGTGGATCAACCACCCAAGACTAAAGATGGGCTGTGTTTTCACGGCCCGCCAAAATTCCCTTTACTTCGGGCCTTGGCTGCACCCGGGACTAAAGGTCAGACTTTTAGTCCTGGTTCTAACCATCACCCGGAACTAAAGGACCTTTAGTCCTGGGCTGTGGCTTCACCCGGGACTAAAGGTCCCCCTATATACCGCCTCCTCTCTTTCCCCCTCCATCATCTATTGTTCTTTGCCGAGAGCCACCACGCCACCACTGCTCCTCATCGCCTCCAACACCACCTCCACACACACGCACCTCTCTCGGAGTCTCCGCCGGCAGCCCGACTCACGCCTCTCCGTTCGAGCACAGCGCGACGCAGATCCAAATCCGCCACCGTCGTCCTCACCCTCACCCAGATCTGATCTAGAACCGCCTCCATCATCGTTGTGTCATATTCACCACCATCGTCTATCCTCGTCCTCATCATCACCAGCTCCATGCGCCTACCTCTAGCACTGCCTCATCACACGCGCGCTTCGTCCCCAGCTTGCACGGGTGTGGCTCCTCTCTCTGGCTAGCCGCTCGTCCCTCGTCCTCACTGAAGTGCCTCGTCCTCGTCATCATTGCCTCGTCACTCGCGCGATCGTCCCCGGCGTGGCGTCGCACGCGCATGTGTGCATTGACGCGTGCTCATCGTCTCCCTCGCTAGAGTGCATCTTCCGCGTCTCATCATCTCTGATCGACGATCCAGCACTGCCTCGTCTCCGTGCCATCCTCACTGGATATGTGAGACATATGTATAGCTACCTTTCCCTTTATATTATTTGTTCTTGGTCTAAATTTTGGTCCGCTCACGTACTAGCAAACGTGCAATGCATTACACCAGAACGTACAACTTATTACATGATCATGTGGATGTACGATTTGCGGCTCGAAGATTTATTAAATGATCGTCATCTATTTTGACATATTTGAAATCATCATTTTTAGGCTCACACTAACTCATATAATTAAGTATGGGCCATGATCTGAGTAACATATGAGATAGAAAGGGACATGTGAGCATTGTTAAAATTGAAGTAAAAAAAAGATGGACGGAAGAATCCCTTCTCCCTATAATATTAACTTGCTCATGCATCGTAATGGAATGTATATAGCCTATTGTGTAGTCACTTTGGAGTTTGGACTGTTTGCGCCTAGAGATCTATTGAACAACAGGGTCATTTGTTCCAATAGGTCCTAAAATCCAACTCCGTACCATCGCTGGACACATCTTAGAATTGCACTCCATTGTTGGATGCATGTTGTTGTAACTCATATGAGTATATGTCATTGTTCTAACTCATATGATGACAGGTAGTGAGTCTGGGTCAGATATAGGACAGGGGTGTGAGGGCATTTTAGGAACTAAAAAACATGGACAGAAGAACCATTTTGCTCTTATGAATGACAGCAGGTAGCAAATAGTGTAGGTAATATTCCTACCGTGTAGGTAATATGCAGATGTTCCAGATTACTAGCCAAACAAAAATCATGTATGCATCGGACAGCTCTTAGGCAGCAGCATATTCTCATAATACATATACAGTTGAATTTGCTTGTTGAGGAAAGAATTTACCAATTGATCTAGTTGATGTGCACATGCTTAGCGGTTCTTTCAATTTGTGCAATACAAATTTGGGCTGCCCTTTACTTTTCTTTTTTTTCTCGAATACGCACAAGCAATGCAAATCATTGTATTAGGTAGAAAGAGTTTGAGCAATACAAGTTGTTCCACGGCCGTGTTACTTTTCAACTTCTGAAATAGTTACAGAGAATCGGTTGACCAGTTCATGTAGTGAGGTGCAATGTGATCCCATTCTTCCTCCTCCTGTGTGTAGATGTTCATGCTGATTTATTCATTAGGGTACTGCACCATGGTTGCTCTTCCCTCAAAAGTGCATCAAGAAGGAAATGATAGGAAGCAATCTAATTTTAATTACAAAGGTTAACTGCCATTCAAGCTACTAATATATGGCTCACCTGTCCTCCACTGGGCATGGGACTGAGCCGCCGGTGAAGTACTGGTAGGCAATTTATACACTGGAACTTATACTTTTTAACCAGTTCGACATTATACTTTCTGTACATATATCCTCCCCCAATCCAGCTTTTTTAACGCAAAAGGATTTCATTTGGATTGGATTTACAACCATCCAACAGTTGTTCCCCCAAACCTCATGTACCATGTTAAACAATGGGAGATCATTAACTGAAATGACGTCCTGGTAATCAAGCAAATATGTTTATCCACATAGAAGAAATGTCATTATTACATAGGGTTCATAGCTTATTTCCAATTACCAGTACAAAGTTCAGAAGTAAATATGGATTTTATAGTTCCACATTATTCGCATCAAACTAAACCAACCAACAGGAGTCCCGATGTTGAAAACAGATCCTTGCTGCTGGTGATACTCTTTCAAATTCTTTGAGCATTCTCGATGCATCTAAAGCAGAATTCCTATGTCCTTTGAAGTTTTCCACTGAGGCCATTTGTAGATTTCTTGCATAGAGGAGAACATGTTTGATAAAGTGCATGTCATTTGGAGAGCATGAGATACTTTTCAGATGTAGACGTTCCAGATTTTTCACCAAACTACAATTCGGCAATGTCCTGAGAAAGTTTTCAGCAAATGCATCCACTTCCTTATTGATTTCATGTCGAGAATTGTCCAGTATGAAAAAAGTTTTAAAGGGACAACATATCAGTATATTTTTATGAACTTTACATACAATATCACTGAGTGGTGATAAGATAGTATGAACACTCAACAAGATATCACCGTACTTTAATTTCAAGAACCTGAAGGAAGGGAGCTTGATGAAGCAGAGAAATAGTTGATAGCATGGTTGAAGCTTCGTAAAAATGTGTATGAAGTTTCAAAATCCTTAGATTCTCAAATATGCATGAAAGAACTAGCATCACGGTAGTTCCATCGACCTGAAGAGGATAAACAATTTATTTTTGCATTGGTATGTAACACATATTGCACCGCGCCGGCCTCGCCTCAAGCTCGTCACGCCCCGCCGGCCTCGCCACCGTCGTTCATGCGTGTCGTATGTCAGCATCCTCTCCTTCCTCGTCCTCACCGAAGTTGATGAGTATATAGTGTATATATGTGTGTGATATAATGATGATCATGTTGTATATGTATGTGAGTGATGATCAGTAAATTATGTGTGTAAGTGAGTGAGTCAGAGTGAGTGTGTGTGTGTGTGATGTGCATATTTTTTTGGCATAGAAAAAATAGAAAAATAGATAGAGCACATGACTCAGAGTGAGTTATGCTTTGGAGACTTGAATTTCGAGTGTAGTTATTTAATTAATTTTAAGCACATGACTCGATCCATTTTATAGATATATGGTTTTTATTTTTTATAGATATATCTAGTGGTGTAAAAGCTAGATGGCTGCCTCGAGAGACAACATGGATGAAGAAATGATGGATATTATCAACACCGGCACTCAATTTACCGATGGTGACCAGCAGGATGTAGATGACGGGAGTCAATACCTGGATCTTGAAAATAACCAAGAAAATATTGTGCAAGAAAATACTGGCGAGGTATATATATTTATATATATTTGAATATTATATATATATATTTGAATATTATATATATATATATATATTTGAATATCTATCATCTATTATGTGTACACATGATATTTTTTATACGTAGCCCTCTGGATCGACGACCACAACGCCGAAAAGCAAAAATATTCGAGGCCCAAAAAAGCCATTGGAGGGGCGCTACATAATATCGGAATTCAATATCGAGACAGGCAAACCACTTGGTCCACATGCAAGGAAATTCGTGCAACACTGTGGGTACCTTGTAAGGGACAAACTTTCGATCAGTGCCCATGAATGGAAGCAAAAGATCAATGAGCCTCATGTTAGTTTTGTCTCTGATCTTGATAAGAATTTAATTTGGGAAGATATCCTTCAACATTTCACGTTGCAAGTGGATGATTATGATGATATTAACGATGATGAATTGAAGGAGCTAGTTCGAAAGTGGGCTATGAAAAAGATGGCCACACAATTCTAGACTTGAAAGAAATCTCTATACACGAAATCCGTCAAGAAGAACCTAACGCCCAATTTCAATACTAGGGGCCCGCTCGCGAAGTTGAGGCCCTACTGGAATGATTTTGTACAGTACAAGACATCGGAAGAGGGTGAGTAACGGGTGAGAAGGAACCAAGAGAATGCCCGACATAAGGTATACCACCATGGCAAGGGATCATATGGCTACGTGACTGCCATTCCCAAGTGGGAAAAAATAGAAGCGAACATTCTTGCCAAGGGTATCACACCAGAATCACTCAATTGGCCCAAACGCGTGAAGAATTGGTTTTTCGCTTATGGGGGAAGACTGGACCTAGAGACCGGGAAGCTGGTTCGTGGCCCAAAACTTGAAAGAGCAACACAAAGATTTTCTTATGCTCTACAAGCTAAAGCTGTTGGTGTGTTCAGGCCCAATAGAGAGAAAGATGAACTGACGTATGCCATCGGGACTGCTGAACACAGTGGCCGAACAAGAGGTTTAGGACAGAACATTTCTTGGGAGCATGGTTTCCCTAACGACAGAGATACCTACAGAAGCCGAGAGAGAAGGAAGGATGAGGAAGCAGCATGGATCAACAGGTTGGAGGAATATGTTCGTGAGTCACGAGAGGCATTGCTTCAAGCACAGGAGCGCGAAAAAGACATGCAAGCTAGAATGCAGGACGGAATCATAAAGTAAGTGCAAATAGCAATGAGTGCCCAAAGGCAGGCATCAGATCTAGGAATCAACATTAATATTAGCCCCCCTAAATAGTTGAAAAGCAGTTACGCTTCTACGGAGTTGCCAAATCAAGATGACGCAATGCTATGTTTCCCCGTGGATGACATCACTGCACCGTTTACATCATGTGAGCTACATATTCCAAAAGGGAATGCCATAATCATGGTGGCTCTCGGTGTTTTTTCTCCTCCAGATCCTACCAAGACACCAAGAATCCATGGGACAATAATACCACCTGGATATGTTAGCGTCTCAGTGGATAGAGTTAACAAAGGTTTTAGTGATCTAGCTCTTGACATTCCAGGAGGTGATGGGGAGAAGACTCTAGGAGAAGCAGAAAAGACATTCATACTATGGCGCAAGTGCTACATCATTATTCCCGGGGTCTCTAGTCCACCGCCGCTTCCTCAACTGCCAGGCAATAGGTGCGGACAAAGGTGAACGAAACAATTTTTTCTCTAATTTTCTATTGACATGCATGATTAATAATAACAATTTCTTATACCTAATTATTCTTTTTTGTACTCACACATCAGGGCCTCCGCCAACCTAAATCCAATTATTCAATCTCCAGATCATCATAGTGCTCCGAGCAATGATTATGCAACGCCGCCACCGCCGCCACCGCCAAGGAGGTCTCCAACGGCTGCCCCGCCTCCCTTGATGACCAAGAAGCAGCTAGCTCCTAAGAGGTCCGCCCCGCAAACGAAGCCATTGGCCCACCAGCCGGCAAAGAAGAAAGCCTCCTCTAATCCAGTTATTCCCTAAAAACTGTCTTACAAGAAAAGTGAAAAGGAATTAAATGCTGCAGTATAAAAAGATGTGAATAGTTTCTTCGAAAAAATAAGAAAGCAATGAGAAGCGAGGGAGAACCTGGAGAAACTGTACTTCTACCTACCTCCAGATCTTCTAAGAAAGAAGGTGGACCAGAAAAAGCAGGAATCTCAAAAGACCCTGCCAAAATCGGACTACGACCGCTCTCTCACCAAGTCATTTGAGGCGGCGCAGAAAAAGACTAGAGCAGGGAAAGGTGTTGCACAACTCAGACAACAATCGCAACAATCAGTCCCCCCTCTTGTCATTCGTAATGAAATGGTTCAAACTTAGACTTACTGGAAGTCGATTTTGAGGACCTGGTTTGGTTTTACGAGGATACCCAAGTGCTCGTTGAAGAACCATCTGCTCCGATAGTGGATCCTTGGAAGAAATTTGAACATAGAAAGAGTCTATACAACCCTAAGGCCTTAGGTGAACTGGGTACGCAAATGTACATGCGAAACAAGTGGTACATGGCGGCGTGTGAACGGGGAGAGAACTTTGTTTCTGTCAGAGTTAGAAACCAACATTACTTCCGTGGTGATGACGTTATATATGTCGAGTTTTTAGAATTACACCAACTATGCCACCTGGACTCTCTCGACAAAAGTCTCATTAGCTGCTATTGTCTGTAAGTGTGATTATTTTCTACTATTAAAGTGTATATATATAAAGCTACATGTATATATATATATAAATTATATATCCTCACACTATATTTTTATATATGCAGATATGAGATGACAGAACTCAGAAAGCGAAAGGATAATGATGTTGGTTTCGTTGATCCAAATGTCTTATTCAAACACCCTAATCCCCTGCCTGAATGGAAAGCTGAACTCGAGAAAAATCTCATGAGGTTCTTAGTGAACCAACAAAACAAGGACATACTCTTCCCCTACAACTTCAAGTGAGTGTTAAATAATTAATGTCGATCATATGGACATTTGTTCAATTATTTGCTTACTAGCTAAGCTATCTCCCATATATATATATATTGACTCTAGTTAATGTCGATCATATTTGTGTATAAAAACATATGCAGTAATCACTGGATGTTGATGGTCATTGATATGGCCAATAGTCGGTTGAGCATCTTAGACTCGTTAAGAAAAGAGCAAACAGAGTACCAAGACATGATAGATATTATCCAATGATAATTTGGTCTCTCTAGCAACTATATATACCCCGATCTCTTAACTGCAACAATTATTAAAGGCCAAATTAATTTTTTATTTTATTAGGCGCAGTGTTTGGAAAAGTTTCATTGAGGAACACCACATGAAACATTGCAAAGCGCTACTAGATGTAATCGCACACAAAGTAAGTACTAGCTACATTTATATATATATATAATTCAATTAACACCATGCATGTTTTTAATTCACCAGATCTTTTTTCTCGTAAAAGTGGGTTTTGAGGCAAGAACAGGGGACCAACTACTGTGGATACTATGTTTGCGAGTTCATCATGGCGTACGCAAAAAGAACTCCTGAAGAGATCCTCAAAGTATGTTATATAAATATATTCATATATTCACAATTTCTTTTATTGCTCATATATATAAGTAATCACGTGACCAACACACACACACACACATATATATATATATATTAATACTTTTCCTTTAACTTTTATTGAAGACTCTATGGTTGAAGGAAAAAGTCATACGACGTGACCAACTGAAAGCAATTCAAGAGACCATTGCAGGATTTCTTAATGACCAGGTCTTAAACCCCACCGGTGAGTTCTACAATGACATGAACGAAACATGGAAGCCAAACTAGATGGAGTGAATTTGTTATCCCAAGGATATGATAGAATATACAATGCAAGCTTTATTTGTAATATATATATATATACATATTATATGTACATAAAATAACTTACAATATATGTATATGCATGTAATATATACGTTAGTTTCATACTTTAGTTTGTACAAAATGTTCTAACATTATAAGCGTGTAGAATACGTATATTATTAGCAGCATAGAATGCGTATTCGAAAACCAAAACGAATCATTAATTGAAAATAGAAACAAAAAAAAAGAAAACCTTTAGTCCCGATTGGTAATACCAACCGGGACTAAAGGGCTAGCCCACATGGCCAGGCCGGGAGGCCTCTTTAGCCACCTTTAGTCCCTAGCGAGAAACCAGGGCTAAAGGAGGGGCCCTTTAGTCCCGGATTCGTGCTCCCGGTTGAGAAACCGGGACTGAAGGGGTTTCCCAACCGAGAGTACATCTTGTTTCTGTACTAGTGCCACTTACTTATATCGGAGTAGCCGGTGACCAACGCCGAGGAGCCCGTGAAGATGATTGTGCCCCTGCCCCTCTCCACCATGCCCGGGATGACATGCGTGCGCGATATATATGCATGGATCGATCTGATAAAAATTTTGGACTATCTAGGCGTAGATCTAGTGGGTAAAACATAACTTAGATAGTGTACCTCATCTCGAGTCTCTAGTCGCAACCATGACGCCGGTGATGAGGTAGCAGTGACGTGGAGGTGCGGTCTGGTCTGGTGACGGCGGTGAAGGCGATGGAGCTTTCCATCGCTCACAGCGTGCCCTCTAGATCGGCTTAGGGATAGAAAAACTGGTGGGGCACTGGCGGCTGCGGTGAACCTCAAACCTCAAGCCCCTGCCCCATCTCCTATTTATTGCGCTGCGCGATGGGGGGCCATCAGCCAGAAGAACGGCTGGGCACCCTCGATCAGGGAGTGGATCAAGGGCTCAATTGGCCGTTGGGCCAACTTGGTGGAGATCAACCTAACATTCTCCCCCTTAATCTCACCTTATAACTTAAACTTAATTTACTTTTTTTTTTCCATTCCATCACAGATCAATGCATAGAGCGTGCATCATCATCATGGTCAGTTGCTATTAGATTAAACAGCTACAATGCACCTCTCTGTTTTAAAACAGATTCTCAACTAGGCCCTTAGTATCCAAAAATCATAGGCTTTCCCGTAAACCCATGTCGACTGTGTGTTCTCTGAACGCACACTGGGTGGTTATCCTTTGGTAAGCGGATCCGTAAGTACTTGCTTGGTACTTATATGCTCAATGCTTTTAAAATGATTTTGGATTTTCTCCTTTACAACATATAATTTAGTGTCAATTTGTTTGACAGCGCACTTAACATGTTGTCTTAGGAGTTAACTTACTTTAAATGGTTATAGTTGTTGTCTACCATTGTTAAATCCGGGTGCAAATTCCCTTAACCTCCTTTTGCCCATTCCTTAAACCTCATGTCAAGTTATACTATGGTATGCATCACTGATGACACCACAACTGTTTCTTTGGAGTTTTTCACAATAATACTCCAACTGCGAGTGCTAGCAACTACTATGGATTTCACTACACATCTTGCCAAGACTTAACATTTGTATCAACTATTTGAGAGTATTTGTTCTTTCTTACTCAGCATGAGGCCTATGATACTTTGCAAAATTGCAAGACATTCTCAACTCCATTCCAGTGATCTATATCTGGACTGGACTTCTGCCAAAATATTCTAGATATGTAAACTACGTTAGGGTAAGTTCTTACTTGTACTTGTTCACTCATCAAGCTTCCAACAGCTGAAGCATATGGAACCATGTTTATTTGATCGATCTCATATCAGTACTGGAACACATAAAGTTTCCAAAACTATTACCCTTGACTATAGGAGCAGGCATAGGTTTACTCGCATGCATACTTTATTTCTTTAGAATCTTTTCCAAGTATGCCTTTGCGATGGTCCTAATACCCCATTTTTCTTCTATCTTGGTGAATTTTGATTCCTTGAACCAATGACACTTCACCAAGATTATTCACATTGAAACTTGAGGACAAAACTTCTTCCTCTCCAATGATAGATTAACATTACTACAGGTGAATAGGATGTCATCTATACACAGGATGTGGAAAAAGAATTTTCCATTCTAGAACTTCGCATAAACGCTATTGTCCTTCTCATTTTCTTTAAAACCCAAACTTTCTTATTGTTTCCATCAACTTCAAATACTACTGTCTAGAAACTTACTTTTAACCCATAAATTGATTTCTATAGGCGGCATCCTATATGTTCTTTTTTCCCAGGACAAAACCTTTGGGTTGTGTCATGTAAATGTTTTCATACAAATCCCCGTTGAGGAATACCGTCTTTACATCCATCTGATGTAACTTTAAATCGTAATATGCCAATAACACCATTTTGATTCTAAAAGAATCCTTGCATGAGACTGGAGAGAAAACTCTCATTGTAATCTATTTATTCTCTTTGCGTAAAGCATTTTGCTACAAACCGTGCTTTATATCTTTCTACATTCTCTTTGGAGTCACATTTTGTCTTGTAGACCCATTTACAGCCTACTGTTTTGGCTCCATTAGAAATTTCTTCTAAGTCTCAAATATCATTGGTATTCATTGAATTCATTTCAACTTCCATAGCTTCTTGCCATTTAAATGAGTAAACGCTTCTCATGGCTTCTTCAAATGAGGTGGGATCACCCTCCATTTAAATTTCTTTACTAACAATCTAACATAGACTTCATAGTCATTAGAAAAACGGGTTTACTAATTCTTTGAGACCATCTAGGGCCTCAGCTACTGGCACTTTCATATGGGGCTGTTGTTGCTCTTCATTGCCAAGAGACAATTGATTCTACAGGCTCCTGTATTACAAGATCCTTGTTTACATTATTCATCTTCTTCGAAGAGCTAACAACAGGTGTTGTATTAGTCATACAATATCAATAGGTATTGAAAAACTTGTTGCTCCTGAGTCACTAGAGTAGGCACGCAATCCCTCTTCTCTTTAAGTCTTAGGTCTCTACATACCTCTACATACCATGCTCTCCTAGATCTTCCCATCTTTTCTAAAGATATTGTATCTTCAAATATCTTTTTTTGGGTTTAATATGTTAAAACCTCATATGGCACTTTAAACACCACCTTAACATCTTTGAGGCTGACTACGCTATCTTCCTGTCGGAACTTTCAAAGGTCCAGGAATTTAGCTATTTCTCTGCTTAGGGGTATCATTGTTGTGACCGTTGTACTCCTCCAATGGTCGCATTTATCTTAATTAATCTTTATCTCACTCTTAATGAAGAATATCTTTCTTAATTGATCTTTATCTCACTCTTAATGAAGAATATTTTTCTTAATTGATCTTAATATTCTCCCCCTTAAAATATGGCCTGAACTTTACTGCCATAATTTCGATAACTATTCAGAAAACCTGTGAACGAGGAGACACTTATAACTTACTTCATTCACATGATTATGTCATGTAAACAAAGTTATTTCTTGATCCGTTTAGGAGTACACTTTCCTTATTTCACTTCTAGAACTCAACGAGGTCTTTTATTAGCAGTACTTTTGCAAGTCACGCTTGCATCTTTTCTTATCTTTTGGTTAGTATTGACCATGACGATGCATTTCTATTGTGCCACAGTCAATACTAGGATAGCATAAGCGCTACCCAAACTTCTCTCGCTATGCGGGATACAAAACATATGAATCATCACAAAACTTTTCCCACTATGCAGGATTGACTAGAATAAGTACTATGCCAAAACTTCTCCTCATGCGGGATAAATCTATACACAATTTACTATAACGAAAACTTAGTCATGATGACTAAAATATTCACTTATACTTTATTTTCTAATTAAATCTTCTCGTTAGTTCCAATTTAATCAGAAAATTAGTTAATAGTCCGGAACTGGCTTAACTCAAGCATTTTCATTCATATACCCCAGCATTGCAGCCCGTTGGCATGCAGCCAAGTGATCTCATCGAATTAAAACGTACAAGGTACTTCTGCATCAATTCTACATCACCGTTGAACAGAAAATAGAATTAATGTATAAAACTCATAAATTAACTTGAAAGACATACAACTAATCTTCAAAATTAAATTCTCCCGTTGGTTCGAATTTAATTAGAAGATAATCAACTTCATTGTAGCAGAAACACGATAATAAAATACATTCTATTAGTTCAGGAGCATTTTTTGGTCTTTATCTACTCTCTGAAAATTTAACTATGTTGGTGTAAAATTTATCAGAGATTTAAACTTCAAACTTGAGCTCATTATAATATTATCATCATCAACATTGGTCAGAAAATAACAATACCATAATCTGACTTAAACAAAACGGACTACTCCTCTAATTTAAATTTTCCCGTTGGTTTCAATTTAATTAGAGGATAAACATAATCATAATTTACTAAATATAACTGCTCTTCAAATTAAATTCTCCCGTTGGTTTAAATTTAATTAGAAGATAATAAACATTAAACTTTGCAGGGGAAACATGAAAAAATTGTTTATCTACTTTTCAGAAGCATTTTACTGTACTCATCTACTCTCTGAAAAAAATTATCTCGTTGGTTCAAATTTTGATAGAGATCTAAACTAGACAAAAAACATAAAAAATTTGCTTCTGAAAACAATAAAACAAAACCTCAGTATTTACTGTTCATTTGGGCAAAAATGTGAAAATCCAATCCGCAACCTAGCTCGCCAACGCGTCCGTGCGCGCGGCCCAGCGACGAAATTGTGGCCCAGCGGCCTGCTTACCCGTCGCTCGGGCCCAGGCCGCAACCTAGGCCTAGGTCGGGGATCTACCATCTTGCCCGGGCTGAAAGTTGGCCCGAGCGCTTGGAGCTGTCCATCTGGATCAGACGGCTCTGCGGTGCTTGCGGCCGATCAAAAACGGCGTCCGTGTCCCTCCCCGAAAACCCTAGCTCCATTTCGTTCTCCCTCTCTCTCCTTTCCTCAGTGTCGAGACGGAGAGCAACGACTGCGGCGGCCGCCCGTCGCGACCGGAGGAAGAGGTGGCGGCGCTACTGCGGGGCCCCTCGCCGGCGTGCGCGCTTGCCCGAGGGTGAGCGCGCCGCCGTCGAGTGGCCTTGTGGCGACGCCCTTGACCCCCCGAGCCTGAGGCAGAGGCTCCGCGGTGGTGTGGCCTCCCCGGACGATGGCCCGGGAGCTGCTTCCCACATCACGTCGGCGGTGGTGACGGCGACAGGTGAGCCCCAGGTAGGCCCCTGTGCCCAAACCCTAAATCATTTCTCATTCTCCCCTTTCTCCTTTGTCAGCTCTCAGTGCAGTAGACACCGGAGAAGAAGTGCGGCACCACCATGGGTCCCCTCGTCGGAGTGCGCGCTCCCCAGTGGGTGAGCACACTGCCGTCGAGCGGTCCTATGACGGTGCCCTCAGCCGGGGCTCGCGCGCACGGCGACGAGCTTGGCTCGGCCATCTCCCAGCGTGCTGGCAAGACGGCAGCGGGTGCTATCGATGCGGGACCTATAGGATTCCGCACGGAGAAGAGAGAAGAAGACCTAGTCCAACTAGGATTCCCTACATGTAATCCTATTAGGACTAGTTACGTATAATCCTATTAGGATCTCTACTTTGTAACCGACTAGGACTCCCGCCTCTCCTGGACTATATAAAGGAGGGCAGGGGTCCCTAGATCGAGAGAGACAATACCAGAACACAAACACAACAAATAGCGCAGGGCGCAATATACTATCCACACCAGACTGGACGTAGGGCGCCGTGACTTTTCGGCGTGCCGAACCAGTATAAATCGTTGTCTCCCTGCGTTTACCATCGAGTTCCTGCATACGCCGATACCCATCCGAACAAATCACCATCCCGGGTACTCCCGTGGCGGGTTGCCGGTGGTAAAACATCGACAGCTGGCGCGCCAGGTAGGGGACCTCGGCGCTTTGCGTTCGAGAGCTCGGTGGACCTCAAAATAAAGATTCGCTGCGACCCTCATTGGCCTTGTCGACAACTCGCCGCGGCTCTCGCCAACCTCGTCGATAACTCGCTGCGGCTCAAAAGACGCTGAGATCAAGATTCACCGCGGCTGTCATTGGCATCATTCGACAACTCGCTGAAGCGCATGTTCTCGGCGACGTCCTCGTACATCCAATCGATCGTTCAAAGCTATCTTTGGGAAGGTGCTCGTACACTAACAAAGAACCCGACGTCTCGAGGCATAGTACAAGCAAATGGGCGGAACACGGAGCCACCGGAGGACAAGTGCAAGCGAACTAGAATCAGCTTCGGTCGATCACGGTGCCAAGTCCGAATAGAATTAATTTACTCAACTCCAGGATGATTCAACTCCATCACGGACAACCTATCCGAATGGGACACGAGAGCAAGACAACATCAGGCAGATTCATGAGAGAAAATATGGGATGACGATACATCAGCAAAGCGACAAAGATTCCGTACACAAGCTAATACAATGTTTAGAAGCAAGCACGCATACAAGTCCTAGGGCCAATTCTATCCAAGCCGAGAAATCTTGTATCAAGCAAAAAGTCCCGGCATCGGATACAAATTCTACTATGATGCAGATAAGACGATATCCATCTGCTCAAAGTACATGCAAAAGATGCTACAAGGATGACACAAGCAGCAAGCTAGCCAAAAGCAATCAGCGTATTAATATTTGGTTTTTTCATATACGCATATATATATGCAAATATACATGGAGAAGGCACATTGACAACTCAACTGGAACGGATCCGGTCAAGAACTAGATGACAAGAACTCACCACGATGTCCAACCACTTCAAGATGCAAATAAAGAAGGGATACACGTACATACATAACAAGCCATCCAGCCAAATCAGAACCAAGCCAGAAGCTAACAAGATGTCCAAGACCACAAGCAAATTGCATCGCTGCATCAAGATCCACCGGGTTGTTCGGCTACATGCACACGACGACAACTCGGCTCCATCAAGAATCTACCAGGGAGCAACTTACCTCACCATGCAAGCCAAGATGACGAAGCAAAGCAAGGCCAATGGCAACGTATACGTGTATATATTCGTGCACGAATAGATGTCTACGACTGCCTCAAAAAAAAGAAGAAAAGAAAAAGGGAGGGGGTCAACAAGAAGGCTCACGTCAAGCTGAAAGGGTGCACCGCCCCCACGCCGTCAGCGCCGATCACAACAACAACTCGACGACTCTACCGTGTGACGCTTGATGGACTACTCCCACTACTCGGACTCAACCGGGTACTCGACAACGGCTTCCTGATACTCGGCAGCGACTTCAGAGTACACGCGACGGGTTCCGAGTTGATCTGAGTACTCGACATGTCGGCGACAAGAGAGCTATCAAGTCTACCTCCATCTACACCAACTACTCGGCTGCACGCCACGCCGATCAACTACCCGCCTACGGTGATCGACAACTCTGCCATGAACCAAGCTAAGTAATGCTTTAATTTTTTACATTCCGGATATTATTCGTATGCCTCTGTGGCCATATCATCTTCCCCTAATGGCTGTTAGTTTCCTCGGATAGTAAGCCTTAATTCGTGAAGCTTGTTTTCTCGAATGGATGGTCACGTCAAAGAACCTCTGAACCATACGGGTGGTCACGTCAATGGACCTCTGAACCAAACGCGAGATTCAAGTGCTTAAACGTAACAGGCTACTACCTAGGAAATTAACCGACCTAGCAAGGGAAGACACAAAAAATCATCATGCGAGCAAACATAGTGCTCAAGATACAAAAAATCATCATGCGAGCAAACATAGCGCTCTAGGTCTTCTCTTAACGGTCGCCGAATTCCTCAGGTAGAACACGCCTTAATCCGTGAAGCTTGTCAAATCACATGGACGGTCACGAACCGAGTGCCGAGCTCACATGGTCACGTCATGAACCTCGAACCATACGCCGAGAGATTCAAGTGCTTAAACGTAACAGGACACTACCTGAGGAATTTGCATGGCCTAGCGAGAGCAAGACGCAAAAAGTTTATATGCATTTCATAATGCCGGGGCCATACCCTGATTGATTATTCAAATATGGGACATGCTCCCGACTTCATATCCGGAATATCATTTACAACATATTTTTATGTTTAACATGCAGGGGAGCTGAGAGCTAGTCCAGAAACAAGCTGGTTTGAACAAAAAAGAACCCCGACAAGGTGTGGCAAGAACCAAGACAAGCGCTTAGAAAGAACCCGGAACGATCAGAAAACAACCCTGAAGAGGTGCTGCAAGTAACAAGACAAATTCAGAAAGAACCCGGATTGATCAAAAAACAACCCGGATGAGGTACATACAAGTTCAGAAAGAACCCGGAACGATCAGAAAACAACCCTGAAGAGGTGCTGCAAGTAACAAGACAAATTCAGAAAGAACCCGGATTGATCAGAAAACAACCCGGATGAGGTACATACAAGTTCAGAAAGAACCCGGAACGATCAGAAAACAACCCCGAAGAGGTGCTGCAAGTAACAAGACAAATTCAGAAAGAACCCGGATTGATCAGAAAACAACCCGAATAAGGTACATATAAGTTCAGAAAGAACCTGGACGAAGTACAAACAACCTGGAAGAGGTACATCAACAACCAGAGAAGTCCAGAAAATGACCTGGAGGAATAAAAAACAACTCGGAAGAGCATCACCGCTTAGTCAAACACTAAGCTCGGGGGCTCAGCATTCGCTTCAACTACGCCCGGGGGCTCGAATTCAAGGATGAAAGACCAAGAATACAAGTACTCAAGACTACAACAATAACAACACATCAAGACCCTTCATCCGATTTCTATTCTAAAGAAAAGTACTCGGAGAAGGCTCGGGGGCTACGGGATAAATAACCCCAGAATTTTTTGAAGACAAAAATCTAGACCCTCCAACTTTTGCAAGCAAAAGCAAGAGGCTCGGGGGCTACACTCAGTAAGTGCAATTTTTACGAAAAATTGCACCCACCCAAAAAGAACTCGGAGCAACCAAGAAGACTAAAGGGACCCTCTGGCTTCTTGTCCCAACAAGCAAGAGGCTCAGGGGCTACACTCACTGAGTGCACTTTTGTCCAAAAGTGCACATCAGCCGGAGAAAAGACAAAGAAGACCATCTCAAGATTTCACTTCAAGAAAGAACCCGGAACAAGTCTACAACAACCCGGCCCTTGAAGCTCAATCATGAAATGCTTGGGGGCTTGTCGATGCGGGACCCATAGGGTTCCGCACGGAGAAGAGAGAAGAAGACCTAGTCCAACTAGGATTCCCTACATGTAATCCTATTAGGACTAGTTACGTATAATCCTATTAGGATCTCTACTTTGTAACCGACTAGGACTCCCGCCTCTCCTGGACTATATAAAGGAGGGCAGGGGTCCCTAGATCGAGAGAGACAATACCGGAACACAAACACAACAAATAGCGCAGGGCGCAATATACTATCCACACCAGACTGGACGTAGGGCGCCGTGACTTTCCGGTGTGCCGAACCAGTATAAATCGTTGTCTCCCTACGTTCACCATCGAGTTCCTGCATACGCCGATACCCCTCTGAACAAATCACCGCCCCGGGTACTCCCGTGGCGGGTTGCCGGTGGTAAAACATCGACAGCTGACACGCCAGGTAGGGGTTCTCGGCGCTTTGCGTTCGAGAGCTCGGTGGACCTTAAGATCAAGACATGCCGCGACTTTCGTCGGCTCCTGTCGACAACTCGCCGCAACTCTAGTCGATCTTGTCAACAACTTGCCGTGTTCACACTCATCATCACCATCGTTCGAAGAAGAAAGTCGACCGGTCCTACTCTGATCAACACCAGATGCAGGGTTCTCGGCCTCAACGACCACAGATAGATGTGGCACCCGCACGGGAACCTATCAAGGAACGCAAGCACTGTAAGGCTACGAACAGCAAGCTTGCAACACACAGAAACAAGGATTTCCTGCAAAAGTGAACCAAGTCACCGTACAAACCAAAAGGGATTAGCAAGCGTCAATTATGGAAATAGTTTTTGAGCCGCACTCGGATACGACCACCAAGAGTCCAAGACCGTATACAACTGCGTATACGTATACGTTTCAAATTGCTTTGAAGCCACGAGCAAGAGAAGGAAGGAAGCATGCAAGCAAGAAAGCACCACACGGCAAGCAAGTATTCTACCAAAGGAATTACATCACACGTCACCATCCATACGACATGCACATATACAGCTCATCTTCACGCGGATTCAAGTCCAACCCAGAAACAAGTCCTACTCCTACTCGAACAAGCAACAGAAGTTCGTACAAGTCCAGAGCCAATTCTATCCAAGACAAGTACCGAATCAGTGCAGAACAGAGGAATATCAGGTTACGACGTCGTACCAAAAGAACTCGACTACATCAAGCGCGGAAGTAGTCCAAGCCTGAAGCGAGCGATCCATCCGATGACTCTGATCTAGAAACAAATTGTACTGCTACAACTTCGTATACGAATACATCACGGACATGCAAGAAGCTAACAAAGGAAGCAAGCAAACAAAGCCAAAGGTGTTTGTGCATTGATTTATACATACGACATGCTCATACGAGAGAAGGTCAAGAAATACAAGCTATACGGTCAATAAAGAGAAGACCACCTACAAACAAGTCGACAAGTCATGAGCAAGCAACCAAATTGGGAACCCGCAACACGCTCCGAAGTTGTTTCGAGTACTCGACATGACGATACCACTCGTCTGGTTAAACTCATCGACCAAACAACTCGGACGAGCTATCCGACAACTTCATCATGCTGTTCGACTACATCAAGCAAGTTGTCGACCCATGTGGGTAGCTAAAAGCTAACACCAAACAAAAAGCAAAAAATGGTGAAAACATGCCTCGAGCATCCGGCCGAGAGCAAAATAGTGAAAAAGACGCTTGAGCTCGCCGATGATGGGTAGCTAAAAGCTAACACCGGAAACAAAAAGCAAAATGGCTAAAAACATGCTCGAGCATCTGGCCGAGAGCAAAATAGTTGAAAAGACGCTTGAGCCCACCGATGAGGGTAGCTAAAAGCTAACACCGAAACAAAAAGCAAAATGGTGAAAACATGCTCGAGCATCCCCACAGAGAGCAAAATAATTTGAAAAGACGCTTGAGAGCTCGCCGATGAGGGTAGCTAAAAGCTAACACCGAAACAAAAAGCAAAATGGCTGAAAACATGCACGAGCATCCGGGCCGAGAGCAAAAAATAGTGAAAAAGACGCTTGAGCCCGCCGATGAGGGTAGCTAAAAGCTAACACCAAGCAAAAAGCAAAATGGTGAAAACATGCTCGAGCATCCCGGCCGAGAGCAAAATAGTTGAAAAGACGCTTGAGCCCGCCGATGAGGGTAGCTAAAAGCTAACACCTAAAACCGGTCGATCGAAATTGAACTTCAAAGACCCTCCACTCTTCGTTCAGAAAAGCAAGAGGCTCGGGGCTACATCCAGATAGGAATACTTTTTCCTCAGAAAAGCACAAGCGCCACTCAAGAAAGCACTCGGATGCCGAAGTTTGTCAAGGCAACATTCTATGCCGAGTCGTTTTACATAGCGCAGATTGAAAGGTTGTCAACACAAAGATCTACATCTAACAAGTCATAGCGCGGACAAAGCACTCGACGGATCACAAAAGAGGAAGAAAAGAAAAGTACTCGACAAATCGAGGGATTTCGCCAGATAACGCATGAGTTGTTTATGAGGCGAGTACAACCACGACATGCACATATGACGTCCGGGAAGCAATAGCAAGCAAAAGATTAAGATATATGCATATATACCCGAATACACATGCACATACGGATCTCGCATGCATGCAAATGAGGAAGCCATCAATTCTTTGGACACATAAATCATGATGGGATACGAACGATCCAACAAGGTGCAAGCACACGTCAAGTCATATAGAGGCTATCATCACATCTACAACTCTGAAATATCAAAGCCAAATCAGAACCAAGCCACGAAAGCAAAGAAGTCGTCCCGAGACCAAAGATAGCAACTTTGTCCATTCGAAAGTGTCCGACTACTTGAACACACGAGATGTCCAACCGTACATCAAGCCGGATAACAAGCAAGCCAAGATCGACTACTCGGCCGAGGAGTTCGAGTACTCGGATACGATTTAAGCAAGAAGAACACGCGATCTACATAACAACTCGGACACGGAAGCCAAGCCAAAAGAGGAAGGCACACAAGAAAACCCAAAGTCTGAGGCTAGACAAAAGTACACCGAGTCCGCACGAACGCATAAAAAGTTAAGAAGAACTCGGATACGAAGACCTCAAAGATGAATGGTACAAAATCAAGATCAACTCGGATATGGAGGATGACCATGAAGCAAGACGAACGACCAAAGAAGCGAGGCAAGGCCAAGGCGTTTGTGCACTATTTATGTATGTGCATGCACGTATATATCAAGGCTCGAACATGATGTACATTTCGTCGACAAGTCGTTCTAGGTGGCCAACAAGCAAGCCATCCAACCGGAAGCAAGCGGTGCCACTACAACAACCCACTGACTCTACCGCGATGCTCAATGACTACCTCGACTACTACTCAGAACCAACAAACTAGTCGGTGACGAGTTCCGGATGCTCGACGTGTCTACAACCAACTGCTCGGACGTGGTATCCAACTACTCGTCTAAAATACCCAGCAACTCGGCTGCGGCGATCAACAACGCGGCCACGAACCAAGGGAGCTACATCTATACCATGAGATCAGGAAAAACACGCTCTTGAGAGCTATTTTACTCAGACAAGTCTAGAAACAACCTGGTTTGATCAAAAAAGAACGCCGATGAGGTACGGCAAGAAACAAGACAAATTCAGAAAGAACCCGGATTGATCAGAAAACAACCCGGATGAGGTACATACAAGTTCAGAAAGAACCCGGAACGATCAGAAAACAACCCTGAAGAGGTGCTGCAAGTAACAAGACAAATTCAGAAAGAACCCGGATTGGTCAGAAAACAACCCGGATGAGGTACATACAAGTTCAGAAAGAACCCGGAACGATCAGAAAACAACCCCGAAGAGGTGTTGCAAGTAACAAGACAAATTCAGAAAGAACCCGGATTGATCAGAAAACAACCCGGATGAGGTACATACAAGTTTAGAAAGAACCTGGACGAAGTACAAATAACCTAGAAGAGGTACATCAAGAACCAGAGAAGTCCAGAAAATGACCTGGAGGAATAAAAAACAACTCGGAAGAGCATCACGGCTTAGTCAAACACTAAGCTCGGGGGCTCAGCATTCGCTTCAACTACGCCCAGGGGCTCGAATTCAAGGATGAAAGACCAAGAATACAAGTACTCAAGACTACAACAACGACAACACATCAAGACCCTTCATCCGATTTCTATTCTAAAGAAAAGTACTTGAGAAGGCTCGGGGCTACTGGGATAAATAACCCTGTAATTTTTGAAGACAAAAATCTAGACCCTCCAACTTTTGCAAGCAAAAGCAAGAGGCTCTGGGGCTACATTTCTCGGTGAGTGCAATTTTTTGAAAAATTGCACCCACCCAAAAAGAACTCGAGCAACCAAGAAGACTAAAGGGACCTCTCGGCTTCTTGTCCCAACAAGCAAGAGGCTCGGGGTTACATTGATCGAAAGTGCACTTTTGTCCAAAAGTGCACATCACCGAGAAAAGATAAAGAAGACCATCTCAAGATTTCACTTCAAGAAAGAACCCGGAATAAGTCTACAACAACCCGGCCCTTGAAGCTCAATCATGAAATGCTCGGGGGCTTGTCGATGCGGGACCCATAGGATTCCGCACGGAGAAGAGAGAAGAAGACCTAGTCCAACTAGGATTCCCTACATGTAATCCTATTAGGACTAGTTACGTATAATCCTATTAGGATCTCTACTTTGTAACCGACTAGGACTCCCGCCTCTCCTGGACTATATAAAGGAGAGGCGGGGTCCCTAGATCGAGAGAGACAATACCGTAACACAAACACAACAAATAGCGCAGGTGCAATATACTATCCACACCAGACCGGGACGAGGCGCCGTGACTTTCTCGGGCGTGCGAACCAAGATAAATCGTTGTCTCCTGCGTTTACCATCGAAGTTCTCACGCGCACGATATACCCCTCCGAACAAATCACCGCCCCGGGTACTCCCGTGGCGGGTTGCCGGTTGTAAAACATCGACAGGTGCTTCTTCCCGCGCGCGGCGGTGTCGATGGTGGTGGAGAAAACTAGGTAGGTTCCTTCCCTCTCCATCTGTTCCCTTCTAGGGTTAGGGTTAGGGTTTTGGGTTGGGTTCTCTTTCTAATTTCTTTTCACTTTTCTACCCCAGTCTAAATCTCACACTAGAACCTGGCTCTTAATGCCATTGATAAAAATCTTGGACTATCTAGGCGTACATCTAGTGAGTAAAACATAACTTAGATAGAACTTGATGATGATGTACCTCATCTTGAGTCTCCAATCACAACCATAGTGAAAGATCTAGTTTGGTTTTGGTAAATTGATGAAACCCTAAGTGCTAACCTAGTTTATAAAAGTGATTATGAGATAGGTAGCACTACTCCAAGTGATTAAGCGAATGAAGATCATGACATGATGATGGTGATGGCATGGTGATGATCAAGTGCTTGAACTTGGAAAAGAAGAGAAAGAAAAATAAAAAGCTCAAGGCAAAGGTGAAATTGATAAGAGCTTTTTGGTTTAGTGATTAAGACACTTAGACAGAGTGTGATCACATTTAGGTTCGATAGGCGTACTATTAAGAGGGGTGAAACTCATATCGAAATACAGTTATCAAAGTGCCACTAGATGCTCTAACTCATTGCACATGCATTTAGGACCTAGTGGAGTGCTAACACCCTTGAAAATATTTGTGAAAATATGCTAACACACATGCACAAAGGTGATACACATTGTGTTTAGCACTTGGGAGCAAGGGTTCGAAACTTCATCGGTGCCCAATATAGAAAAGACAGGGTTTCACAGAGTGCATTGAACGCTGGTCACACAGTGACCGAATGCTGGAGAGCAACGTCCGATCAATTATAAAAGAAGATGGTACTCTCGGTCTCTTGACCGGATGCAGGTGACCGGACGTAGGCTAAACACTATTTAGTGTCCGGTCATGCTAATGTGGTGGCACACAGAGAAGACCGTGAGTGACCGGACGCTGGGTGAGTCTGGTCGGGCATGACCAGACGCGTTCGATCGTGACTGGAACTTTACTGGAAGTGACCGGACGCTGGGGTCCTGTGTCCGTCCCACACTATAGAGCGTCCGGTCACAACTTAAGTGCATTGATGACCATTGAGATCAGGCGATCAGCATTTGAAGCAGGGGCCACATGGTGTGCATCGCGCGACCGGACGCTGGGGTCCTGCGTCCGGTTGATCTGACCGGCGCGTCCGATCGCCCCAATTTTTCAGTGAACAGAGGAGCCAACGGCTCTATTCGTGGGGGCTCTCTATTTAAGCCCCATAGCCAGCTCAAGCTCATGCTCTTGGCCATTTTGCATTGACATAGCAACCTTGTGAGCTTAGCCAAAGTCCTCTCACTCATCTCTATCATTGATTCATCATCTTTGTGAGATTGGGAGAGAATCCAAGTACATTGCTTGAATGATTGCATCTAGAGGGACTTAGTATTCGTGTTTCACTGCAGGATTCACTTGTTACTCTTGGTGGTTGCCACCACCTAGACGGCTTGGTGCAGCAGGGAGGATTGGCATGAGTTGGTGATTGTTTGTGGCCATCTCTGGTGATTGTGAGGGGACTTGTGCCTTCCCCGATGGAGCGTCGAAAGATAACCCTAGTGGATTGCTCGTGTTATTGAGTTACCTCACTTGTGGATAGGTTCTTGCGGTGTCCAATTATGTGGACGAGGTTCGTGCAACACCTCTTAGCCGGCGAACCACCAAGTGTTGGTCAACACAACGAGGACGTAGCGTGTTGGCAAGCACGTAAACCTCGGGAGAAAATTGGTTATCTCTTGCTCTTTGGTATTCTCCGGTGATTGAGTTATTATTCATCTTGTGATTGATTCACTCCTCTACACGGCGATATAATTACCTTACTCATTTACATACCCGTAAACTAGTTGTAGTAAGCTCTTTAGTATAGCTAGAATTGAGAGCTTACTTTGTAGCTTAAGTTCATCTAGCGGAGCTCTTTAGTGTAGCAAGTGTGAGAGCTCTTAGTGTGTAGTGACTTAGTAAATTGTGTGTCTAGTGATCATAATAACTAGAATTATTGAATAGGTGGCTTGCAACCCTTGTAGAGCTAGAGCAAGTTTGTATTTCACCATTTGTTATACTAATCAAATTGCTCTAGTTGGTTTGTAGATTTTTAAATAGGCTATTCACCCCCCTCTAGCCATATTAGGACCTTTCACATGGCGCCGACGACGAGGTAGCAGTGACGTGGAGGCGCGGTCCGGTCCAGTGACGACGGTGAAGGCAATGGAGCTTCCCGTCACTCACAGCGCGCCCTCTAGATCGGCTTAGGGATAGGAAAACCGATGGGGCGCTAGCAGCTGTGGTGAACCTCGTACCTCTAGCCCCAACCCACACCTCCTATTTATTGCACTACGTGACGGGGGCCCATCAGCTAGAAGAACGGCTGGGTGCCCTCGATCAGGGTGCGGATCAAGGACCCAATTAGTCGTTGGGCCAACTTGGTGGAGATCAACCTAACACGATCATCTCATAGGAGTCACCAGTCACGTGATGATTCACCGTGTGCAGTGCAGTGCCCATGCGGCGTACCGTACCATACCTGTTGCGAGCAGTGGAAGGCCCCTCCGGCGGAGACGGCGAGAGCGCGGTGGAAAGCATCGGGGGTGACGGCGAGGAATGGCATGGGGCGCGCGTCCACAGCGTCGTCGTCATTGGCCGGCCGTGGCTCGCAGGCGTTGTAGACGAGCACCTTGATGGGGCCGAGGGAGAGAGCGCAGTCCACCCGAAGCGCGAACACCTGCGCCTTGGCCTCCTGCGCGATCTCCTCCGCTAGCTGCAACAGCTTCTCTGCATGCACGACAACCATAAGACTGGACTCGATCAGCTTCGTTCTCCGATGGAAAGAAAGAAGAGGGAAGATGCATGGGAGGGAGGACGGAGGAGGGAGCGAGGGGATAGATGGATGTACCGAGGTCGCGGGAGAGGATGGCGATGGTGTAGCCCTCGGAGGCGAACTTGCGCGCCACCGCCGAGCCGAGCCGGGACCCAACGCCGACCACGGCGGCGATGCCCCTCGAGGAGTTAGAGTCCGGACACTGACCTCAGCATATGGGCGCGTGAAGGAGATAAAATAGAAGAGAGAGAGCGGAGGAGGGAGGCCAAGACCGACGTGCAGCACTAGGAACAGCTCTAAAAAGCACATCCCGACATGAAGCTGATAGTTCCAGTGCCACCCTAAATGTTAAAATAGGGTGGCATACTCCCTCCATCAAGAAATATACAATGCATTTTAACATTTGAAATTTATCATTAAATATAGTGTATTAAAGGGACACGAAGATAATGTTACTTACATAAAAGTACATGATTATTTTGTATTAAGAAAGTAATTTATGTACTTGCCATATTTTGCATAAGGAGACTGAGAGTTCACCCTTTAATCATGCGGAATACTCCGTATAATTAGATTTCAATAGATTAGAAAGTTAAATGAGGGGTACATGTGTCTATTGCACTCTCCCTTATTTTGTCTTAGAATAGCCAGAATGCACTATATTTTAGAACAAAAGGAGTAGGTGCATAGGTGCCACAGTCCCACGAGGTTAAGGAGACAATGTATAGGGCCAAAACCCGTAGTACTTCATTGTGGCTACGTACTATGTTTTAGAACCTTAGTGTCTTGATATGGTATTCCGAGGTATTAACTCAGAGCTGAAGGCAGGGTGGTTTCATGCCAGCTAGACAACTACCCAATGTTAGTGTAAAGCGGGGTACCACTAATGATGGTGATCTTGTGGGTACATGCGTACATACTCTGCAGAGTTTAGACGTGTATGTATAGTCGCCGTCCATAGTCATTGACATTCATATATTTCTGCTTCACTTCAACCGGTAAGAGTCATGTGTCTTTCTCCTCTGGTTGTTTTTTTATTTGAAAAAGTTTTTCTCTAGGTGGTTAAGGTCCGGTCTGAGGCTATTGAGGTGGGGACGTGCGGGAGTTATTCTTGTTGACTAGAGAGTGTGGTTTCTTAGGCTCAACGATGTGATGTGTGTGGGATGGTTTGGGAGCATGTTGAGAAGGATAATTATGATATATCTATCGACTTTGTCGCTATGGTTTAGTCCAGAACCAGATTATAGGTTTTATAATACCACTTTCTATAAAAGTGATACAATCAAAGGGTGGGATGTTGGCCGGTACAAATCATGCTAAAATATTTTGGTTACAGGATATGAACACGACTACGACATTGAGAGCGATGGCTAGGATGAATGATGAGTCTATGTCCTACACTCAAGGAGCCTAGGGAGGATGATGCTCACCACCAGATGCTTCTCTACACTTAGCTATGACGATGTTGTTCTCTGTGACTCTAGCCATGTGGACATTTTTGTGTAATAATGAGAAAACCATGTTGTCGAGTAAAATTGTGGTTCATCACTTCTCAGACAACACATAGAAAGAGTACAGGTTAAAATGCCTTCCAGATATATATGGCAACATGAGATTATGATATCCTAACTACCATATGTACCCTAACAACATATAACATCAAATTAGTTTTATTGAACCCATCGTAAAATATGTCTTGAAAAATAAATTTATTTGTTTTCAAGATGCTAATACATTTTTTTGATAACTTGATTAAACTTAAATAATACTTTGTAATAAGTTTTAAGACAAAACTAAAATAACTTATCGGTGTGGCTAGCGTCCGGTCATCCGGATAGACGCTCACGTCTACTGGCCTGTTGCACCTACTCGCCCGCGCCCTGCTGCTTGCTCACGCCCTGCAGCTCGCCCTGCTCATCGCCCGCTACTCGTCTTGCTGCTCTGCTTGCCCTGTTGCTCGCCCACGCCATGTTGCGCGCCCGCGCCTGCACGCCTTGCTGCTCGCCCACCCGCGCCACTCCGTTGAGACCGCCTGCGCCCGCTTCCCGCACCTTATGAAGCACTTGCAACATGGAGGACTTGCTGCAATATATGTCTAAAATAGATAAAATATTTGAAATATATGCTTGCAACATGTGTGTAGCCACTACAACATATGCAACATTTAGATAAAACACTTGCAACATACGTCAGAAAACAGTTGAAATATTTGGAACATACACTTTACAACATACGTGTATATCCATTGCAACAGTGCAACATCACAATCTACTTTGCAACATCCAAATGAAACACATGCAACATCCAGATGAAACATCGAAAACACTTGAAACATAATCTTAAAACATGAGCTTTCAGCGTAATATCACCTTGCTGCTTGGACGAATGGAGGCTGATCATTGCGGAGGTCGGCAGCGGCACACGGAGCTTGCCGATGCCCTAGCAAAGTTGAGAGCCTCTGCTCGACGGCTGGGTGAGCACTTGCACGAGGCGTAGCAACCCACCTGGCGAGCACCTACTACCGCGGCCTGGACGAGCACCCGCGAGCGCCCCTATTGGGCGAGCACCCCGGATAGAGAGTGTTTTTTTAATTAGAAGGGACGCGGATGAGAGCGAGCAGACGCGATAGCGAGTGGGAAGGTGCGTCCGTCACCCGGAGATCCTCGTGATAGTATTATTATCGATAACTTATGACTTAGAAGTTGGAACGGAAGTTGTTATATTGACAATAATTTTATTTCTTAACAAAAAACATATATAGCTTCATGGATGACAACCAATAGTGGCCCAACATAGACAGCACACTTGTATTGTACTGTATGAGGTATGCGGTCTACGTATACCTCAGCGCTTGAGCTGTCTGTTGCCAGGGTTGGCTTCCCTTCGTCCGCACCCTGTACCACACAGAACGGAATTTGGAATGCGGATACGAATCCTCGCAAGTGTGTGTGTGGGGTGGGGGTGGCATCGGGACCACCAATCTTGGGCGTTAGCAACACTGAACTGTATAGCCCAACTGCCCTAGTACGCTGGCCACCACTTGCGGCTGTCTGATCTGATCTCGACCGGATTGTACACGTGGTATTCCGTTTCTGGCTGCGCATGTTTGGTTCCAAATAAGTCACCTACTTATAAGTTAAAAAGTGAAAAAATAACTTATTTTGTCAAACACCACCAATTTATAAGGGCCTGTTATTGATCCACAGGTTTATAAGTTATAAGTTGGTTAAGTTATCTATTTATAAGTTAAAAAATAAAAAAAGTGACTTATTTTGTTAAACACCACCAATTTATAAGTCATCCCTACTTATAAATTATAAGTTGGTTCACCCCTGTTTAAAACTTATAAGTCACATTTTTTCGCGTGGGGCCCACACCTTTAATGAACTTATAAATTATCTACAACCAAACAGACATGACTTATAAGTCACTGGTTTTCAGTCATCTGACTTAATAAATCACCTGACTTATGGAAACCAAACAGGCCCTTAACTACCAGGGATCTAAACGGCCCAGCTAGCAACGTGTTTGGTTTGCCGATTCATTCCATCCGGCATCATGTGAACCCACTGACAATAGAGGTTTGCCGATTCATTCCATCCGGCATCATGTGAACCCACTGACAATAGAATGGGTTCATCTGACATTGTTTGCGGAATGAGTTGGTCCTCGATTATTTGCAATTTAAATCTACGGGAAATCAACTGATGACGGACAGACAGTTCCATGCCGGGAACCAAACAGCATTGGCAGCTTCAGTATTAGGTTCGGATCATTCTGGATCGCCTCACACCGCAAACCAAACATGTCATAAAAGACTAGTTAAAGTTTAGCTGCTTCAACCTAGATAAAGCCAACTAAAATTCAGTTGAGTCTATTAGCCAAAGAATTCAAACACTTCAACTAAAGTTTAGTTAGGTAAAGTTTTAGCTGGCTAAAGTTTTATTTTAAAATTTTAGCTAGCTAAATTTTAGTTGGGTGGATCTAAACAGGCTCTACACACAGACATATAAAAAATACAGTCCTAGGTGGCTGCGTTCATTTGGAGAACTCAACGAGACGGGGGAAAGGTTTCAAAAAAAAAAACGAGACGGGGAAAGGAAATAAGAAAAGCAATAGCTAGGGGAAACAAAGGATTGCCGTAGCGTGGTGGGCTAGTAGCGTACAGGCCCACTCTAGGTGCCGTGGGCTCGTAGCGGTTGCTTGGATTTATCGCAGTCACTAATGGGCCTTCCCGCTGAACTTCAGTCATCACTAGCCCAGTAGGAAGTTAACGGGCCCGAGTCCAGAGCTTCCCCGAGCAGTCGGCACTAGTGCCCTGCCAGGGCCCTTTAAAAACAGAGGCCTAACGCATTGGGCCTACGTGGGCCTATCCAACCTCTGTAGTCCAAAACTGCGTGTTGGACCTTGACCATTTTTTTCGAGCAAACAACAAATCACGGTTGAAATGAAACAACAAAAAGAATCACGGCCCAACCAAACCTGTGTACGTATACAATACAATGTTCTACGACGCCAGGGCCAGCAGGTACCGAAACCTGAACTCGTACGGCAGGACACGCACGGGCCGCCGCCGCGGCGACGCGGCGGCGGCGCTGGCGTGCCCCCGGCTGGCCGCCTCGACCGCTCGGACGGCGTCGCGCTGGAGGTCGCGGGGCAGCGGCAGGCACACCCAGTCCACGAGGGAGCCCACGTCCTTGGCGAAGTCAGGCAGGTACCAGTGCAGGAGCTTCGGGATCCAGCCCTGCCCCGCCCGCCGGCGACGGCGAGACGCCCACCGCGGCCTGCAGGTACTCCCGCTTCGCCGCCTCCAGCTCCTCCTCGACTCAGGCCGCCGTGTACACCCTCACCTTCAGAGACAAGCAGCAGTGGTGACGACGCTGTCAGTAACAGGAATCATTATGCCTGCCGGTCGCTTCGCCATGTCTGGTCAGTGATCAGTGCCAGCCAACTGTGCCGCGGTTCAGCCTGTTCGGCTGAATTGGTAGGGATGACTGAAGTACTGCGGGCTGGTTTGGTAAAAAAAATACTATTTAAATTATAGATTATAAATCAGAGTAAATAATCTAAAACGCTAAAATCATCTGCGTTCAGGAGACAGCTCGGAGGACAGACTGCACGTCGGGCGTCCAGAGCACCTAAAAGTGTCGCCTGCTTTCTGCGTGATTGCCTACTGTATGTGGCTATGTCATGTCTATGGACAAGGAGCTCCCAAGGGAGGGAGAATTACAGCAGACTACTGATATACTAGATGAACACTGTTGTTTATGTACTTCGAAACACTAATTTGAGAGGTTACTTCTCTTATAATCCGTCTTTTTCAACTTAATTTTTTAGCCGAGACAGTGTTTTTCTCTCACAATAAATCAGCCAGAACAGTGTTTCGGTTTGTTTTTTCAGCGAAACGAACGGGCCTATAATAAAACAACTTTGTTTTAGCTGGCGCTGCCAGATTGCTTCAGAAGGTTCGCTGGTCACATGTTCGGGAAATTCACTCTTCGGTCTCCATATAATTACCCTGTTCGCTTGATCGTTTTTGTGGTTTATAAGCCGACTGATGCTGTTTTGTTGTGAGAAAAAAACACTATATCATGGCTGATAAGCATGACTGATACGATAAGCGAACATGGTGAATGTCAGATAGTAACTAACTTAACTTCTAGTAAGTTCGAGTAATAGTTTGGGTTGTAACCTATTTAAACTGAGCAGTACTAAGGTGGTGTTTGGTTGCCCCTCCTAAATTTTAGTCGCTGTCCCATCGAATGTTTGGACATATGCATGGAGTATTAAATATAGACTAATTACGAAACTAGTTGCATAATTTACGACTAATTTACGAGACGAATTTTTTAAACCTAATTAGTCTATGATTTAATAATGTGGTGCTACAGTAAGCATGTGCTAATGATGGATTAATTAGGCTTAAAAAATTCGTCTCGTGAAGTACTGATGAATTATGTAATTTGTTTTTTTATTAGTATCCAAACACCCCATACAATATTCTCCCAACACACCTCCTAAATTTTAGTGACCGGATCCCTACGTTACCTAAAATGCGACTGTCCTTTGTGAGACGATAAATAGGGTTTTCCGGAAATTTTCACACTGTAGCAGTTGAAAGGGTGCAGCAAGGACAGCACCTTTTCCTTCTGTCAGTCCTGGATCGGGGCAGAGCTAGAGCTCTACAGTGCGAGGCTCCGAGCGAGCAAAAGAAATTGCAGTACATAGCACGGAGCACAGAGCCAAGAAACTCACCGCCGGCGACGACCAGCTGCCGCAGGAGAGCGCGAACGTCACCAGCGGCTCCGGCCACTCCAGCGCGAATACGGCCGGGCCGTCGCCTTTCACCTCTTCAGTGTTCACCTGCCCAGGCATGCCAAACGTCCACTGTCAAAACGCATTCGTAGACGACGGTTCAGAGACTTTAGCCTTTTTTCAGTGAAGGACACGGCAGCGATGATGCGGCTAGCCAGCGGCCTTACATGCTTTGCGTCGTAGGGCAGCCTGAGGATGAAGTGCTCGATCGTCATGGCACTCAGCACGCGCCCACCGACGTTGATGGTCGCCTGCGGGGAAGAAATGAAGACCGCCAGCTCACTCTTGTCAGCGATTTATTTGTCATGCAGTATCTCCTGCAAACGCTACATGTATATGCTATCTAGAGAGCTGAAGTGAACAAGGGATGGGACCTTGGGCATCATGGCCACCAACATATGGGGGTTGGTAGGTGCTCCGTGCTCAAGAAATGCCTGGAGTTGCAGAGCAAATAAACAAGCATCAGTGCCAGAACAGGGACATGCCACCGGAGCCTATTAATGTATCCAGTATTCCAGTTAGGCTGTAAGTACTGTACTGCGGAGGACGTGCTATGGTCAAAGGCTAATGCTGCCAAGATCGCAATTATTTAGGGCTTTGCTCATGATTAAGGAGACAGAAAGCATTTCAGCACTGAAGTTTAATAACTGGTACGAACATGCTGGGCACAGACATACCCTGTCTTAGAGCAGTTTTCAAAACACAAGTGGTTCAAAAATTTGAACCTAAACATCATCGGAGCCACCTCTAGTTCCACCCTCATGTACAGCATGAACATACTTATGAGTTCCAATTTCAAATCAAATGGTCCCACAAATTGTAACTAAAGTTCCTACCAACGTGAATCTCCCATCGACAAGGTAGAACATGAGGTATAAAGCTATGAATCATGGATGCTGCGGGGAGAAGCAAGAGGAGACTTCAATTATGAGGGACAGCTTACGTTCATCATGCAGGAGTTGTAGGTGTTGATCCAGAACGCCAGCCGCTGCTGGTGGGAGAGGCCCGCCAGGTCAACCAAGGAGAGCTTCCGGAGCAGTGCCCTGATTTTTTTTTTGACAGGTAGCAACGATCATTCCATCATCAGTATGCCAAGTCAAACAGGCAACCACTCACCACACCACAACCAAATCTAGCTTGCACCAACTGACCAACAGATTAGTAGTAGTAGTTACCGATCAATGGAAACTCACTTCAATCTCCAGCCAAGTGCGGAGGCGTCGCCGGCAGAAATGTTTGTGCCGAACGAAGTGGCGTCGACTGATCGGAACTGCTTGTACCGGCCAATGTCTCGCCACCCGAATTCTAGGACACCGTAGGGGTCTGAGCTGCTCTCGCAGGAACCAGAGACTGACGCCGGCGACACCCGCTCATCGTCTTGGCTGCTGGAGGTGCTCTTCTGCGAGAAGATGGCCAGGAGGCACGTCAGTAGCTCCTCCGAGACTTTGTTCGCCGCCGTTGAGGCCTCGTCTGGATCAATGCCATTGCCGCCGTCAATAGCTTTGTGGTCTTCCATTGTACTGGTTGGCTGAAACGGAAGATGAACATGCAAGAACGTTAGCGCCTGAATGCCGAATTCAATGCCAATTTCTGCTCAAAGTTACAGCATCGTCGTACCTGAAAACCTGCGCATGTCTCCGCTACTTGTTGTACCCTGCATCCTGGCACGTTACTCAAAGGCGCCAGGCCGGAATCTCTGCACGAGTTAGTGCCACTGCCAAACGACTGGTTCTCCTTCCCCGGACAGTCACCTTGGCTCAGGGAACGGCCGGGCCTTCTTGGTGTCTGCTTCACATTGGTGGCTCGCTTCAAAGATGGCCAATCAGCAGCATCTTGATTGGAGGAGGCTTGACCCGTCGAGGTGGACAGCTCTGAACTCTGCACTTGGGCCGACGACAGCTTGTGCCGTGCCGGCGTGCACCGGTCACTGTCCGGGAAGTACGCGTTCTTGGCCATGGAGGTGATGATGGCCTCCCGGTACAGTCCTTGCAGGAAATTGACGACCTGCTCCTCGAGCCGGACCACCTCCTCCTCCAGGACCGCGACTTCGGCCAGAAGCTCCAATGTCTGGGCACAATTCAGAAGAAGGCGGAAATCAGAAGAGGATTGCTTCGAAACTGCAACGAATTATGGGTTGGTTTGCTCTGTGAAATTGATCGAAAAGCAATGAAGGGCACTGGCTTGAGACGGCAGGAAAGGGGGGAGGCGAGGCAGAGCGCCCAGCGGCCTCGTGAATGCCCGCTCCAGAGCTCGGTGGACGTTCTCCTCGTGCCGCAGCTTCTTCCTCAGCTTGTCCACCTGCAACTCGAAATCGAAATGGATGCATGTCCTCAGCAAAAATGCAATGGCTTGGCCTCACAGTTAAAACGCCAGGTAGAACGACAGAGATCAATACATCTTGCTGCAGTGCAATTTTCCTGTCCCTCCGAGACTGGATTCTGTTCTTCATGCCCTGCGGCGTCGCATTTGCAGAGAAAACCGGCGCCGTCTTCGAGCCAGGTGGCCTCCTCTGCTCCTTCTCCATCGCCTTGAACAGAGAAAACTAACAGGAAAGGAAATTTGAGTCGAAGAGCGAGCACGACTAAGAAGACGTCGGCAGCAATCGGAGGACGGAGTACCAAATTCGAGGTGCTCTCTACGGCGACGGATCCTACCGAGCCATTTCAAACGAGTGCTAGAACAAACAAAGGCCGCCGCCACATTTGGCTCAGAAAAGCAGGAAGGAACAGAGTGCCGAGCACACAACCGTACTACTAATACTACCACTAAACAATCCGTGGTCACAGAAAACTTGATACTCTAGCAAAAAAAAAAAAAAAATCACTCCCCCCAAGAACAGGAGTACTAGAGTGCAAAGTTCATCTCTCATTCTCTCGAAGACACCAAAAGAGCAGGGTAAAAGACGAAGACGCAAAGAATTCAAGGACCCGTCAGCATGGGGCTCCATTCTTGAAAGCCGCCAGCTTTTCCGATCGGAGGAGCACGCAGTCGCAGGCCGACGAGAAACTGAAAATAACATCTCGGAAACCGCCACCAAACCGCAGAGAATATAATCATCACCTGGGTGCACGAAAGGCGCAAACTTTCCGACGGCGGAGCCCAAGAAAGAGAGGGACGGCAGGGCAGCGCAAGGCTTACTCACTTTCTCGTTCCTCGGTGCGGCGCCCCTGATGGCGCCGCGCGCCGCCGCCGCCGGCCTCCGCGCCCTCCCGTTCATGACCTCCAACGGCGCGTGCATCAGCTGACGACGCGCGACGGAAACGGAACCGCACCGAGCCGCGGGGCGCAGAGAGGAGAAGAGGGCTAGCTAGATGGCGGGAGGAGGAGCCTTAATGGATGGCATTTATGGCGGCGTTGTGGCGAGCGCCAGGCACCGCCTGGAGCTGCTCGGGGGGCGGTTTCTTTAGCAAGCGCGGCGCCTGGAGCAGGACGACCGGAGACAAGGCCTCGGGGCTGGCAGACGCCAGAATTCCGCAGCGCGGATAGGGTTGGGACAGCAGCGCGAGCGGGGCTGCGGCGGGAAGCGTGTTGGCGGTGGCGGTGGCGGTGGCGGTGGCGATGGCGACGGTGGCTGGCGTCGTCGTCGTCTCGTTTAAGCGTGGCGTGGTGGTGGGTTTACGAAGCCTTTTTGATCTGGACCGCGTGCGTGCGTGTGTGCGGGCGGTGTTCCTTGTTTTTTTAACCGTGCCGACCTGCGGTGCGCCGGGCGGGCGGAGCGACGCGACGCGATGGCGCGACGGGGGTGAGGCGGCGGGCCAGCGCGGGGCACGCGTCTGCCAGCGTGGTGGAGCCTGCCGCGGGCGGCTTGGCTTGGCTGCTCGAGCCAGCGGCCAGCGCTTGTTGCCGTGGTGGGGTGGCGCCGCGGCGTGGGGCAGATGAGGGACGGGTCAGCGCTGCCGCTGCGCACCAGGGGCTAATCATGAGCGCAGCGTGCGCTCGCCGTAGCCAGCCGCGGCTCCCAGGTCCAGGGCCAGGGATCATCCGCCTGGACTGGAGTGGCGGGCTGGCGGCAGCTCTTCGATTTTACTGTTGGCACTGCCCCCTTCGCGGGCTTTTTGCACCGTTTGTTCGTTTGGTGGAGTGGCAGCTCTTCGGTTTGACTGTTGGCACGCTGTAAAAAAAAAAAAAAATGGGGTGCGCCGCGCACGGTCTTGGAAAAAGCTGACACAGAGGATTGGCTGAGTCAGTCACTCGTGCATTTTGTCCCGACGACTGTCTCACGGGGTCATCTCTTATGTTAATATATACTCCCTAGTTCTAAATTATATGGATTTGATTTTTCTAAAATATATTTTTTATTCTACATACACATATATAATATGTCTAGATATATAATAAAAATAATGTGTCTAGATAAATCAAAATATCTTATAATTTAGAACGAAGAAAGTACAATATTGTTAAAGGAGTCATCAAGTTTGCAAAGGGTCTCCAAGATTAATTAAAAAAAAAATACATACACAAGAGCTATCCAAGGTAGCCAACAATGCATTGGCATGTCCATAACAATTATTAAAGCACTTCAAGTTCCCCTTCCCCGTCGTGCTCTAAGCCTTGCCATGTGAAATAGTCCATTTGTTATAGCCCTAAGATCAATGATTTGCTCTTTCTCTATGCTTTCCGTTTGAAAGTTTTAGCATCATCACCGACATCATCGAAAGGGAACAACTAAATCCAATGTATCGATTATAATGATCATGAATCAAATTTAACATCTTTCACATGGATGGCCAAGGAGCGGAATACATGTTCAGTTGGCCAAGATTATGACAAAATCATGGAAAATAAATCCTATTTTGATATCTTATAGGATATTGGTCAATCGATTCCTTATTGGACATGTGTAAGAAGCTCAAAAGCAACAAAAATTACATAATTTGGATTTTTTCTGAACACAAGTGGAAACAAATATGATCATAACATGGTCACAACAATGCAGTAGAGTAGCATAAGTAACAGGTCAAAGATAAGCAGCTCATTGGTGCCAGTGATGGTTCCATGGTTTTGTTTTGGAATGCTTATGCCAATGGATGTTAGTGTGATGATGGGGCCAACTAGTTGCTGCTTGAGGTAATAGTGGCTAAAGCAGATATTAGCAGCATTGCGATGAATCCAAAATTATTTTAGAGCAAAAACAACTATGGATTTGCGAGTAAGATGATTATTCATTTTAGCATCATGATGATTGATCATTCTCGGCCACTAAACTAGCTGCCAATCTTTTTTGACATGCAGTAGAAAAATAAAGGAAAACCCCCTGCAAGCGTGAATGTAGAAATTATATATAGTATCGGTGGTAGAAAATAAGGGGGCTTCAAAGTTACATTGAAAAGGACCCAATGGTCTAAGAGGGGATGAATTGGGTTAAAAAATTGAAGCAACAATCTTAGCCTATCAAAAACTACTCACCCTTTTGTATGGTAAAACCCTAGGAGAAAAAGATCACACTAAGAATAAATCCTTAAAGCCATCACACTAACGATGTCCTTAAAAGGTTTGTAACAAAGAAACTATCTACATAGAGATATGCTAAACAAGTCTACCAGGAGTTTCACACAATGATTAACACAAGCAACCGGATAAACAACTAGTGGGATGCTCATGGTCACACTAAGATTAGGTCTTTAACTTGCGAAAATTAAACAATATGACTAAGCACACTCTGACATCGAAAAACGATTCCAATTGCCACACAAGATTCTCGCACCTAAGCAAAAACAAAAGCTCAAATTTGAACAAGAATGAAAATGTAAGAATTGAATAGATGGACAAGAGACAACCGTTTTTTCTATGGTATCAGGTCTAGGATGTATTAAGCCTCTAGGACACATTAAGGTCAAATTGAAGTACACTGTACACCCTATAGTGGCCAAGGACTTCAATGTGACCTCAATGTAACTAATTCAAAGTGATTTGATTCTGGAAAAACACATTAGTCATAATATTTCTGTTCGTCAATCGTCATAACTCTACTATGGAATTGAGACATAGAGATGTGTTATGAGGCAGTTGGAGGATTGACCCCTGCTGGATCCACCTCGGGTTGGAGGTACACCAGTAGCGTCACGTGTGTGTTGTATCAACCATCCTAATTTCATACTAAGTGGACAAATAAAAAGCTCTAAGTTAAGTAGCGTGACATCTAATGGTACCTACCTAAAGGCTCGGAGCTTAGTTGCAGAATGGATACATCTGCGTACCAGACAGTTTGGCCTTCGCAACCATATATACATGCAGAGATACCATCAGGCGATCGATGCACCATGCATGTGAAATAAAGACGCACTTGTCGCCGGCCGGCCGGCCGCCGCTGCACGCCAGGCTCGCGGCCACTTGAGATATTAAACCTTTTGGTGGTGCTCATGCGACCGTTGAGCTTGAGCCGGCCACCACACTGCAGGAACCTTTACCAAAGGTGGCGGCCGTGGCCAATTGTGCTCCACGTCTTCTGCCTGCTGCAAGATTACAAGCGGACAGGAACGCAGTGGCTGGTGAAAAGCGTCGGGTTTTTGCATTATATCGCTGATGGCAAAAATGATCCATCAAGATTATCTGCTGCTGCAGTGCTGCTGAATAAAATCTGAACAGGAAAAGAAATTGAAACACTCATGCTAGACAGTGCTCCGTACTAGTATATGTTTAGATGATGGTATAGGATAAGATTTGAATCAAGATAAGATGCCGTACGTTCAAAATCGCTGCTCCACGTTGTTGTGTGTGTGTGTGTGTGTTTGATCATTTGCTTTTTGCGAGGCATTTATCTTGTAGTGCTCATTAAATCAGATTAGACAATACTCACCTCTGAAGAGGGAGGCACATGCCGGTCGCGGAGGTAGCGAGTAATCCCAAATTTTTGTCGACAAAATTTCGTTACATCCTGACAGTGCCCATGTGACATGGTCCACACGGACAGTGGCACATATCCTAGTAGCCAGAATCATAGGCTGCAACACTGAGAAAAGGGTGTCCCATTTGGAAGCATGCCTGCATGACTACAAGTTTTTCTTCTTTGTTGAAGATTGGTTGGGTCAAGGATACTTCCAGCAATTAGAATCCAAAGATAACCATCTGTAGAAAATAACATCTTCTTTCACCCAATTTAATTTGTAGGTGTAATGCTGCATTACAGTAGAATTTGTTTCGGTCATAGCCGTTGGATTTAAACGAGATTCGTAGCACCGCACTGTAGTCTCAGCCTATCCTTCTGCGCTGTCAAGAGGGCAAGAGGCATAGGATCCATGCATGTCCTACTGCCATCAGATTAAACAATGTCAGCACTGCCGATTAAAATGATACACACTGCTCGTCTTCTTCTGAAACCACCACTACAGGTGCTGCTCATTTTAAGCAGATTCAAACTTGGGACCGTCCAAGCTTTTGCAGCTGAAAAGTCAGCGGCTGGGCGGCTGGCTTGACAGTAGAATCAGAGAGATTCAGAGGCAGGGGAAGCAGACAAGAATCCTTCTCCTAAGTCCTAACTAACCCCTGGAATCCAAAGCAAAAAAAAACTCCTTTCAGCTCAGCTAGTGGCAACGCACCAATGCCACAAGGCGGGACCAGCAGCTACTGAACAAGAGAAAGGCATTCACATGACCGCATCGTGATAGAAACATTACAGGACCTTAGCCGTAGATCTAGCGGTACATCTTACTATAAACATGATAAACAAATCCTAGAACTTGAACTACGAGATCTAGGTGGAGTAGAAGGGAGAGGGGCAGTGGTCTCTGACCGTCGGAGGGTTTGGTGGAGCTGCTGGAGCCGTCCATCACGTCGGTGATGTTGCCGGAGGGCGTCGGGTGATGTAGCGGTCGTAGGTGTGGTCCAGTGACGGCGGCGAACCTCGTGGTGGTGCTTTCCGTCACTGGCTGCGCACCATCTCTAGATCGGTGTTAGGGTTTTATCGGTGGAACTGTAGCTCGGTTCACCTCATCAAGAGAGCCGCCGCCCCTCACATCTCTTTATAGCGCAGTGTGACAGGGGCCCACCAACCATATAGGGTTGGGCGCCCCGTCAGGGCATGGATTGGTTGGAGATCATCTAACATTCTCCCCCTTAATCTCACTTTATGATTTAATCTCAACTTACTTGCTTTATCTTATTCCCATTCTATCACAGATCAGTGCATAGAGCGTGTCTGATCGTCACAGTCAGTTGTCATTAGATTAAACAGCTACAATTCACCTCTCTGTTTTGAAACAGATTCTCAACTATGCCCTTATTGTCTAGGAATCATAGGCTTTCCCTTAAACCCATGCTAGCTGAGTGTTCTCTGAACACGCTGGGTGGTAAGCTTTTTGTAAGCGGATCCACGAGCATCTTTTCTGTTCTTATATGCTCAAGACTAATTATATGATCCTGAACTTTATCTTTCACAACATAATACTTTATATCAATATGTTTGGCAGCACCACTTGACTTATTGTTGTGAGCATAACATACTGCTGGATTATAGTATAGCTTGAGTGGTTTATGTATGTCGTCTACCACTTTCAACCCGGGCATGAATTTCTTCAGCCAATTCACCTGCTCTGTGGCCTCATAACATGCTACAAACTCGGCATACATTGTGGACGATGTAGTGACAGTTTGCTTTGACCTTTTCCACGATATAGCTCCTCCTGCGAGAATAAATATGTATCCTGACGTGGACTTTCTATCATCTCCTACGTAATCAGAATCTGTATACCCTTATATGTGCAGGGAATTAGATCTTCTATACGTTAGCATGAGACCCTTCGTACCTTGCAGGTAATGTAAAACTTTCTTTATTAATTTCTAGTGTTCTATTCCTGGATTACTCTGATATCTGCCAAGTAACCCAGTAATAAATGCTAAGTCAGGGCGAGTACTGTAACACCTCTGGTGTTTTGACCTAGCACTAAAATTTGACATGACATCATATGCATTGCAAAGCATTCATGGAGTAGAAAATTTTGAATGTATTCACTAAATAAGCTTTATTTCATAATGTTGTTATTTCATGCGATGTGTTTCAAAACCCTAAATAAAGATCATGACCACCAGGGTCAAATTTCATGTGATCATGTGAGGCCATGTGTCATTTGACTCAAATAACCCTAATGGGCCATGTTACTGGTCAAAAATCAAAGTTAAAGTAAAAGAAAGACAAATTAAATTTGAATTCAAATTTAAATTATAAAAGTCCTTTTTGCCCTTTTTGACTAATTCAAAATCCATATGGAATTTGGGGATGAGGAAAAAAGCAAAGTTGAAGATTATTTTATGTGGATCAACTTTGGTATTCAAAGTTTTTCAAGTTTACATATAAAATTTGGAGTAATTTTGAAATGATTCAAATACTCAAATGCACCCAAATGTAAATTTCAAAATGGAGGCAGAATTTGAAAATGTTCCTTGAAGCAAAGTTGTAGAGTTTAAAAAGTTGAGCAACTTTCATTTTTGGAGATTTTCAACTTCTTTAGAAAATTTGGGAGTAATTTGAAAAATAGACTCGATGGCGATTCGTAAATAATTCAAAATCAAGATTTATCATCTATCGTTTCATCTGCCATCACTGACTAAGCGTTTTGGCGCCGCTTCTCGCGCTACCGGCACGTCATCATCGCCGTGGCATCTTCGTGCGTGTGTTTGTCGAAGTTGAGACGAGCTCCTCCCGCTATAAATAGCCGCATGTCGTCGTCCTCTCCTCTTTTCCCCGCCTCTACCTACTGGCCGACGACCTCACCACGCTCGTGAAATTAGCCACCGTCGATCAGCTATGCCAAAGTGATCGCCTCGGTCTTGCGCTTTCACGACTTGCTCACGTTGAGTTGGCCGATATGCTTCTTCCCCGAGAGCCAGCCGAAGCTCCGCCACCATGCGTGGCTAGGCCATTCAGACCGTCTCGCCTTCACCAAGCCCACCGGCGTGACTGTGGTGAGCTATGAACGTGATGTGCACTTCGCTTTTGACTCTACCGCATTCTTATCGTGAGCCGACGTGCTCGAGCAACCATGGCGGCGATGTGGAGTCTTCTCCGGCACCTTTCGCTATTCCAAGGACGGGATGGGTTCAGTAGGTGTGTAGATTATTTGGGTGAGGGTCTCGCCGAGCGCCACCGTCGCATTTTGGGGCTGGCAAATGATTCATTGTCGTGACATGTATGGGTCACCCACGGTGGGGTTGTCAAAGTGAGACGGAAGGAGAAGAACGGTGAAATTTTATATTTTCTGATTTTGAATAGTGCTGAATCTTTGGAAATTTGTTTTGGTACACTAATTTGTCATGAGGAAGCTTGCATAAAATGTTGAGGTCATTTGGGACAAGATCATTTTTGGGCTTATTTCCAAATTGATTCAAAAATAAATAAAAGCAAACCCTAAGTGTTTGATTAGTGTTTGATCTTGTTTTGATCATGTTTTGTGACCAGTAGGGTTTCAAGAGTAGTGGTCAGAGAGTTCACCGTAGTGGTCGGAGAGTTCACCGTAGTGGTCGGAGAATTGCCGTAGTGGTCGGAGAGTTCACCGTAGTGGTCGGAGAGTTCACCGTAGTGGTCGAAGAGTTCGCCGAAGTGGTCGGAGAGCTCGCCAAAGTGGTCGGTGCTGACGTGGTCACATCCGTTACGAATATGGTTTGATTAGTTTAGCTTGTAACTGTACCGTGAACGAAAGTTGTATTCAAGGTGTTGTTATATTTCATGCACCATGAAAGCATCATGTTTACATTATCATCATGTTGAAGCATATGCTATTATTTCGTGTAGAATCCGAGAGTGAACCGATTCTAGTTGAGCAAGTTCTGGAAGAATCCCCGGTTGTCACGGGATTCGATAATAGTGGTGCTGATCCGGAACCTGAGATCGTCAACGAAGGCAAGCCCCGGTTTATGCATTAAACCATTACCTTGTTTACTTTGAAAAGTTTATCACTTATGTTACTTATTGCATTAAGTTGATTTACTTCAAATGTTACCTACTTGATGCATTGCCTACCTTGTTAATTGTTTACCATCCTTGAAGATGATTTCATTTTACAAAGGCGTAGAATGCTTAGTATGCTTTATGGTAGGCTTTCAAAGTAAAAGTTTCGATACAATCAAAGATGGCATACTGGCCAAAGAAAGAAAGAAAGAAAGAAGATAGAATGAACTAGAGACTAGTCGGGTGGCTTATCTTGAATGTTGGGTAATATTGCCGACTATGTCGCTTAAAGGCCACTCATTGTGGATCTTCTAAACGAGACACTTTGTAGTACTGGTCACATACTCCGGTAAGCCTACTTCGGCTAATCCAATACTAAGACGAATGCCCACGCACTGGGAGTGGTGAGATGGCGGAGTAGCGTGTACCCTCGTGGCTTGAATGTACTGGATTTGAGGTGTCTTGTGCTCTCGGGTGGCGTGAGAGGCGGCTTAGTACGGGAGGATCCGGTAGGGAGGTTGATATATGCAAGATTAAGTTCTACATATGTCGTGTGATAAGGAATCCCTTTGGGACTTGAATCAATTCAATTGCCGGTGCTCCTCGGATATGGAGACTCGATTCATTAAGAAGCAAGCAATGGACTGGTGAATTACTAAAACTTGAGAAAAGGAATGGAATGAGAAGGATTAGAACATGGGATATGAACACTTAGTTTGAGATATTGAACTAAAGTACTTAGGGGTAAAACTTGAAACTAGGATCAAGAATAGTAAGCTTTTGGCAAAGAACTTTTCATTTTTGACCCAACACTGCATCCCTAAGACCTTCGCCCTTTTGGTCGGGTCGGTCTTGTTGAGTACTTTTGTACTGGGGTTTGTTAACCCTTATTGCGGGTGAGTCGCATGCATGTGCTTGTTTTGGTCCCCTCTTGCATGTCGGTGTTTGAAGTCGATGACGATGAGGAATGATGAATGGCCTTTGGACAAGGCACTAGTTTGTGTGAAATAAATAATGTTAATGTAATATTATCCCGCTACTATGGTTGTATGACACTTATGGTTTTGTAAGTTTGAAACAACTGGTTTGTAATATCAAAACTTAAGTCTTCCGCTTTATAATCTCTGGTATGTATATTGAAAAGCTATTTGTTCTGCAATGACTGTGATTGGGATCCTGTTTGGAAAAGATTCGTGGATGATTCGGGTTTCCCGAGGACACCCGACAGATCTGTTAAGTTGTTGGGAATTTGTGTACGCTATCTGAGGTCTGTTGAGACATCGATAGGTGCACGTGGGCCCGATTTCTTAGGAGGTTCTGCCACAAGTACACACTTGAGCATACTATAAACTTCCGATAGCTGAACTATATAGAACCGCTTTCATTTGATCGATCTCATATTGGTTCCTAGGACAATGAAATTTTCCATATCTGTCACCCTTGACTATGGGAGCAGGTGAAGACTTACAATTTTGTATACTATATTTCTTTAGAACCTTTTCTAAGTATGCTTTTTGTGATAATCCTAAAACCTCATTTTCTCTATCTCGGTGAATCTCTATTCCTAGGACGAACGAAGCTTCACCGAGATCCTTCATATCAAACTTTGAGGACAAGAACTTCTTTGTTTCTAGTAGTAGATTAACATCATTGCTAGCAAGCAAGATGTCATCCACATACAAGACTAGGAAAATGTATTTCCCATTCATGAACTTTGCATAAACGCAATTGTCCTCTACATTTTCTTGAAACCCAAACTTTCTTATTGTACTATCAAACTTTAAATACCACTGTCTTGAAACTTGTTTTAATCCGTAAATGGATTTCTTTAGGCGGCATCCCATACGTTCTTTTTCTTCCACAACAAAACCTTTCGGTTGTGCCATGTAAATATTTTCCTCCAGATCCCCGTTTAGGAACGCCGTCTTTACATCTATCTGATGTAATTCTAAGTCGTAATGTGCTACAAGCGCCATTATAATTATAAAAGAATCCTTACATGAGACTGGAGAAAATATCTAATTGTAATCTATGCATTCTCTTTGCATGAAACCTTTCGCCACAAGTTGCGCTTTAAACCTTTCTATATTCTCTTTGGAGTCATGTTTAGTTTTGTAGACCCATTTACAGTCTACTGTCTTGGCTCCTTTAGGAATTATTTCTAAGTTCCAAACACCGTTGGTTTTCATTGATTTCATTTCATCTTCCATGGTATCAAGCCACTTGGATGAGTGAGCGCTTCTCATGGCTTCTTCAAATGAGGTGGGATCACCCTTCATTTGAAAATTTCTCACATTCATAAACTTCGTAGTCATTAGGAATGGTTGATCTCCAGACTCTTTGAGACCTTCTAGGGGCCTTGTTAGATGACGCTTGTTCTATATGAGGTGTTGTTGCTCTCCCTCATGTGTGACAACGGTTTCTTGGGGATCCTGAAGGATAGGTTCCTCATGTTCATTCATTGTTGCCATAGGAGAACTAACAACAGGTGTTGTTACTATAATGTCTTGCACTGTTGGTACATCAACAACAGGTAGCGAAGAATGGCTCCTGAACCATAGGAGTGGGGACGCATACCTGCTTCTCTTTAACACTAATTTCTCATGCTACCATGCTCTCCCTGATCATATCATCCTCCAAGAAGACAGCATGTATTGTTTCTACAAACTTCGTTTGTCTATCAGGACAATAGAAGCGAAAACCTTTTGACTTTTCTAGATAACCAATGAAATGGCAACTGACTGTTTTAGAGTCTAGCTTCCCTATGTTTGGGTTAAAAACTTTTGCCTCAGCTAGACAACCCCACACACGTAAATAGTTGAGGGTTCCTTTCCGTCCATAATTCATACGGTGTTTTGGGCACCGACTTGCTTGGCACTCGATTAAGAATATGAATGGCGGTTTTTAATGCCTCAATCCATAAACTTATCGATAGGGTAGAGTAACTTATCATGCTTCTCACCATATCCATTAATGTACGGTTGCGTCTTTCAGCTACTCCATTCTGCTAAAGCTCGCCCGGTGTGGAATACTGGGCTACTATGCTATTTTCTGTAAGAACCTTGCAAAGGGTCCAGGAACTTAGCCATATGGGGTGTGTCAACCGTAGTACTCTCCCCCACGGTCGGACCTTACTACCTTAATGTTTAAGTTGTACTGATTTTCTACTTCAGCCTTAAATATCTTAAATTTATCCAATACTTTTGATCTTTCCTTAATTGGATAAATATAGCCAAAACGTGAATAATCATCTGTGAATGTTATAAATGAATCATAACCATCCACACTCTTCACAGGAAAAGGACCACAGATGTCTATGTGAAATATTTCTAAAAATCCTGTGCTTCGTTTGGTATCTTTTTTTTTTTCTTAATGTACTTTCCTTTTATGCAATCTATGTATTGTTCTAAATCTAAAAATTCTAAAGATGAAAGAATTGATTTCTTAATCAATCGCTCTATCCCCCCCTTGAAATATGGCCTAAATGACAATGCCATAATTTTGAAGATACATCATGCACTCTCTTCCGCTTATTTGTTGCATTCATAGACGAGGAAGCATTCTCATTCTCAGTACTTACATCATTCACATTCTCAAAAAGTGATAATAAATAAAGCTTGTCTTGTCGGAAGGCAAGACCAACACACTTATTATTATACACAATCCGACATTTGCCATTACCAAAATGGCAATCATAACCATCGTCATCTAAACGTGAAACACTTATTAAGTTTCTTTGCAAAGAGAGTACATATAGAACATCTGAAAGCTTAAGTACAAAACCATCAGCTAATTCTAGAGATAGATCATCAATGGCTTCAACTCCATTTGCAACTTTAATTCTTCTTTCTCCTCTTTGTAGGGTCCTCCTCGTACGGAATCCCTGTAATGAATTTGTAACATGAACAGTTGCACTTGAATCAATCTACCAAGTAGATTTTGTATAACTTAAATACAAGGATTCATCTATGAATGTAATGAAATCCTCACCTCTCTTCAGAAGGCTCTTCAGAAAGTCTGGACAGTCCCTCTGGTAATGTCCATGCTTCTTGCACCATTTACACTGATCCTTCTCAACTTGAGCATTGTTGTTCTTCGGATGGTGGTCATTCTAAGGGGTTTTCCCTTGAGGTTTGGCATTCTTATTAAAGTTCTTCTTCTTATTGTCCTTCACAAGGTTAGCAGAGTCACCCTATAAGGATTTCAACCTCTCCTCTTCTTGAACACATATTGCGATGAGCTTTTCTATATCTCACTTATCGGGCTGTATGTTGTAATTAACAACAAAGATTTTATATTCCTTTGGCAAGGAAGCAAAAGCCAAATGAATCAGGAACTCATCTTTGAGCCCTAAATCCATTGGCTTGAGCTTGGATGCCGTGTTGCTCATCTTCAATATATGTTCTCTTATACCTCCACCAGAGTATTTCTTATTGAATAATTTCTTTATCAAGGTACTGGCATAAGCCTTTGAAGAGCCAGTGAACTGACTCTTCACCTTCTTAAGATACTCGTGGAGGTATCACAATCTAGGATAGACCCCCTTATAGCATCTAAAATTGTGGACTTAGCCACCATCAAGCACTTGTGGTTCGAGATGTCCCATTTCTTCCGATCAAGATCGTATTTTATTCTAACTTCTGCATGATCTTGCTTTCGAGCATTGAAATCAGCATCAATCTCATTTTCTACCCTCATCGGGTCCTCTGGCTCAGTAGGACACGGAGAGGTAAGTGCTAAGTCATTCTCGGACAGCACAAGTGGGAGCTCACACTTCTCTCGCCATACTCTATAGTTGCCCCCTACAAGAGACGGAATATGCGAGATAAAAGCCATTTGGTTGAGTCTTGAAAAACAGTGTCCGAGAAAGTGAGAAAACATGACATAAAAGATTGCATGCCTTAATTTAACGTTGGTCAAAATTGAACATACAACCTTCTTATACACTAATTCTACATCACCGTTGGACATAAATAGAATTAATGCATGAAAAAACTTATGAATAATCATTATAATATTGCTATTATCAACGTTGGTCAGAAAATAACAATATTATAATTTACTGAATAAAATTCAACTGCTCTTCAAATTAAATTCTCTAGTTGGTTCAAATTTAATTAAAAGATAATTAACTTTAACATTGCAGTGGAAACATGAAAAAATTATTTGTCTACTTTTCAGAAGCATTTTAGTGTGCTAATCTACTCTCTGAAAAAATTATCCCATTGGTTCAAATTTTGACAGAGATTGAAACTGGACAAAAAATCATCAAAATTTGCTTCTAAAAATGAATAAAATAAAAACTCAGTGTTTACTGTTCATAGAACTCAGCCCGTTGAAACAGCGAAATCCGACCCGGCCTGCACTGTTCTCGTGCGCGCTGCGCCTTCCCAGGTCACAACCTGGGCCTAGGCCAGTAAAGCCGCCTGCCGTGTGTGTCCGCCTAGGCCGAATCTAGCCCAATGGCTCTTAGCCGTTCATCGCGATCAGACGGTCGCCCGTCGTTCTCGCGTGAAATAAAAACCACCCACCGCGGTGCTCCCCTAGAACCCTAATTTCATTTCCTCCCACCCCTTCTCTCTCCCAGCGCTACACACAGAAAGGAAAGAGGAGCAACGGAGTGGTGCCGTCGTCGGTCCCCTCGCCAGCGCGCGCACTCCCCTGGGTTGAGTGCGCCGCCATCGAGCGGTCTAGACGATGGTGCCCTAATCCCCCTCACGCGCTATGGTGAGATTCTCCCTAAACCCTAGATCTTATTGGCGTCGCCATGGGTCCCCTCGCTGGAGCTCACATTCCCTAGTGGGTGAGCGCGGCATCGTCGAGCGGTCCTATGACGATGTCCTCGGCCAAGCTCGCACAGAAGGCGGCGAGCGCGGCTCTGCTTCTCCCCGCGCGCCGATGAGGCGGCGGCGGAGTTCCTTCCCGCGCGACGGCGGTGGTGACGCGCGGTGGAGAGTCAGGGTAGGTACTCCTCTCCTTCGTTCTTACTCTAGGGTTAGGGTTAGGGTTAGGGTTTGAGAACTGTTCTTCTTCCCTGACGGGTTATGATGTAGACAAGGCCCGATCTTCCAATAGGTATTATAGCGTCTATTGGTGGAGACTTACATTCATGATCTAGGCTTCGAACCAAGACTAATTCGCACCCTCGCAACCGTTGCACCACTGCTCCATTGGTTATCAACCACGCGAATGCGATTGACCTCGCCAAGAAAGCTTTCCTACAAGCGAATCGAGAACACAAGCAAGAATAGGATGAACGCAGTCTGAAATTGTAAATAAATATGAGGCTTATGATAATGAGGAGTTTAGGTCTTTATTCGAAAGGACTAATCGTCACAGGCGAACAAGATCAAGAGTCGAGGCCCTGGTTCACAGCAAGCGACCTTGGAGGCACAGTTGCAGCAAAAAGACGTCTATTTCACGAGGAAATCAAGAACTCAACAAAACCCCAAACCCTAAGGAGAGCGACGGCTGCTAATTATAGAGCCCCGGACGTCACCCCCCTGGACGTGCCCCCTAATGGGCCCAAACACGATACACGGTCCAACGGACCAAAAGACGGTGTTGCAGCACCCTGGTAGATTCTGGACGCTGACTTGTTTTGACGATTCCTGTTAATTCTGAAGGGCTTTTGACATGAGACCACATGCATTGGCTTCCTTATCTAATTAGCTTTCCATCCATATATGGATCGTCGAAAACGGAGCCCAGAGACGCCCATGTGACCAGTTTTATGACATACTGGTCCTGGAACCCGAGATGGGCTCGAACTTGATTTGGGCCTCCACCTTGGTGACTCGAACCGGATGAGCTTCGGGCCTCCTTCTCGATTAGGACACCCTCGCTGATCTCCTCGTCCTCTATCTCCAAGCATGGTTATATGCATGGAGCTCATGTCCTTATCATCCTCCCTTTCTTGATGAAAAGCCGTCCTTGGCATCGATTTTGCTTGAAGTCGATCCTACACAACATGAGGACAAACGAGGTTTCCAAAATAATGGGAATGGACAATGTTGTGAGAAAGAATATGACCACATGTCCAGGTTTGTAGCATGTCTTGTCCTATAGACATGTAGTCTGCTCGATTGAAATACACACGATCTTTGCCAATACTATCCTGCAAAAGATTAGTACTAACAAAAAACATAGGCTCTCTTTCTTTGGATTCCACTTGTGTTCGAAAAGCAAAACTAGAGGAATATGGCATAACAACAGTGTTGATTTTACCATTCTCTAGTTGATCATTACTTTGCACAATAAAAGAAGAATTCGGATTTGTACAAATGTAAACTCGTTCCATCATATATTGTCCTTTGCTGTTATATTTGTCAAAAACATGATATGTATGTCTAGACAACCATAGAAAATTAGCATATGCATTAAGTTTCTCCTCTAAATAACTAACATTGCATAGATCATCAAATTCAATGTAACCCAAAATATTTAAAGAAGATAAAAGTTTCAGCTCATCAACATCACTAGCATTATGAATAACATGTTTATTTTCAGCACAAATATTTGATTACAACACACATATAGCATGATCATTCATTAATGGTTGCATGGGTATAACAGAAATTTCATCATGCAAGTCATCTTTGTCACAAGGAACATCAAGCAAAGCATCTTGTGACAAAGATAAATCAAGGGAAGGTTCCACTAATATTTGCTCTATCATAGCATGATTCGTGGAAGAATTCAGCATATCAAGAGAACTCTCACCTTTTGTGAGTTTAGCATCATGGGTATTACCTTTGCTCTCATGTTCAGCGGGAGTAATAGTTGATGGTTTTGAATTTTCATATGAGGCTGTGAGCATCTCATTTTCTGTCACGTCATCCTCGCTCTTTTGTACATTGTCTTACAAAAGGTTAGGCATAGCAGGAGGAATAACAAGAGATTGATCTAGTTGATGCACCTATCATTTGAATTAATTATAAGAGATGGATTAACAAAATTTTCTCTCATAAGATCTTTCATATCATTCCATGTATGAGGTTTATCTGAAAACTTAAAGACTCCCACCAAGTTGATGTAGATTGTCTCAAAACACTAGTTGCATTTTTAATTTTCCTCCGTTCGCATATATAACTTTGTGCAAAAATATTATCTATTTTAGTTTCCCACTCAATGTACTCATCAGCACCAATGCCATCGTAAGTAGGCGGGGAAGAAAGAATAGATTGACCTGCGAGAGGAGGTGTAGCAGCAATAGTGTGTGGCTCATGCATCATTGATGTCTCATATCGGTACGTGTTGTAACCTGTCATTGTTAGCATCAAACAAGAAAACACACAAGTATGTATTTTCCTATCAGCTACTCTAGGATGTGGTCAAGGAGTAAAGTCACACACTCTCAAGCGTCTTACCACGGTCTTACAAGTGTTCTTACCAAAGCAACAGGCGGTGCAATCGATCGGTGACTGTGATACCGTTATAGCTTGAGTGTAACAGTTGCAAGGCGAACCTATACTTGGTTAGAAAAAAGTGGAACTTGGACAGGCACAGTATAGTAGCAAGGATTAGAAATATTCACAACTAAATAGCAAAGCTGAATAAGTATCCCGAGTACTTGTCTTAGTTGCTGGTCTATTCACGTTCCAAGTACCAGATGTATCAAGTGATGTGAACAACATGAATATGATTAGGAACAAGACGGAAATCACACACGCAAACACAGCTCAAATGACGCTCTCTATGTGCTCCTCTAGATATTGTTCCACTTTTATCCCTATTTTTCTCTATTTTTGGGCTATCGTTGTTTTTTGGAGATTCTTTGACTTTTTCTTTTTATTTTTTGATATTTTTTCTTCACTTAGGAGCACAAAAGAAGTAACCACAGAAAATATGAGCTTAAATAAGTGAAAGGCATGGCCTGTGGAAAATTCAGAAGACGTGCTCAAAATTGACAAAAATCTTGTGACCAGTTTTTGGCTAAAATAAAATTTTTCGAACCTGACAAAGCAGGGGACGAGCGGATCCAAAAAAAATTTCTAATCGATTTTGATATATGAAACATCGAAATCCGAGTTCGTATGTGAAAACTAGACCAATTTTGAGAACTGACTCCGAATTAGATGTCAAAACAGGGAACAATACGCGCAAAAGTTATTGCGATGGCTATGGATAGATGCAAACAGTGAAGATAAGTGTAACAAATTAGATAGAGTGGACTAGGGTTTGATGGATACAAAGGAAACACAGTAAGACTTGAAGGTGTTCACGGATTATGATGAAAAACAAAGGGAAAGACATAAACTGGACTAAAAAACGATATGAAACCAGCAACCAGAACTTGCCCTAGGACATAAACTCAACAATGTGAAACAGAGATGAAATTGCACGGCACAACGAGGCTATAGGACAGGGAATATGAGGCGGTGTATATATATTTTTTGGCTTTTTATGGATTATAGGTAATACAAAAACAGTAACAATCTAAAAGGGAAAATAAAAGTATACCTAACGGGCAACAAGGTCTCTGATACCACATGATGTAGACAAGGTCCGATCTTCCGATAGGTACGATAGCGTCGATTGGTGGAGACTCGACATTCATGATCTAGGCTTCGAACCAAGACTGATTCGGTCTGTCGCAACCATTATACAAGTGCTCCGTTGGTTATCAACCACGCGAACACGATTGACCTCGTCGAGAAGGCATTCCGGTAAGCGAATCGAAAACATAAGCAAGAACAGGATGAACGCAATCTGAAATTACAAATAAATATGAGACTTATGATAACGAGAAGGAATTCAGGCCTTTATTCGAAAGGACTAATCGTCATAGGCGAACAAGATCAAGAACCGATGCCCTGGTTCACAGCAAGCGGCCTTGGCGGCACAGTTGCAGCAAAACGACGTCTGTTTCACGAGAAAATCAAGAACTCAACAAAACCCCAAACCCTAAGGAGAGCGACAACTGCTAATTATAGAGCCCTGGACATCACCCCCTGGACGCGCCCCCTAATAGGCCCAAACATGATACACAGTCCAACGGACCAAAAGACGATGTCGCAGCACCCTGACAGATTATGGACGCTGACTTGTTTCGACGATCCCCGTTGATTTCAAAGGGCTTTTGACGCGAGACCACTTGTATTGGCTTCCTTATCTAATTAGCTTTCCATCCATATGTGGATCGTTGAAAACAGAGTCCAGACGCGCCCGTGTGACCAGTTTTATGACATATTGGTCCTGGAACCCGAGATGGGTTCGAACTTGATTTAGGCCTCCATCTTGGTGACATGAACCCGATGAGCTTCGGACCTCCTTCTCGATTAGGACACCCTCGCTGATCTCCTCGTTCTCTATCTCCAAGCATGGTCGTATGCATGGAGGTCATGTCCTTATCAGGATAGGGTTAGGGTTCGAGTACTTTTCGAAACCGAGACCCCCTTCTTACTGCTTTCTTCACCCGACTAGGGTTTAGGGTTCGATGAACCCTCTGCTTCTTTTTTCTTGCGATCTGAACCGAATCACCTCCTTCTAATTTCTTCTACTCACTTTTCTATCTCGATAAGCTAGATCTACGCCTAGTTAGCCTCCAATACCATTGATAGAAACATTACAGGACCTTAGCCGTAGATCTAGCGGGTACATCTTACCATAAACATGATGAACAAACCCTAGAACTTGAACTATGAGATCTAGGTGGAGTAGAAGGGAGAGGGGCAGTGGTCTCTGACCGCCGGAGGGTTTGGTGGAGCTGCTGGAGCCGTCCATCACGTCGGTGATGTTGCCGGAGGGCGTCGGGTGATGTAGCGGTCGTAGGTGCGGTCCAGTGGCGGCGACGAACCTCGTGGTGGTGCTTCCCATCACTGGCTGTGCGCACCCTCTCTAGATCGGTGTTAGGGTTTTATCGGTGGGAACTGTAGCTCGATTCACCTCATCAAGAGAGCCACCGGCCCCCACCTCTCTTTATAGCGCAGTGTGATGGGAGCTCACCAACCATGTAGGGTTAGGCGCCTCCGATCAGGACGTGGATCAAGGGCCCAATTATGGTTGGAGATCATCCAACACATGGCAGTTGTTGAGCTTGTTCTGAAGAGCAGGAAGAGGACCGTACGTACGCGCTAAGACTGCTGCTTGTCGCGCCTAATGACATTTACAAACGTGTGGGTCTCCGCCGATTGGACGGCAGAGAGACCGTGTTTTTGGAACCGGCTAGCCGTTCTCATGTGACCTCGCTTTGCTGAGCCCAATGAGCACATATGCTGTTATACTACTGCTGAATCCTCAGCTGTCTGGAAGTAACTGCTCTGCATTTGAACGAAAGCTGACGATTAGTATAAACTACTAGTACTGTATAAATTCACTCATAAAAAGAGCATAAAATAATCATCACTCCCGGCTGTGCCACCCTGACTAAATCATGTGCTAGCACCTTTGCAAGAAAAGCTTTGTTTGCTTCATCAAAAAAGAAAAGGAAGAAAAGCTTGTGTGTGTTTTTTCAACTCTAAAACTCACAATTGAAGGCAGCCGTTTCTTGTTGTATTACCCAGTCTAAATTTATTTTTCGTTTAAAAATATAAGTCGGTAGCTCTTCTGTATGATTCGTTTTAAAAAGACAAAATGCAGCTGTAGCTAGTGACTTCATTTGGCGCAACAGAGTGACTGTTTTGTAAAGGACAGGATGTCTCGTGCTCATGAAATTATTGCTGGACTTTGGAGGCCTGTTTCCAGGTCACAAAATTGGGTTTTTGTTTGTTGGGGTGTCCTCACCCGAAAACTGAAACTGTTGATGGAGAAGGAGGTGACAGTGGACCAGTAGTGGTAGAGACGATGCCTCACTGCAAAGATTTATTCATTGAGGAATTATGGTTTCCTTTCCTTGCAGATAGTACATCGGTTCCTGTTCATCGTTGTAGCTCTCTGCCTGTAGGAAAAAGACACTAGTGTTAGACATCGAAAAAACCAAATCGCAGCACGAGCTGCGGAATTGTATCGCTAACATCTGCTTTACATGCTGGCAAATTCAGAATTCCGCACCTGTCTGTCAACGACTGTTTTCGCAGGAAGAAGAAAGCTGAGCACAGTAGCAGCCTGCCTGACCAAAGTTTTGTCCGGAAAACAGTTATGCCAACAGTTTTCAAGAATCACCCTCAAATCACTCTTGTTTTTTTCGTCAACGAATCATTGTTCATCTTGCAGCCTGGCTCATGCCCTCAGCCGATCCCTTTCCATCAGTAGCATGAGGCAGTGAAAGGATCAAAGGAAGGAGGTGATAGCAATGCAGCAAAAAACACGTCAGAGCTGCAAGGACATGTCTAATCGCCTACTCACTCATCTGCTAGCCCAGCTCGTCCCCAACACATGCCGAAATATCCAAGGATTGTTCATGGTCCACCAAACCAAGCGCCTTTGCCGACCTGCTTCCGCAGCAGAAAGTTGCATGTATCTGGCACAGAAGGTTTATAGCCAATGGCGGCCACAGCGCAGCGCAGCACACAGCAGAGCAAGCGCTGAAGCCTGAAGAAACGGAAGCGGGCAGCCAGAGTCAGTCAGTCTCAGTCATGTGCCAAAAAGCTGTCAGCTCGCCGGGCTGCCTTTGCCTGCATCTGCATGCCTCTGCTGCCTTGCTGACACCTTCGAGTGGCAGCTGAAATTTCGCACCTAAAAGCTTGCATTGTCTCTCCTACTCTACCATTGATTCATCGTTGCTCATTTGTGTACTGCTGCGCTGTGTTTAGCATGGCCACAGCCCTCAAGAGTCCAGGACGACAATGATATCGGGATCCAAAGGCGAAATGTGGCTTGCTCTCTAGATTCTTCCGTTTGTCTTGGTTGGTTCACTGTCAACCATCAGCATGCTGGTGCAATCCATTTTGCTGCTTAAAATCTTCTCAAATCATTGTGTGTTGCCTTACGCTACAGACCTGATTGGAGGCGCATCTATACTGCCCGGGAAAAGGCGAGGAACCGCCACAAGATCAGATAAACGTTGTACAAATGCCAAGTGAGAGTTTTTTTTTTCCAAAAAAATGTCAGGCGAGGAACCGCGGATTTTATGTAAAGTCGGTCTGAATACTGTTGGAATAATCCCTGCCAAATAGCGAGCTACTTTCGACAATAAAAGTGCGACACCACTATTTCTATCTTTCAGACCCATAACCTCATGCGAACTCAACAAGAGTCCACGAGAGGTACGATGCGGCCCAATAACCCATTAAAGTCTGGACATATGTAGATCGTCGAAAACGAAGTCCGGATACGTCATGGACGCCCGTTTTACTACACGCTAGTTCTGAAGGCCGAGGTTGACTCAAACTCGAGTTAGATTGGGCCTCTGGCTTGTCTTGCACGCCCTTGCTGGCCTCCTAAGGAGGTGGCCAAGGAGGAGTGTCTGTATTTTGGAGAGCCAGACGATTTGTCCAACAAAAAGTATTATTTGGGGTTGTCTGGAAATTTGATAAAATTTACCTAGCTAGAAAAATTCGAAGTCAATCTATGTAGTTGGAAGCATGTGCATAAGAAGGGTAATAAAAACAGATAGCTAATTTCTTCTTGTCTAATGAAGATATAATTGGTTGGTTTCTATAGCGCCCCACTTCAAATTTTGTAGTTTTTGGTAGTGCATCGGAACTCCTAAGTACCTCTGCATAGTACTATTTGGCTTCTCCAAAAAAAAAAAACGCTTTTTGTTCAAAAAAACACAGAGGAGTAACTTCATATTCTTAGCCTGCTCAAAATCACATTAAAATGATTGTATCATTCGTATATTGTAAGATAGACAATCCATCATCCACAAGATGAGGAATGATTCCTTTAATTTGACCATCATCTTTTGCCCTCTTAAATAATATCAAGAGCTATCTCAAAAAATAATAATATCAAGAGCATGTAAGCTGCGATATCGAATAGTATAGGTGACATATGATTACAATGTATTTGTTTTTTTAGTGGAATTACAATGTATTTAGTAGTTTATTTACAACAGTGTATTTGGATCTTATCTAAATGGGCTGACTGCTTTGGATGATACCCATGGCTGGGCTATGCCTTGATGGGCCAGCAGGCCTTGAGGAATTTATATCAGAGGCCCACTTTCAGGTAACGGTCTCCGGCCCTGCCTAGAACTCTAGAAGGCACAAGGTATATGCCACCTTCGCTAACCACCTAAAGCTAGATTTGAGATCGAAAAAACGAATTGAGTTTAGTTACGGTGTATTTGGTTTGAGGAATGAGGTGATCCATCATCTTTTTACTTCTTACTTTTTGTATTTGATTTATGGAATTGAATAAGTTGCCACTTCATTTCTCATAAGCTAATAATTAGTATATGCATGAGGAATATGTTGAAGCAAATTCATGGGATGAACTCATGATGCATCATCACATGACTTCACAAACCAAACACACGATTAGTTAACTGAAACGTACCACCATCTAAAGTCCACTTTGTTCATTTCGATAGTTCGCGAGGCCTTGTTTTACTTATATTATGTAAAGAAGTATATACGATTCGTGTAGTATGCATGCCTAACAAGTAACAACACACCAATTGCGCCTTGATTTTAACCATTCATATACATGTGAAAAAGATTCAAGATTGTGCTAAACAATATTGAGAAAAAAAAAGTTATAATACTGTTTCGGTCCTCCACTCCTATCTCACTATGATGCTACCTAGATTGAACTCGGAGGATTCCACCGGCATTGGCATATCCTCCCCTTGAGGAGCATATCGATCCATACGTACCAGTGGTCAACTCCCTTCTTTCTTTGGCAGTTGGGCACCTCTACTCTACGTCTCTACCTGACTACTCCCTCAATCAAAAAAGAAGAAAATCTTACTTCATGAGTAGACTAGATTAGAGTAAGAAAATATATTTCATAGAATCTAATCATACTTATAAATATTTTCTTAATAAATCAATTTGAAGGTATAAACATTGATACAGTTTTATATAATCTCATTAAACTTAGGGAGTGTTTTGGACCGCGATGTGGTATGGGTACCGCGGTTTCCACCCCATAGTACGGAAAACATGAGCGCTCGTTGTGTCTCCGGTGGTGGAAAGAATCATCGATTCTGGTAAGGTGTCCGACGGGATTTTCTCGATTCTTATAGTGTGGCGACCCCGGACCCATCCAATTTTAAGCGGCCCCAAACATGCTCTTGAGATTGTTTGACTTCTCATAAGTGAGATTTTAATTCTTTTTAATCAAAGTAACTTATAAAATTTAGAAAAAAAAACAAAACAACTTAAAATTTAGAAAGGATGAAGTAGCGCTTTAAGCGAACTCAATAGACACAATGGCATAGCTCTACGAGCTCCAGATTCGCAAAAACAACTCCACTCCACAAAAAAGTTACACAAACACTCTAGCTCCACGAAATCCGGATTCACCAAAACAGGAATTTGGGAGCCAGATTCACCATTTTGGTGGAGCTCCTCGAGGGGTACTCTATGAAAGGCTATTTCGTATCTCCTCTTGGAGTTGGATGGAAATTACTCACCATTGCCACGGGCTACACACCTCGCTCCCTTTATCGGTTAGTTTCTATTCCCTTTTGATCTTCCCCACTCGTCCGAATAGCTACGGGAAAAAATCCACGCATCTTCTGCGCCACAGGTTCGGCTCGGGAAGAAGCTCGTGGCCAGGGGCCTTGGTAGCCGGTGCCCTCGTCTAGGGGCGGCGTGCACTACTACGTAAAACTTAACCGTGGCAGACGTTTTGGATTAACGGAGGCGGGCAAACCATCCGCCTCCATCCAAAGGTCATGGTTAATCTAGACCTACGAGGGCAGTTGGTTAGCCCGCCAAGTTAATAGATTAACCAAGGCAGTCGGCTTAAGGCAACCACTCGATTAATATACCCATCTCCGTTAATGTTCTTCAGAAAACCCAAAAAACCAAAAAACTTCAAGTTTGGAGAGTAGAACCTAGGACCTGCCACTCAACACTACAGCATCTCTACCACTACACAACACACTCATTCATGCTAGATATAATATGCTATCTTTTTATATCAATATTTCGTAGTCTTATATTGGATATATTTTGGCTACTAAATAAACTCAAATGAAAAAAACTTTTAACTACAAAGTTTTAAATCTTGTCAAGTACTATAACTTTGGTATAGGATGTATCTCCATCAGACATAGTTTGAAAAATTCAAAAAATTGAGTCTCAAAACATTTGAATTTCAAACACATATTTGACACTCTAAATGACTTTAAATCAGAAATTAACTTGTTAACATCAAACATGTAGATCACGTCAGCCACTAGAACTTTGGTATTAACCATGTAAACATTTGAGATCGTTTAGGAATTCTAAATTTTAAATTTCAAAATCTATAACCTTTGAACACATATTTGAGACTTTAAACATCTTAAAATTAAAAACTTTTCAACTACAAAGTTGTAGATTTTATTAGGAACTATAACTTTTGTATAGACCATGTCAACATCCGAGATCGTTTGATAATTTTACATTTTAAATTTCAAAATGTGTGCACTTATAACAATATTTTGTGACCCTAAATTGTTTCAATTCAAAAACTTTTTAACTACAAAGTTATATATCTTATCGAGAGCTACAATTTTGATATAAAGTTTGCCTTCATTCGAGTTCATATGAAAAAGTTATGAATTATTTTTTTGTTGCAATCATTAACCGAGGCAGACATCTTATGACGACCGCTGTCGGTGTTTCGAGTTATCACCGACGAGTAAATTTTTAATATTGCGCGTCTAGATTGGATGGTGTGCTTAGAGGACACGAGGTTTATACTGGTTCGGGCAGAATATCCCTACGTCCAGTTCGTCGCTACTGCTCGTGTTACTAGCACCGAAAGTTTGTAGTAGGGGTTACAAATGGGCGAGAGGGGGACAGGTCCCAAGTCTCTGGTGAAAAGAATGAACGGATGCTGGGAGCTCGGTCGATGTTCAGCCGTGTGCTCGTGTGTTTGTTATCTCGAGGTTCGGGGTTTGATGGGTTCGATGGTCAAATCGGATCGGTCTTGGATGGGTCGATCCTCTTTATGGGACACCCTGCTTTCTCTTTTATTGGCCAAGGGAAAGCATGAGTTACAATGGAGAGAAAGAGAAGAACGAGAGAGAACCAAAGGCCTTTAGGATCGTCGGGCCCTTCTCCTTCATGCGGGTCCCGCCAACCTGTAGATGTCAACAGGGACGGCACCATGTTGTGTCCTTGTCCATCACTAGCGCTATGCGCAGGCGTCGTCTATCGGTCATGGCGCTCTACTCCACCTGGCGGACGTCGTGGTGAACTGACGCGCCTGTTAGTGTTCGTACGAGGGTTAGGCAAAACAGTACCGGTATGCACGACACTGTTCTTGATGTGAATCCTCAAGTATAGCCTGTCGCGGCCGTGGGTTACATCGAGGCGTGCCAGTCTCTTCCCTGGTGTCAGAATTTTGACCCGGGCCCATACGCCTGGACCTAGAGTGGTTGACGGCGGTATAGGACCCCGTCAGGCGAGGTGAAGCCTGTGGCTTCGGTGTCGAGCGAGGCAGAGCCTGTGGCCTCAGTGTCGGGCGAGGCAGAGCCTATGACCTCGGTGTCGGGTGAGGCAGAGCCTGCCCTCGAAGGTCGGGTGAGGTGGAGCCCGCAGCCTCGGGGTTGGGCGAGGCGGAGCCCTCCCCCCAGAGGTCAGGTGAGGCGAGAGCCTGCGGCCTCAGGGTTTGGCATGGTGGAGCCTGCAGACTCGGTGTCAGGCGAGGTGGAGTCTGCCCCCAGAGGTCGGACGAGGCGGAGCCTATGGCCTAATTATCGGGTGAGGTGGATCCCGCCCCTAGTGGTCGGGCAGGGCGGAGCCCTCCCCGAGAGGTCGGGCGAGGCGGAGCCCACGACCTTGGGGTCCGGTGAGGCGGAGCCCATGGCTTCGGTGTTGGGTGAGGCGGAGTCCGCCCCTAGGGGCTCCCTAGAGGTCGGTCGAGGTAGAGCTCGCACACCTGGGGGCCGGTGGGAGCCATAGTCGCGCTCTTGACTCCTCGGATGAATTAATGTTGATGACCATTAGCCTCTCCTCTTCGGGTACCCCTAGTATTGGTCCCAGACAATAACCCTTGAGTTTGCAGAGGAGTAGAATACTCCTTCAGAGGCTTTTCGAATGGGAGGACTCTAGGGGCCTTGGCCTTCTTTTGTCGCCCACGGCGTGACTTGGGGACGATGATTCCCTTTCGTCGAGATCAGACTCCTCGGGGGTATAGCCGTGAGATTTGGTGGGTCAAAAAAGGTCTTTCCTAATTTCGACCACTACGGGGGTCTATCTTTCTGTGGCCGTGCGTTCAACCTTTGTGCGAGTCCAACTTTCCTCGAGCCCCTGCCCGTAGCAGGGGTCTAGTCAAGGATCGGGTCTTCTTTGCGATTGTCTTCCCTCGAGCATTTTTTTTGATAAAAATGGAGGGGCCAAGCCGTGCCATGATTTTCCTCTATGGACGAATCATGGTGCTCGGTGAGCTGTTAATGGGCTAGTCTGAGTGGGGCCCCGACATCCTGTTCGCGGGGATCCGGCTTGGGTCAGCTTGGGGACCGACTCTAGATTCTTAGCGGTCAATCCATATAGTTCTCGGATCCGTTCGACCGGTCCCGGGGGCTCTGTGCTTTTCTTTGAGGAAAAAACCATGGATCGTATCCGGCCGAGACTCGAACGTGGGCCGGGATGCTCGCGGCGCTTGTGCGCTCGGGTACTGGCTGCTAGCGGGCCGATCCCTTTCCACCCCTCACTCTAAAGGTGCTCGGAGCATTTGTCGAACCCATCGGTGGGCCAACCTTCGAACTCTTGGGCCTAGACGGGCCGTAGGAGCATTTTTTGCTCCGTATCCCTTTTACCTGTGATGGGCCGTGGCCCATTCGAGATGGCAAAACGTCCGGCGAGTTTTCCGAGGGAACAAACATAGGTTGTGTGTGCACGTCCTGCGGCGAGACATGGTGGCAGGTCGTCGCAGGCGTGGAAATCTAGGTGGATTGTTGGTTTCCTCGCACCCATCGCCCCTATAAAACCAAAGGGCTAGCCCTCCGGGTTTCATACGCACGCTTGCATCCTTGCCTCCGTAGCCATGCCGCCACCACCACCGCTTAGGTTTCCTGCCTCTGCATCTCCGCTGCCATTGAGCTCGCATCCATCCGCTGCCGTCTCTAATGGATCCGTGGTGCCGTTCTGACATCACCTTCCAGCGCATGGAGGGCCTCGTCCATCGTGGTCTTCTCCACGCATGGACCTCGACCGAGGAGTGGCTGCTGCCTAGCGACGAGGATTTGCTATCGCTGCCCAATGGCTATGTGGTGTCATTCACCCACTTCCACGAGCATGGGCTCGCGACCCCTGCCCACAAATTTCTTCGAGGGCTGCTGCACTACTACAAGATTGAGTTGCAGCATCTCAATCCCAACGGGATCCAGCACATGGCGGCGTTCGTCGTGCTGTGCGAGGGATTCCTAGGGATCAGCCCCCACTTCAACTTGTGGAGGCACTTCTTCGCCATCAACCTCTAGAAAAAGAGGGATAAAAGCGGTAGGCAGGAGCTGCACATGTCGATGGGATGCGCCGACATCCAACTTTGGAACAATAGGGTTGGCGAGTACCCATCCATGTAGCTTTTGACGTCCAACAAGGGGTGGCATTCGCAGTGGTTCTACCTCAAGAACGACGTCGCTGCCCCTCTACCGGAGTTCACCGGGCGCCTAATTGAAGAGGCCCCCGAGTCATGGAGGAAGTGGGGCGTCCTAGAGAAGGACAAGAAGAAGATCCGTGACCACATCGCTATCATCCAAATCTTGAACGAGAATGGCTTGAAGGGGTCAGGCATCATCAGGGCTTACCATGCAAGGAGGGTGGCACCGTTGATGATGCGTGCGCTCCCGCTATATGCGATGGCGCTCGAGGCGTCGTTTGATGGAACGACACTCGCCGAGGGGACGCTCCCCAACTCTAAGATCGCGCAACGCATCAAGGAGGTAATGGAGCCTTTGTAGCACGACATGGGTGCCACCCTCGACTTCGTCTACCCGGTGTTGGGGCATCCTCCAATGTGGCCGGAGTCGGGCTACACGTTGTCTTCGTAAGTTCCCCTTTCCCTTGCCTTTCCTTCAATTGATTTCCCGACCCTTGATACTAACCTTGAGAGGGGCGGGACCAGCCGAGGATCTCATCCTCACGGATCACCCAGCACCATTGCTGAGGGATTTGGCCGTGAGGATGGTGAATCGCACTAAGGGTGAGCGGCTGAGGAAGGTGAAGGAGGACAAGAAGAGGAAGAAGCATTGGAAGCTGCTAGGCATGGGAACGAGGGGAGGATACTGACAGCGATGATGATGATGATGATGATGGAGATGACGACGAAGTAGCCGATGATATCGAGTGGGACAACATGGAGAGCGAGGATGCGTTGATAGGTATCGGTTCATCCTTGCAGGCATCGGGGCCCTTCCCATTCCACGGAGGGGAGGGTATGTCTGGGGAGCCGATGGAGGCGGGTCATACCATTAGCCTACCCTAGGAGCCAATAGGGGTGGGCGGATTCTGCCATTGAGCTCGAGGTGCCAACGGAGGTGGGCGACTCCGCCATCATGCCCCAAGAACCAAGGGGAGCGAGCCCCTCTGCCCAGGAGCAGGGGCGAGCTTGAAACGACCTCGTTCCGATGAGGTGGAGCAAAGGTCAGGGGGTTCGCCCCCCAAACGCATCTGCCGCCTGACGGCGCTGAGGTGAGTTGTCGGTTCCTCTGTTTTTTTCCTGTTTTAGTCAGATTTTGTCGTGACTTAAGCTTTTCATCCCTTGCAGCATTGGCAAGTAGCGTAATCCTTTGGCATTGGTGGCGAAGAAGAGCGTAACCCTCCAATTGAGGCGGCACCCGTCGATTGGTGCCATGCCCGTTTCAGGCGGGAGCGACGCCAGTGTGACCGCATCGCCAGCCGGTTAGGCGCTACCCATGGTGGCGCCTGTGCCCTCAGCGGGATGGGCAGACACGGGGGCTCAAGGGGCGCCTTCGAAGGTCATGGAGCAGCCGGTGATGGCCGCGATACCGCTACCGATGGTGGGATGGATGGGGCTGACAACCACACTCGTGGCGCCGATCGTGCGTGAGAGCGGCGCAGCCGGTCGTGACCCCGTCGACGCAGGTGGAGGCAGCGGCCATGACAGATGGGTCACAGCCGAGTGCAACCGCAGCGGTGCCTGAGGCACCAGAGCAACCCGTGCCATCAGTGGCCCAAGCGATGGTGCCTGGTATGGACCGAATGGAGGGGGACGCGACTGAGGGGTCCCCCGGAGTCATGGTGCTGGGAGAGGGGTCGACGTCCGCACCGCTGACCCCTTCCGTCACTAGAGGAGGCATCCCGGTGGGGACGTCACGGCGAGAGGGGACGGTGGCGCTTGGAGCCGGTGGGGAGTCATCCCTGGCCCTAACGTCGGTGGGCAGCGGCTCACCTGCTTGGGGTGAGCCCCTGCTCCGGTGGACGAATCCACAGGATCTGGCGTCGACGCTTTTCACCCTTGACGCCGCCGCCGAGAGCATGGAGCAGGAGAGCCTCGACGTGGGGATCGTGTCCGTGCTTGAGGCCCTAAACCACACCACGGTCGCATTGCGCGATGTTGTTGTTCCCTCCGGTCGGGTATTGTTTCATCCTGCTTCTTGCCTTTATCTTCCTTTTTCTATTTTTTGTATCATGATCATCGTCTTCCTGTAGTCCCTCATAGCTCACAGCCAGGGGAAGTCTCAATTCCTTTGTCAACAGAAGGAGACCTAGGACCGCCTCATTGAGGAGGCACGACTACGCGGGGAGGTGACCGCTCAGCTTGTTGCCACCTAGCAGAGGGTGGCCAAGCTGACTCCCCTCGCCGAGGAGGCAGCCAATCTTCAGTCATGGGTGGCCGAGGCCCATCGGAATGCTAACGAGGCCGAGAAGGTGTTTGAGGCCATGTTGGCGAGGTCACAGAAGGATGAAGAAGAAGCCGCCAGGGTCAGGAAGGAGCGGGATGAGTTACTCCAAAGGGACGCCGAGACCCACCAGCAGATCCTTGACCTTCTGGGTGAGATTGAGAAGGAAAGGGATATGAAGCTAGGGGCTGAGGAGAAGCTTGCGACCCTAGAGAAGAGGGTGAGCCTGGATGCCATGATGGTCGCTCGGCTGCGCAAGGAGTGGGATGAGCTACTCCAAACCGTGGAGAGGCTCCGCTCGGAACATGGCGTGGCTCACGAGGAGCGCGACTAGGCTTTCTGATAGTGTGATCAGACCTACCAAGAGTGCGATGATGTTCAGCAGAAGGTTGGCTCCCTCCAGGCTGAGCTCGAAAGTGTGTCGACCCGAAAGTTGGAGGCTGAGAGCATTTCTACCGGGCTGGCTATGGACCTCGTCGAGGTGAGGAGGAATCTTTAGGTGGAGAGTGATGAGCTCAGTATCCTAAGCGCCGCCCTCGGAGTGGTCTACGATGACCTTCAGGTGGTGCGGTCACAGAGGACCAGCTCGCTCGTGGCTCGTGCCGTCACGATCATGGCTCGGGTGCGCCAGCTTGAGAGGAATGCTCTTCGCGCCGGGGTCAGTCAGTCCTTCGCGATTGCTCGTTCTCATTATGGAGACAATATCGACCTAGAGACGATGAGCCACGGCTACGTGCCTGGCTATGAAGTCCACGAGCTGGAAGAGATGGAAGTGGCGGTGGCTCCCCTTTCGCAGGACCTAGCGGACAGGATAGAAGACGTAGTTCTCCCCCAGAGGGGCTAGTTAGTTGGATAGGTCGGACGATTATTTTTGTAATAATCGAACAAGTTCTGACCCCTGTGTTTTGTTTGAACAAGTCTATTCTTTTATTTCGGTGTGAACAAATTAGTTTTTTTCTCCCTTTTTATGTGTGAAAAGGGGTTAATGCGTTCTGACCCTTCTGTTTGTTAAGACCATAGAGCTCGGGGTACGAGTGAACAAACTCTGATCACGTTGGTGAGCAAGAGTGCCGTAGCCGCTAGGGCGTAGGTTTCTTGCAGTCTGACCAGCCTTACTCAGTCGTTCGTTTCCGCAAACCTTGCCTCTAGGTTTTTGAACATGAGGAAGGGGTCGAGGCACGACGATTGTTTCAGAAAGGGTATATATATACCCTTATCAACCCCTAAGTGAGACCCGACCCCTTGCTGTTGCTGGGGTCGGGTGTCACTCAAGATCAAGGAGAGGATAGCGAAACTAGTAGGAGAAAGCATCTCTTGTTTTAGAAACGTCATTCTTAGTTTCGTACGTACCCCCTCCCTAGGATCTGAGCCATCGTTCTGCGATCGCGCATTCAGTCTCCTTATGAGTCCAACTTTCCTCAAGCCCCACGCATAGCGGGTGTTCGATCGAGGGTTAGCTCATCTTTGTGATTGTCACCCCATCCACGGTTTTCGCAACTGGAGGGGTTGAGCTAACGTCACTTGCCTCAATGGCTCGAGTGACGTGCTCGGTGAGCTCGCTAATGGGTATGTCTAAGTGGAATCCGTGTTCATCGTTCGTGATGGGGTCGGAATAGCCCTGATGTGGCATTCCACTGCTCCTTAACCCGCCTCCTGGCAGATGCCCGAGTCATTCCGGAGACCAACTCAGGTGGCCCACTGGCCTCCCCTCGATGGAGATTCTATGGGCTTGGCTCGAGGTTAGGATTGGATGAGAAGGTTGAGATGACCCTGTCCGCTTCTATGTGGGTCGGGCAAAGGCCGTTGGGGCTCATCTGTATTTTCTCCCCTAGCTCTGTTCGACGAGAGGCGGCCTTGAGCCCTTTGCGGGACGGCCTTCGAACCCCGGTCAGTTGGATTCCTATGTTAGGGTTAGGTGGCTCATTCCCCCAAGCCCCGTTGGGCTCGGTAGAGGTCGACCGAGTTTTATGCGTCACCCTATCTGCGGTTTCCACAACCAGAGGGGTTGAGCTAACGACACTTGCCTCGATGGCTCGAGTGTCGCGCTCGATGAGCTCGCTAATGGGCATATCCGAGTGGAATCCGGGTTCGTCGTTCATGACAGGGTCGACATAGCCGTCATGTGGCATTCCACTGCTCCATAACCCACCTCCCCGGCAGATGCCCGAGTGTAACACCTTAGGTGTTTTAAATACTAAAACCTGCCATGTCATCATATGCATTGTACATCATTTCGTATTAGTGAAAATTTTTATGTGCATTCACTAAAACAAGTTTACCTTTATGTTGTATGTGTTGAATTGTATTGTTTGAATCAAGTTTAAAGTTTTGTTTGGATTTAAATTTTCGAAAACCCTAATTTCAGCATTTAAGTTTTGACCTGGAAAACCCATTTCAAAATCTAAGCACATTTTGGGGTTGTGCCTAAAAGCAAAAGTGTAGAGCTTGTCGAGTTGTACAAAGTTGGGTTTTGGAGTTTCAAAGTTGTTTTATAAAAAATGAAGTAATTTGAAAAGGCATAATTCTTTAAATATTCCCTTTTTGAATTCAAACTTGCATTTCAAAATGTAGACCGGATTAGGGGGTGGTTATAAAAACAAAGTTGTAGAACTTTGAATTTTGAACACCTTTTATTTTTGGAGATTTTTGAGTTGTTACATAAATTTGGGAGTAATTTGGATTTTAAATCGAATGACAATTTTGTAAATACGGTGAACAGTAGCCGTGGAAGCCAGCTCACCGTCGGTGATCTTCTTTTTGCTTCCAGGTGCGGTCGTGGCCGTCTTTGGCTTCATCGCTGGCGTGGAGAAGGCCCCTGCGTGGCTTCTCTTTGCTTCCTGGTCACGTTTATAGCCCAGGCGTCGTCGCCGTTCTTCTCTTCTCCTCCTTTGTTTTTCTAGTCGCCGCCGCCATAGCTCCGTTGAGCTCGCATCGCCTCCTTAGCGCAAACCAGCCTTGGCAAAGCACCGTCTGAGCTCCCCTTGCTCCTTGCACACTCAGCTGACCTGCCATTGCAGCTTGAATTCACCAGGAAACACCGTTCGTTGCTCTTCTTCCTCGTGGCCAGCAGCACCGCCATCGCGAGCGCGTCACCATGGCCAGAGCTCTCCGATGTGTCTTTGTCCTTGCTCAGCGTAGCTCCAGCTTTCACCTTGTTGCTGTAGTGCTTTGTGCCCGGTAAATTGGTCCTTTTGTTCATCACAGTCACCGGAACATCGCCGTCATCGTCGCATGCTCCGCCGTGGTTGTTGTGCACGTCGAATCGCTTCACCATTGCTCCTCCGGTCTTGCTCTCTGCTCAGTCATGTTCGGGGTGAGCTGCTGAACCTTCCCATGCTATTTGTTTAAGCTCTACCGGTCTCACATCGCCGGCATAGCAGCAGCCGCGCCATCCGTGTCCGCCATGGCCGTCGTCAAGCTCGTGCACCGCTGTAATTAGTCTAGATAGTACACTCAATCGATGCGGGGTGATGAGGGGAGTGTGTTGGTACTCTCGCCGTCGCCGTTGATCCCACCGACGGCGAGAAATCACCGGTCAGCGCGTCATCACCGTAGTCAGCACGGGAAGTCGGGGATGACATGTGGGGTCGCGCTGTTAGTGACCGTGGGTTTCAAAATGGAATTTTTCTATTTTCAGAAATGAATGAATAGTGTATGCTTTTGTTATTTTTGTGTAGAATTAATTAGAGCTCCAACAATTATGAAAATTTTTGTGTGACCTCTCTGTGATGTATATTATTTAGGAAAAATATGAAATGTTGTTTTTCAGTACTTTTTGAATGTGATAAAAATGCTCAATTAATTAATAAATGGGTTTCCATGATTTTTCTAGGCTTAATTAATTATCCAAAAATTATGAAAATTGTTTGGCCACTTAGTTATCATGTGATGAACCTTTACAAAAATTTTGAGCTCAATTGGAACAAGTTGATTTATTTCATAATTTTTAATTATATAATTAATTCATAAAAGCAAATAGTAACCTTTAATGACTTAGGTTTTTGTTTGAATTTTGGATTGAGTGATGACCTTGGGTCATTAGTTGGTAATGATCCTTGGCAATTGAAATAAGTGTTATGAAAATGGTTTAGTTAGTTTGACTTGTAACTGTACCGTGAAGGAAAGTTGTATTCAAGTTGTTAATTTTGCATCCATCATCTCGCATCATATTTTGTATCTCGCATCATGTTAAACATGGTATTGTTACTATGTGTAGTGAACGAAGGTGAGCACATGGTAGTTAATCAAGTTGTGGAGGAAGTTAATCCGCCTGTTGAGGTCGGATTTGATATTTGTGGAACGACTCCGGAACCAGACTTTTTCGTGAATCAAGGCAAGCCCCGGATGCATTTAAACCTACCTTGTGTTTTACAATTTGATATCGCTTTTGCTTTTCTACTGCATTAAGTGATTAGGAGTTGAGTGAAAACCTAATTGGTGCATTACCAACCTTGTTTTCCATATCTACCTTGTTAACCGTTTTAATTCATATATGGCTAATTATGCTTAGTCATGCTTAGACAAATAAAAGTCGGGTGATTACCTGTCACCTACGAGTTTTAAATGGATCTTTGGTTACGCTTGGTTACTTATGTGATCATGAAATATGAGCATGTGGAGTAATAAATCTAGACCGGGCGGACTCGATGTAGAGGAGCCACAAGACATGGAGGTCTTGTGAGTGGGTTCTTTCTGCTTGTGTCGATTGAGGCCCGTCCGTTGTTGAACTGCATGAGGTGAGACTTTGTAGTACTAACCGCATGCTTCGGTAAGCCTTAACTTGGCTATTCTATTACGAGAATGGCTACTCGCGCACTGAGAGTGGAGAGATGGCGGGAATAGCGTGTACCCACGTGGCAATGGGCTGGATTGGTGGAGTACTGTATTCTCGGGTGGCGCGGACCCGTTCTTGTTTTAGAGGATCCGAGGGTAGGTTGATATATGTAAGTCGGGGACCTGCATATGTTGTGTGGTCTAGAATCCCCAGCTGGGTTTAATCGGTTCGAATCATCGTTGCTCCTCAGTTATGGAGACTCAACTCACTGTTCATCATCATAATTAATAACTGAAACTTGAGTAAGGTTTGAGAAAGAGTTTGATATGAAGTTTATGATCTCATTACGGATCATGGCAGATTCATATGTGGTTCTTATAAAGTTTTATATGTCGAAGTAAAGAATTTTGTTAAAGAGCTTTTACACAAAAGAACTTTGATTATTGCTAAAGCCATACCTTGAATCCCTGAGCTTGCATTCCTGAGTTCTATTAATCTCTATTTCGGTTAAGTCTTGTTGAGTACTTTTGTACTCAGGGTTCGTTGACCCTTGTTGCAGGTGAGGCTCATGAGCAAGTCTGCTTTGGACCGTGCTGCATGACTGTTGTTCAATACGATGACAATAAGTGAATGCGTGGCCCTTGGGCAGGGCAATATATTTGTGTGTTTGTATTATGTTATAATACCACTCCACTACTATGTTTTGTAATAATTATCGAACTTAGTTGTAAGGTTTGAAACTTCTGTTTTGTAAACTAAGTTATTGTAAGACTTCCGCTGATTTACTCTGGTATAGATATTTTAATAAATGTTGTAATACTGCAATGACTCTATAATGTGATCCTGCTCGGAAATCATGGATGATTCGGGGTTCTCCGAGGACACTCGATAGTCTTCTTAAGTTATCGGGAACATATGCATAGATGTCAGTGGTCATTGGATAGTGACAGATGCATGTGGGCCATATAATTTAGGAGGTTCTGCCACACCGAGTTGCTCTAGAGACCAACTTAGGTGGCCCGCTGGCCTCTCCTCGATGGAGATTCTGTGGGCTTGGCCCAAGGTTAGGATCGGACGTGAAGGTTGAGATGACCATGTCTGCTTCTAAGTGGGTTGTGTGAAGGCCACTAGGGCTCATCTATGTTTTCTCCCCTAGCTCTGTTCGACACGAGGCGGCCTCAAGCCCTTTGTGGGCTGGCCTTTGAACCCTGGTTAGTTGGATTCCTAAGTTAGGGGTCGGCGGCTCAAGCCCCTAAGCCCCATTGGGCTCGGTAGAGGTTGGCCGAGTTTTATGCGTCACCCTATCCATGATTTCCGCAACCAGAGGGGTTGAGCTAACGACACTTGCCTCGATGGCTCAAGTGTCAAGCTCGGTGAGCTCGCTAACGGGCATGTCGAGTGGAATCCGGGTCTATCATTCACGACGAGGTCGACATAGCCCTCATGTGGCATTCCACTACTCCTTAACCTACCTCTCGACAGATGCTCGAGTCGCTCTGGAGATCGACTCAGGTGGCCCGCTGGCTTCTCCTCAATGGAGATTATGTTGGCTTGGCTCGAGGTTAGGATCGGACGAGAAGGTTGAGATGACCCTATCCACTTCTAAGTGGGTTGGGCGAAGGCCGCAGGGGCTCATCTGTGTTTTCTCCCCTGGCTCTGTTCAAAGCGAGGTGGCCTCGAGCCCTTTGTGGGCCGGCCTTCGAATCTCGATCACTTGGATTCCTGAGTTAGGGTCGGGCATCTCGAGCCCCCGAGCCCCATTGGGATTGATAGAGGTCGGTTGAGTTTTATGCGTCACCCCGTCCATGGTTTCCGCAACCGGAGGGGTTGAGCTAACGACACTTGCCACGGTGGCTCGAGTGTCGTGCTCGGCGAGCTCACTAATGGGCATGTCCGAGTGGAATTTGGGTTCATCATTCATGACGGGGTCGACATAGCCCTCATGTGGCATTCCACTACTCCTGAACCTGCCTCCCGGTAGATGCTCGAGTCTCTCTAGAAACCGACTCAGGTGGCTCCGCTGGCCTCTCCTCGATGGAGATTCTATGGGCTTGGCTCGAGGTTAGGATCGAACGAGAAGGTTGAGATGACCCTGTCCGCTTCTGCTGAGGGTCAGGCAAGGGACACTGGGGCTCATCTGCATTTTCTCCCCTAGCTCTATGTTTTATGCGAGGTGGCCTCAAGCCCTTTGTGGGCTAGCCTTCAAACCTCATTCGATTGCCGCTCATATCGAATGAGACGACTACTGCTTCGTGACGCGACACGAAGCGTTGTGATGCAATAATGGCATATGCGATGCTTGGATGTATGGGATGAATGTATGGATGCATGCATGTGAATGGATGAATGAATGCTCATGCACTAGAAAAGTAAAGTGGGGGTTGGTAAAGTTACCTCGCTGGCTCGAGTGACGGGTTCAGAGAGCTCTTATCGGATATGTTCGAGTGAAATACGGGTCCATCGTTCATGATGGAGTCGGCCTAACCCGTGTGGAGTATCCTACTGCTCCCTACCCATCTCTCAACAGCGGCTTGAGCCATTGATCGATTTTGGGCGACCTACTGGCCTCTCCTCGATGGAGATTCCACAGGTGGGCCCCTCCAAACCCTTCCTGGGAAGGCGGGGGCTAAAGCTCGGGGTGAGAAAAAATGCCGTAGCCGCTGAGGCATAGGTTTCTTGCAGTTCGACCAGTTTTACTCAGAGTTTGTTTCTGTACACCTTGCCTCTAGGTTTTAGCGTGAGAAAGGGTCGGGCATACAGAATGTCTACTGAATAGGCACTCTTGCTGGCCCTCGAGTGAGGCCTGACTCCTTGCCATTGCTAGGGTCAGGGGCTCGATAGCGAAATTAATATGAGAAAACGTACGTAAATTAAGGGTGACCCGTCTCTCGGGAGCAGCCCGAATCGTCCGATCGACTTGGGTGACCCACTGACACTGGACTTACCTTGATGGCACGAGTGATGGGTTCGGGGAGCTATTACCGGATATGTTCGAGTGGAATCCAGGTCTGTCGTTCGTGACAGAGTCAGCATAACCCACGTGGGGCATCCTACTGCTCCTTACCCATCTCTCGGCAGCGGCCAAGCCGTCTAATCAACTTGTGTGACCCGCTGACATAGGACTTACCTGTGGAGATAGAGGATGAGATCATATCCCCTAAGAAATTAGTTAGGCAGATACACCAGGCGGTGAACTTGTATTAAGTGGACAAGCTCTTAAATTTTGTTATAGCTTAACAGATTTTTAGCCCTTCTCCCCTTTTCGTATAAAAATGTTAGTGCGTTTCGACCCTTTTCGTCGTTAAGGCCATAAAGCTCGGGGTGCGGGTGAACAAACTCTGATCATGCTGGTGAGCAAAGGCACCGTAGCTGCTGGGGCATAGGTTTCTCGCAGTCCGACCAATTTTACTCAGCATTCGTTTCTGCAACCCTAGCTTCTAGGTCTCAACATGAGAGAGGGTCAGGCATAGAGAATGTTTGCCAGGTGGATATACTCTTAGACGCGTACCAACTCTTTCCTTAGTTAAGGCTAAAAAGCTCGGGGTGCGGGTGAACAAACTCTAATCACGTTAGTGAGCAAAGGCGCCGTAGCCGCTGGGGCGTAGGTTTCTTATAGTTCGACCAGTTTTACTCTGCGTTCATTTCCGTGACCCCTGCTTCTAGGTCTTAATGTGAGAAAGGGTCCAGTGTAGAGACTGTCTACCGGATAGATATGCTCTTATTAGCCCCCCGAGTGAGGCCTGACCCCCTGCCGTTGCTGGGGTCAGGTGTCACTAAAGATCGGAGAGTTGATAGAGAAATTGATAAGAGAAAGTGTGCGTATATTAAGGGTAAAAGCGACGTAGTTGGTCGATGTTCCAGACATTGACGAAGACTACGCCGTTGATGGTCTTGAGCTTGTAGGCGCCTGGTCAGAGCACCTCCGCGATGACATACGGTCCCTCCCACGGCGGAGAGAGCTTGTGGCGGTTCTTGTTGTTCTAGACAAGGTAGAGCACAAGGTCCTTGACGTTGAAGGCCTGACCCCGCACTCGATGGCTGTGGTACCGGCACAACGCTTGCTGGTATTTGGCCGAGCGGAGGAGGACGACGTCGTGCGCTTCATCTAGCTGGTCCATGGCATCTTCGAGGGACGCCTCAGCTCCCTGTTCGTCTTACGCCCTGACTCTTGGCGCTCCATAGTCGAGGTCAGTCGGGAGGATAGCCTCAGAGCCATAGACCATGAAGAATGGTGTGTAGCTGATGGCCCAGCTAGGGTCATCCTCAGGCTCCAGAGCACCACGGGAAGCTCCGTGACCCATTGTCCGCCAAACTTGTTCAACCGGTTGAAGATCCTAGGCTTGAGGCCTTGTAGGACTATGCCATTTGCGCGCTCGACCTGCCCGTTCATGTGGGGGTGTGCCACAGCAGCCCAATCGACGTGGATGTGGTATTCATCACAGAATCAGAGGAACTTCTTTTCGGTGAACTCCATGCCATTGTCCGTGATGATGGAGTTCGGGACCCCAAAGCGATGGATGATGTTAAGGAAGAATGGCACGGCTTGCTCGGACTTGATCACGGAGATCTATCGAGCCTCTATCCACTTTGTAAACTTGTCTACGGTGACAAGCAAGTGTGTATAGCCCCGGGCGCCCTCTTGAGAGGTTCGACCATTTTGAGCCCCTAGACCACGAATGGCCATGTGATGGGGATCTTCTAGAGTGCTTGGGCTAGCAGGTGGGTTTGCCGAGTGTAGTATTGACACCCTTTATAGGTGCACACATTCTATTCAGTGTTGGATACTGCGTTCGGACAGTAGAAGCCTTGTCGGAATGCATTTCCGACCAGGGTTCTAGGCGCGGCATGGTGACCGTAGATCACACTATGGATATCGCTCAGCAACCGCTTCCCCTATTTGATGGGGATGCAGTGTTGTAGGATCCTGGTGTGGCTTTGCTTGTAGAGTTTGTCCTTAATAAGGACAAAGGACTTGGCACGACGCGTGAGCCGCTGAGCCTCCATTTTGTCGGTCGATAGCGCCTCACAGAGGAGGTAATCGAGGTAAGGCATCCTCCAGTCAGCCAGAGGGTCAGGCTCTATCGCTGGATCTTCGTCAAGCTCCATGACTTTAGGGTCGGATGGAGCCGATGGCTGGTTAGCCCTCGAGCCCGGGGCAGGCGGCCCATCACTGGCTTGTTCTGGCTCATCGTAGCAGACCGAGTGCTTGTATTGATCACTGGTGAAGAAGCCCGTTGGCACCGGCTCTAGGTCGGACACCGTCTTTGCCAGCGCATCGGCTGCCTCGTTTAGACGCCTCAGGATGTGATTGAGCTCGTGACCGTCGAACTTGTCCTCTAGCTGGCAGACTTCCCAACAATATGCAACCATCTTGGCATCATGGCAGCTTGACTCCTTCATGACTTGGTCGATGACCAGCTAGGAGTCACCCTGGACGTCGAGCCATCGGATACCTAGCTCGACAGCGATGCGTAGGCCGTTGATGAGTGCCTCATACTCAGCCACATTGTTGGAGGAGGGGAAATGGATGCGAACCATGTACCTCATGCGTACCTCGAGGGGCGAAACAAAGACCAGCCCTGGACTGACACCTTTCTTCATCAGTGATCTATCGAAGTACATCGTCTAGTACTCTTGGTTGATGACTGCTGGTGGCATTTGGACCTCGGTCCACTCTACAACGAAATCAGCCAGCACTTGGGACTTGATGGCCATCCGGGAGGCATACAAAATGCCTTGACCCATCAGCTCGAGTGCCCACTTCGTGATTCTTCCCATGGCATCCTAGTTTTGGACGAAATCAGCCAGCACATGAGCTTCTAGATTTGGGGGTAGCGGGTCTTGGAATCAGACAGGACCTCGCTAATGAAGTACATGGGACACTGCACTTTGAGGGCATGTCCCTCTTTGTCGACGAAATATGGTCGGTAGTCTACCTAGGGGTATGCCCAAGGTAGTAGATTGTCGGCAGACAGATGCGCAAGCCACAAACAAGATGGTGACGCAAGACAGACATGAGGTTTTATCCAGGTTCGGCCGCCAAGAAGGTGTAATACCTACGTCCTGCGTCTGATTGTATTGCTGTATGTCAATGAGAGATGTTTCTTAGAGGGATCCCCTGCCCACCTTATATAGTCCGGGGGACAGGGTTACAGATCTGGAAACTAATCCTAGCCAGTTATAATTGCCATAGGTGGCCGGATAAGGATTCCTATTCTAACCGACCAGTATCTTTCTTGATCGCCAAATCTGTCTTGACTCCTTGCGCGGGACTCCGAACAGGTTGGCTGAGCCGCGCGTCGTCTTTTAGCGGACCGAACCCTCTGATCCGGGCCGGCCCAAGCCTAGCCGTAAGGGTATAGGGGTTAATACCCCCACAGCTAGTCCCCGAGCACCATGTATTATGCTGCGACACGTCGTTTGATCTCCTTCGACTAATGCAATCCGTCTTCATGTCATTTTCAACTGATTGAAACATTGACCAATCAAATGCGCCAACATTCTGATCAGTATAGAAAGCAGTAGACCATGATTATAGCCGAAGATTCTGGTTGTCCGAAGAATGCATGGTGCTCTTAAAGAAAAAAGAAAAAGATTTCTTTCCTGATCAAGTGTGCCCACTTGTATTTCTGAAAAGAAATGTAAGTGACCCTTGTACAATAGTTGTTATGGCCAATAGTCAGAGCGTAAGGGTCGATAAAATAAACACATTCAGCACAAGGTGAAGTGTGCCAACTTAGTCCCCGAGCCTGGTAGTAGGTGACGCAGGCACGTGGTGCCAGGGTCTAAAAAGAATTTCTACTGAAGTTAAGAATCCAGTCGTCGTACAATCAATACGGGATGCACCGGCAGGTGCATCGTACCGATGTATCCCCCGAGCTTGCTGGAAGGCAAAGTAGAAGCCTTGCAGTAAGGTCTAAATAAATGTCTCTCAACTGTATGTGAGTGCAAATCACATGTAGCCGAGGAGAACAATCGCCGAGCATTCTTTGGAACCGTCCCCGAGCATGGTAGTGGTCTGGACCATCCCTGAGCACGAGTAGTGGTCTGGACCATCCCTGAGCACGATAGTGGTCTGGACCAGTTCCCGACCACGATAGTGGTCGGAGCAGTCCTCGAGCATGGTAGTGGTCAGAGCAGTCCCCGAGCATGGTAGTGGTCTAGACCATCCCTGAGCACGGTTATAGCAGCGAAGAAACAAATGTCGCTTGTACTATTACTTGGTGTATTTATATATCTTCTTACTCTGTCAAGTCAAATCTAACACGTCTGGTCAAAAAAATAGACGGGCATAGCACGTCATACTGCCCTCTTGTCCTTTCAAGCAAATAGTTGCTTGGCACCTGTAAGGAGGTGTGTCAGTGTGGGCCCTCTCACACTAGCAACGAAGAGGCGCGTACACTGGTAACGAAGGGGCACGTATATTGGCATAGATCTCAAGGTTGTGAAAACAACCGTCTGCGGCGCCTGCGCACGTCTCCCAAGAATCTCGGGCAGTCGAAACGGTGGAACTCTTGGTTATTTATAATATAGAACGGGTAAGTTACTTTTTACCGATCCCCATTACCATTCACTGCCGCAGCCTTCTTCTTCCTCTTGCCAACCCTAATACCTCCGAAACCATCACCAATAACCCCTCCACCACATCCACCTCCATCAGCAAGGGCGGATTCATGGCGAAGAGTGACGCCCAGAAGAAAACCAGAGTCATGGCGAAGGAGTGGTGGAAGTCAAGAAGCAACGAGCAGACCATCGAAGACCTCGTCATCATGGGAGTACTCCACAACAAGGCACTCGTAGGATGGCGCGCGCCGGAAGGAGAAGGGTACCCAGATCCACAACCAAGTGAGATTGTGGTTTTCGAAGATTTTTTCAAGCGGGGTATTGAGGTTCCAGTGCACCCTTTCCTTCAGGGGCTCTGTTTGTATTACGAGATTGGGGTTTGCAATCTGCATCCCAACTCGATTCTTCTTGTCTCCACCTTCATTCATCTTTGCGAAGCATATGGTGGCTTCTAGCCCCATTTCAACTTCTTTCACCATCTTTTCTGTCTGCGGAAGAAAGGAAGCGGCGGCTTGAAGATAGCCGGAGGTGTGTACCTTAATCTGTGTGACGGGATGAAGGCCCAGTACTTGCACTGCCCTTGGAACACATTGCTGGACGACTGGTACAAGAAGTGGTTCAACATCCACGAAGAGCCGAACACGATCACACTGTGCGATGTGGGATTCATTCCAGAGAAGAAGAACAGCTGGTCGGAAAAGCTTGAGCACCTGGAACAGATCCAAGAGCTACTTGGGATGATAACATGGAGGAAACTAGACGGTCTGAGCATGGTCGGAAACTTCATCAGCCGAAGGATCCAGCCCTGCCAGAGGAGGGTACATCCTGGCTATGAGTACCAGGGTAGCACAGACCCAACGAGGACCAGGCAAGAGGCGCTTGACAAGATTGAAGTCAAAGCTAGAATTGGAGAGCTATTTAACTTAGCTGATCCAAATAATGTGAGATTGAGCGACATCGAGCACGCTTTCAAGCTCGCCTGACCTCCCCCAAAGGTAAATCATTCTGCCTTGTACCTACAATCTTATGCTGTAATAGAAACTTACTGTGTTATCTCCTTTATGTTTCCCAGATTAATGGTAGAGATAGAGTAGTAGTGTTTGTGTCTCCACCCCCTGGTGTAGATTGGCCGCAAGTTGCCGGCCCAACCGCCTAGACCAGCACCGGCATCGAAGACGTCGACTGGGCCATGCTCGGAGTTGGGGAGGAGGCAGCGACCAGAGCTATTGGTAAGCGTCCGGCGGCCAGCAAGTGTCATCAGGCGATCTTCACATTGTCAGACAATGAAATAGAGGATGCGGACATCTTTTGACTCGTCCCTCGAAAGAGGAGGAGGCAACTGGAGCCGATGGATCAAGGTGGCTCCTCCATGCCAGTGGGACCCACATCGCTGACCACTAAAGTGCAGAGGACAAGCGGCAAAGGGGTCGAGCATCAAGCCCCGGCGCCGGTGCTGGTTGTAGAGGGAAACCAGGTGGCACCCACAGAGCACACGGAGCAAGCACGGCCGAAGAGATGCACCTTCGCCACATCATTCCATGCTTCCAAGCTGTAAGTATTTGTAACCTTGATGTAAGCTTACAATTGAATAATGTCATCGTCTGAACTTATCTCGGATATATTAGGTCGACGTTCACCGAAAATCCCGACCAACTAGCCGGGTGCGGCATGGCTCCACCAGCAATATCAGAGAAAACTACCCAGCAGCCGGCTATGGAGGAACCTATAGCAGAAAGTCCACCAGAGCCTCAGCAGACGAGCAGCTAGACAACAGTCCCCGAGCAGGTGGTCGAGGGGAGAGCCGAGCCAAGTACAGGTGCTCCGAGCATTAACCCTGCTGAGGAGGACACGTCAGCGCCAAGGGTAACAGACCAAACCGAGGAGCAGTAGCCGGAGGTGGCACAGAGCATGTCTGCCGATGCTACGGCCCATGGGAAGGCCATAGTGATCGCAGAGGCTGCAAATTCCAGACCAGCGCCACTACCCGAACAAGAGGCCGAAGAGGACGAAGTAGAGGAGGTCTTGGGCCGTCCCCAAGACAAACGACAACATGTATATGTGTCACGCTGGCGGAACGACCAATGGGTTGTTCATGAAGAAATCCTAGAGGTCGAAGAGACCATGAAAGTTGAGCGAGCGGCGAAATGTCTGGTGACGGAAGTTCAGGTATGTTTTGCTTGACCACCTGATCCTGCTACCTAGTCAAACTGTCTGACTTAGCTTTTTACATGCAGGACTTAATGAAGACCGCTAGGTACCAAAAGAAGTGCTTCGACCAGATTGAGGGAATCACAGCAAGCAATAAAGAACTGGCGGCCGAGGTGGAACGCTTGCACCACCAACTTGAAGACGCCAACCAGGAGAGGATGGAGCAAAAGGCACAGAACCAGAACCTGGTCGTCCAGCTCAGTAACAAAGAGCAGGAAAAAACAAGTAAGTTGTCACTTTATCACAACGAGTGCATGCCACGTGTTGTTGCATTGTTGATAATAATAGCTGTAGTGCAGGCTTAGAAGCCAAAGTAATCCGTCTCCAAGAGGAGAATAGCCGTGTGGCCATAGAGTGTGGTCGCCTGAAGGAGGACAATAAGAAACTGGCGCACGACCAGTCGCAACTCTGGGACCACAGAACCAAGATGAAGGAGGAACTGAAAAATAAGTGTTCCAAACCACCTTGCTCACTCTATTGCCCTCCTTATCTTGTCGTGGCATGACATTTTAATGCCTTGTGCGGTTTGCAGTTTTAAAAGTCAATGCCAAGAAGCATATGGAAACCGTGATGAAAGATCATGACAGCTGGAAGGCGCGATGCCTAGAGATCACCGAGGATCGGGACACATGGAAGAGCCGGTGCCAGGAAGTGGCAACTGGCATTTTGCCCGTCCTCAACCTTATCGACCCAGTGCTTATAGAGGAAGTGCCAAGGACACCGCAGCTCGGACTAATCGGGAGGTGTCGAAAGGCATGGGGATGGTTCCAAGAGTTCGTGAAGGAGGCGGGTGAGTACACAGGTGCACATGTGCTAAGCATGGTGCGTGCCCACTACCCCCTGATCGATCTCAAGCGCCTGGAGGCTGGGTACCCGAATGAGGTAGATCCAGACAAGGCTGAGGAGCTTCGGATGACCCAGCTGGACTTGTTGGCAAAAATAATTGGCGATATTAACCTATGTGGAAGCGGGACAACGCCTGTATAGGGTACGCCATCAATGAGTCAGCTGGAAACGCCATCAGTTTTAAGCCAACTGATGAAGCCTGCGGTCTCGACCAGCCAAGCATCGGTGGAGGCCATCTTCTTCAGCTCAACCAGTACAAGAGTCTCCGAGACTCGAGCAAGATGTCGGGAAGCGTGAGCAAAGAAGTGCCACTTGACCCCCCGACCAGCCAATAGGATAGGCTATATAGCTGTAGAAGAAGATGTAGTTGTGTAATTGTAAACTTATACCTTTTCAGGCAAGCTTGTAATAACGTAACTGTATATCATCATAAGCTTGTTTGTTTTGTATAAAACGTATTTAAGCTTGAAACTCGTGTTGGTGTAACTAAGTGAGAACATGTTAGCGTTCTATTTAGTTGTACCAGTTTAGTCGACACGTCATCCTGAAAAGTTTGTACGGCCCTGGTTTGCCATGTGGTCGGAGTGTGAGGTGCGTGACCTGTGCACACGTAGACGCGGACAAGTCAAACCAGGGGGGACCTGCCGATCACCCGTAGCGTGAGAGAGCGGATCTCATGCACGCGTTGGGAGGAACCGGAGACAGGGCCTGCTCTGAAAACCCGAGAAGGAATGGTGGTCAACTTTGAGTGGCTAAGTTAGAATAACCGTAAAATTCGAAGTGACACATCAAAGTGGTCGGAGAAATCATAATAGCTTTATTGAATTAATTCAAAAGTACAAGAGGAGTACATATCTTAGTAGTTAAGCATAGAAACGCCTAAGTTTGTCGATGTGCCATGAATTGGGTACGTCCGTACCGTCCATGTGAGCTAACCTATAAGACGTTGATCGTGTGACTTCCTTGATCATGAAGGGCCCTTCCCATGGAGTTGCGAGTTTATGGACACTAGCCTGATTTGTCTTCCACTTCAAGACCAGGTCCCCGACCACGAAGAACTGCTCTTTAACGTTCTTGTTGTAGTACTTCATTAACCTTGCCTTCGTCGAAGTTCTCTACCCGTGCTGATCGGAAAGCTATATCTGCTGGGAGGACTGCCTCAGCGCCGTAAACCATAAAGTATGGTGAGACGCCGGTGTTACGACTAGGCTGAGTTCTGAGGCCCTAGACCACGGCTGGTAACTCTTTGAGCCATCTTCCGGGAGCTTTGTCATTTTCTCTGTACATCCTCTTCTTCAATGCATCCAAAATCATACCGTTTGCCCGCTCAACCTGTCCATTAGCTCTAGGGTGTGCCACCGAGATGTATTTTACTACTATGCTCCTTTCATCGCAGAAGTCCCAAAAAGCGTTCCCGGTGAACTGAGTACCCAGATCAGGGATGATGCTGTTGGGTATGCCGAAGCAGTGGATGGCCTGGTCGAGGAACGTGACAGCCTTTTCTAAGGATGCCCATACCAGAGGCATGTACTCTATCCACTTAGAAAATTTGTCAATCAGCACGAAGACACATGTAAATTTCCCAGGAGCCGGTTTGAAGGATCCGATCATATCTAGTCCCTAGCATGCGAAGGGCCAAGAGGCTGGTATTGTCTGGATCTCATGTGCTGGTACGTGGATTCTCTTGGCGAAGAACTGACAACCCCCACAGTGGTAGACTAGCTTCTCTACATCGGCTACTGCTGACGGCCAATAGAACCCTGCTCGAAAAGCCTTGCCGACCAACGTTCTCGATGCCGCATGGTTGCCGCAGGAGCCAGAGTAAATTTGGTCCAGGAGGTGTGCGCCATCCTCCTAGGTTATACACTTCATCAAGATTTCCTCCTTTACGTTCTTGCACCATAACTTGCCATCGACGAGCAGATACTGCTTACTGCGACGCATCAGGTGTTCGTTTTCTGCCCGATCAGTGTAACCGTTGCCATCTGTCAGGTACTTGATGAAAGGTACTCTCCAGTCGGGCTTATGAGTGGTTGGAGGTGGCTCGGTGGTGCTCGACGCTGGAACTGTAGCCACCAATTGCTGGTCTAGAGGCTTGTCGACCGTGGGATCTTCCTCTTCGATGGAAGGCGTGAGCAGGTCTTGGACGAATACGCCATGTGGGACTTTGGCTCGGGATGATCCTAACTTTGACAGCGCATCTACTGCTTGATTTTTGTCCCAAACCACGTGTGTGTACTCGATGCCATAGAACTTGCCTTCCAGCTTTCTGATCGATTTATAGTATGCATCCATCTTTTCGCTGGTCGTGTCCCAGTCCTTGTTGAGTTGGTTGATGACCAAAGCCGAGTCTCCATAGACATAGAGGCGTTTAACACCAAGCTCGACCGCAATGTGCAAACCATGTAGGCATGCTTCATACTCGGCGGCGTTATTAGATGCTAGGAAATAAATCCTGAGGACATACCGGAGCTGCTCCTTGGATGGTGACACAAAAAGGACTCCTGCTCCTGCGCCGTCGATGTTGAGAAAGCCATCGAAGTACATCTTCCAATACTCGTCGGGCCCGTGAGAGGCAGGCGTGCTTAAGTCTGTCCACTCGACAATGAAATCGACGAGTGCCTAAGACTTGATTGTAGTACGGCTTGCAAATTCCAAGGAGAAGGGGCATAACTCCATTGCCCATTTGACGATGCACCCGTTCGCATCCTTGTTGCTAATGATGTCTCGCATAGGGTACTCAGTCATGACCACCACATGATATCCATCGAAGTAATGTTTCAACTTTCAGGATGTTATCAGTATGGCGTAGATCAATTTCTGAATCTGTGGGTACCTGGTCTTGGATTCATTGAGTACCTCACTGATGAAATAAATTGGTCGCTGTACCTTGTAGACGTGGCCGGGCTCATCGCGCTCGACCACCATGGTATTGGAGACCACTCGATTAGTCGCCGTAATGTAAAGTAGGAGTGTTTCGTCTTCTCTGGGAGCAGTGAGGACCGGATGTGACGTAAGGTATTGTTTCAGCTATGTGAAGGTAGCGTCTGCTTCCTCCGACCACTCAAACTTCTCGGATGCTTTGAGCAGTTTAAAGAACGGTAATCCTTTTTTGCCTAATCTTGATATGAAATGGCTGAGAGCGGCCATGCGTCCGGTAAGCTTCTGAACATCCTTCACCTTTTTGGGCGGCTTCATGTCCAAAACAGCTTTGACTTTCTCCGGGTTAGGGCGTATGCCGTCGTGACTGACGACGTTGCCAAGTAGTATGCCAGAAGGAACACCAAAGATGCACTTCTTTGGATTTAATTTCCATTGGAATGTGTTAAGGGCTGCAAAGGTGCGTTCTAGGTTGTCAACAAGGGTATGTGCTTCCTTGGTTTTGACAACTACATCATCAACATAAGCCTCAATGAGGTCGTCTTTTATCTCGTCTTTGAGGCAGGCCTGTATAGCGCGTTGGTAGATAGCCCCGGCGTTCTTGAGCCCAAACGACATAGTCGTGTAGCAGTAGGCGCCAAAAGGCGTGATAAAAGATGTCTTGATCTGGTCGTCCTTTTTGAGAGCGATCTGGTGATAACCAGAGTAGCAATCGAGAAATGAAAGAAGCTCGCAACCGGCGGTTGAATCTACGACCTCGTCTATGTGAGGTAAGCCGAAGGGGTCCTTAGGGCAGTGTTTGTTGAGATCAGTTGAATCAACGCACATTCTCCATTCATTATTCTTTTTGTGTACAAGAACCAGGTTGGCTAACCACTCCGGATGATACACTTCTTTAATAAATCCGGCTGCCAAAAGCCGTGTAACTTCTACCCTAATTGCCTCCTTCTTGTCGTGAGCGAACCGTCGTAGCTTCTGCTTGATAGGTTTGGCCTTGCCGTTGACATTCAAGGAGTGCTCGATCAAGTTCCGAGGTACACCGGGCATGTCAGCAGGTTTCCATGCAAACACATCCACGTTGCTCCTCAAGAACCTGACGAGCGCGTCTTCCTATTTGGGATCCAGGTTGGCCCCGATAAGGGCCGTTTTGCTGGGATCGCCATCGACCAGCTGGATCACCTTGTGCTCCTTGGACCTGGTGTTCTTGCGTGGAGCCTCGAGCTCTGGGATCTCCAGGTGGTTGGCCGAGGTCTTCTTGGCGTCAAGCATGGTCTCGGTCATGCGAATAGAGAGGTCGTGAGCCTCTGCTATTTTGAAGCTGTCGTCCTCGCAGGTATAAGCTGCGTATACGTTGCCCCTGAGGGTTAGAACTCCTTTCTTGGTAGGCATCTTCAGCACTAGATACCTGTAATGAGGTATGGCCATGAACTTGGTGAGCGTTGGTCGACCCAGGATAGCATGGTAGGTGCCGTCGAAGTCAGCGACCACAAAGTTGACGTAGTTGGTGCGGAAGTGGTCTGGGGTCCCAAATTGCACAGGTAGCGTGATCTGCCTGAGAGGTGTAGAGCTCTATCCAGGAAGAACACCCTAGAACTGTGCCTCGTATGGCTTGAGATCTGCCTGGGTTATCTTCAGTGCTGGCAGACTGTTCTTGAACAGTATATCGATGGAGCTGCCGCCGTCAATCAGCACCCTGTCGAACTGAACCTTGTTGATACAAGGATCAAGGACCAGAGGAAAATGTCCTGGCTTAGGTATTGCGTCCCATTGGTCCTTTCTACTGAAGGAGATCTCGCGGTGAGACCAAGGAGGGAGCCACAAATCGGTGATGAGGTTGTCGGTGTAGGCCACGTTTAAGTAGGCGTGGGCGAGCAGCTTGCATTCTCGTTTGGTCTCGATGGACAATTTGCCTCCAATGATGGTGTGCACGCGATCGGTTGGCTTGACATACTTGTGATGGGGATCTGCATCTTCATCGTTGTTGTCCTCGTTGCGCTATTCCCCTGCGTTGCTAGGCTTGTCGGACGTATCTGGAGCCTGTTGACGCGTGTAGATACACTTGAGAACGCGACAGTTCTCCATGGTATGGTTTGACTTGGGATGGAGCTGGCAGGGCCCTTTCAATGCTTTGGCATAGTCTTCTTTGTAGTTACGACGTCCGCCACCTTTTTTGACGGTGTTGACCTCGTCGTTGTCTTCCCGAGCACGCTTGCCCCTGTAATCGTCATGGCGGTTACGCCGCTGATTACGTTGGTCACGGTGGTCGCGGGAGTCGTTGCGCTGGTTGCGGCGGTCAAAATTGTTGATCCGACCACGGTTGCCGCGGTAATCATCGTGGTGTGGGGGGTGGTCGGAGCGCGGGACCCTTGCTGCTTCTTCGATAATTATCTTTTTAGCATCGTCGACGTCCGCATATTTCTTAGCGGTGGCCAGGAGCGCTGTGACCGATTCAGGTCTCTTGCGGAGGAGCATGTCCCTTAGAGCGTCGTGGAAGCGGAGGCCAGTGATGAAAGCCTCGATTGCCTCGCTGTCGGAGATTGATGGGACCTTGATGCGCATCTCCAAGAAACGCCATACGTACTCGCGCAGTGGCTCATCTCTCCAATCTCGAATCTGCTGCAGATCATATTTGTTGCCGGGTTGCTCACAAGTGGCAATGAAGTTGTCGATGAAAGCTTGCTTGAGTTCTTGCCAGGAATCGAAGTAGTTTGCCGGCAAGCTGACCAGCCATTGGTGACATTCATGACCAACAACGACTGGGAAGTAGTTAGACATGACGTGCTCGTCAGCCATGGCTGATCTGCACATGGTTTCGTAGAGCATGACCCATAATTCGGAGTTCTCCTTGCCGTCGTACTTCTGAAGTTTTTCGAGCTTGAAGTTCTTGGGCCATATGACTTGGCGAAGGTGCGGAGTAAACTGCTTCAAACCTAGCGGGCCGTGGATAGTATCATATTCCATACGGCGATAGCTTTCATGGGATGCATGATCGTTGGCTCTCTGGTTGATGCGATCGCGCAGATCACATCCTCCGAGGTAATGGCAGAGATCGTTATTGCCATCACGGCGATCTCGGTTGCCATCCAGATTAGCCCTGTGACCGTGGTTTTTGCGGCAATTATTGTGGTTGTCTCGGCGGTTGTCGTCCCGAACGTCACGGCGGTCGTCCTCCCGACGGCGGTTGTCATCCCGACCACCGTCATGGCTATCGTTTTCGCCTTGACGGTTGTCTGATGGGTCATTGTTGCGCGAGCCACGTTGGTTGGGTGGCTATGAGCGAATTGAGTACTGGTGGCTGTGGCTTGACTCGACTGAGATGGATGGAGCCTAGGCTTGATTTACGATCTCTGCGGTCTGGGCCATAGCAGTCGTCAGGTAAGCTTGTATATCATCGCGAATTGCCTAGGTTTCTGGGGTATTTGGTAGCCATTGCATTGTCGCCATAGCAACGGCCACGTTGGCGCTTGGAGTCCTGAAGACCTGTTTATCCCCCACCCTGTCGAAGGCATTGTTGAGGTCGCGTGGCTAGACCCTTATGCGTCGTGCTTCTTCCGCCTCGGCTTCGATTTGTCGGCGATTAAACCAATCAATATTGCGTGCTTCACGTGCCAGCCTTTCTTGCTCTGTCTCACCGACTGCCAGTGGTTCGTCATTACTAACAACGTTGATCAAGCCTCCCCACCTTGGTGGGAAGGACAGGAATCGTGGGTATCCCGGGGCATGGTCTGGGATATCCAAATCGTATTTGACGCCTTCATTGTCGTGATTCTGGAGCTCGGTGCGAACAGAGGCATTAGATGCAGTGCCGAACGAGGAGCTTGAGCCATCCTCTTGAACTGTGTGGACTGATCCTTCTTGACAATCCTCAATCCGGACCATGTTGACGAAGTTGCGTGGCTTTGGCCGAGGTCGGAGTACAGAACACAGACCCGAGCAGCGTTGTATATTGTAAGCATAGTTGGAGGTAGCGTTCCGCAGGCCGTAGGGCTAGGCCTGGTAGTTCCCCATTGAGGCTTCATACTCGGAGAGCCAGAGACCCATCGCAGAAGCTGGCCGGCGACGAGCAGAGCGCCCTTCAGGAGTAGATATAACCACAAGATCTGTACCAAGTCATGCAGGACGATTGGCCCGAGCTGGTCGGGTAGATCTGTTATGGGGAGCGGTTACCTGCTCATTAGGTTGACTTTGAATTGAACTTACTAGAGCTAGGGTTTCAGCGAGTTTGGTGCCGACCCGATCGATGGAGTCGAGCAAGTCGGTGTTGTCGATCTGCTTCCCTTTGTAGCAAGGAAGCGGATGATGGGTTGTCGGCGTGGCTGAAGGTGATGTGGGTGTGGTCGGAGCCAGATCCACCATGGTCGGAGCTAGATCCCCATGGTCGGAGCCATATCCACCGTGGTCGGAGCCGTAGCCGATGCAGGTGAAGCAGCGGTCGATGCAGATTGAATCCGCGCCTCCTCCGTGATCATGGCGATGAAGTCGTCGGAGCCGGTGGTCCAGGTGATCTGACCGATGGTGAACGTGAGGCCGTTCGGTGTAGCTATGGAGCCAGGGATGATGACCATCTTGTTCGCTTGGAGAGCAGTACGCACACCCCCTACCTGGCGCGCCACTGTCGACGAAATATGGTCGGCAGTCTACCTATGGGTATGCCTAAGGTAGTAGATTGTTGGCAGATAGATGCACAAGCCACAAACAAGATGGTGACACAAGACAGACACGAGGTTTTATCCAGGTTCGGCCGCCAAGAAGGTGTAATACCTACGTCCTGCGTCTGATTGTATTGCTGTATGTCAATGAGAGATGTTTTTAGAGGGATCCCCTGCCCGCCTTATATAGTCTAGGGGACAGGATTACAGATCTAGAAACTAATCCTAGCCAATTACAATTGCCATAGGTGGCCGGATAAGGATTCCTATTCTAACCGACCAGGATCTTGCTTGATCGCTAAATCTGTCTTGACTCCTTGCGTGGGACTCCGAACAGGTTGGCTGAGCCATGCGTCGTCTTTTAGCGGACCGGACCCTCTGATCTGGGCCGGCCCAAGCCTAGCCGTAAGGGTATAGGGGTTAATACCCCCACACTCTTCTTCTTGCTCTACCACCAGGGTGGCACTAATCACTTGTGTGGTGGCCGTGATGTAGAGCAGAAGTTGTTCCCCGTCGGTCGGAGGGACCAGGATCGGGGCCTTCGTCAGAAGCTGCTTGACCATGTCAAGTGCCTCCTAGGCCATGGGCATCCATTCAAAGTGGTCGACCTTCTTCAAAAGCTGATAGAGGGGGAGACCTAGTTCACCAAAGCACGAGGTAAAGCGGCTGAGCGCGGCGAGGCACCCTGCGACTCACTACACCCCCTTTATGTTTTGAATCGGGCCCATCCTTGTGATGGCCGAGATCTTCTCTAGGTTGGCCTTGATGCCATGATCGGAGAGGATAAAACCAAGTAGCATACCCCTCGGGACCCCGAAAACACACTTTTCGGGGTTGAGCTTAATGTCGTTTGCTCGGAGTTTTGCGAAGTTCTGCTCTAGGTCGGCTATGACCTGGTCAGTCTGTTTGGACCTGACCACGATGTCGTCCACGTAGGCCTCAACAGTTTGCCGGACGAGGTTCTCGAAACACTTGAGCATACAACGCTGATACATAGCCTTGGCGTTCTTCAGACCGAACAGCATCATGACGTAGTAGAACGATCCGAATGGGGTGATGAAATACATCGTGAGCTGGTCAGACTCTTTCATCACGATTTGATGGTACCCAGAGTACACATCAAGGAAGCAAAGGGTTTCGCACCGTGAGGTCGAGTCGACTACTTGGTCTATGCGTGGCAAAGGAAACGGATCCTTTGGACACGCTTTGTTGAGACCCGTGTAGTCAACACACATTTTCTATTTCTCACTCTTCTTTCGTACAAGAATGGGATTGGCTAACTATAACACCTCTGGTGTTTTAAACCCTAAAATATGCCATGTCATCATATGCATTGCACATCATTTTTGTGTTAGTAAAAACTTTGATATGCATTCACTAAAACAAGTTTATTTTTATGATTATATGTGTTGTCTTGTATGTGATGAATCAAGTTCAAAACCTTTGTATTGAATTGGAATTCCAAAACCCTAATTTCCAGCATTTAATTCTACCCTGGAAAACCTAATTCAAAATCTAAGCACATTTTGGGGTTGAGCCTAAAAGAGAAAGTGTAGAGCTTGTCAATGTGTACAAAGTTGGTTTTTAGAGTTTTCAAAGTTGTTATATAAAATTTGAAGTAATTTGAAAAGGGATAAATTCTTAAAGTGTCCCCTTTTGATTTTAAACTTGCATTTTAAAATGTAGACCGAATTAGAGTATGGTTATTAAAGCAAAGTTGTAGAACTTTGAATTTGGAGCATCTTTTATTTTTGGAGATTTTTGAGTTACCATACAAATTTGAGAGTAATTTGGGAAATGGATCGAGTGGCAATTCGGTAAATAAAGTGAACAGTGAAAGTAGGCCAGCTCTCACCGTCGGTGAGCTTCCACCGTCTTCCAGGCGTGCCCGTGGCCATCTCCGGCTTCGCGCTGGCATGGGGAGGCTGTTGCGTGTCGTCTCCGTGTTCCTTGGCCACGTTATAAAGCCGGGACACCATCGTCATCAGCTCTTCCTCCTCTCCTCTGTTTTTCCCGTCATCACCGCCCAGCTCCGACGAGCTCGCACTGTCAGCCGTAGACCTCTCCCAGTCTTAGCCAAGCATGTCACCACTCCATCTGCTCCTTGCAAACCCAGCCGACTAGTCCTAGAAGCCTAACTTCGTCGGGAGACGTTGCGCGCCGCCTTTCTTCCTCGTGGCCGGCCGCAACGCCGTCGAGCTCGCTTCACCGTGGCCAGCACTAAACGGTGCGTCTCTATCCTTGCTAAGCATTGCTCCAGCTTCATCGTGTTGTCATGGTTCTCTATGGCCTTTTGGTTGATCCGTTCATCCACTGCATCCACTAGAAAGCCGCCGTCGACGCCAGAACACCGCCGTGTCTGCCTTGTTCGTCGACAAGCTTCTCTGTTGCTCCTTCGGTTCATCCTTCAGCTCGAGCGAGTTTGGGGTGAGCTACTGAGTCTTCCTGAGCCTTTCGTTTAACCGTTGATGGTCTTACTTCGCCAGCGTAACACAGCCGCGCCGTCGTGGCCGCCATGGCCGGCGTCGAGCTCAGACCAAGCCATAATTGGTTTAGCTAGTACCTCTAACCGAACCGCCGTGAGATGGGGAACATGGTAGTGCCTCGGTCGTGGCCGGAGACCTCACCGTCGGCGAGAAACCGCCGATCAGAGGGTCTCACCGCCGTGGTCAGCGCGGGGGCATTGTGCCGACATGGGTGACCCACATGTCAGTGGCCGTTTATTTGAAAAGGAATTTTTCTATTTTTGCAGAAATGATTAAATAGTGCTGTGATTTATTTATTTTGTGTAGAATTAAATAGAGCTCCACAAATTATGAAAATTTTTGTGTGACCTCTCTGTGATGTAAACTATTTAGGAAAAATATTAAATGTTACTTTTCAGTACATTTTGAATGTGATAAAAATTGCTCCAATTGATTAATAAATAGGTTTCCATGATTTTTCTAGGCTTAAATAATTATCCAAAAATTATGAAAATTGTTTTTCCACTTAGTTATTATGTGATGAGACTTCACAAAAATTTTGAGCTCATTTGGAAAAAGTTGATTTATTTCATAATTTTGAATTAATTAATTAATTCATCAAAGCAAATAGTAAACCTTAATGACTTAGGTTTTGTTTGAATTTTGGATTGAGTGATGACCTTGGGTCATTAGCATAAAATGATCCTTGGCACTTAAAGTAAGTGTTTGAGTTTATAAAAAGGTTTGGTTAGTTGTTGGTTTGCAACTGTACTGCTAAAGAAAGTTGTATTCAAGTTATTAATTTTTGCATCCATCGTCAAGCATCGTGTTTTATATCTCGCAACATAATATACATGGCATTGTTACCTCGTGTAGTGAACGAAAGTGAGAACGTGGTAGTTAACCAGGTTGTTGAGGAAGTTAACTCACCGGTTGAGGTCGGCTTTGATATCTGTGGAACATCTCTGGAACCTGACTATTCCGACAATCAAGGCAAGCCCCGGATGCATTGAAACCTACCTTGTGTTTACAAATTTATATCGCTTTTGCTTTTATATATTGCATTAAGTGATTAGGAGTTGAGTGGAAACCTAATTGGTGCATTACCAACCTTGTTCTTCCATATCAACCTTGTTACTAGTTTTAATTCGAGAATACCTAGTTATGCTTAGCCGTGCATAGACAGATAAAAGTCAGGTGATTACCTGTCACCTGTGAGATATATAAATGGATTTTTGGTTACGATTGGTTATTTATGTTATCATGAGATATAATCTTATGGAGTAATAAATCTAGACCGGGCGGACTCGGGGTATGAGAGCCACAAGACATGGATGTCTTGTGAGCGGGTTCTTTCAGCCTGTGTTGATTAAGAACCATCCGTTGTTGAATTGCATGAGGTGAGACTTTGTAGTACTAACCGCATACTCCGATAAGCCTTAACTTGGCTATTCTATTATGAGAATGGCTACTCGTGCACTGGGAGTGGAGAGATGGTGAGGACCTGTTCTTGTTTTAGAGGATCTGAGGGTGGGTTTGTATATGTAGGTCAGGGACCTACATATGTCGTGTGGTTGGGAATCCCCAGCTAGGTTATAATCGGTTCGAATCGTTGTTGCTCCTCGGTTATGGAGACTCAACTCACTGTTCATCATCGTAGTTAATAAATGAAACTTGAGGAAGATTTGAGAAGGAGTTTGATAAGAAAGTCATGATCTCAATATGGATCGTGACAGATTCATATATGATCTTGATAAGGATTAAGTGTTGAAAGAAAGAATCTTGTTAGAGAGCTTTTACGCAAAAGAACTTTGTTTATTGCTAAAGCCTTACCTTGAATCCCTAAGCCTGCATTCCTAAGTCCTATCAGTTTTTACTTCGGTTAAGTCTTGTTGAGTATTTTTGTACTTAGGGTTCGTTGACCCTTGTTGCAGGTGAGCCTCATGGGTAGGTTTGCTTTGGACCGTGCTGCATGATGGTTTTTCAAATCGAAGATGATAAGTAAATGTGTGGTCCTTGGGCAGGGCACTTTCTTTGTGTGTCATGTTTTATGTTACTAAAGCTACTCCACTACTATGGTTTGTAATAATAGTCGTACTTAGTTTGTAAGGTTTGAAACAACTGTTTTGTAACTAAGTTATTGTAAGACTTCCGCTATTTTGCTCTGATGTAAATTAATGAATAAACTGTTGTAATACTACAATGACTCTGTAATGGATCCTGCTCGAAAAAATCGTGGATGATTCAGGGTTCCCGAGGACACCTGACAGGCTTCTTAAGTTACCGAGAACATATGCATAGTCGTTAGAGGTCATTGGACAGTGACAGGTGCATGTGGGCCCTATAATTTAGGAGGTTCTACCACACTAACCACTCAGGGTGGTATACTTCCTTGATGAACCCGGCCACCAAAAGCTTCGCAATCTCCTTGCCGATGGCCCTACGCTTCCCTTTGTTGAAGCGACGTCGCTTCACCAGCTTGAAGCCTGGCCTGATCTTCAAGGCGTGCTCGGCGACTTCTCTCGGAATGCCTGGCATGTTTGAGGGTTTCTACGCAAAGATATCTCTATTGGCACGGAGGAAGTCGATGAGCGCGCTTTTCTATTCAGAGGAAAGTGTGGTGCCAATGTACACCACTTTGCCCTTAGAGCCGCTGGGGTCTATGAGAACCTCCTTGGTGCCCTCCACTGGCTCGAAAGACCTAGCCGATCGCATGGGGTCGGGTGCTTTTTCGGTGACCTCCTTCCAGATGGCCATGAGCTCTTTGGAGGCGACGATTGCCGTGGTGTGTTCGCATCACTCGATCTCGCACTCGTAGGCGCGCTGGAAGGAGGTGCCGATGGTGATGACCCCGCATGGACCCAGCATCTTTAGCTTTGGATAGGTGTAGTTGGGGATGACCTTGAACTTCGCATAGCATGGATGTCCCAGGATGGCGTGGTAGGTTCTATGGAACCCGACCACCTCGAAGGTGAGGGTCTCCATCCTATAATTGGATGAATCCTCAAAGGTGATGGGTAGATTGATTTGACCGAGTGGCACGGCCTACTTTCTAGGCATGATGCCATGGAAAGGCGCCCCGGTCGGCCGGACACGCGCTCGGTCGATGCCCATGGCGTCGAGCAATTCAACGTACATGATGTTGAGATCGCTGCCTCCATCCATCAGTACCTTGGTGAGCCGCTTCGTGCCGATGATCGGGTCGACCATGAGAGGATATCATCCTGGCTCTGGGACGCTTTCCGGGTGGTCGGTCTGATCAAAGGTTATGGCGGACTCTGACCATCGGAGGAAGGAAGGCGTGGCTGGCTCGGCCATATAGACTTCACGACACGCAAGCGTCTAGCGGCGCTTGGAGTCGTAGGTCACCGACCCTCCAAAGATCATGAGGCAACCGTCCAGCGTTGGAAAGCCGTTGTCCTTCTCCTTGGCGTCGTCTGCGGTCGGCTTGGGGTCCCCCCTATTCCCCCCCTTGTTGGAGCCTCCGGATAAGAACCACTTCATGAGGCCGTAGTCTTTATAGAGATGCTCGATGGGGAAGGCATGGTTTGGGCATGGCCCTTCGAGCAGCTTCTCAAAGTGGTTCGGGGTACCCTCGATGGGCTTCTGACCCCCTTATGGTCGGCGGTGGCCACGAGTGAGCCCTCGTGCCGCTGCTTGTTCTTCTTCTTGCTGGGACAGTTGGAGGCGCCTTCACCGGCATCCTCGTCCCGCTTCACCTTGCCCTTGAGGCAGTCGAAGATCGCTCCGACCGCCTCCTCGCCCGAGGTGTGGCTGGTGGTGATGTCGAGGAGCTCCTTGGTGGTTCACGGGCCCTTACGTCCTAGCATATGGACTAGAGACTCACAGGTGGTCTAAGACGGGAAACTCCTATGATGTCGACGTCGGCGAAGTTGGGCAGCTCGTTGCACTGCCAGGAGAAGCGTTGTCTGTACCCACGAAGCATTTCTCCGGACTTCTATCGATGGTTTTGAGATCCCAAGGGTTCCCAGGATGTGCGTATGTGCCCTGGAAGTTCCCCACAAAGATCTCTTTCAGGTCCGCCCAACCTTGGATTCTGTTCGGCGGAAGGTGTTCCAACCATGTTCACACCGAATCGGCCAGGAACAATGGAAGGTTGCGGATAATGAAATCATCATTATCTGCTGCACCAGCTTGGCAAGCAAGCCGATAATCCTCAAGCCATAGTTCGGGGTTTGTTTCCCCAGAGTATTTTGGGATGTTGGTCGGTGGTTAGTACCGTGGTGGAAAGACGGCATTGAGGATGTGTCGGCCAAAGGCCTGAGGTCCTAGCAAGTCGGGGCTCGGGCTTCGGTCCTCGCTGCTGTCGTAGCGTCTGCCACGACAAGGGTGGTAGCAGTGGCTTACCCCCTCCCTCGCATCGCTATGGGTACGTCTACGGGCGTCGAGGATGTCGCGCACGTCACGATGGCGGCCAAGACGCTCATGCACCGAGAGCACGGTATGTGGCCTGCCGCCTTGCGGCGCCTGGTGGACTGACACGTCCTTGTTGGGTCGCTCTGAGGGCGTGTGCTGGCTGGCGTCGAGCTCACGTCATCGGGATAGCGAGCTCTTGGCCTACTGCGCTGCCGCATGCTCGAGTAGCATGCGAATCTCGTGATGGGTCCGACAATCCTCCGGCGTCACGGGCCCTGGAAGCCCCCGGAGCAAGGCCATCGCAGCAGCGATGTTCTGGCTTGCCCGGGTGAAGTGTGGGAGCGCTTCATCATCCTCGATGATCCTCCGGTTCACATCATGGGCCATGGCGCGCGCACGCCCACCGTCTCTGTGGCGCTCGATCTCTCGCTCGAGCTCTTGGTGCCGGGCCTTCAGCTGCTCCACCCGCAGGCGAGGTGGGGCCCCTTGCATCCCCCTTGACCTCGTCGTCAAGGTCATTCATTGGGGTAGCCTCTTCCTCGTAGATGCTTTCGACGTGTCCCTTGGGGGTACCTGCCATGAAACATTTACGAGGGGTGATGGCTCCCCCTGCTGGAGTTAGAGGTGGAGGGCGACTCTACTTCTCCCGTGAGGAGGTCGTGGAAAGTCTCCGTGACATATTCGGTCATCCCCATGAATTCGTCGTTCATAGGGGATGGTGGCGTGCATTGCGCCACAAGGTGGCCAACGGTCTCTGTGGCGTTGCGGAGACCGAACAAGAGCGCAGTCGGGGCGCTCCGGATGAGGTATTCCGGAGAGAGCGGCTCTCCTCCGACAAGCTGCGCCATGACATTGGCAAATGAGAAGGTGAGGTGGCGCAGGTCCTCCCAGGATGGTCGGGGTCCCAGGAAGGCGCCAAGCAGGTGCTCTAACCTCCCATAGTCGAAGCCGAGGAGCTGTCGCTCCCGGGGGCGTGGGCCTCTGGTGCGTGCAGCTGTAGCTCCTCAAGCGTCTCAGCGATCACGTCGAGGCCGACGGAGGGGAGAGGTTGGACGGTGGCGGGAGCCTACGCCAACTCTGCCTTCGTTGTGACAATAAAGTCCAGGTCCTCGAAGCGCACGTGCATGCCCGGGACCCAGCTGAGGCCGTGACTAGCCATCCGAGACCTGAAGTGGACATCGAGATGCGCAAAAGGCCCCTACCTGACACACCAACTGTTAGAGTTTCGAGTTACTACAAACGTGTAAATTTCTAGTGTTGTGCATCTGGCTCGGATGGTGTGCTTAGAGAACACGAGATTTATACTGGTTCGGGCAGAATGTCCCTATCTCGGTTAATATACCCGTCTCCGTTAATGTTCTTCAGAAAACCCAAAAAACCAAAAAAAATTCAAGTTTGGAGAGTAGAACCTAGGACCTACCACTCAACACTACAGTATCTCTACCACTACACAACACACTCATTCATGCTATATATAATATGCTATCTTTTTATATTACTATTTCATAATCTTATATTGGATATATTTTGGCTACTAAATAAACTCAAATGAAAAAACTTTTAAATACAAAGTTTTAAATCTTGTTAAGTACTATAACTTTGGTATAGGATGTATCTCCATCAGACATAGTTTGAAAAATTCAAAAAATTGAGTCTCAAAATATTTGAATTTCAAACACATATTTGACACTCTAAATGACTTTAAATCAGAAACTTGTTAATATCAAACATGTAGATTAGGTCAGCCACTAGAACTTTGGTATTAACTATGTAAACATTTGAGATCGTTTATGAATTCTAAATTTTAAATTTCAAAATCTATAACCTTTGAACACATATTTGGGACTCTAAACATCTTCAAATTAAAAACTTTTTAACTACAAAGTTGTATATTTTATTAGGAACTATTACTTTTGTATAGACCATGTCAATATCCGAGATCGTTTGATAATTTCACATTTTAAATTTCAAAATGTGTGCACTTCTAACAATATTTTGGGACCCTAAATTGTTTCAATTCAAAAACTTTTTAACTATAAAGTTATATATCTTGTCGAGAGCAACAATTTTGATATAAAGTTTGCCTTCATTTGAGTTCATATAAAAAAAATTATGAATTATTTTTTGTTGCAATCATTAACCGAGGCGGACATCTTATGATGACCGCTGTCGGTGTTTTGAGTTACCACCGACGAGTAAATTTCTAATATTGCGCGTCTGGCTCGAATGGTGTGTATAGAAGACACGAGGTTTATACTGGTTCGGGCAAAATGTTCCTACGTTCAGTTCGTCGCTGCTGCTCGTGTTACTAGCACCGAAAGTTTGTAGTAGGGGTTACAAACAGGCGAGAGAGGGATAGTCCTAAGTCTCTGGTGGAAAGAAATGAACGGGTGCTGGGAGCTCGGTCGCTGCTCAGCCGTGCGCTCGTGTGTTTGTTATCTTGTGGTTTGGGGTTCGATGGGTTCGTTGGTCAGATCGGATCGGTCCTCGATGGGTCGATCCCCTCCATGGGACGTCTTGCTTTCCCTTTTATAGGTCAAGGGGAAGCACGGGTTACAGTGGAGGAAAAAAAAAGAACGAGAGAGAGCCGAAGGCCTTCAGGATCGCCTGGCCCTTTTTCTCCTTCATGCGGGTCCCTCCAACCCTGTAGATGTCAACAGGGACGGCACCATGTTGTAGCCTTGTCCATCACTGGCGCCATGCGCAGGCGTCGTCTGCCGGTCATGGCACCCCACTCCGCCTGGTGGACGTTGTGGTGAGCTGACGCACCTGTCAATGTTTGTACGACGGTTAGGCAGAATAGTACCGGTACGCCCGACGCTGTTCTTGATGTGAATCCTCAGATATGGTCCATCGCAGCCGTGGGTTACATCGAGGCGTGTCAGTCTCTTCCCTGGTGTCAGAGTTTTGACCCAGGCCCATACGCCTAGACCTGGAGTGGTTGGCGGCGGTATGGGACCCCGTCGGGCGAGGCGGAGCCCACCCCTAGAGGTCGGGCGAGGCGAGCCCGCGAACTCGGTGTCGGACGAGGCGGAGCCTGCGGCCTCGGTGTCGGGCGAGGCGGAGCCCATGGCCTCGGGGTCGGGCGAGGCAGAGCCCTCCCCCTAGAGGTCGGGCGAGGCAGAGCCCCCGGCTTCGGTGTCGGCGAGGTGGAGCCCGCCCCCAGGGGCTCCCCAGAGGTCGGTCGAGGCGGAGCCCGCGCACCTGGGGGCCGGTTGGAGCCGTAGTCGCACTCTTGACTACTCGGATGAATTAATGTTGACGACCATTAGCCTCTCCTCCACCCTAGTATTGGTCCCAGTAAACCGCCTCCAAAAATAATCAATTAATCGAGGTGGTTGGCTTATAGTGCCCGCCTCGGTTAATCCATTAACGGAGACAACCTCCTAGATTAACCGTATGCAGCCTGCCTCTATTAATGATTAACCGAGGCTGGCGCTTGGCCTGCGACCCAGCCACCGATTAATGGAGGCGGCCGCCCAGCCCGGCCGTCTTGGAGCTTAAAATCCAAACGTCGCTTAAAAGTTTTTGTGCAGTAGTGGTGGGGAGGAGCTCGCGGCCCTCGTGGCTGGCGGCCTCGTCCAGGGGCGGCGCCGGGAGGCAATCGTGTAACACCGGCTTCCGCCCAAGGCGGCCACCGTGAGATTGGGAAGAAGTTTATTTTAAATTTTTTAATGGATCACAAACATCGACATGTGGGGCCTATCCCAAAGCTTCATTTCGTGAATCTGGAGCTACTGTGTAGCCAAACAATTCTATGGTAGATCCACGGTGGATCTCATATCCACTAGTGAAGCTGCTCCATGGTGGTCTAAGTTCATTTTTCCAGTGGTGGAGCTGACCCAAACATGCTAAAAGTTTGCAAACTCCGTGTCGAGATAAGGACCAGGGCAAGCACATGCACCGTCGCTTGCCCGCCAGCAGGCTGCTGCACCACTAGCTCCCTGGCCGCATGCATGCCCAGTGCCCACCTATAATGGAGACCTTCGCTTGGCTTGTGCGCCCAATCATGCCGCGGACTAGGTTGTACAGTATTGCAGGCAACACACCAACGGTTAAGGTTGTATCCAGGGGCGTCGGCCGGCGGGGCTCTTTTTACCTGCCTTTTCGGCGGAGGCGCAGACCTCGCCACGAGCGCCGGCTGGACGCTCTGGGCTCTGGCCAGCCACTGAATCTGAATGTTGGCGACGGTCGGCTAGGACAATCAGAGACGACGACCATGGCGCTAGAATATTCCCAGGGACACTGCGAACTTGCCAGGAATCTTGGGCGATCTGGTACATCACATGGAACGGGAAAGCAGCAGTGAGTGCGGAGTGGAGAGGAGGTTGGGTTCTCTGAACTACTACTGCGACTGCGAGAGATCTTATCGCGAGGATCGGATGGATCAGAGGATCGCCATGCGTGTCAGGAGAGGTACGTGCATTATTGTGCATGCGCGCGCCTTGCGGCTTGCCAGACTGATCGATGTGCAGTCCACGCCGTCCAACGAGCAGTAGGCATGTGCAAGCATGGCACTCCTGGCGCGGTTCTCTTCGTTCTAAAGATCTGGTGTGTTATACTGATCCTTTCTTTGCGAAGTGGTCTAGATCATATGAAGTTGAAATACTATTTAGCACCTCAACCCTCCAATTTATCTAATCTTACCTTTTGGGGATCGTAGGAAATTTTCCTATTTTCTATGTTTTTATGTGGAAATAAACCGATCCCTATGAAGTTATTGTAGTATAATTCCTTAGTTTGGGTACCTCAAATTTTTGTTTCTTTTTATTTTTGTACCAAAGCCTGCTCAAAACAATTAAATGCCTCAAAATTTAAACAAAAATACTAGAGGTATTTTCGGATGTAAGAAATCCTGCAAAAATATCTAGAGCTTGTTTACTGCATGCAATTAAACGAGTTTTACAAGCTTAATCTAAATAACACATTCAAATAATTCAATAAATATATAGCAAATAAAAGGAGATGTCTACTGCATGGACATTTCAGCTACAATACAAATTTCGATGGTCACAGTCATCACAGATGAATTGTCCACTAGCACAATAAGTATTTGCAGAGTCAGTCAAAAAGGGTTAACAGAGGCGGGCTAGTCACTCGTCTCTGATTCAACGGATGTGTTAATCACTGTTTCCAAAGATAGTGTAGTATGCCCATCTATGCTAATAAAAAAGTAGACAAGCTCGCCGATGAGGCCTGATGAGCCCACCAAAGCACGACCATCGACCAAGCACTGCACCATTGCACAACTCGCCACTGAGAACCCGACCGACCTTGCCACTGCAGCTCACCGGATCCACGCAGCCGTATCGCCACCGTTTTGCAACCTTAATCCTGCTCCCAGATCATGCCATGGAGCTTGACAGATACACCTCACCGCTGCCTGATTTGCTATGCCCGCGACCAAATCGGCCTCTCGAGGCCCACCCGCACCTAGTTTCGTTCTTGTCGCTAGAGGTGGAGGGGGAAGTGCAGGAGCCCACCCTAGGTTGAATCTAGGGGCTCTGCCGCTGCCACTTGAGTCCCGTCACTTTAGGCTTTGCTACCGCTCTCAGGTCCCCTCCTCGCGGGATCCTTGTATTCTGCTGAGCCATGAGCCCCTTGGCCCGAGGTGCCACCTGAGAGGCTTGAGAGAAAGATGGGGGAGATTGAGAGTTAGAGAGGGTGCTCAGATAGAGAAGTACCTTTGAGGGTGAGGGTAAGAAGAGAAGATAGACTAGGTTTTTATGGGCCAACTGAGTCTTGACCTCATTTATTGAGGTGGACCTCTTAAGAGGTTCGCCTTTGAAAATATGCTCTATTTTCATAGGTCCTCTAAAGAGGCTCGTCTCTGTTTATCAATTTAGTAAGAAGAGAAGATATGTTAGGTTAGATATATATGGGCCAATTGAGTCGACCTGATTCATTGAGGTGGATCTCTTAAGATGTTTGCCTTTAAAATAGGCTCTATTTTCATAGGGCCTTTTAAGAGGCCCGTCTCTGTTAATCGATTTACGGATGCATATGTTTTTGAAAATGCATGGGTCGACCACCTTTGAAATTCACTAGGTATTTTTGAAGATACAAACATTTTTCGACCACCTCTATAAATAAAGTGGGTTGCCTTCTAAAATCTTTTTTGTAGTAGTGGTCATCACTGAAGACATGGTGTATATTTTTGTTATTTTCTAAAGCTTTCTTTAATTTTTTTAGATTTGTTGGCTCTTTTTTTAAGCTTCTAGAACTTTTGATTTATGGGCTATGATCATTTTTGTGTGATTTGTTGTGTCGCATAACATCTCTAAGGGTTTCTTTGGAATGCAAAATTTTATTGAAACTGTACAAGTACAACAAGTTTATAGGAATCAATTCATTTTTATAGGAAAAACGCATTATAAACAAGAAAAAAAATCCTCCATTTTGAAGAAGGCCTAAACTTTTCAAAATTTCCGAAGTGTTGCGCATTTTCTTCCCCATTTAAATTCAAAAAACAATGCCATCAACCCTAAGCCGCTCACTGGGATTAAAATCAAATGGAACTGAAAGTTGGCTTACCCAGACCAAATGGTATTAAGTTTGAGGTGGCGGATCAAAATTGTACAAATTAGAGAGAGGGGCAAATGTGGACTTATTAATCTTTTTCTCGACAGGACTTAGACACTGTTTCTGACCGTGTCTGCGTCGATTATACATGAGAAATCAAAATAATCTTGCCAAACATCCTGCGTTTAGTCTGCTTCTTTTCGCCGCACTGGTGAAAAAAATTCGAAGTTTACACTGCAAGCACAGAATCGGAAAACACGGCACGAGAGTCGTGGCCGCGTATACTGTTCAAACACGGCCTTAGTTCTTTCATCCACCGGTTCCAAATAGTTTGTCGACGTGCCTAGGATCGATCTCTCGACCTTTTACCGTTCAAAAGCTCTAAGCAAATTTAAATTTGGAAACGGTAACTGGCCAGAGTTCAACGGCTGATATTTCTGAAAATTGCAGTCAAGGTTTCTGCAAATTTTCTGCCGTTGGCTATATATTTTCTTTCTCAGTACTCACCAGTAAACTCAGCCACGCGAGTGAAATTTTGAGCCCTGAAAATGAGTGCCAACTAGCAGTTAAGACAGATCTCGTCTATCTCATGATATATAAATAACTAGACTGGAAGTGACGCCGCCACGCCATCAGCATAGAAATGTCAGCATTATAAACTTATCTCAGATACGTCCTCCACAACTGAATGTTTTGTGCAGTCCTTCTAAATTAAACTGTGATCAGAGCATCATGGACTAATGGTTTCTTATTGTCGACAACCATGCATGCAGAGAATAATTAATTATAAGCAACGACGTGGAATCTGTGCGAATGGGCACGCAAACCTGCCGTCATAAATTTATTCCCACTTCTTATTTTGTGATGTGCTGATTCCTGACTTTTGGAAACATTTCTTAAAACTGAAAGTATAGTAACAACAGAAAACCACAAGTTGAGCTTCATGGGTTGGATATGGTGTCAAATTCGGCAATGTTTCACGCAAGACACAAGAGAGAATGTCAAGGCAGGGAGAGAGACAATGCCATATCTAGCTAGTCAGTCTTCCTCTTTCAAGTTCCCCTCTTCTCCACAGCTCACTTTGTCGGGCCACGACATGCTCAAAAAACATGCATGGGACAGAGAATGATACAAAAGTCCTTTCGATCTCGCTCTTTTGCTTCTTAATATTTTGTCAGAGTTTATTAGATAGTTCCTTCAGTTATCTCCTGTGAGGTGGCTAACTATAAAAGAATCAATACAGGAGTTTATATGCGTGATGAGTCTCGATTGACATAAGAGGATGCATGCAGAACTTTATTTATGCCAACATATGGTTACAAGATAGTAGTACAAAAGTTCATAATGCACAGTGAACTGAACATTGTACGCAGAGACAAGCACAAAATACAAAATGAAAAGAGAAATGGACATAATCATATGGTAGCACTGGCAAGTACTAAATTACAGAGTACGGTGTACTACTAGCACTCAGCTCAATTGGATCCTTAGATAAGAACACAGATAAGAACACGGCAAGCTAGTTGTTGATCTTCCCTTTGTTGCCAATACCGGGGCTGTTGCCGGGAGCCGTAGGCCGGGAGTCCATGGTCGTCGCCGGCATGCCTTCGCCGACTTCCTCAGTGCTCCTCGCAGTGGCCATTTTTTGCTTTCCACTGAAGCCTCCATACCCTTCGACGACGACGCCACCCTTGCATGCTCCTTCCTTCCCGTTGCACGTCGCCACCACCAGCCGCCTCGCGTCAGCACGGCTTGAGATGACAAGAATGATGAGAATGCATGCACACACAACCTTGGAACTAGCCATGTGAATATGTTAGCTAGCTAGGACTAGGAGTGGAAGAGAGGATGGATATGATCAGCGCTATATGGAGAGCTATAGTCTGCTGAAGTCTCCTTGGGTTCCATTTGAGAAGGGTGTCTGCAACCATATATATAGAGGTGCGAGCACCGCAATGATGCAATTAGTTAAATATATGCGCCAGATAGTGTACGTTAATTAAGGTTCAGCGGCTGATATATGTGAAAACAATCAACTTGAATCAGGTGTTCACTCAAGGAAGTGTAAAGGCATCTAGACAGCTAATTTGGGTTTAGGTGATTAATTAATGAATATAAGTACATGTAGCTAATTTTATTTTGTAGGGTTTATAACAAAGCATTAGTCACATCTCGGTCAATTGGTTTTCTTGGTCCCTCTGGTGACTGGTTTCAGAGTATGTCGCAATAGTATTCGTGAAGGCTAAATACAGGGTAGTGTCTAAGTTTGACTACTTGGTGTTGAAGGCACTTAGACTTATCGTTAGGAATTTTATTTTTTTCTTTGACCAATCTATTAAAGGAGTAACCTGATCAAAAGTTAGAGTCAAGACACATTGATGCACATGTGAGAGTTTCACTAATTAAAATGGACTAAGAGTGGCTAGATTAGATAGAGGATAAGTCTAGAATCTCAAAGAAGTTGAATTGAACAAGATCATACTTCAAATAGAGCCATCACTACTACAGAAAGTCAATTCACCGCCGGGACCTTCACCAATGGTTTTGAGATAACCGGCGGTGATACGTATCACCGACGGCTCATGACCCATGGGCCCCTCCTGGCCGAATAACCGGCAGTGATGAACGTTTTTGCCGCCGGCTCGGCGTATGATCCGGCGGTAAACATAATCTCGTCCTTCACTGCCGTGTCGTCCGCCAAACCGGCGGTAGAAGGGTTTTGACCGCCGGCTGCTCATTTTATGTCAGACGCCCGATGAAACCGGCAGAGATAGCAGTTTTTTTACCGCCGGTGCCATGATGGACGTGTGCACTACAGTAAGATCCGGCGGTGATCAGGTTATCACCGTCGGATTACCGTATGAACCAGCAGTGAAGCAACCATTGTTTGAATAGACGCGTTGGTGATCCAAAGTCAATGTCAGTGCGTTACGGTAATGTTCCAACCGCCAGGATGTTCATACGGTGATGGTTGATGGTCGAAATCTATGCCGTCCATTAGTGCATATTGAATCTGGACCCTTCGTCTGGACTGAAGCCCTAATAAGGCCGGCCGACTGCCGCCCCCTCCCGCACGGTCGGCCCATTATTCCTCTCTCGCTATTTGTGTGCACGCCTCACGTCGCGCCGCCGCCAGATCCAAAGGCAAGGTATGCTTTCGCACTTCAATGATAAATCTTTGTCGGATTATTTTCCTCTTTAAGTCTTGTTTGGATGTTGTTAGATTCATCTCAATCCATATGTGCTTGGTGACACCAAAATTTGGTTCGAGATAAGAAAACCCTGAAGACGGAACTTATCAAGGAAAGCCAAAATATTCAGTAAGATCGGCTAACTAAATTGCCATCAACTGGATAAGGTGACGTCGTCATTTCAAGGGAATGGGCCCCATTGACAGGGACGACAAGACATGAAGCGAGAAGACGCGTCAGACTTCATAGAAGGGAAAGATTGAGGTCTAAGTTATCGTAATTTAGGAAGCTTTGTTTTCTTTTCCAAGTTTGTAACCGGTCTTGTTCGACTAGGACTCGTAGTCAACCTCGGGTATAAGTATTGAACCCCGGCTATTGTAATAGACATCCACACATCAAATCAAAACAGTACCTTTACCTTTTTCAGCCTCGTGCCACCCTTAGGAGTAGGTGTAGAGTAGATTCTGGCAAGTTCCTCCAGCAAGCAGGGCTACATCGGTTCGGCCGACCTCTGATTTGTTGTAAGTACTATCATGACTTATACTTTGCTTGTGAGCCTGCATCGGTCCGGCCGACCTCTCACTAGTTTGGTATAAGTTAGTTATTAATCTATATTATTATTTATAAGGCTGTAACGATCCGGTCGATCTCTTACGAGTAGCGATATAGATTAGTTATCAATATTGTGTTAAATAATTTACTATTCAGCACGATATCACCAATTGCTCGATCTAAATTAAAGATTTCTTGGTCTACATCTTTCGATCTGTCATCTTTGATTGTTTCATGCTAAAATCCACCCTTTGACGTTAGATCCCACTTTATCGACCGTTTAATCTTGATTTTGATCGAACATAGTGAGCGTTTGGGGCCCTAACTTCATTAAGGAATAGGTTCACTAGTCATCGATCTCTGGTTTGCTGTCTTCATTACCAACCTCTTGGTAGCGCACTAGATCAGGTTTTGATGGTTAATGGATCAACTCGTTAAGGTGGATATGACGTCATCCACTCGCTACGTGTCTATCGGCTATTTTAGCCGATAGCTTGAGCTTTCACGTGTATGGCACGCGTCCACGACCCCATCAAAACATAAGTAGGTTAATAGATCGCTAAACTTGCAGTTTGCCGTTCTGCTATCAATGCTGCATCGATTCGGTCGACCTATTGATAGTGCTGTAAATTGGGTTTGGTCGGTTCATAGATCTATCTATGCGTTGGTGGTTGAGTGTTCGTGTGCTGTACGACAAAAGTTACCTAAATCGGCCTCTCGGCCGGTTGTCTATGCTTTCATGCTCATAGCACATGCTCATAATCTTGCCTAAGTATGGATAGATTTACATGCTTTAAAAGTTTATTTTGTTATCATTATCATGGTTGTCTTCGATCCGCTCGACCCCCTCTATTATGATGATAGGCTAGATTTGATGAGCTTGTAGATTTATTTATAATAGACGAGTGATTGATCATGTGTTACGTATCTGTTTATCCTGGAATCAGCTATTTTGCCAATAGCCCATGCATTGCAAATATATTGGCTTTTGTTATTGTACTTGTTTTTGTCCTAATCTCTAAGCCAATATAGGGTATAGTCAATGCAAATGCTTTCACTCATATTAGCTCTCTACCATGATCTTGCATGTTTTATGATCATTGGCATTGGATTCATATCGTTTATATATTTGATAATTGCCAATAGCGCTCATTTTCAATATCTTGTATCATGAACATGCTAGATGTCGACTATTTAGTCGATAGCCTTATTGAATCGGCTATCTAGCCACACATTTGGAACTATCTGGAACAACACCGACATGTTCCACCTTAAATTACTGATTATCTTTCTCTCCTTGTTAATTACAGGGTCAAATTGACTAGCATGCCCTAGGTTACGATCGTCTGGTCCGGTGTCCTACTAAGTCCGGGGAGAGTTCGAGATCTGCTCCATGCGGTTTCTCTTGGCTTGCTGCGTGTGCCGATGGCGAGTTCATTTTTTGCCATCGACACACTCTTGGCATGCTCGGTGGGACTACAATCATCAACATGGACAATGAAGCGATCCTCAAGGTCAACCTTGAAGACTTTCCTGATGACCAGAAGGCACTTATTGATCAAGCAGCAGAGGAGTTCCATGAGAAGTGCATGTTGTCTTTCAGTAGGACGCACGATTCAGTCGTCTAGAAGACTCCACTGCCAAGTGTCCTCCTACATGGACAAAGTGAAGAAGTTGAAGCTAGAGCTACTGCCCATTTGGTCCACAAGACTGTTCATGAAGCCTTTACAAATCACAATAAGGTGATAGCTAACACAATTGGCAATGTTATGAAAGAAGTTTTCTTTGGAGCGCCAGTTGATCAAGTTGAACTAGCATATTCCAATGGCTGTAACCCATTGCTGTGGGAAGCAGTGTACCCGGCTCCAGTCAATAGTCAAATGGTGGGCAGTATCAGCAGCCACTAGCACAACAACTTCTAGGAGTACAAGCTTAGGATCAAACCCTGTAAGCAACATGGGGCAAGGTCAAGTGATAGGGGCAACCATCAGTGCAGCAATCACCAAGTGCCCCTATCACACAAATAGTTCAACATCCTACTAGACAAAACCAAGTGTATTTAGTCCAGCAGCCAACATCGCCAATCACTCAACAGGTTGTGCAACGGTCGGCTAAGGTAAGTTTCAGTACTTCCTACCAAACACCTCAGTCGGCCCATAAAATTGCTCCATCAGTGCAATGGATCATTAGAAATACTGATCCAGCTTATTTCAACAGTTGATTGTAGAGCTATGCCACTCACAATGCTCAGATTGACTGTCCAAAAGGGTACCATTTGGTGTCTGATGCCAGCACATATGAGCTCCTGCCGCACCCTGGGTATCAAAATCCTTACAATTATAATCCGTAGCAGCTTCAGCAACTTTAGGCCCGGGGGCAGCAAGCTCAAGTTCAAGGCAACAATCTCTGGCTTAGGGTCAACAAGTTCAAGTACAGGGCTCTCAAGCTCAGGTTTAAGGCTAGCTGAGACAGCATGTTGCTGGTATGGATGCTGATGAATTAGTCAGCTTGATAACTACTTTGATGCAAAGCCAGTTTGGTCTGAAGCCCAAGAACCAAGTTGGCACTTACTAGCGTCCATACCCATCTTGGTATGATATTGTGCAACTCCCTTCGTGCTACCGGGTTCCTGATTTCTCCAAGTTTGCCAGAGTAGATGAGATGACCACATTAGAGCATGTCAGCCGTTATCTTGCTCAGCTTGGACAAGCATCTATGGAGGAAGCGCATAGAGTTAGGTTCTTCCCTTTGTCTCTGTCTAGACTGGTCTTCAGTTGGTTTTCATCGCTTGAGGCAAACTCAATCACTAGATGGGCCGATCTAGAGCACAAGTTCCATGCATACTTTTACAGTGGGACAGGGGAGAAGAAGATATAAGATTTGATGAATATGAGGCAGAGAAATAACGAGTTAGGCTCTGAATTCATTCAACGGTTCAGACAAGTGAAGAGCCATTGCTACTCGTTGAATCTGTCTAAAGGCCAGTTGGCTGAATTGGCCCTTCAAGGGGTGTTACCAGCAATAAAGGAGAAGTTCGAAGGTTAGGAATTTGAAATTTTATCTCACTTGGTCTAGAGGGTGTCTGCTTTTGAGAGTCAACACCGAACCCGGCATAGAGAGAAATATCTAAAGGGTGATGCTGCCATAGTGGACCCCTTTGTAGCGGATTCTAATGAGGATGAAAACCCAGAAGTCATAGCTATTGAGTGGACATGGGGCAAGGCTCCTATATGTTGTCCTTGAGTAAAAGAGACGAAGAGTGCCTATGATTTTTACATGAAGAAGGCTGATAGGATCTTTGATTTGCTGCTTGAAAAGAAGCAATTGAAGTTACCTCCAAATCATGTGATCCCTTCGACTGGAGAACTCAAGGGAAAAATATACTACAAGTTTCATAATGCTACTACTCACAGTACTAATGAGTGTAGAATCTTTAGGCAACACATTTAGAAGGCTATTGAGCAGGGAAAGATCAAGTTTGAATCAACCAAGAAGCCAACAATGGGTATAGATGGACATCCCTTTCTAGGGGTGAATATGATGGAATTCTAGTTGGCTAAAGGAAAGACAAAGGTCTTGACGTCAGCCAAGGCCAGAGAAGATGGGTCAGTCAACCCCAAGGTTCAGATATTGGCTAATGAGTATAAGGAAGCTAAGCAGCAATGCGATCAATAAAGAGCTGATATGAGGAAGGTGAAACCTCTAGAGCTGGTGCTATGCGTCCTCGTGTAACTTCTAGGATTTTGTTGAATAAGTGGCAATGCCAGAAGGAGAAAGACTACCGGTGTTGGCTTAAAGAAGAATAATATGAACGTCTATGTGAAGAAGAAAGGTATGAAAGAGAGCAAGCTGAGTTACATTGGAACTGTCCTTTCTTCAAACGCTACTGGAACAAAGGTTTGAAATTTCCCACAAGACGTTACTAGAGAGCAGCAATCAATATTCAAAATTCAGGCAATCTCAAGCCAACGGTCGGTCCATCCATGGGCGTCTAAGTTATTAATCTAACAACATAGATCGGTGCATAAAAAATCAAGGAGTTCATGATCGGCTAAACAAGCGTGTGCATGATCAAAATTGGGCCAATTGTGATTAAGAAAAATAGCAAGTTTGGCAAGAAGGCCAGTGGTGATCAGGAGGTCTGACAAGAAGCCAGAAAAAAAGTTCAACGGTTGGGGAATAGAGAGTTAGAGGCTTAGAAATCTTCTAGACCCTGGACATGGCGTGTCAAACAAACAGCCGACAAGGGTAAGCCATCGGCTAATATTAGTATGGTTTTTATTCTACCTGCATAATTCAAAGCTCCATCAAGACTTGTGGAAGAGGAATCTGATGGAGAAGATCTAGAAGAAGCGGTGGCTCAATTAAATCTTCAACCACAGCAAGCCACATTTGACAAGCCATCCCAACATCGGCACTTAAAAGCTTTATACATGAAAGGATTTGTCGATGTGAAGCCAATGACTAAGATGTTAGTCGATGGAGGTGCTACAGTCAATCTAATGCCGTACACTACCTTCCGCAAGCTTGGGAAAGGCCCAGAAGATTTGCTCAAAACTGACATGATGTTGAAAGGCTTCGGAGGCAATGCATCTAAGACCCAGGGGCAGTTAACGTTGAATTGACGATTGGGAGTAAAACCCTACCTACTACTTTCTTCATCATCGATGGCAAAGGAACGTACAATCTCCTCCTTGGCTGTGATCGGATCCATGCTAATTGTTGTATCCCTTCGACAATGCACCAATGTCTTATCCAGTGGCAAGGAGATAATGTTGAAGTTGTTCAAGCCAACATGTCTGTAAAAGTAGCAACAGCTGATCCAGCCTACTGGGAATTTGAAGATTGCGAGTGCTTCTCTGGAAGAGTCTGGGAAGGAGGCATTATCAAAATCAACGATGAACGTCAACCGCCGATCCAAGCAATCAGTTCTGAGAGTTTATTTTGATGATTCCTCCAGTTGGTCATTACAGAACGGCTAAACATTTTCCTTATGAATTAGTTCATCAGAATATAGCCGTTCTGTTTTGAGGAGTCAGGATTTGGATTTAAGCGCACAACATTTGAAAGAAGCTAGACGACCGATGATTGTTGGAATTTTGTAACAAGTGATTTAATACTTGAATCATCATTGTCTATTTTAGAAACATTTTTTGTTACAGAGTTTTTAGCTCTGGTGATTAATATTAGTGCTCAAGTATGATCGAATTCAGATCATCGCCTAGATTGACAGCCGGTACTAGCTAAGTATCGCCTTTAGAACAAAAAATTAACAAATCTGATTCGGCCTAAGAAGGTAAAAGCCGATGCGGTGCCTATAGTGCAAAAATATAAAAAAGAATATGAATCGCACAAGGATCAGTTCAGAGGAGCATCCACGCAAGATGGAGAAGAACACGAGGAGGATTGACTAAAAATTTTATTCATAATCATAACCCAAGTTACAAACTATGGGCCAAAGAAGACTTTGTTCATGACTTCTTTGGCCTGGGTTATATTTGCCATAGCATCAGCGGCTCCCTCGAAATCCTCCACCAGCTCCTGGTAGTCGTCAGGGTTCTCGCCAACTAGATAGCTGGGCTGCAGCTAATGGAGATCGTGCCCCGAGCGCATTTGGGCTATCGCCAGAGCAATGGTGGCTCCATGGCGAACACCATGGAGGGCTACCTCCCTGGTGTGGACAGGGATGTCCTGGAGGCACGCCGCCAGCGTGTCGCCCTGAGCATTCAAGGTGCTGGTGGCATCATTCGCCACCAACTGGAGGGCCTCCAGCTACTCCATCAGGGTTGCAACAGAGAACAAAGATCATCAAGTTGAGGCTGACAAGAAAAGGCCATCAAAAGAACAAAGCTTCTTAAAGATTTTATCGGCAACCCTGGCGTCCGATTCTACTAGCTGCGCCCGAACCATGTTGGCCTCCCCTTCTGCAGCAGCAAGGGTGGCCTAGGAGGCATTGAAGGCGAACTCTAACCAGCCGTTCTCCCGAGTCACCTTGAGTAACGGTCAACCACGCGTTCCATTCATGGCAAAAACACCAGCGTCATCGCCATCATAGGGATCGGCGGAGTTAGAGGAGGAGCCCGCCGCAGACTGGGCGTCTTGAGTAGCGCTAGAGAGACCCACTAGAGGATGGCGAGCGACCGGCGTGGGAGATGGCTCTATAGACGCAAGAACAAATTAGTTGGGGTGAGAAATCGGAAGATATGTGTGATTCAAACTTACCTTGGAGGCAGAGGTGCTAATGCATGGGGAGGTCCTCCTCTGGGACATCATCAGCCGGGTGCTTGCCACGGTCCATCTCTCTAGGAGATGGTTCTAAATTTGAAGATGAGAGAAGAGGTTGTGCAGCAACGAGGACGGAGGCAAGTGCGGATGTAATCTTTCAGTTGCTTCCTAAGGATATATTTATAACCAGAGGAGGCGCTGATAGATTTCTTGAGCTGCGTCGGGTTAAAGCGTGGTGAATAGAAGGTGAGAGGCCGTTCCAAGGATCGAGGAGGCCACACGTGGTCAAGTGAAAAGATGGCAGTTGCAAGGATCACGGACATGAAATTTTCATTTACTAGGGCCTTTTACAGTATCACTCAGTTCTGGATCATGGACGTGAAAGATTGTTCATTACAGCTTTGTGTTTCCACTTGGATCCAGTGGCCTAGCCCTGGCAGTCGGCTAAGCTCAACCAACTAAAATAAGATAGACTAAACGGCTATAATAGTCCAAGTCCCACCAATGGGGGGATTGATCACTAATATAATAGCCGATAATGGCGAAGGAGTTTATATGGAATGAAGGATTGTATCGGCTAAACGTTTACACCAAGTATCATGGGACAAGAGAACATGAGAATTGAAGTTACAAGTTCAGGACTGCCCAAACTGCTTTCAGAGCGTCCAGGCAGATAGCATCAGTCTCTGCAATTAGCCGATTGTCTTCGACAGTTAATCCAGGATGGCTTTGTTTTTCTAGCCTCAGATGGCCATAAGCTCGTTATATTTGGCGGTCATCTCTGCTTTCTTCTCATCTGTTACACTGGGAATCTGAGTTAGATTGGTTTCTTCGATTTGGATCGAAGTATTGATTTCCTCTAGCCTCATCAGCAGATGCTCTCGCTCGGTCTTCAAGGAACTAAGTTTTTCCTGGATCCTAGTAGGAGCACTTTTTAGGCCATCAATCAGCTCCTTCAACCTGAGCATCTCCTGTTTGATCGACTCTTCATGGGCATTCAAATTATTCTAATCTTCACGGTCAGCTAACCTCTGCTTCACTTGGATAACCTTGGGGGCCTGACCCTCAATGAAAGCGGTAGGGCACACAACTGCGAGGAGATCCTAACTCAGCTCACCCTTGATGGCTAGGAAGATATCTTGGAGTGGTCTTGTATTACAAACTAGATCGGCTATATCTTTTTCCAAATAAGGTAACATTGATTGTAGCCAATCCCTGGTTGCGGTTGATAGGGCAATTTTCCCCTGCTGGATCTCAGGAGTAGAAGAGCTTACTTCATCTCTTTCTATATAATCCCCAATGTCAAAAGAGAAGGCGCTCAGAGAAGGTGGGCTTTGTGCCTACAAAAAATACTGTTAGATTTGGAACAACAAGGATGCTTGATTCCTGGATCATTATGAGACTACTGATACCTTTTTCGCTGGGGATTGAGGGACAATCGATGATGTGCCCATGTCATCATCAGATACCTCAATCGGCTTCTTGGACCCTACCCAAGCCAAGGATTAGCTTAAAATACAAATCGAGAATTTGGACAGGGGGATGCGTCATGTTGATGTTGAGTTTTACCATCAATGAGTTGAGGATGTGAGACATCTTTAGGTTCATCATCACCGGCTGACTGGTGAGCACTTCGGCCGGATTCTTGATTGTTGGTAGCACCAGGGGTCGACCCTGACTTAAGGTTCGCATCTAAGAGGGGAGAAGAGCTCAGAATCCAAAAATTGCAAATTAGAGTGAGAAGACAGATTCGGAAGCTTACCGTTGACCTCTTGGTGGCCATCGCGAGCTCCTTCATTAGGAGAATTGGCAGCGCTTGTCTCAGCATTCCTAGCGTCATCCTCCTCCTGATCCCCAATCAGCTAAAGGGCAAGTGATCAATAAGATTAATGAGATAGGCTAAAGGTAGCAGAAAATTATTTTACCTAAGTAGTCGATGTCCCTGGGGAGCCCTATTCATGATTAGTATCTCCGGATAGAATCTACAAAGAAAAGTTGCTCATGATTATCCAAACTCGGCACAACCAAAGGCTAGTTCCTAGGAAGCACCTCTGTCCCTCCTTTTGATGAAGTATTCAGAATCTGCTCTTTAGCTTCATCACCAGCGTCCGATTGGGGGTTGACCTGAAAAGGGGGTTGGTCAGTTATGAAAAGCTTAAGATCATTAATATTAGGAAAGCTTACTCCGATGACGGTGTTAGCAAAAGATGACAAAAGCTGCTCATCAGCTAATGTCTCAACAGCCGCCGATGGGCCACTCATCCCAGAAGCCTGAATTAGCGAAATCATGAGTTATCGTTGGAGAAATAATTGGGATCAATAAATTCAGCGATCTGTGCTACGAATACGCTAAGACACATACTTGGGAAGCCGATGAAGATCCTAGATTTATGTGTGCACACTTCCATATCATGACTTTAGGAGAGTGACCCTTTGTCGCGACGTGGCAGGTTGCATGATTATGGGACCGGCTTGTGTTTTAGGATGGCCTTCAGAGTAGGTGCTTGACATCTCATTCTCGGGTTTGGACACTAGACAACATATTTAATTGGTCGGTTGCTCTTGCTGATCATAGGAGGAATAGAATCCAAGTCCTACAAACAATATGATAATAAGCATTGTGTCGGCCATATGGAAGAAAAGATGTAGAGAATGAGAAAATATTTACCTTAGTCTCAGATTGGAAACTTGGATCTAGTGACTGGCAGAAGGGTGTGACCGAATGGTAAAATAGATGTTGAGCCCATTCCTATCACCAGGCATCAAATAAATTCAAGGAAAAGGGGCTGCAATTCCATCCTTCGGCATTGATAGGAGGCAAAGCATCTTCATACTTCTGAATTCTCCAGAATTCCCATGGTTGGTTGATGGCTTCCCTCGACTTCAGCTTGTCTATGAAGAACAGCCCAGGGGTAGCTGCCCAAAGCCAAGTTGGCAAGCAGCAATGGAAGGATTATAGAATTCATAGGATGTCGGTGGCTTCTCTCAACCATGCCAGAATTCTACGGGGAGCAACCCTGGTTTAACTATACATTGGAAAATTGCAGTCGAAGGTTCATCCAAACAAGCAGTCTCGAACCTAAAAGAAATCGGGAGCTCAAATTCGACAATCTCCGGGTATACAAACCAAGTCAGGATTTCATCAGACAATCCCTTGTAAAACCCTCTGAAGAATTGACTAGTGCTCCAACTGGTTGAGATAGCCGATGCAGCCTCGCTGAAAGACTGACACTAGCGAAATTTATCTTCTTTGTCCAAATTATTTTCTTGGGCTTCTGAGTAATTCAAAGAAGGGAAGCTTAGATTTCTAAGGTCATTGACAACAACCTTTTGCATGTGCAGATTCAGCCACATCTGCAAAAGCCACCATGGTCCGCTAATTGTTCCAATTGGCTCATTCATCATTAATTTTGATGATACTTGATGCATCATGTGGTACAAGGATCCAAGCATGCATTTTCCTATGGGAATATCAGCGCCATGGGATAACTGCTCTACCAGATAACAATAATTAGCAGTTGGGCTGCACGTGGACCCACAGAAGAGATACTTTTCTAGCCACATGTTCAAAAAGGCGGCATGTTCCTTGAGGTCGGCGTTCCTATTCTGATTCCGTTTGTGGGCAGTGATGTAGCCTCCCCACCCTAGATCTGATGCTCTGGACCTTATGCTCTGGTTTACCATTGAGGTTGTAAGGTTGAAGGAGCTTTGTGACTCTAAGGCTGGTTAACATATGAATATCGGCCAGAGTAACTATGTGGGGGGTATAACCCTAGGTACCCACGGCAATGGACATGGGCCTCACCACTAGGGGAGGTCTAGCCCATAAGATCAAGGCCTACGATGCTTAGCTCTGGTTGGCATGCAACACAAGGCAATCAGAAGACATCTTGGCGATGAAGGAAGATCTGTTCGGATATGATAGATATTGTATTCCTTGTAAATACTTACCATATAACCGAATAGATCTAGACCTAAACCGACCTTTAACCCTACCCTCCAGACTATATAAGGCGGGTAGGGACCCCCCTCGAATGCATCTCATATTCAATACAATCCACCAAAGACACAGGACGTAGGGTATTATGTCGATCAGACAGCCTGAACCTGTCTAAATCATTGTCTCTGCGCCCGTGTCACCATCCGGTTCCTATTATGCGCACCTCCACCAATCATCTACTACCGTGGGTATACCCCTCGATAGACTGTCGACTAGATTTCGTCGATAGTGGCATGCCAGGTAGGGGCTGTGCGTGTTGATTCCATGGCCAACTAGATGGTCAAATTCCTGAGATCCATTATCTTCCTTGAGCTAGGCCAGTCGTTCACGATTGGATCCATAACCTAGATTATCAACGTTGATGGCAACAGAGAGATCATGGAGGCAATGCAAGATAATCCTACCCCAAATGTGTCGGCGCTGATCATGTCAGCGCTGGCACCAGAAGCTCCAATCGGTTCCTCGCCCAGTTAGGAGATCCGTTGATCAGGATGATCTGATAGCATCTATCAATCGGGTCACCAATGGCTTAGGCAAGTGCTTGTCTCTTGCAAAATTGGTTTTAAATCAATCTACCAACAGAGATGTGACTCTTGCACTCCAAGATCACCACACCACTAATGCCGAGCACCCTACTCATGCACATCGTCTGAGGTGGCAAGATGAAGATCTGGTGATCACGACAACTCCGACGGGTGTATCGTTCAACGCCAACCACTCCCCGCCCTGATGGAGAACATGTCGAGGCCCTATTCTTTTGGGTTGGTGGGTGTGGATCTGATCTATCGGGATGACCTGCACCATCTTTTCACTGACCACACCAAGCATAGCTACGTCAACAACCTCTACTAGATCGACCTCCCTAAGGCCGACTAACCCGCGCCAACGGTAAACATGGTACAAATCCGGTAGCTTCCGGATGAAACACTCCATACAATCCTAGAGAAAGCCCTGAGCCATATTCTAAGGGCTCTACCAGCAGCTGCCCACCTTTCCCTCTAGGCTTTGGGAGAGAGCTTTTCATGGTTTGCCACAACATCATTGCTATCGATGGAGAAACCAGTGTCCAGTGCCGTGAGCGCAAAGCCAGGAACGCTGATCGCCAATGACATCATAATGAAGAAGTAGAAAACACCACCCGAGCTGCCAGAGGTGGCCTGCCACCTCTTGCTCATAATCTGCAACAAGAGTTCCTCATGGTGGACAACCAGCAAGTGGAGCAGATGCCGAGCGCCAATCTAGATTTAGCCACCCACGAGCTGGCTAGACTCCCACCAACACCGGAGGTACTCAAGATTCAAGCGCTGCTTAAAGTAGCTTAGGTCTAGGTCAACTACATCCCGAATAGAGTTCCATCTTTTTCGACCGCATTGGCTCATAGTCAAAACCCCCATGGCTCTCGCCACGAGGTGGGAAGCCGTTATCACAGCGGCTAGATCAATCCAAGGGAGGTCCAGGGGTAATGTTGCCATCAACCTTGGATCACAAGGACCACAAAGTCAGTGTGGTTGACCAGCTCATGACGCTAACCAGGCGGTTAATCAACCCCTACGCGGTGATGCCCATGACCGTATCAACACCAATCTCAATGCCCACAATTGCATTGAGAATAGTCATGCCCAGTGGCATCAGGCAGAACTCCAACGCCGATAGGAGTATGATGACCAACAAGGCAACCCCATCGGCCTTCGACCACTCCCCACTGTTGAGCCTACGGGGCCTCACCCCTTCATAGCAAGGCTACAAGCTGTATAGTGGCCCGCAGGCTTCAAGGTCTTTGGTGTCGATCCCTATGATGGCAAGGCTAGTCCTAAGCAGTGGATGTAGCTCTACGAGATCGCCGTACGTGCCACTAGGGAAACAACGATGTAATGGCAAACTATCTGCCTGTTATGGTCTCCCAACCTACCAATAATTGGCTTATGGGCTTGGGGGAGGACTCCATCGAATCTTGGGATGATCTTAAGAGAGTTTTTATCAAGAATTACATGGCAACGTGTTAGCAGCCTGGCACGAAGTATGATCTAGAGAAACTCCATTAGACGTCTAGGGAACCTTTGTGAAGCTACATCAGGCATTTCTCAGAAATGAGGAACACCATCCCCAACATTGGGAACAATGAGGCCATCTCCGCTTTCACTAGAGGACTCCATCACCATCAAGAGCCGCGCTCCAAACTTTACCGCAAGAGGCCCCAGACCATCGGTGAACTCCTTAAGGTTGCAAACTCGTACGCAGACTCCGAAGAAGTTGATCGACAATTCAAGGATGATGTTGCTCGTGCTTCCCACTCGGATCACCACCCACGTCGTGATGATGATCGCCGTGAAGAACGGCGTTATGAAGATCACGGCAGGTGCTACAACGATCGCAAATGCCGTCATAATGATCGGCCAGAGGGATCAAGGGCTGCACAGCCACGTCGCCGCCGACCAAAAAACTTCATCAACAAAGTAGAGCAGCCACACGCTAAGTGCAATTTCAATGCTACCTATGAAAAGCTCCTTGACGGTCCATGCCCAATTCACAAGAACAGCAAGCACACCATGCGACAATGCTATGGCATGGCCAAAGCTTTCCACGATGCGGAGCAGAAATGGCAGTGGCACAAGGACAATGAGTTAGATGATGGCAAGGGGGAGGAGCATCCTAAGGACTCATGACCCGCTTTCCAAGATGCCAACAAGACCGTCGCCACAATCTTCGGAGGGTACATTGCCTCTGAGAGCAAACGCCTATAGAAACTCACAGCTCGGTAGGTCATGTCGATCATCAAGTATGACACGGTTGTCAATCCTAAATATATAGACTAGTCTGAGTACCCTATCACCTTCAGTAGGGCCAAACAGTGGGCGGATATCTAATACCCAGGGCATTTCCCACTCATGCTGGATCCCACCATCCGCAACATGCGGTTCAAGATGGTCCTCATCGACGGTGGGAGTGCCCTCAATCTCCTCTTCATCGGAGCCCTAACTGAGTTAGGCCTCACAAATGACAATCTCATCCCTATTGATTCTCCATTCTGGGGGATTGTACCTAGCAGAGCGTCCCAACCTTTGGGGTAGATCACCTTGCCAGTCTAGTTTGGCACCGCCGACCACTTCCGTACTGAGTATGTGAACTTCTTTGTGGCAGACTTCGACACCGCCTACCACGCCATCCTTGGCCAACTAGCTCTGGCCAAGTTCATGGATGTGCCCCATTATGTCTACCTGGTGTTGAAGAACCCAACGGAATAGAGCGTTCTCACCCTACGTTCCAACGTCTCCACCGCCTACGACTGCGAAAGAGAAGGACTCGCCATCGCTGATGTGATGGATCTCTCGGCTAGAATGGAGGCTTGCATCGCCGACTCCAAGAAGGTCCCAGTGAAGGAGCAGGCGATCCTGACTTAGGAGCCACCTCGGTCTATGACTAAGTCCAAAGACACAAAGGAGGTTGAGCTCGTGATCAGTGATAGAAGCAAGATGGCCCGGATTGGGGCCCATCTCGACCCTAAATAGGAAGACATGCTCATTAGCTTCCTCCATAGAAATGTCGACGTGTTTGCATGGAAACCTATTGACATGCCTAGCATTCCTCAGGAGCTGATCAAGCACTCCTTAAACATGTCGCCGACCACCAAACTGATCAAGCAAAAGCTCTAATGATTCGCGCATGACAAAAAGGAGGCTATTAGCAGCCAGCTTTATTGAAGAGGTGTATCACCTAGAGTGGCTCGCCAATCCAGTCCTTGTACGAAAAAAGAATAATGAATGGAGAATGTGCGTTGATTACACCAATCTCAACAAACACTACCCTAAAGACCCCTTCGGCTTACCTCGCATTGACGAGGTTGTAGATTCAATAGCCGGTTGTGAGCTCTTGTGCTTTCTCGATTGCTATTCTGGTTATCACCAGATCTCCTTAAAGGAGGAAGACCAGATCAAAACTTTGTTCATCACACCCTTCGGTGCCTATTGCTACACCACCATGTCCTTTGGGCTAAAAAATGACGGTGCCACCTACCAGAGGGCTATCCAGCGATGCCTCTAGGACCAAATCAGGAAGAATGTCAAGGCCTACATCAACGATGTGGTAGTTAAGTCTAAGACTATCAACAACCTCATCGTTGACCTTGGAGAAACTTTCCAAAGGCAGAAGAAATTCTAATGGAAGCTGAATCCAACTAAGTGTATATTCGGTGTTCCATCTGGTATACTCCTAGGCAACGTCGTTAGTCGCCATGGCATCGAAGCAAACCCAAAGAAGATAGAAGCGGTTACCAAGATGAAACCGCTGACCTTTGTGAAGGATGTCCAGAAGCTAATGGGATGCATGGTGGCTTTAAGTCATTTCATATCCCGATTGGGTGAAAAGGGTTTGCTATTCTTCAAGCTGCTAAAAGCTTCAGAGAAGTTTACCTGGACGCCTGAAGCTGACAAGGCTTTTGCCAAGCTCAAGCAATTCCTCACAATGCCTCCAGTCATGATGGCACTACAAGCTGGCGAAACCTTATTGATCTACATCGCTGCAACCAACCGTGTCGTCAGTACTGCCATCGTCGCTGAACAAGAAGAAGCTGGGCACGCCTATAAAGTTCAATGCCCTGTCTACTTCATCAGTGAAGTACTGAATGATTCTAAGGCTCGGTATCCTTAGGTCTAGAAGCTGTTGTACGCTATCCTTATTACGTCCAGGAAGCATCCTCCGCCATTACTTTGAGACATATCAAGTAGCAGTGGTTACTGAGTATTCGCTGGGCGACATCCTCCATAATAAGGAAGCTAATGGCTGCATCATTAAATGGGTGGTAGAGCTTGGCACGTACTCCATTGATTTTAGGGGCCGCTAGACGATAAAGTCTCAAGTGCTCGCCAATTTCATCACCGAATGGACCGACATGCAAGCTCCGGTCTCAGCCGACCGACCCGAGCACTGGTTCATGTACTTTAATGGCTCCCTCAACCTTGATGGTGCTGGGGTAGGTATCTTTTTTATTTCTCCATCAGAGGATCACCTCTGATATGTCCTCTAAATTCATTTTCCAGCCTCCAATAATGCTGCCGAGTATGAAGCTTGTCTCCATGGTCTCCGTATTGCCGTCGAACTTGGCGTTAAATGCCTCTTGGTATACGGTGACTCTGTTCTGGTCATTAATTAGGTCAACAAAGATTAGTATTGTACCAGTGTCAAGATGGATGCTTACTACTCGGAAATCAAAAAGTTGGAGGGCAAATTCTACGGTATTGAATACCACCATGTCGTACTAGATCAGAACCAAGCAGCCGACCAGCTATCCAAGCTAGGGTCGACCAGAGCTGAGGTCTCGGCCGGTGTCTTCACCCAGGATCTTCAAACTCCATCCATTAAGTAGGAGCAAGCAGTTCACGAATCTTCCCCTACCGAGCAATTGGTCCTGGTAATTCCCGCACCGAGCAGTCATTGGCGAGAGCATTTTATCAAGTACTTGACCACTGCAAATGTATCGGCTAACAAGACCAAGATGGAACGCCTAATTCGCCGTAGCAAGCATTATGTGCTAGTCGATGGCAAGCTAATGCGGAAGAATGCAAAGGAGGAATTGCTTCAGAAGTGCATATCTCAGGAAGAAGGAGTGGCATTGCTTCAAGAAATCCATGATGGATCTTGCGGCAACCATGCAACCTCTAGAAGTCTGGTCAGCAAAGCTTTTTGAGCAGGTTTCTATTGGCCATCAGCAATTCGCAGACGCTGAAACGCTTGTCCAATGGTGTGAGGGATGCCAATTTTTCGCCAAACAGATCCATGTTCCAGCTCAAGCTCTACAGACGATTCCTACCTCTTAGCCATTCACATGCTAGGGACTAGACATGATTGGGCCATTCAAGAACGCCCCCGGTGAATTCCGATGGGTTTATGTCGCTATTGACAAATTCTCCAAGTGGATCGAGTACAAGCCGCTCATCCAATCTACAACAAAGAAAACAATGAAGCTCTTCAATGACATCGTCCATAGGTTTGGGCTGCCAAACAGTATCATCACCGACCTTGGTTCTACATTTATTAAGCAGCGACTTTTGGGATTTCTATGAGGATCGGTGCATATCCGTTAAGTATGTATCGATCGCGCACCCCAGGGCTAATGTCTAGTTGAGCGAGTGAACGACATGATTTTAGACGCCCTAAAGAAGAGGTTATATGAGAAGGATCCAAAACGTCTGGGCAAATGGCTTAAAGAACTACCAGCTATGGTCTAGGGACTAAGGACCCAGCCTAGTCGCAACACTGGAGTCTCCCCCTATTTCTTGGTGTTCGGATCAGAGGCCATGTTACCCATTGATGTCGCTTTCCGAGCACCAAGGATAGATAACTATGATGAAGAGAACAACGATCAGGTACGACAAGACGACGTCGACCAACTTGAGGAAGAATGCTTGGTCACTTGTGTTCGGACAACCAAGTACCTGGACAGTCTGCGTAAATACTTCAACCGTAATATCCAAGAGTAATCCTTCATGGTCGGCGACATGGTACTCCATAGGAAACAGAAGACCGATGGGATGCACAAGCTATCTTCACCTTGGGAGGGTCCATACATTGTCAAGGATGTGACCCAACCAGGATCCTATAGACTCTGCGATCAATATGGCATAGACATCCCTAACTCCTGGCACATCGAACACCTCAGGCGTTTCTATCCTTGAGATGTCCTACTAAGATATGTACCCATTATGTATTTATGCATTTCAATAATGATTTTCTCCATGATGTTTTCTCCTTTTGTTGTTTTCTCTGTAATTTTCCTCCAATTATCTTTTGTTTTTCTCCATGCTAAACATCTTTAAGATGATGCATTCTATCGCCATTCAATTCGCTGACCAGCCACGTTCTCATTCGCGTTATCCAGAAGTAGTCCTATTCTCGATTTAGCACCTAACCATGCATGGGCAGTAGCGCTCTGTGTCATGGGCGGTCGGTAGCGGCTCCTCGGTGATGCCTATATTCCTAAGCATGCATAGGAGCTAAGCTCTTTATGCCATAGGGTGTGGGATAGCTAGGGCTGATAACAAGATAAAGGACTAACAATGCATCATTAATATTAAACATTAACACTTTATATGTACTAAACACTAAAGTTTCATTTACAACTGCTCGACATAATGCTGACAAGCCTGTTACATTCTAAGTTGTCATGGTTCATTGCCAGCATCACCGAATAGATCCATGTTGTCCACCAATTTGATCGCCGAATCAGACACCTCCTCCTCTAGCGTGGTGATTTGCTCGTCGCTCAGATTTTGGGCAAAGCCACCGTCGATTTGTTCAAGCTTCACCGAGGGGTAGATTGATCGGACAACTGCCAGTGCATGGCCCATGGTAGAACAAGCGATGCGACGAGCATAGTGCTTGAAGTTCTTCAGCACCGACTTGCACCTCTCCACGATGATGTTCGGCCGCGGCGCTCTGTTGGGCTCTAGCACTTCTTGGTCGATGAGATCCAGCACAGTTTTTATCCCGTTGGAGATGCTCTTCAACTTTTCTTTACTGGCCTCCAGCCAGAGCTCAAAGTCACGGAACTACGCCTAACTATTGGTTCGGATCACTGCAGACAAGAAGGGCAATCGTCTTAAACACGATTCTCATAACAAGAGGGGTATTGACATAAGGAATAACTTATGGTTCAGCTCTTCGACGAGTTGTTTTTTTGCCGTCAAAGCTTCACCTCTTTCTTTCTCTGTTAGCGCTTTGGCTTCATGCGCTAGCAGAGCTTGGGTCTCCGCCTCCACCTTGGCATCACGCGCCAGGCGTGCTTCTGTCTCTGCCCGCTTCTTCACTTCATGAAGCTCTACACCAACGAAAGATTACTACCAGCATGGGTGAATTGAGGATATGAAAGTAATACACCATGGGGCCTAAGGCCTTACTTTTCTCTCGGTCTACGCCATCGCCTAGCTGATTCGTCAGCTCCCAGTTCTCCACCTCTAGTTGCGTCTTTTCTACTTGCAACTTCTCCAGGTCGGCGTGCACTTTAGCTAGCATCTTCTCCAAAGTCTCCATAGACTCATGCAGCCTCGGTCCTCAGTAATTGACTGAGCCACCCGCTTCAGCTGGCATGCGCGGTTCTTGTAACACCTCGGGTGTTTTAAATACTAAAATATGCCATGTCATCATATGCATTGCACATCATTTTTGTGTTAGTGAAAATTTTGATATGCATCCACTAAAACAAGTTTACTTTTATGTTATATGTGTTGACTTGTATGGATTGAATCAAGTTCAAAACGTTTGTATTGAATTGGATTTATGAAAACCCCTAATTTCAAGTAATTAATTCTACCCTAGAAAACCTAATTCAAAATCTAAGCACATTTTGGGTTGAGTCTAAAAGCAAAAGTGTAGAGCTTGTCAAGATGTACAAAGTTTGTTTTTAGAGTTTTCAAAGTTGTTATATAAAATTTGAAGTAATTTGAAAAGAGGTAAATTCTTAAAGTATCCCCTTTTGATTTCAAACATGCTTTTAAAATGTAACCGAATTAGAGTATGGTTATTAAAGCAAAGTTGTAGAACTTTGAATTTGGAGCAACTTTTATTTTTGGAGATTTTTGAGTTACCATGCAAATTTGGGAGTAATTTGAGAAATTAGGCGAGTGGCAATTTGGTAATTTCCTTGACCAGTGCCAGCGGGCGACACCTCACCGTCGGTGAGCTTCCACCGCGTTCCAGTCACGCCCGTGGCCACCTTCGACTTTGCGCTGGCATGGAGAAGCTGCTGCACATCGTCTCCGTGTCCTTGGCCGCGCTATAAAGCCTACGCCATCGCCGTTCTCCTCCGTTTCTCCTTCCTCTCTGTTTTTTTCCCGTCGAGCCGTCGCTGCTCCGTCGAGCGCGTGCCATCGCCGTAGCGCCCTTCCGGTCTTAGCAAAGCTTGTCACAACTCCACTTGCTCCTTGCGAACCCAGCTGACCTATCCTTGACACTTGATTTCGCCAAGAAACGCTGCACGCCGTCGTTCTTCCTTGCGGCCGGCAGCATCGCCGACAAGCTTGCTTTTTCGTGGCCAGCAAACTCCGGTAGCTTTCTCGATCTCTCAAGCATTGTTTCATCTTTACCATGTTGCTCTGATACCATTCTGTGGCAGAACCTCCTAAATTATAGGGCCCACATGCACCTATCACTGTCCAATGACCTCTGACGACTATGCATATGTTTCCGATAACTTAAGAAGACTGTCGGGTGTCCTTGGGGAACCCTGAATCATCCATGATTTTCTAAGCAGGATCCCGTTACATAGTCATTACAGTATTACAACAGTTTATTTAAATATATACATTAGAGTAATATAGCGGAAGTCTTACAATAACTTAGTTTACAAAACAGTTGTTTCAAACCTTACAAACTAAGTACGATTATTATTACAAACCATAGTAGTGGAGTGGCATTAGTAACATAATACAAAACACACAATTAAAGTGCCCTGCCCAAGGGCCACACATTTACTTGTCATCTTCAATTTGAAAAACAATCATGTAGCACGGTCCAAGGCAGACCTACTCATGAGGCTCACCTGCAACAAGGGTTAACAAACCCTGAGTACAAAAGTAGTCAACAAGACTTAACCGAAGTAAAAACTGATAAGACTCAGGAATGTAGGCTCAGGGATTCAAGGTAAGGCTTTAGCAATAAACAAAGTTCTTTTGCGTAAAAGCTCTCTAACAAGATTCTTTCTTTCAACATTAAAACCTTCATCAAGATCATATATGAATCTGCCACACGCTTAAGAGAACATCAGTTATATGCCAAGTTCAGTAAGGGTGAATTCTGGCTAAAGGAAGTATAGTTTTTAGGACATGTCTTGTCAGCAGAAGGAGTTGTAGTAGATCCAAGGAAAGTTAAGGATGTGCTAGATTGGAAACCACCAACCACTGTTCATCAGGTTCGAAGTTTTCTAGGAATAGCGGGTTATTACCGTCGTTTTATTCCAGATTTCTCTAGAATATCCAAGTCCATCACTGGATTGTTGAAGAACCAAGCCAAGTTTGTCTAGTCATCGAAATGTGAAGAAGCTTTCCAGACTTTGAAGAGATTATTAACCACTGCACCTGTGTTAGCATAGCCAGATATCGAGAAGTTGTTCGATGTTTATTGTGATGCTTCTGGTATTGGAATTGGGTGTGTATTGATGCAAGAAGGCCGAGTCATTGCCTATGCTTCCAGACAACTTAAGCAATATGAAGAACATTATCCAACTCATGATCTGGAGTTAGCAGCAGTTGTTCATGCTTTGAAGATTTGGCGGCATTACCTGCTTGGTAATACTTGCCATATGTATACAGATCACAAGAGTTTAAAGTATATCTTCACTCAATTGGAATTGAATATGCGGCAAAGAAGATGGTTGGAACTGATTAAAGATTATGACTTAGAGGTGCATTACCACCCTGGTAAGGCAAATGTGGTTGCAGATGCACTCAGTCGTCAGAGTCATTGCAATTGCCTGACAGTAAAAACAATGGATCTAACTTTATGTCATGAGATGGAAAAGTTGAATATAGAGGTAATTCAACAAGATAGTTTGACCAATATAACTGTTGAATCAACTATTAGAGACCAAATTATTGCCGCTCAGAAAGAAAACAAGAGTATAGTCCATATCAAAGAAAGAGTTAGGAATGGAAAAGCGACATGCTTTAGGATAGATGATGCAGGTGTGCTATGGTTCAAGAATCTCCTGGTGGTACCAAAGGTTCCTGAGTTGCGACAATCAATTCTTGAAGAGGCACATACAACCGGGTTATCTATTCATCCGGGAAGTAATAAAATGTACCACGACTTGAAATAGAGATTTTGGTGGACCAAAATGAAGATAGAGATTGCTTGGTATATAGCCAAGTGTGATACTTGTCAAAAAGTGAAAGCTATACATTTGAGGTCCGCTGGAGAGTTACAACCATTGCCTATTCCAACTTGGAAGTGGGAGGATATTAGTATGGATTTTATAGTTGGTCTACCCAAGACATCAAAAGGTTTTGACTCAATATGGGTTATTGTAGATCGACTAAGTCAACACATTTTCTTCCAGTCAAGAGTATATATCCCACTATCTAATATGCCAAGATGTATTTAGCATTAATCATGAGCCTACATGGAGTACCAAAGACCATTGTGTCAGATAGGGGTACACAGTTTGTCTCCAACTTTTGGAAACAATTGCATTCATTGTTGGGTACCAAACTTCTATATAGTATAGCTTATCATCCATAGACTGATGGTCAGACTAAAAGAGTAAATCTAGTACTTGAAGATATGTTAAGGTGTTGTGTCCTTAACTATTCCAATAAGTGGGATGAATGTTTGCCTTTGGCTGAGTTCTCATACAACAATAGTTATCAAGAGAGCATTAAGATGGCTCCGTTTGAAGCACTCTATGGTCGTAGATGTAGAACCTCGCTAAATTGGTCTGAACCCGGGGAAAGATGGTTCTTTGGAGTTGACCTTGTGAAAGAAATAGAAGAGAAGGTTAGGCAGATACACAGTAATTTGAAGATAGCTTAGTCTCGACAAAAGAGTTATGCAGATAAACGACATCGACCATTGATGTTTAACATGGGAGATTATGTATATCTGAAGGTATCACCAATGAAGGGAGTCACCCGTTTCGGTGTTAAAGGAAAGTTGACACCTCGTTATATTGGACCATTTCAAAATTTGGAGAGGTGTGGAAAGGTGGCATATCGCTTGAAGTTACCAGAACATCTCTCAGCTGTACACGATGTGTTCCATGTTTCTCAATTAAAGAAATGTCTTCGAGTGCCTGATCAGAATATTGAGGTTGAAGGAGTTGAACTTAAACCTGATTTAACCTATTCTGAATATTCGATCCGAGTTCTGGATCAGAAAGATCGTGTCACTCGAAGGAGGACAATCAAATTCTACAAGATACAATGGAATCAACATTCCGAAGAAGAAGCTACTTGGGAATCCGAAGATTACTTGCTAGAACAGTTTTCGGAGTTTCTTGCGTCAATATAGAATAATGTTAGTTGTGCTCTATCGTTACTAATCGTGTTTTGTAAAGGGACCTTAGTTGTTTTATGATCAGGTTTTGAATGTTTTTGCTTGACACATTTCCTTTTCCATTACTTACCTCGGACTTTAAATCTCGGGATGAGATTTCTTTTAGGGGGAAAGATTGTAACACCTCGGGTGTTTTAAATACTAAAACATGCCATGTCATCATATGCATTGCACATCATTTTTGTGTTAGTGAAAATTTTGATATGCATCCACTAAAACAAGTTTACTTTTATGTTATATGTGTTGACTTGTATGGATTGAATCAAGTTCAAAACGTTTGTATTGAATTGGATTTCCGAAAAACCCTAATTTCCAGCATTTAATTCTACCCTGGAAAACCTAATTCAAAATCTAAGCATATTTTGGGGTTGAGTCTAAAAGCAAAAGTGTAGAGCTTGTCAAGGTGTACAAAGTTGGTTTTTAGAGTTTTCAAAGTTGTTATATAAAATTTGAAGTAATTTGAAAAGGGATAAATTCTTAAAGTATCCCCTTTTGATTTCAAACTTGCATTTTAAAATGTAGACCAAATTAGAGTATTGTTATTAAATCAAAGTTGTAGAACTTTGAATTTGGAGCAACTTTTATTTTTGGAGATTTTTGAGTTACCATGCAAATTTGGGAGTAATTTGAGAAATTAGGCGAGTGACAATTCGGTAATTTCCTTGAACAGTGCCAGCGGGCGACACCTCACCGTCGGTGAGCTTCCACCGCGTTCCAGTCGCTCCTGTGGCCACCTCCGACTTTGCGCTGGCATGGAGAAGCTGCTGCTCATCGTCTCCGTGTCCTTGGCCATGCTATAAAGCCTACACCATCGCCGTTCTCCTCTGTTTCTCCTTCCTCTATTTTTTCCCATCGAGTCGTCGCTGCTCCGTCGAGCTCGTGCCATGCGATCGCCGTAGCGCCTTTCCGGTCTCAGCAAATCTTGTCATAGCTCTGCCTGCTCCTTGCGAACCTAGCCGACCTATCCTTGACACTTGATTTTGCCGAGAAACGCTGCACGCCGTCATTCTTCCTCGCGGCCGGCATCATCGCCGTCGAGCTCGCTTCTTCGTGGCCAGCAAACTCCGGTAGCTTTCTTGATCTCTCATGCCTAGTTTCATCTTTACCATATTGCTCTGGTGCTCTATGGCCCTTTGATTGATCCGTTCCTCCACTACAGATGCCGGAACGCCGCCGTCGACGGCAGCCTACGCCGCCGTGTCTGCGGTGATCGATGACAAGCTCCTCTACTGCTCCTCCGGTTCCTCTTTCAGCTCGAGCGTGTTTGGGGTGAGCTTTTGAGTCTTCCCAAACCTTTTGCTTAACCGCTTCGACCTCGTTTTGCTAGCGTAGCGCAGCCGTGCCGTCGTGGCCGCCATGGCCGGCGTCGATCTTGGACCACGCATTTTTCAGTTTAGCTAGTATCTCCAATCGATGCGTTGTGATGTGGGGAGCATGATGGTACCGGCACCGTGGCCAGAGACCTCACCGGCGGCGAGATACTGGTGGTCAAACCCGTGGTCATCGCTATTGAGCTTGGGGTACTGTGCTGACATGTGGGACCCGATGTCAGTGACCGTTGATTGAAAATGAGTTTTTCTATTTTGCAGAATTGTTTAAATAGTGTTGTGTTTTGTTATTTTTGTGTAGAAATAATTAGCACTCCAAAAATTATGAAAATTTTTGTGTGACCTCTCTAAGATGTAAACTATTTAGGAAAAAATATTAAATGTTAATTTTCAGTACTTTTTGAGTGTGATAAAAATTACTCAATTAATTAATAAATGAGTTTCCATGATTTTTCTAGGTTTAAATAATTATCCAAAAATTATGAAAATTGTTTTGCCAATTAATTATCATGTAATGAGCCTTCACAAAATTTTGAGTTCATTTGGAGAAAGTTGATTTATTTCATAATTTTGAATTAAATAATTAATTCATAAAAACAAATAGTAAACCTTAATGACTTAGGTTTTGTTTGAATTTTTGGTTTGAGTGATGACCTTGGGTCATTAGTATAAAATAATTCTTGGTATTTAAAGTAAGTGTTTGGGTTTATAAAAAGGTTTAGTTAGTTGTTGGCTTAAACTGTACCACGAAGGAAAGTTGTATTCAAGTTACTGACTTTTGCATCCATAGTCAAGCATCATGTTTTATATCTCGCATCATATTAAACATGGCATTGTTACTTCGTGTAGTGAACAAAAGTGAGAACGTGGTAGTCAACCAAGTTGTTGAGGAAGTTAATCCAACTGTTGAGGTCGGGTTTGATATCTATGGAACGTCTTCGGAACCTGACTTTTCCGATAATCAAGGCAAGCCCCGGATGCATTACCAAAACCTACCTTGTGTTTTACAAATTGATATCGCTTTTGCTTTCATATACTGCATTAAGTGATTAGGAGTTGAATGAAAACCTAATTGGTGCATTACCAACCTTGTTCCATATCAACCTTGTCACCAATTTTAATTCAAAAATGCCTAGTTATGCTTAGTCATGCTTAGACAGATAAAAGTCGGGTGATTACCTGTCACCTATGAGATATCAAAGGGTCTTTGAATACGGTCGGTTATTTTACATTGTCATGAGATATGAGCTTGTGGAGTAATAAATCTAGACCGGGCGGACTCGATGTGTGAGAGCCACAAGACATGGATGTCTTATGAGCGGGTTCTTTCCGCCTGTGTCGATTAAGAACCGTCTGTTGTTGAATTGCATGAGGTGAGACTTTGTAGTACTAGCCACATACTCTGGTAAGCCTTAACTCGGCTATTCTATTACGAGAATGGCTACTCGCACACTGGGAGTGGAGAGATGGCGAGAGTAGCATGTACCCACGTGGCAATGGGCTGGATTGGTGGAGTACTGTGCTCTCGGGTGGCACGGACCCGTTCTTGTTTTAGATGATCTGAGGACAGGTTGGTATATGTAGGTCAGGGACCTGCATATGTCGTGTGGTTGGGAATCCCCAGCTAGGTTATTTTCGGTTCGAATCATCGTTGCTCCTCGATTATGGAGACTCAACTCACTGTTCATCATCGTAGTAAATAAATGGAACTTGAGTAAGATTTGAGAAAGAGTTTGATATGGAGTTCATGGTCTCAATACGGATCATGGTAGATTCATATATGATCTTGATGAAGGTTTTAATGTTGAAGAAAGAATCTTGTTAGAGAGCTTTTACGCAAAAGAACTTTGTTTATTGCTAAAGCCTTACCTTGAATCCCTGAGCCTGCATTCCTGAGTCTTATCAGTTTTTACTTCGGTTAAGTCTTGTTGAGTACTTTTGTACTCAGAGTTCGTTAACCCTTGTTGCAGGTGAGCCTCATGAGCAGGTCTGCCTTGGACCGTGCTGCATGACTATTTTTCAAATTGAAGATGACAAGTAAATGTGTGGCCCTTGGGCAGTGCACTTTAATTGTGTGTTTTGTATTATGTTACTAATGCCACTCCACTACTATGGTTTGTAATAATAATCGTACTTAGTTTGTAAGGTTTGAAACAACTGTTTTGTAAACTAAGTTATTGTAAGACTTCCGCTATATTACTCTAATGTATATATTTGAATAAACTGTTGTAATACTATAATGACTCTGTAACGGGATCCTGCTCAGAAAATCATGCATGATTCGGGGTTCCCCAAGGACACCCGACAGTCTTCTTAAGTTATCGGAAACATATGCATAGCCGTCAGAGGTCATAGGACAGTGACAGGTGCATGTGGGCCCTATAATTTAGGAGGTTCTGCCATAGTTCTCAAAGATCTTCATTAGCTCCCATGGCAAACAATAGTTAACTGACGTAATCTCCAACTTCAATTGGTCATGCAGACTAACTTCAATTCGGCCAGGCACTGATGGTAGTGCCACCCTAAGCTCCTTCACCTACTCACTCGCCTCCTCATCCTCCACCACCTCCATCATATCTCCGCGACACACGAAGGTCCACAAAAGCTGAGGAGGAGGATCTAGGGTATTTGGCGCTTCACGCTCAATTTCTTCAATCACCTCGGGGGACTCCCTCGCCTGCCTTGGTGCCCGGTTGGCTTGTGGTTGGACACAGGGGCCAAGATCCATCACTGGTGTCTAAGCCTAGGGCTTGGCCCTTGGCTCTAGGTGACTGGTCGGCTCGGTAGCAACATCTTCATTCATTTGCACCGGTGCTCAAGGGCTTTGGCTTGGGGACCAGCCTGGTTTTTGGGTATTTCTCGTGTTCCTTCTAGCTGTCCTGCCCTAGCACCCTAAGCACTAGCAGTTGTGGCACTTGGCTCGGTGTGCTATTGAGCATCGCCGATGTCGATTGGGTGAAGTACCTCGGTCGACGCTTCCCTACAACATGATGTCATATCATCAATACTTCCACTTTGGTTATGCTTGGACTAAGTCTAGGACAGAGACACTTACTCATTGGATCACTGCGTGTAGCTCTGAATGGCCAAGGCTAGTTGGAGCTCCGTTGTCTTTTAGTTGTCGGCATGAATCTTGAGAACACTGGAGGCGGCCGGTTTGCCTCCGGCGCTTCTAACCTCATTGCGGTGGCTCTCCCGACCGAAGCCCCTCATCTAGGCTTGGGGACTTCGCCCCGAGTGGATCTCTGGTCAGCTGCACCTTGGGCTGGCCGGTCGGAGGCTCTAGCGGTCGGTGTTGGAGAGGTCATCCGCACAGCTTTTTGCTGCAGTGTCTCGCCTACATCTTCATCATCATCTGACTAGTCCATGATGACTTGTCGATGTGCCAAAGGCTCTCTAATCGAGATTCCACCACTCTTGGGTGGTGGCGGAGTGTTCTGTTTTTTCTTCCTCACAGCTCTGCTTGGGTCGTTTGTTTCCCACACGGCGGCTGCCAACACCTAGGAGGTTTCTCCACCACGTCCTTGTATGAGGACAATGAGCTGCTCTCTGAAGGAGGACTGGCCGGAGCTTGGGTTGCACGGGCATCTACGCCCTTCGGCCAGGTCCCATCCGGCACGTCGGAGATATACACAGCATGATCCTGTCCACAAGTTTTCAAGAAGACGTTTCAACATCAACAAGATTTGACATTACAAGAACTACCAATGGTACACTCTTATCAGTGGTGGTGGATTCATGATGCTGTATGCCACTTGCTGCCCCATGTTGCTCAGTTTGGTGTTACTTGAAAAGAGCTCCAGGAGGCGAATATAGGCGTCACCCTTATTTATCTTCTCGGGGGCTTCCGAGCGGTATCTTCATCACCTATATATTCATACTTGGGGTGGAACCTCTCTTTGCTTGGCTGGATTCGATGTATGACGAAGTTGATGGTTACACCAACTCCGTCAAGATTGTTACACATTTGACCTAGAATTTGCAAAAGCTCATCTTTCGATGAAATCTGGTCGATAGTCTACCAAGGGGTATACCCACAATAGTAGATGATCAGTGGAGGTGCGTGTAATAGGAACTGGATGGTGACACAAGGTGCAGAGACAATGATTTAGACAGGTTCGGGTCATCTGATCGATGTAATACCCTACGTCCTATGTCTTTGTTGGATTATATTGAATATGAGATGAATTCGAGGGGGGTCCCTACCCATCTTATATAGTCCTGGGGTAGGGTTACAAGTCGGTTTAGGCCTAGATCTATTCAGTTATATGGTAAGTATTTACAAGGAATACAATATCTATCATATTCAAAAAGATCTTCCTTCATCGCCAAGATGTCTTCTGATTGCCTTGCGGTGCACGTCGATCAGAACTGGGCACCGTAGGCCTTGATATTATGGGCTGAACCTCCCTTGGCGGTGTGGCCCATGTCCATAGCCATGGGTACCTAGGGTTATAGCCCCCACATCATCGACCTAGGTCATCTCCGAACTGATTGGTCTTGCCGACTAGTTTGCGCTTGGCACGGGTAAATGGTCTATGTCGGCCAACAAGCTTGGTTTAGCATTTTGGATATAGAACCACTTAGCATTACATCCCTTCAATGACGTGTTGAGAGGCACTTGTATGTATTCCTTCACCACGCCATCCCTCAGCTATAGATAAAGTCCGCTGACCACTTTGGGTGACCCAGATCCAAGGTAGGGTTTGAGGTAGAAGAAATAGCGAAAGAGGTTGAAGTGCGGAGCGATTCTGATGAATGCTTCACACAAATTGATGAAGAGGGAGATATGAAGAATGCTGTTGGGATGGAGATGGCAAAGGTTAATGCCATAATAGCCAAGAAGCTCCCACTAGAAAGGATGAGCGAGGAATTCCAAATCCACAAACAAAATAAGCCTCGAATACAACAAGTTTGTTGGTATCGGGGGTTGGGAATGGTTCACCTGCAGCGGGGTGCCATCCTACGGTTACTTGATCTTGAAGGATGCCTTCGAACACCATTTCTTCCAAGGTCTCCCGGGTGATGGTAGATCTGACCCACTCCTGGTCATGGCGGACCTCGCCGGTACTCTCCGCCGCCTCCCTCCCTGACTTCTTCGGGCTCGAGCGGCTGCATTTCTTCCCACCTTTGCCATGGATCAGATCTAATTTGATTTGGCTATGCTCAGATTTGATTGAGGCGTTGTGGTTGTAATGCGACTATAGCAGGGTGTGCGAAGGCAAAGCGCCAAGTATTTTGCGGTTGTAAGGAAGAAGACGCGCTTGGAGGAATGAGGGAAGTGCGCCGCGATGGGCGGATTCATATGGTTTGACCCCAACCCTTCACCTTTAGGGTTTTTGGGAAACCGTGTTGACTCTGCCGTGTCGTTCACACCCCTCAAACTTCTTCGTTAATGGTTATTGGGCTGGTTTAATGGGCCTCCGGGCATACTGAACGGCTGAGCCTACTTTGTCAGTTTACCTCTCCAATTTTGCCCTGATATAGTGCTAAGCACTCTCCATTTTCCCCATGGTATAGTGCTAAGCGCTCTCTATTTTTCTCCACGATTTAAGTGCTAAGCACTCCAATTTTCTCCAACGGTAAAGTGCTAAGCACTCTCCAAATTTCACCATGGTCAAGTGCTAAGCACTCTCCTATGTTCTCCATGGCATAGTGCTAAGCACTCTCCAAATTTCACCATAGTCAAGTGACAATTCTTGGGTTTTATGGTCCATGAGAGAGGAATATGTTTACACCAAAATTTGTAAGAAGAGTTGCGGGGACTCAAAAGCTCCCAAGATCGTGTCATCAAGGGATCAATTGCGGGCAGATAAGAAACAACTGATTCAGATGCAAAAACTAGAATTGGCTTTCTTCAGATAGCGCAAGCGGATAATGACAAAGGCTATGATCGGCGCCAGGATGAAACATGTTGGACTCTACAAAAAGGGAAAGATTAGAGTCCAAGTTATCTTAAAATTAGGAATATTTTCTTTAGGGTCAAGATTATGATGAGTCATGCTTAGACAGGAGTCATGCATAAGTCCCGAGTATAAATATCAAGCCCGGCTATTGTTAGGACAACCAATCAATCAAATATAAGTCAATTACTTTTTCGGCTCCAGCCACCCTTAGGAGTAGGAGTATAGTAGATCTCGGTGAGTTCTTCAACAAGTACGGCGGCATCGATCCGGTCGACCTCCACTGCTTGTTGTAAGTACCGTCATGGTTTATACCTCTGTTCGTATTGCTGCATTGATCCGGTCGACCCCCACTGCGGCTCTGGTATAAGCTAGTTATCGACTCTTGTTTAATTCAAGCATGGCCTGTGTGATTCCGCCTCACACCCCACTGCTTGAATTAAATCAAGGTCAAGTTATCGGCTCAACCTTGGAATGGCAGTCTTTGGTAGATTCATTAAGTTACCGATATTGCTTATTGCTTTTATTATTTATCTAATTACAACAATATCACTCTGCCCGATTGAGATTGATTTAGATCGGCCTTATATCTTATTTGACCCATCGTTTGCCAACCTAAAACTGATCTAATCTACACCTTAAATGATGAGTTATGTTTTATCGACTGTTTTACATCAATCTTGATCGTGCATAGCATGCGGTTAAGGCGTGTTGCATCTTGAGTAGATTTATTGGCTAGCGAGAACCGTTCCATGGCCCGTTATCATGGCCTGTGTGATTCTGCCTCTCACCCCACTGTTACCACCGTGGAGTGGGGACCGTTATCTGGTGGATCTATTCCTGATAAGGCATGACTTTAACTGTGCGCTATGCCTGAATCGGCTGTTTTAGCCGATATCGAGCGTTTTCATGAACAATTCGCATCACGAGATCATTGAAGTAAAGATAGGTTGAAAGATATGTTAGACTCATGATCTTATTATTGTATTATGGCCTGCATGATTCTGCCTCATGCCCCACTAATATTAGTAATGAGTTAGGGTCATCGAGTCTATTGTTATTTCTACGGCCTGCATGATTCTACCTCATGCCCCACTGGTCATTGTGATAGATGAGATCTAACATGTTCATTAGATTTATCTTTATTAAGCGGTTAAGTGGTGTTGAATTGTTTCTCTATATAAAAAGGGGTTCAATTACTTATAATCATTGGCTCAGCACAAACCGATCATTCTTGACATCTTATTGCCATTGATTAATATATGTTTGATCAATGATATTTGCCCTGAATGATAACCGATTCTTCTTATACAACCCAATGAGCTTTAATTGATTTATTCTCATGAATATGCTGGAATCGACTATTTAGTCGATCTCCTTTCATATTGGCTCTCATAGCCGCACATTTGGGACTGTCTGGCAACACTGGCAAGTTCCGCCCTTAATTACTGATGAACTTTCTCTCCTTGTTAATTACAGGGTCAAATTGACTGGCACGTCTTAGGAGGAGTGCGCAGGATCGATCACCCTTGCACTGAAGCTAGGTGGATCTGCTCCATCGAGCGGACCCTTCCGGCTTGCTGCGTGTGTCCTTGGCACGGGACGAAAATTCTATGTCGACACACTTTTCTGGCACACCCAGTGGGACCCCACAATCATCATGGTGGTTCACAACAATGACGACATCCTTATGCTATATTATGAAGATCTACCTGATAGAGATAAGGGTATCATCAGCAAAGCTATAGAAGAGTTTCAGAACAAATGTTTGTTGTCCTACACCAAAACATGTGACAACACAATTGTTTAGAAGTTTCCACTACCAAGAGTTCTGTTACATGGGTAGACGGACACAGTTGAAGCTGAAGACAGGCGTTTCTTTAAAGAAGTTGTGGACAAATCTATTCGTGATGCCATATCAAGCCATAACGAAGCTTTCGTGGATGTATTCCATAATGCCTTAGAAGCGATTCATGGATTTCCAGTTGGTCAAGGCGGACCGACTTACTACAACATTCCAGATCCGTCAACCCAAGGAACCAATCAAGTTGGTACCAGCCATCAAGAAGCAGCACCAGCTGGTAGTGGTGATGTCCAGACAATTCAGGGTTCATCTGAATAAACTCAAGGAACTAATGCAAATCAAACACGGTACCATCCTGGACCACCAGTACAGCATGTGCAACAGCCGGCGAGGCAAAGTCAGAACCAGGTGATCAATTTTGGCACATCAAGCCACATACCATCATCAGCTCAAAAAATAGCACGATTAGTTCAATGGATCCGTAGAGATATAGATCCTTATATCTATAATCAGAGACTTCAAGCAACAAGCCAGCAAAGGACCTAGCAGATTGAGATTCCACAAGGGTATCACTATAGCATAGATTATAACACCCTCCACATGATGCCAAATCCAGGATATCAAGGCACATGAGATTTCAATCCACAGATGGGTCAATAGGTACAAAGGAATCCAAATCCACAAGCTAATGAATTGTTGCTGAGGGTGACTGAGATGATGAAGAATCAGTTTGGTCTGAAGCCAAAAGGGCTGACCTTTTTGTACAAACGCCCATATCCAGAATGGTATGATTTGGTCGCTCTTCCAACAAATTATAGGCTCACAGAATTCGCTAAGTTTATTGGCCAAGATAGTACAAGCACGATAGAACATGTCAGTCGGTATCTTACACAATTGGGCGAAGCGTCAGTTGAGGATGCCCATCGAGTTTGTTTTTTCTCTCTGTCCTTATCAGGGCCAGCCTTCACTTGGTTTTCATCATTGCCAGTCAATTCCATCACCAATTGGGCTGACCTGGAGAAGAAGTTTCATACATATTTTTATACTAGGACTGGAGAAAAGAAGATTGCCGATCTGACAACCATAAGACAGAAGACCAATGAATCGGGCACTAAATTTCTTTAGAGGTTTCGAGAGACCAAGAACTTGTGTTTCTCCTTAAACTTGGCCGATGATCAACTAGTTACTTTAGTTGTTCAAGGAATGCTGCCAATGTGGAAAGAAAAGCTGTTGGGACAAGAGTTCGACAACTTGGGACAATTGGCTCAACGAGTAGCAGCGCTTAATAGCCAATTCCAGAGCATGCGCAGAGATACCCGGTTCCAGAAGAGTACCTTAGAGGCCGAAGCTTATGATCCATACTCACTCGATGATGGCTATGAAGATGAAGAAGAAGAGGTTGCTGCAGTTGAATGGAATTGGGGCAACAAGACAGTGATGGTGCCAAATCCTTGGGGAAGAGGAGTCGAGGAGAGCTATGACTTTGATGTCACCAAATCAGATAAGCTCTTTGATTTCTTGCTTGAGAAAGGGCAGATCAAGTTGCCCGATGGTCATGTCATGTTGCCCCCTGATCAGTTGAAGAATAAGAAGTTCTGCAAATCCCATAATGCTACTTCTCATTCCACTAATGAATGTAGAATCTTCAGGTAGCATATACAGAGAGGTATTCAGCAGGGAAGGCTCAAATTTGATACACCTCGGAAAATGAAGGTCGATGATAATTCTTTCCTAGGAAATCAAAACATGGTTGATGCTAGGTTATTCAAAGGAAAAACTAAGGTCCTAACATCAACCAAATCAAGAGAAGCTAGGACAATCGATCCTAAGATGCAAATATTGGCTGACGAGTATAGAGAGATTAGAAGACATCGTGCCGAGCAAAATAGTCGATACGAGCAGGGGAAGACGTCAGAAGCAGAGATGATAAAGCCACGGGTCACATCTCGGATTCTGTTGAATAAATGGCAGCGGTAGAAGGAAAAGGATTATCAACGTTGGTTAAAAGATCAAGCATACTAGCATCAACTAAAACGAGAGAGGTATGAAAGGGAACAGGCCGAATTACATTGGAATTGTCCCTTCTTCAGACATTGCTGGAATGAAGGTTTAAAGTTGCCTACTAGACATGACTGTCCAGAATGCAGCAATCAATATCGGGAGTATAGGTAGTCTCAAACCAACCACTGGTCTATCCATGCTCAAGATGTATATCATCATAGTAACATGGATCAGCACTTAAAAAATAAAAGTGTTCATGACCAGCTTGGAAAAAGAGTCATTGGTCAGAACTAGGCTGATCATGAAGAGGAAGGCACTGAAAAGAGATATGTGTGGCAGGAAGGCCAGTGGTGCCCATGAGGTTTAACAAGAAGCCAGAGGAGAAGGGTGCAACACCTAAGGAATAAAGAAATGGAACAGGCTCAGGCATCCAGTAAGACTCAATTGTGGCGCACCAAGCAAATAGCCAATAAAAAGCAACCATCGGCTAATATCCAAATGGCTTTTCTATTGCCGTTAGAGTTCAGAGTCAATGGTGAAAACCAACAGCCGATCCAAGCAGTCGGCTTTAAAAATTTGTATTAATGGATAATCCAATAGATGGTACAGATGGGAAACTAGGACAAGGCTTCACGTCGGCTGATGAATTAGAAGAAGTAGATATTGGTCCTGGAGATAGACCTAGGCCGACGTACGTGAGCGCTAAGTTGGATCCAGAGTATAAGCATGAATTAATTGACTTATTAAAGGAATTTAAAGATTGCTTTGCCTAGGAATACTATGAGATGCCTGGTTTAGACCGGTCAATTGTTGAACATCGGCTGCCAATCAAACCTGGATATTGGCCATTTAAACAAGCTCTGAGGAGATTCAACCCGAACGTGCTTGATGATATCAAGAAGGAGACTGAAAGGTTACTGGAAGCAAAATTTATCCGACCATGCCGATATGTAGAGTGGATATCGAATGTTGTCCCTGTATATAAGAAGAATGGAAAATTGAGAGTTTGCATTGATTTCAGGGATCTGAACAAAGCCACACCTATGGACGGTTATCCGATGCCGATAGCTTATATGTTGGTAGATGCAGCAGCTGGGCACAAGGTTATTAGCTTCATGGATGGTAATGCATGATACAACCAAATTTTCATGGCTGAAGAGGACATAGCAAAGACCACTTTCAGGTGCCCCGGTGCAATCGGTCTATTCGAGTGGGTTGTGATGACCTTTGGACTAAAGAATGCCGGTGCAACTTATCAAAGGGCGATGAATTATATTTTTCATAAGTTGATCGGCAGGATTGTTGAAATCTACATCGATGATGTGATGATAAAATCCAAAGGATACAAAGAGCACCTGGCTGACTTGTGTGAGACTCTGGAATGCACGAGGAAGCATGGTTTGAAGATGAATCCTAATAAGTGTGCTTTTGGAGTATCAGCCGAACAATTTTTAGGATTCATGGTCCACGAGAGAGGAATCGAAGTTGGTCAGAAAAGCGCGAAAGCAATTGATGAAGCAGTTCCCCCGACTACTAAAATAGAGTTGCAATCTCTGCTTGGTAAGATTAATTTCATCAGAAGATTCAATTTGAATTTGTCGGAGAGGATCCTACCGTTTTCTCCCTTGTTGAAGTTGAACAATGATCAAGAATTCAAGTAGGGTGATATACAACAAAAGGCATTCAAAGAAATAAAAGAATATATGAAGTGTCCGCCTGTGCTAGTCCCTCCTCAGCAAGGTAAACCATTTAAGTTGTACATATCGGCTGATGACAAGACAATTAGATCGGCCCTGATGCAAGAATTTGAAGGAAAAGAGAGTTGTTTTCTATCTAAGTAGAAGACTACTGGATCCAGAAACGAGATATTCTCCCACCAAAAAATTATGCTTGTGTCTATATTTCTCTTGCACTAAATTACGACACTACTTATTATCGGCCGAGTGTACAGTTGTTTCCAAGGCTGATGTGGTTAAGCACATGTTATCAATGCCAATACTGAATGGAAGAGTGGGAAAGTGGATTCTTGCGTTATCGAATTCGACTTAAAGTACGAATCGGCTAAAGTAGTCAAAGGACAAGTAATGGCCGATTTTATCACCCAACATCACAAGCCAAGCATTAGTTATGTAGAGCCGATGCCGTGGACGCTGTTCTTTGATGGACCATCATGCAAGCACGGTGGTGGCATCGATATTGTTATTATTTTGCCTCGGGGGGCAAGTTTTGAGTTTGCTCTTCCAACTAAGCCAATGATTACTAACAATCAAGCGGAATACGAGGCTATTCTCAAGGGACTTCAACTTCTTCATGAAGTAAAGGCCAAAGCAATTGAAGTATTTGGAGATTCACAATTAATTATTAATCAATTGATCGGCCTATATGAGTGCAAAGAAGAGACTTTGAAAAGATACTACGACGAGTGCCAAAAGTTACTCAAGGGATTTCTTCATATCTCTTTCCAACATATTCTGAGGGCACAAAACCAAGAAGCTAACTATCTAGCTCAAAGTGAATCAGGATATCGAGTGTTTCAAGAAGTCTTGAGTAGTGAAACCTCAAGTGATGATTGGAGAGTTGAAATAGCCGATTAGCTTAGAGATCCGTCTCGAAAAGTTACCAGGAAGCTAAGATATAAATTGGCTAAGTATATTTTGTTAGATGATCCGTTATACTATAAAATAGTCGATGGGGTATTGCTCAAGTGCTTGAACCAAGAAGAAGCTAAGGTGTTGATGGGTGAGGTGCATGAAGGGATATGTGGAGCTCATCAATCGGCTTATAAGATGAAATGGATTATTCGCAGAACTAGATATTTCTGGCCAACGATACTGGAAGATTGTTTTGAATATTACAAGGGGTGTCAGGATTGTCAATGTTTTGGTAATGTTCAGAGATCGCCTGCATCGGCCATGAATCCAATAATTAAACCGTGGCCGTTTTGGGGTTGGGGAATTGATTTAATTGGCCAGATTTTTCCACTTTCAAGTAAAGGACATAAGCTCATATTGGTGGCAACCGATTACTTTACTAAATGGGTTGAGGCAATTCCTTTGAAAATGGTAACCTCAAAGAACATGATTGATTTTGTTAGGGAACACATTGTGTATCGTTTTGGGATTCCTCAAACTATAACTACCGATCAAGGAACAATGTTCACATCAGAGGAGTTCGGGGATTTTGCTGCTAGTATGGGGATTAAGCTATTGAATTCCTCCCCGTACTATGCTCAGGCTAATGGCTAAGCAAAGGCGTCCAACCAGATTATGATTAAGCTGATCAAGAAAAAGATCGAGGAACAGCCAAGGAAGTGGCATTCGATGCTAAATGAGGCGCTATGGGCATATAAGATGACCTTCCATGGATCAATTAAAACATCACCTTATGAACTTGTGTATGGCCATAATGCAGTTCTTCCTTGGGAAATTTAGACTAGATTGAGGCGTGTTACGTTGCAAAATGATTTATCAGCTGAGGTCTACAAGAATCTTATGATAGACAATTTGGAAGACTTGAGTTGCCTTTGACTGCGTGCTCTTGAGAATATCGAAGCCAATAAACTGAGGATTGCAAAATATTATAATAAAAAGGTCAAGATTAAGCAATTCTCCGAAGGAGACTTGGTCTGAAAAGTGAAATTGTTGATCGGATCAAAGGATAGAAAATTCGGCAAATGGTCACCTAACTGGGAAGGACCCTATCTGATCAAACGTTGTGCGCCTGGTAATGCTTATATTTTGAAAACATTAAAAGGAGAGGAAGAATTTGGTCGAGCAATTAACGGGAAATATTTAAAGAAATATTATCCTAACGTTTGGATCAATACTTAATAAACGATATGTTCGGTCGGTAGCTTTAGTAGCCGATATTGAAAAGATATCGTCTCCAGCGCAAAAGATGAACCCAAAGGAATAAAAGCCGATACGGTGCGTATCGCCTCTAGAAGCAAAGCAAACACAAACAAAATGATGGGTATGAAGCACAAAACAAGAGGAAACCACTCTAGGCGAGGAAATTGTTTGCTAAACATCACCTATTACAAGCTACTGGCCAGAAAACACTTTCCTACTATATCGTCGGCCAGGGTATGGAAAGCTACAGAGTTGGTGGCATTCATAAAATCTTTAGCCAAGCGCTCATGATCCTTAGGGTGCACTACGTCTAGAAAACCATGGGGAAGAAGCCAAAGATTATGGTCCGAACGAGCTTGTGTAGCAGCCAACACCATGGCAGCGCCATGACGAACGCCATGAAGGGCGACCTCCCTGACGCGATTTGGGATGTCATGCAAGCGAACCACCGAAACAACACCCCTAGCATTGACAAATCCCGCTGCATGATTAGTGGCTAATCGAAGACTCTCCAACTGAGCAGTTAGATTTGAAATATTCAAGGGAAGAGTGATCAGGAATCTTGAGGGTAAAATCAAGAAAAACAGAGAAATAATGGCAGGTGTTTCACCCATGATTCTAGATTTAGACCTGGCCAACCTTTCCCTCACTAGGCTGACCTCGGGGGTGGATCGGTCTTCAATCATGGCCAAAGCCGATTCCGCTAGGGAATGGCAGTTTATCTAGATGCTGGTCGGTCCGATCGATAGAGGCCAACAGATCGTGATTACTGATCTATTGCCTCGGGTGACGAGGAAGCTGGTGGTGGATTGGTACCAAAGATGACCCCGAGGGCTGGGCGGAGTTGGCTCTTTGATCCGAAGTGACAGGAACACCCCAAGATGCGTCCTCTTGACGAGGGCGTTGGCGTGATGATGTGGATCTGTTGTGGGCTCCTTCGGCAGACCTCTTGTTGCTCTCCATGACCTTGAACCTACAAAAAGGCAGAAGATGTACTAAAGACGAAGAGGGGTTGAGACGAAGAGGGTTGTTTTTTGATTCGCAGCCATAGCCCGTATATATAGCCTGGGAAAGTGAGAAGATAGATTCCGATGGAGGTGTGAAATTGAAGGCAAAAACGGAAACGGATCAACACTCTGAAAATTCAAGGGACAGATAATGAAGAGATAACAGACTCGAATTTATTACTTCCCTAGATTACAAAATATCATAGGGTGGGTACATTGACCAGAGACTAATCCACCAGAACTTCTTTGGATTGAAGGGAGTCTAGATTTCCGCAAGTCCAAAACTCATTGTGAACCAAGTCGCATTGGCCCATCAATAAATTATACCAGAGAAAAAGAAAGTTTGCCCGCCTAACATATGCTCAATAGATTTCTTGATAAATTGAGGAACTATGAGAAAGAAGCCTGAGGCTTTCCCGATGATCGTTTGGAGGAGCAACCACGGGAAGGTGAACACACCTTCTGACCCTCGTAAACACTAGAACAGCCTTGTGGACATGGAAAGAAGACTCAGGTGATATCACAAGAATTCTTCTAACCACAATGGCTGGTCTTCTTGCCTAACGAGGCACTAGAATAAGTGACGCAATCACCCTATGCACAAGAATTCTTTTAGCCGCTTGAGATCTTCATAAGACAGACCATGGAGGGTCTAGCGGAATTGGGAGCACTCGAGGGAGCAAGCAGCTGGGAGAAAAACATGGCTAGATTGTTGAGTTGCTCCCGCTAGGGTCAGACAGGCATTTTATAGCCAGCCCAAGAAGATCAATCCAAGCATCCATGAAGAAGTGACACCCTTGCAAAAAATTTTGAGGCATAGGCTCATGAGTTGATGCAAGCGGCGACGGACAGTGGACCCTAGATCAAGGTTCTCTACCCGTGACTATGGACTAATCAGGGATACAAACATGATAATTTTGGAATAAAATTACTTTTATCCCAAAATTGGGGGCATGTGTTTACACCAAAATTTGAAAGAAGAGTTGCAGGGACTCAAAAGCTCCCAAGATCGTATCATCAAGGGATCAGTTGCGGGCAAATTAGAAACAACTGATTCAGATGCAAAAACTGGAATTGGCTTTCTTCAGATAGCGCAAGTGGATAACGACAAAGGCTATGCTCGGCGCCAGGACAAAACATGTTGGACTCTACAAAAAGGGAAAGATTAGAGTCCAAGTTATCTTAAAATTAGGAATATTTTCTTTAGGGTCAAGATTATGATGAGTCGTGCTTAGACAGGAGTCATGCACAAGTCCTAGGTATAAATATCAAGCCCCGGCTATTGTTAGGACAACCAATCAATCAAATACAAGTCAATTACTTTTTTGGCTCCGGCCACCCTTAGGAGTAGGAGTAGAGTAGATTTCGGTGAGTTCTTCAGCAAGTACGGCTACATCGATCCTGGTCGACCTCCACTGCTTGTTGTAAGAACCGTCATGGTTTATACATTTGTTCGTATGGCTGCATCGATCCGGTCGACCCCCACTGCGACTCTGGTATAAGCTAGTTATCGACTCTTGTTTAATTCAAGTATGGCCTGTGTGATTCTGCCTCACACCCCACTGCTTGAATTAAATCAAGGTCAAGTTATCGGCTCTACCTTAGAATGGCAGTCTTTGGTAGATTCATTAAGTTACCGATATTGCTTATTGCTTTCATTATTTATCTAATTACAACAATATCACTTTGCCCGATTGAGATTGATTTATATCAGCTTTATATCTTATTTGACCCATCGTTTGCCAACCTAAAACTGATCTAATCTACACCTTAAACGATGAGTTATGTTTTATCGGCTATTTTACATCAATCTTGATCGTGCATCGCGTGCGGTTAAGGTGTGTTGCATCTTGAGTAGATTTATTGGCTAGCGAGAACCGTTCCATGGCCCGTTATCACGGCCTGTGTGATTTTGCCTCACACCCCACTGTTAGCACCGTGGAGTGGGGACCGTTATCTGGTAGATCTATTCCTGATAAGGTATGACTTTAACTGTGCGATATGCCTAAATCGGCTGTTTTAGCCGATATCGAGCGTTTTCACGAACAGTTCGCATCACGAGACCGTTGAAGTAAAGATAGGTTGAAAGATATGTTAGCCCCATGATCTTATTATTGTATTACGGCCTGTATGATTCTGCCTCATGTCCCATTGATATTAGTAATGAGTTAGGGTCATCGAGTCTATTGTTATTTCTACGGCTTGCATGATTCTGCCTCATGCCCCACTGGTCATAGTGATAGATGACATCTAACATATTCATTAGATTTATCTTTATTAAGCGGTTAAGTGGTGTTGAATTGTTTCTCTATATAAAAAGGGTTCGGTTACTTATAATCATTGGCTCAGCACAAATCGATCATTGTTGACATCTTATTGCCATTGATTAATATCTATTCGATCAATGATATTTGCCCTGAATGATAACCGATTCTTCTTATACAACCCAAAGAGCTTTAATTGATCTATTCTCATGAATATGTTGGAAACGACTATTTAGTCGATCTTCTTTCATATCAGCTCTCATAGCTGCACATTCGGGACTGTGTGGCAAAACCGTCAAGTTCCGCCCTTAATTACTGATGAACTTTCTCTCCTTGTCAATTACAGGGTCAAATTGACTAGCATGTCTCGGGAGGAGTGCGCGGGATCGATCACCCTTGCGCTGAAGCTAGGCGGACCTGCTCCATCGAGCGGACCCTTCCGGCTTGCTATGTGTGTCCTCGGCACGGGACAAAAATTCTGTGTCGACAGAATCGAAGTTGGTCGGAAAAGCATGAAAGCAGTTGATGAAGCAGTACCCCCGACAACTAAAATAGAGTTACAATCTTTGCTTGGTAAGATTAATTTTATCAGAAGATTCATTTCGAATTTGTCGGAGAGAGTTCTGTCGTTTTCTCCCTTGTTAAAGTTGAAAAATGATCAAGAATTTAAGTGGAGTGACATACAACAAAAGGCGTTTGAGGAGATAAAAGAATATATGAAGAGCCCACCTATGCTGGTTCCTCCTCAGCAGGGTAAGCCTTTTAAGTTGTACATATCGGCCGATGACAAAACAATTGGATCGGCCTTGATGCAAGAGTTTGAAGAAAAAGAACGAGTTGTTTTCTATCTAAGTAGAAAACTTCTGGATCCAGAGACAAGATATTCTTCCACCGAAAATTATGCTGGTGCTTATATTTCTCTTGCTCTAAGTTGCGACACTCCTTATTATCGGCCGAGTGTATGGTTGTTTCCAAGGCTGATGTGATCAAGCACATGTTATCAATGCCAATACTGAATGGGAGAGTAGGAAAGTGCATTCTCGCGTTATCAGAATTTGACTTGAGGTATGAATCGGCTAAAGCTGTCAAAGGGCATGTAATGTCCAATTTTGTCACCCAGCATCATAAACCAATTGTTGGCTATGTGGAGCCGGTACCATGGACGTTGTTCTTTGATGGGTCATCATGCAAGTAGGGTGGTGGCATTGGCATTGTTATTATTTCACCTCGGGGGGCAAGTTTCGAGTTTGCCTTTCCAACTGAACCAATGATTACCAACAACCAAGCGGAATATGAGGCTATTCTTAAGGGACTTCAAGTTCTTCATGAAGTAAAGGCCGAAGCAATTGAAATATTTGGAGATTCATAGTTAATTATTAATCAGTTGATCAGCCTATATGAGTGCAAAGAAGATACTCTGAGGGGATATCATGATGAGTGCCAAAGGTTGCTTGAGGAGTTTCCTCATGTCACTTTTCAACATATTCCAAGAGCACAGAATCAAGAGGCCAATCGTTTAGCCCAAAGTGCTTTAGGTTATCGAGTGTTTCAAGAAGTCTTGAGTAGTGAAATCTCAAATAGTGATTGGAGAGTTGAAATAGCCGACTACCTTAGGAACCCGTCACAGAAAGTTACCAGAAAGCTAAGGTACAAATCAACTAAGTATGTTTTACTAGATGGTCAGCTATACTATAAAATAGTCGATGGGGTGTTGCTCAAATGCTTAAATCAAGAGGAAGCTAAGGTATTGATGGGTGAGGTGCATGAAGGGATATATGGAGCTCATCAATCGGCTTATAAGATGAAATGGATTATTCATAGAACTGGATATTTCTGGCCAACAATATTGGAAGACTATTTTGAATATTACAATGGATGCCAGGACTGTCAATGTTTTGGTAATGTCCATAAATCGTCTGCATCGGCTATGAATCCAATAATCAAACCATGGTCATTTCGAGGTTGGGGAATTAATTTAATTGGCCAGATTTTTTCACCCTCAAGCAAAGGACATAAGTTCATATTGGTAGCAATAGATTACTTCACTAAATGGGTTGAGGCGATTCCTTTGAAGACGGTAACCTCAAAGAACATGGCTGATTTCGTCAAGGAGCATATTGTGTATCGTTTTGGGATTCCTCAAACTATCACTACCGATCAAGGGACCATGCTCACTTTAGAAGAATTTGGAGAGTTTGCTGCCAGTATGGGAATTAAGTTGCTAAATTCTTCTCCTTACTATGCTCAGGCTAATGGCCAGGCAGAAGCATCCAATCAGATTATGATTAAGCTGATCAAGGAAAAGATTGAGGAACATCCAAGGAAGTGGCATTCAACGCTTAATGAAGCACTATGGGCATATAGGATGGCCTATCATGGATCGATTAAAATGCCAACTTATGAACTTGTGTATGGCCATAATGCAGTTCTTCCTTGGGAAGTTCAAACTGGATCGAGGCATGTCATGTTGCAAAATGATTTATCGGCCGAAGTCTACAAGAATCTTATGATAGACGACTTAGAGGACTTGAGTTGCCATCGGCTGCGTGCTCTTGAGAATATTGAAGCCAATAAACTAAGGATTGCAAAGTATTACAATAAAAGGGTCAAGAGCAAGCAATTTTATAAAGGAGATTTAGTCTGGAAAGTAAAATTGCCGATAGGATCAAAAGACAGCAGGTTCAGTAAATGGTCACCTAATTGGGAAGGACCTTATCGGATTAAACGTTGTGCACCTGGCAATGCTTATATTTTGGAAATGCTAGGAGGAGAAGAAGAGTTTGGCAGAGCAATCAATGGAAAATATCTAAAGAAATATTATCCTAGCGTTTGGGTTAATACTAAACAGCCGATTTGTTTGATCATCGGCTCTAATAGCCGATACCAGAAGGGTATCGCCTCTAGTACAAAAATAAACCTGAAGGGGTAGAAGCCGGTATGATATGTATCGCCTATAAGAGCAAAGCAAACATAGATAGATTGATGCATGGGATATGAAGTACGGAGCGAAAGAAGAATTACTTAAGACGAAGAAATTGTTTGCTAATATCATCGGCCTGAGAAGTAAAGGCTACAGAGTTGGCGATGTCGAAGAAATCCTTGACCAGGCGCTCGTGATCCCCAGGGTGTGACGCGGCTAGAAAACCGTGGGGAAGAAGTCGAAGCTCGTGGCTAGAACAAGCTTGCACAGCAGCTAACGCCATGGTAGCACCATGGCAAACGCCATGCAGAGCGACCTCCCTAACACGGTTCGGGATGTCATGCAGGCGAACCACCGAAATGGCGCCTCTAGCATTGACGAACCCCCCCCCCCCTGTGTAAGCCGTAGCTGATTGGAGGCTTTCCAGCTGAGCTGATAGATCTAAAAGATTCAAGGGAGGGATGTTCAAGATCTTGAAGATAAAATTAACAAGAGATAGAAAATTGTGGTAGACATCTCACTCGTGATTCTGGCCTCAGGAGGTGATTGGCATCGAACCATGGCTAGAGCCGATTCGTGAGGGAGAGGCAGTCAATGAGATTCTAGCCATGATGATCTATGGAGGCGAGCAGATCGTCATTGTTGATCCATTTGCTCAGATAGTAGGGGAGTTGACGGCGAGCTGGTGACAAGGATGACTCTGAAGGCTGAGCAGAGTCGGCCCTATGCTCTGGGATGGTGGGGGCATCCTGAGTTGCACCCTCCTGATGACGAAGGGCTGGTGTGATGATGTAGATCCATTGAGGACTCCCTCAGCAGACCTCTTGCTGTTCTCCATGACCTCAAACCTATGGGAAAGCAAAATTGCATAGAAGACGCAAAAGGTTTGAGTCGAAATAGGTTGTTTTTCAATCCACAGCCGTGGCCCGTATATATAGCCGGGAAGGTGAGAAGATAGACTTCGCTGGGATTATGGAATTAAAGTTAGATATGGAAACGGATCGGCACTCCAGAAATTTAGGATGGATCACGAAGAGATAATAGATTCAGACTTATTGCTTCCCAAGATTGCAAAATATCATGGGATAGATACGAAAGGTCTACATTGATCAACGATCAACCCACCAAGGCTTCTTTGGATTGAAGAGAGTCCGGATCCCCACGAGGCCAAAGATCATCATAAACCAAGTCACATCGGCCCATTGATAAAATTGCGTTAGGAGAAGGGGAAAGGCTGCCTACTTAACAAATGTTCGATTGATTTCTCGGTGACTAGGAAACAATGGGAAAGAAAGCCGCCTACTAAATATGCGCATTTCTCGATGGCTGGGAAAAAGGTGGGAAAGAAGTATGTGGTTTTCCCAACGGGCATTTGATGAAGCAAACGAGGGAAGGTGTCCACACATTTTAGCCGTTGCAAACACTAGAATAGCTCTGCGATCATGGAGAGAAGACTCAGGTGATGTCACAAGAATTCTTCTAACCATAGTAGTTGACCCTCTTGCTCGACAAGGCGCTAAGATGAGCGACACAATCACCCTATGCACAAGAATTCTTCTAACCGCTCAAGATCTTCATAGCAAAGACCATGGAGGGTCCGACAGAGCTAGAGGCACTCGAGGAAGCTGACAGAAGAGAAACATGGCTGAGTTGTTGAATTGCTCTCACCAGAGTTGGATAAACATTTTATAGTCGGCCAGGAAAGATGGATCCAAGTGCCCGTGAAGCAATGATGCTCTCATAAAAGTTTTGAAGCATGGGCTCATAAGCTGGCAAAGATGGTGACAAACAATAAACCCTAGATCAAGATTCTCTACCCATGACTGCAGACCTATTCGGGGTACAGACGTGATAATTTTCGAATAAAATTACTTTTATCCTAAAATTGGGGGGCATGTGTTTACACCAAAATTTGGAAGAAGAATTGCAGGAACTCAAATGCTCCCAAGATCATGTCATCAAGGAATTGATTGCATAAAGGTCGGTATCAGCTGATTCCAATGCAGTACTGGAATTGGCTCTCTTCAGATAGCGTCGGCAGATAACGATAAAAGCTACGATCGGCGCCAGGAAAAACATGTTGGACTCTACAAAAAGGGAAAGATTAGGGTCCAAGTTATCTTAAATTAAGAATGTTTTCTCTTAGGCCAAAAATGGTAATGAGTCATGCTTAAGTAGGATTCATGTTTAGGTCCCAGGTATAAATATTGAACCTCGGCTATTGTCAAGGACACGATCAATCAAATACAAGTCATTTACTTTTTTTGGCTCCGGCCACCCCTTAGGAGTAGGAGTAGAGTAGATCTCGGCGAGTTCTTCAGCGAGCAGGGCTACATCAGTTCGGCCGACCTCCAGCTTGTCTGTAAGTACTGTCATAGCTTATACTTCTGTTCGTATGGCTGCATCGATCCAGTCGACCTCCACTGTGGCTCTGGTATAAGTTAGTTATCGACTCTTGTCTAGTTCAAGTATGGCTACATCAATCCAGTCGACCTCCACTGCTCGAACTATATTAAGGTCAAGTTATCGGCTCTATCTAAGCATGGCAATCTTGGGTAGATTCATTAAGTTACCGATCTTGCTGACATTCCTATTGTCATTAGTTTGCAGGCAATATCAACCTGCCCGATCGAGATCGACCTAGATCGGCCCCATGTCCTTTTAGTCCGTCGTTTGTTTTGTTACACCATGATATCTCTTACTATAAGCGACGGGTCTCGTTTTATCGGCTGTTTCTATTTCGATCTTGATCGTGCATAGTACGCGGTTAAGGCATGAATAATCTTGAAGGTTTTTGCTAGCTAGTTGAATCTGGTTTATGGTTCACCATTATGGCTATAACGATCCGGTTGATCCCCACTGTTGGCACTGTAGATTGGAAGATGTTAGTTAGTAGATTCATTCCTGGTTAGGCATGACCTTAACTGTTTACTATGCCTACATCGGCTAAATAGTCGATCGCCTGTGTGTTAACGCCTACGGTGTGCGTCCATGATTCTGTTAAGCGTGAATAAATCTATGTGCTTTAAGGGTTTGATTCATTGTCTTTTTCATAGCTGCATTGATCCGGTTGAACCCCACTATTAGAGATAGCAGGTTGAGTCGAGGAGTCCATAGGTTTGTTCATGTGAAATAGTCGATTGTTCACACGTTGTAGTCCCTTTCACCTGAATCGGCTATTTTAGCCGATTCATCCGAGCCTTCACGTATAGCATGTCTTTCAGAAAGCCTGTCGAAGTACGAATGTTTTTGTGGATTCTTCAGTTTTGGTTTGTTACTATCATCATAGCTGCCATCGATATGGTCGAACCTCACAGTTGGTGGTAACAAATTAGATTTAGAGCGTTTGTAGATCCGTTTGTATTAGATAGTCGATTCATCCGCGTGCTATATATCTTTTTATGATTAGATTCATCGGCTTAATAATTTATACTAGTAATATCTGCCTAGCTGATGTTCTCACTTACATATACATGTACTATACCTGTTAACTTAAAATCAATCGCTACCTATGAGCTTTACAGTCCGTAACAGCCGATTTCTGTGCGGATCGGCTATTTAGTCACTTTTCCCGTATGGCTGCTCGAAGTGGCACACTTGGAATTGTCTGGGCATAGACAAGCATGTTCCACCCTAAACTACTAATAAACTTTCTCTCCTTATCAATTGTAGGGTCAAATTGACTGACACGTCTCGGGAGTACGCAGGATTCGATCATCCCTGAGTTGAAGCCAGGCGGATCTCTAGCTCCATCGAGCAGACCCTTCTAGCTTGCTCGTGTGCCCGGCACGATACACGCTTTCATGCCGATAGACGCGAACGGTCGATGGAATCCTTGTAGTCTCCATGAGCGAAAGGGGGAGTTAAGGCCCGGCTATGCCCCCACAATCTTTGAGAGGCATAGCCTCCGAGGTAGACGCATGGGGAGACGAGCCGCTGAAACCGACGCCACAACTTCATAGAGAAGGAACCCATCCATGTAATAGTGAAGGGCGTGGGACCAAATGGTCAGAAATCGACGCACCATCACCCAAGCCGGTGCAGATGAGTGATCTCACACTCAGATCGGGTACTCAGCCCGACTCACCCCATCAGCAGGTGTAAGCGGTAGCAATTCATTCACTATCGGCCCCATCCCTCTAGAGTTAGGGGGTATTCAAGAGGGCCACCAGTCTGGCTCTAAAACCTTTGGCACTCAGTGTCACGTAAATCTCCCAATACCTAGATGAGCTCGAAGTACCTTATTTCAACGGATGTGTGCCCCTTTGGGGGAAACCAGAAAACTGGTTGGCCCATGGCTGTAACCAAAGTACAAGCTCCTAGAATCTAGAAAAGAGTTTTATGGCATGCCCTCACTGGTCTGGCTTTGTCCTATCGCTTCCTTTAAGTGAAGTGGATGTTCACTCGTTCTACCCGTTATTAGCTCGAAGAGTAACACACGCAACTATCGACAGCTGCTCATGTGTTCGTTACTCACCCACAATATTGCCCGCATCAGGATACTGTTATATTGGCCTCAGGGCTCTGGGATAGCATCCTTGTTCTTCCACTCAGTGAGGCTCACGACAATTCATACCACATTGCTTAATAGGTCTCAAAGCAAAATGTGATGTCCTTAGTGCTTGATAACAAAACGACCTTCAACAAGTCACCCTAAAAATCAACTAGCTTAGTGACACGCGGGAGATGGAGGTGCACCTACCCCATCCTAATTATTGTTTTATGACTAGGACTTAATGATGCACAACCACTATTTACACACTAGAATGCATCGGGAACCAACTTCTCGAGTACAGCTGTATTTCTACCCTAAACCTGGCATCCACGAATGCGGCATTGTCAATGTCCTAAGGGCTACGCCTAGGAAACTATGTTTCCCAATATGGGGTGAACCACCCGAGCCAGGCACTTACAGCTACCAGGGGGCAATGTCCCTTGATGTACGGTGTACCACCGCCTCACTCGATGCTTGAAAAAGATTCTCACTACTCGAGAAAAGCTCTTGGTACTCGAACGGCAACATACTGGCTCCCCAATACTTGGGAATATCTACTTGCGCTGCTCGAGACTTTGGCACCCAAAGATGCTCACTATGTACTCACAGTACGCAGAACTTACAAGGGAGACTACGACATCCCAAGGGCTTGAAGCTATGTGCTAGCTTATCATTAAGTCCTACGGGGACTACTATCAGAGATATGTGCCAGGGGTACATGCACTGCCCGTATATATGACCATCACTGAGCTATCAGCCCAGTAGCCATCAAGGGGAGGCCTACAAGGGCTAACACAGTCGACCAACGTGGAGATCAAGGCAAACCGAGGCAGGCGTATTTGGATGATAGCAAGGACCAATCTGTTGTAACAAACTAGGAAAACAACCTATTAGCCTGATCGCCCTCTCTGTAACCCTACCTCTCCTGCCTATATAAAGGAGGGTAGGTACCTTAGGCTCGGGATCCAATCTTAAACCTATTCCATCTACCTCATAGCTTGGAGCAATAGCCCCTGTAATTGAGCATACGAATACAAGAGTAGCCGCACCACTAGAGTAGGGTTTAGCATGCACCACGCCCCAAACTAGTATAAATCTCTGTGTCTTGTGTGCTACTATCTAATTCCATCAACGCGATCACGTTGCTAGATATTGTCGGAGCAAAATAATCCGACATCGCCCCACTAGGACCTATGGGGGGCATGGCATGGCTATAACTTCCGTGGTCATGGGAGTTCGACGGCCACCTGAGACTTTTTTTTGAATCTATAAAAGCGGAAGAAAAGGAGGAGGCGATTAATTACTGAGCTCTCAAACTCACTTTCCCCTTTGCGATCTCTACTCAATCCTCTGCTCTGCCTCGACATGATCAATGGACCATGGCAAGCAACCAATGGAGTCATCACCTGAGTCGAGCAGCCGTCCTCCTCTTCACACCTTGATCCGGTAAGCTCGTCTTTCATCCTTTGTCTCATTCAAGTCGTTGCCCTGATGCCTTTTGCTATATAGGGCTCACTTCAAAGATGGTCCACCATCGGCTGGTCGCCTTGCCTCGCACGAGTCTGCCACCTCTTCGTTGTGCCACCCCTCTCGTGTTTGTGCTACCAATTCCGATGACTCTGATGATTCGATCGATGGATCAGATAGGATCTCGATGATTAGGGACCCTGACTGGAGCTCCACCACTGTCTCAGAGATGTATGAGCAAGAGGAGTGGCTACGGTCTTCCTTGGAGGCTGCGGAGGTGGTGCTAGTCTCTACTCATGGGGAGAGGGTTGTGGCATAGGCGCAGCTTGCTAGTAATTACTGCTACGATCGCATTTGAATCCACATCGATCCCATTACATCCTTCCATTGACCTGTTTGTTTTTCTTTCTAGCCCTCCAAAAATAGTTGGCTGCGGAGCGCTGGGACGCGGGGTGCCTTCTTGTCGACACGGTGACTTCTAGATGTGAGCGCCGCATTCTCGAGGCCAGACAGCTCCTGATGTAGGGTCTCATCAATCAACGGACTAAAGACCTTATAACCCTTCGTGGGGCGGCAGGCGTTGCTTGCAATGTGGTGTCCCCTGCGGAGGAGCACGGTGCTCAAGCAGAGGACGAGGAGCACCTCCGCGCAATGCCTATGCGTGTCGCAGGCGTGGTCTCGCATGGCGTTCGGGTGGGGGCCACCAGAGCTCCGGCTGCCACCCAGCTCCAATCCAGTGACGCGGTGGACTTGCGTCAAGCGGACCTGAGATTCCTGCCACGATCGTCCGTGACGATGATTGAGTCATTGGTAGCTGACTTCGGCGCCACCGGTGACGCAATCCTAGCTACAGTGGACATGGAGCAGATCCTCCGTTCTGCTCTTGATGAAGAGTAGATATCGAGGGTGATTTCCTCGTCCCTGCAATTTGTATACTGCTAGTTATCTTATTATTTTGCATCTTGGTACACCTTCTGTTGTTTGGTACAATTTTTTGTGAACTTGTGTGTGTCTAAACTATATCTTAGGTGCGCACCCCTGTTATTATACTTTGATTTTGTACTGATCCGTGTGTGAGATCATGAACTATATACCCACCAGGTTGCATATATAGTGATGAATTGCTTACTCATTGGAGTATAATTTGGTCTTTGCTCTTCACACATACATGTTGGGTATAGTATGTTTCATAGCATAATAAGGAGTTCAATCTAAGGACCTCATGCAAGCTGAACTAGTGGTGTCCTAGGAGCTTGTTGATGAAGAACATGCATGGAGAAGGATTTATGACAAAATAAAAAACAATCATTTGTAGAATGAAATTCATGGATGGTGCGATAAGTTGAGTCTACCAAGATTGACTTGTGTTGGTTGCGCATCATCCGCGCAAGTTGTGCTGCACTCACTAGAGAATCATTCGGTCGTTGTTCTTCACTTAGTTCCTACTAGAATGAATGTTTAGCTTCCTTTGGCATCATCGTTGTCTTTGCGTTGCACTTATGTTTGGATTCAAGGATGGTGCAATGAGTTTACCATGATTTTATGCAAAACGACTTCACAAAATTGACCATTGTATTAAGGGCACCAATAATGATATAAGTCAGTTACTAGCTCTAAGCCAACCTCTCCAATGTGCTAGCTTTTAGCAATGGCTCATAGTATGATTAGGTCCACATGACACTCTCACATGATCTTGGAATGTGTGTATGAGCCTAGCTTTTGATCAAGAGCTATATTTTTTCTCTCTTCTATTAAAATATAAAATATAAAAAAATGCTTAGAGCTAGCTTATGACCTAGCCATTACGGGTGCCCTAACCATGTCACATTTTTCAGTTACGTATCATCCGGTGCACGTGTCGTCTGGTTTGATTGTCTTGGCAAGCTAATCGGTGTTGTTATCTATTGAGTGGCATTTCGTCCGGCTATACACTGCTTTGTGGCTTGGACACGATCTAGATGGCTTAGCCCAAAACAATGTCGGTTTGGAATCTAGAGTGACCCACGGCGAGGCCACCCCGATTGTGGTTCCCAAGGCACCGTCCCGACGCTCCCCATCATGTCTCATTGAATTGGAGTGCCACTCCCATTAAACGTCCTTAGTCGGCTTCTTCACCCGCACACGCCTGGCCTCACAAATCTTGTCACCCTAAACTCTGAGTCCACCATCCATGCCCTCCGTAGTGCGTCTCCATGTCGAGCTCTAGCTCCCGTTCTTGTTTGCCTTTGGCCTCGCAGTGCTCTTGGTGGTCCGGGCCTCATCACCGTTAGGCGTCCTGCCATGCTACCTTGTCCACCACATCATCATGCTAGATGCCGCCGACATCTTCGATGAATAGGCATGAGCACTATGCGTCGGTGCCTCTGCCGTCTTCCTCCTGCTCAAGCTAGTCGTGTTGGTATCATCCGGGACCCTCAACCTTGTCAGTCCCATCGTGCTCCCATTCTCCCTCACTGGTTTCGGCAGTCTCTAGTTCGCCCTCGCCGGTGAGCTCCCCTCCCCATAGTTGCCATTCCCGTGCTCCCTGGGTTACATCACCACCAACTCCGATGACGTCTGCGCCCATGGGTACGTGACGCCCTTCCCAAAGGGTCACACTCTATGCATCATCGACTGGTGTGGGTAGCTGCGGTGCCCCATCTGCCCTAGTCAGGCAAACCAGCAGTGGACCAGGGACACAGCCAAGTACCACATCCTAGGGACTGCGAAGTCCAATGCCCCGGATGACAAGAAGAAGAGCTACCACCATACCCTAGCAAGGAATGTGGGCTAGCTTTTGCCACAACCCACTGTTGGCGAGGAGGAATCTGGCGAGGATGACGATGGTTGGATCTAAAGGAGAAGGGTGCCATATGCATCATTGCCAGGCCATCTGTGTATCGTGAGCTACATATGTAATTAGCAATCATGACTTTGATCGGTGGGATGGCACTGATCTTATATTGTGAAGTTATGTAGCAGAAGTAGAATATAAGTTAGTATGGAAAATGACTTCTGTCAGTGGGATGGCATTGATCTTGTATTGTGAAGTGATGGAGAAGTAGAATATCAGTAGAATAGAAGTAGAAGTAGAATATAAGTAAGTATGAAAAATGAGTTGGAGCAGTTGGATGGCATGTACTGCTCTCAATGTAATTTGGGGCGAGTTCATACATTAGAACTGAAAATTTTAACAACTAACTAATATATATATATATTAGGTAATGTCAATTTTGGCTATCAACCAATCAGGTTAATTTAGCAACCAAAATTAGAGTTTCTAAAGTGCCCTGAAAACTTGGCTATCAACGTCTCAGCACATGATATAGTGGTTCCCTGGCTTTGTGGAAACCATCACTCTTGGTACAGTATCACACGTCTGGCGGAATGTCCTCTTCCATTTGTTTATTCACAGTGGACGTTGGGACTGGCGGTGATGTTGATGAGCACTGCCGTCCTAGCGTTTGCACCGTCGGTATAAAATGAACCCGGCATATAAGTGCCCATGGCAAAAAAAAATCCCCAAATTTTCCATTCCCGCCCCCTGGACCTGGAGCCGCTCGCTACTCGCTGAGTCGCCATCGCCCTGCCAGTCGCTGCCGTTCATTGGTGGCCCTCCCACTGGCTTCCCCCCACCCCACTGTTCTTAGGTGTCCTGATCGCCGGCTTGCCCTCCCCCACACTACTGTTGGTCGTCGGCCCACCCCGTGCTTCTCCCCACTCCACCGTTCACTGGCGGCAGTCGAGCTCGCTATCCGTTTTCCTGGCTATCAAATCCCACCTCTCCAGCTGCTGTTTCCTATAGATCTGAGGTAAATAAACTTTGGATTGGCCAGGGCTAGTTGCAGAATAGTGGTGAACCATGAGCCATCAAATATTCTTGTATGTTGATTAAGTGAAATCAGCAACCTAGGGGTAGATTCTTGTATCTTTTCCTCATTGTGTTTGCATTCTATTTATTTAGGACTAGAAGTTAAAGATAACATATTCTAGAACTCAATTTGCAAGAAGAACTATCATATGGGTAGATCCGTCGCAACTTTACCATTTATATGTAGTCCCTCCATCCACAAAAGGATTCAATTCTCGCTTTTCGAGAAGTCAAGCCATTTGAACTTTGACTAAATTTATATTAAAAAGTACAAACAATAATGATATAAAATAAGTACCATTAGTGTTAGGGTTATAACCTTAGGGTGTCTCAAGACACCGATTAGTTAGCAGGTCACGTGGCCCGCAATACACCAGCCAGTGAAGGCCCAAACGACCGAGGCTCAGCAAAGCCAAGCGAACCAGGCTGGACGCTAAGGCCAGGGTTAGCCATGACCCCTTCCTCCTATCTTAGCCGCACGACGCTTGAAAGGCACACGACCTTTCCCCCATCACGACCCCTGAAGGGAACTGGGAGAGGTCGAGCACAGCCAGGCACGCCCGTTTTGACAAGGATAGGCACACCACTCTGACCCCACCAGGACCGAGGGGACAGCGGTCACCTCGATCTGGTCAGACGCCATCCCTATTCCACACTGCATAGACAAGACAACAATGCACTACGGTGATGACTGGTATGGAGCCCACCATTTAGATACGGTTCGACAAGATGAAGGTGCAACTCCACCCACTATGGGATGGGATCCACGATGAGAGCCTTGACTTAGAGGCCATCCAGATCGATGAAGCCATGACCCCAATGACTAGGATCGCGGCCCTCAGCTCCTCAAGCCAACAAGGTATCAATGACCTAGGGACGGCTACCAATTCCTGTACGACACCCTAGGGAACCAGGAGACGATGATGAAGCCTATAGTGCTGCCATGGCAAGCGCAGTAGCACCATGCCACACCATACCGCGACATGGACACAAGACCATGGCGACAACCACGCCTGGACGTGTACCTCAAGACGGCATAGCTTGCAAGCCAAGTTAGCTAGGCCCTCCCTTAGGCTCACAACCCTTCGGTTGGGAGAGCCTCCTCCTTTGTATGCGCCCTAGCCTAGAACTCTATACAAGGGAAGCTAGGGCACCCATCTTGATATGGACATCCTCTACCATTTTACTCATTCTCCATTGTAGCAAGGCTCCTAGAGCTTCCCTCTGGGTAGTCCATCTCCTAGCTCTAGCTCTTCTTCCTCTTCCACCATTCTTGCACCCCCATTGTAAGAACTTTAGAGCATTCAAGCGAGGAACACTCACTCGATCATCCCTGAGATTGGACGTAGGGCTCTGGCCTGAACCAGTATAAATCCTTGTGCCTTTTGGATGCTACCATCGTCTTCCAAGAGCAGCGCGGCAATCATATAAGTTTACTAGTCTAGTTTAGAAAACACCAACAGTTGGCGCGCCAAGTAGGGGACAATCGCACACTCTCGTTGTTGAGCTGGAAGCGATGGTTCCTCACACTGTTGGTGGACTCACTGGCGGAATGGCCCATGGTGGCCACATCTGCTGTGAAAACTATGAGTTCACCAGCGTTAGAGGGCCATCACCCACGTTTGCCTACAACCGTGGGCCCAACCTCCGCCATGGAGATCTAGGTCCCGTGGCCCACGGCGAACACACTCTCGGAACTACCCTCGGGGGCTGCATCCTAGAGTTCACCTACATAGGGGGACCAGCACCCTCTCTCATTACTGGCCACGACCAAGACTTCTACTTAGGAAGCTAGAGGCCCATGGCTCATGGCGAGCTCACCTGAGGAATGGCCCATGGTGGCCACATCCTTCTAGGGAACCATGAGATTGCTCGAACCAACAGATCGACACCCATCACTAGCTTCTACACTACCCAGGCCAACCACATGGGAGGCTCGGGTTTGGTCGTATAACCATGCCCCGAGCAATGTCTTCGCAACTAGCGGAATGCAGCATGTTAGGGCATGCAAGAACGATGAAATCACTTGCCGCCACACGATGTTGTCGTGAGTGATTAGGTGGCTACCCAGCACCATGCCTCGCAAGGCCAAGTCTGGATCCAGGGTTCAATCCCGCATGACAGACGAGTCGCCCGACATGTTTCAGTGGATTGTCAGCCACCACTCGGAAGCACGCGCATATGAGGAAGTGGGCTCCCTGAGCGCACCGCCTGCCGCACCAAGCAGACTAAATCGCACTGCCCTCAGAACTGCTTTTATGACGATAGTACACGCCAGCTCTTCATCGAGAGCAGCAACCGTGTCTAGAAGCGAAGGTACGTTGACCGCGACATCGACACTCCATGAAGGCTCAAGCGTCAGGATGCGTGAGCCCTCCTGGCAAGGAATCACAATGGAACAAACATGAAGAAATCACCCCTAGGGGTTCATGAGCCCGCCGAGGACATCAAACCGGCAAGGGCCAATCCTTGGATGCCCGAGAGGATGATCCGTACCAGTTGCGACCCCTCCAAGCGGTGAAGAAGCATCATCACCAACATGAAGCCCAGAAGCCATGATGACCCTACCATAGGTGAGTGCTTGGGAGTTTGCCTCAGCACGAATAATAGCAACAGGGCAAGCATCCGCTCCCTGAACAAGCATCGGTGATATCAATCCTGTCCCTCTCTTCGCTATTTGATCGCATTCACATACGTGCGAAGATGCAACAACAAACCCGACTGACCTAAATGAGGCATAGAATAAACTTAGGGACATAGAACCCATGTGTTTCATCTCGAATGCATTTCACGTTCAAGGCGTCCTGACCCGCTTCTCACGAGTGGCCGAATATGACAGCCCACGGGGGAGCTTACGTGAGGCCTCCCGCCAGCACACACTCTCGTTGCTTACACCATGAAGCACTATAGGGACATAGCTTGACACGCAACCTCTAACCAGCACCCGCATGCTAAGAATAATTGTTCGTAAGTAGAGAGCATAGACCTGCTCATGCCGAGCTAAAACAAGAGTGACGTAAAAACAACAAGGGCGAAGGCCACGACATAAGCAAACAAGAAGTAAAAACTATCGATAAAACACATGCATAGATAGTTTAAGCGTTACAACTTCACCCACAGGCGAAGCGCATGGGTTGGCAAATAGGAAGCACCCGGCGCCACCTAGGAAACCTAGCTACATCCATGAAGACTACTGCCTATCTTCACGATCACTGCAGCGGCTTTCGCAGCGGCGGCCGAATCACCCACCAAAGCCAATCCCTCGCTGGGTTCCAAGGACCATGCCCTGGTGGTGATCTTCACCCAAGGAACCTTCCTGGGGATGAGCCCCCTCCACCTCATGATGGGATGTCACGAGTTACTCCTCCTGCACTGCAATCCAGAGGGTCCCGTCAAAACCTGAGAATGAAAACCTAGCGAATATGAATTAGAGATAATAAGGACTCACCGTATGCTCGCACCTGCGTGGCGGTGGCCAGTGCCCATGCCTCAGCGACCTCTTCCTTCGCCACCTGGAGGGTCACCTGGAGATAGTCCACATGGGCCTTCAGTCGAACCACCTCACGGACAGAGTTTGAATGCAACCGATGAGCCTCGTCCCTTTCAAGCATGAAGCTCCATATCCCCTGCCACCTGATGCTAAGGGATAGGGGATGGGGGCTCACTGGATCAGAAGCCAAAATGGGATGGGGACGGGTGGTGCCGAAAGGGCTCCCGATCTCCAACGCCATCACTAGAGAGATGATCCTAAACACACCCACGATTAGCACGAGCACAGTTAAATCTAAAGAACAACACAAAATCGCTAACCTTTGTTCTCGCAGAGAAGGTAGGAGGAGTGATGGTGGACTGTCGACCTCAGGAGACTCCTCATGGAGGCGCTTCCCACGATCCATCATCAGGAGGAACAACTACAGGCGCATGAGCAGGAAGGAGAAGAAGGCAATGCAAGGGATAGGAGAATGACACCTCCCACTACGCACCACCCCTGTGGATTTATAGCTGCAAAGATAACCTTGGCAAGTAAACTAGGCCCATGACCATTACTAACCACTTTGATAATCTAATAGAACAGGGGCGGCGACCAGGCGGAAGGCGGAGCGACAGCCTCCCACGCAATAATCCAGACCTGGTAGGCCATGCATGTTTTCATTTTCTCATGTCATTTTGGTCTATACGCCTTTGTTCAGAAGGAGCCTTGCCGCTAGCGAGTGGATGCCATCAATGCAACATGATCGAGGAGGCCACGTGCCCCTGAATTTGTACATAAGAGTGAGCCACTGCGGACGCGACACCGAGTCACACTTAGGAAATTTGCTCTTGGGCTAGCCCTTAGATGGGCTCGAGGCCACAAAGGGATAGGTGTAGGATGAGATGGGCCCCTATGGCTCTTATCAATGGTGCGGAGCTACACAACCATCTCACCCTATGTTCCAGTCATCCACTTTGAAGTCGCCTAGGTTGCCCCCTCTAGGGGGGAGGCATCTTGCCCTCTGACCGCTGTGGAGGCGGCAAGAGACCAATGGGCTTGACGGCTGTTAGTGCTTCTTAGTGTAAGCAGAAAAGTCGCAAGAGCATGGAAGTACCATTGTAGCACTTCACCCGGTGGTATTCAGGGTATCGTATTTCCACAAAAAAAATAGAGGTGTAAGTAGTCTCTTGGCTAGTTTAGCTAGGAGAACAAGAGGAAGGATAACTTGGGTAGTGAGGTTCTTCTAATGGCAGAAACCTTAAGAAAAGATAACTTTGATGTTATAAACTTGCTTTGGGCACCGGCTTATACTTGGTCTACCAAGTACCTCCGACTGCAGCACTACATCGAACCCGAACGTGGGGGATTACAAAGGACGGACATGGCTGTCACCACCTGTCGCCTACCCCTCAACCGGAGGGAATGAGGCAAACAAGGGTAACTTCTAGCTTAGACACCACGTCTACGCTATCTGTTACTATTCTAGCATTGGCCAGGAACTTCCGTCTTTATCAAGAGTCCTCTACTAGATTATCTGCCGCAACGATGGACAATGAACCCGTGAGCTTATAACGAACAATGATAACTTACTTAAGAGATCAAAACCAAAAGATGAACAAGAACTTCTTACTCCAAGTAGTAAGACAAACATAGAGGTACAAGTGTAGAGGGGCCCGACAAGTCTGATACCCCATCCACCTAATGTATAAGGCTTGTTGACTACGAGAAGTAGAGGGGCACCGCTACTCCGCTATTCCTCTAACTCTTTCCTCTCTCACTCCCTACTCTAGTCTAGCTAGAAGCTAATGGATATGTGTGTAGCTCTTCTTCTTCTTCTCCAAATGTGTATGATGATCATGAATGTGAAGAGGGGGTCTTCTTATATAGGCTTGAGGAGGTCAATTTGCTTGTTATTTTAGGAAAGCACCCCATGCAACCACCTCCCTATGCATTGAATGCACTGCCTGAGAAAGGTGGGCCAGGCGGAGCTGGGGCGAGGCGCCCACACCATGGGTGCAGCGGCACCCTAGGCCAGCCCGCTCGCCACCACCTTGCTCCGGTGGGTTGCTAGCTGGGCCTGGATGGCTCCCACGCTAGTGTTCTAGCCCAAGTTTGAAGTTTGGATGGGCTTTGCTTGTGTTTTTCTTGAATGCGCCCTCTCGGTTGCGCATTTTAGTGTGTTTCCACATGATGCCCTGCAAAACATGTATGTACCAAAACTTGTGGAGAATGTTAGTTATAATTCGTAATTCTAAGCTTTTGGCATTCATATTTGTTTTATTCTGTTTAAATTTTGGCGGTAGAAATATGAGTTAAGCATCGCCAACAAGCTCCCCCCCACTTAGTCCTTTGCTCCTCCTCGAGTAAAATTTAATGGACTAAGCGGGTTTATCTCCTTGATTTGAAAATTTGCATACAGGTTATTCCAAGCTTCACCTGAACCTATCAACTTCTCAGTGTCTACCAAAAAATCTTGGGTAATTGAAAAATGGAACAACTTGGATTCAAATCTTCTCACTCTATCCCTGCTCAGAAACTTGGGTTTTTATGATTTTTGAAAGCAAAAAGATAGCTTTTGTTTCTTGAATGATTCTCTCAAGTCGCTCAAATTTGCAAGTGGTTCCTCACCAAGGCATATTTGAAAGTTTTGCCTTCTCTTTTGATCATCCTACTTCTAAGAAGGTTATATGGAGCTTTGGGTAGGGATGGAAATTGTGAGGCACACTTACCTTGCATATGTTGTAACGTCAAATCCTAGACCTCATCAGAGAGAAGCGTGATACTCTTAGATCAAAATAGTGCAAGTGTGTGGAATTTTTGGTGGAAATCATACTCCTCTATTTGATATGATCTCTTGCTCTAGCTTTTATTTTGAGACATGGCTAGCTTATTTTATGAGCCTTCATGTGCTCATCATTTTCTTGAATGCTTTTAGGACCTTCATGTGTCCCCATATTTTTTTCTATACTCTGGGACCTTCATGTGTCCCCTTCTTTTTTCAAAACTTTGCATAGCCTTGCTGTCTCTTCCTAAAAATATGCTAGAGAGATCATATTTTCGAGCATGCAGTATTTATTTTGTTGGTGACGGAAAACATGTTTTCGCGTATTCCTAGTGTAGGAATAGCTGATTATTTGTGGCGTGTACGTGAGTTTTGATCTTAGGAGCATGAAACATCTCTCAACAGGGTCACAAAATTTGACCAAACTCAATACAATGTAAGAGGCATATATGGAAAGTTTTGTCATGTATGATCATATATGGCCTTGGTAGGTATTTAAAATGTCATTCAAGGAACATGCTATTTGAATTTTGTTTTGTAAAAATAAATCCCAAGTACTTTGCACGAAATGAGCAAGTGTCATTTCATCCTACTATATCTCAATCGTTAATTACTTAGATAAAATGGGTTCCCTATTGATAAGTGTTCACAAGTTTTTAGGAATATTAGCAAGGAATAAAAAGTATGCAAACTTTTTAGTCATAGGAAGACATGGAGATGGAGCACTTTCTTTTTACTTCAAATTTATTCAGTTTAAAGCTTCTATTAAATATAGAGTGAGAGAGTGAGAGTTGCACAAACCGAATTTTAAATTTGGCCATCTTTTGTGCAACTAAGCCGGAGGTGAGTGTGGTTCCTCCCCCACACTTGCTTTCTTACCTGTTCTTATTTAACACAAAAAGAAAAAAGAAAACAAGTGCAACAAAATATTTCTAATAATAAAACTTTATTCAATTATAAAATGATAGGCGCATTACAAGATTGGAATTCAAAATGATTGGAATGAAAAACTTGAAATATAAAGATGCACCTAATTTATTTAGCGGGAGTGGCCTAGAAAGGTAGGTTTAGAGCATGCTCTACTCCCACTTCTTTTGCTACCCTAGCAACTTTTTCTCAAAAGCCGTGGCGAAGTTCATTGATCTCGTCACCGAGGTCCTTGATTTTCATGAGACTCTTGGCGAGACGATCATTGGCCTTTCTGACACTTTTGCGTAGGCTTTTGTTGCTAGTGCTAAGTGAGGCGAGTGTAGGGCCTTTGGGTGGCTGCTCATCCTCACTATCATTGAAAAATCCAGTGGGCTGCCCTCTAATAGGAGGCTTTACCATCCTCTTGAATCTAAGAGACGCACCTGAGGATTCTGACTCTTTCCCCGATGGAGCCGGCTTGCTTACCGGCTTTTTAGCCGGTTTGGGCATGAGCGCTTTCCCATACCCTCCATCGGATTTGCGTACGCCTACCATGGTATAGGAGAGACTAGGTCTAGTGGTATGCATGGATGAGCTAGCGAGAAACTGAATTGCCTGAAGGCATTACAAAAGAGCGCTTGCTAGATCCACTATCTTCGGGCACCTTCCTCTTGAGGCCGATGGCGCCGGTGGTTGGTCGTGTTGGTGCCGCCTTCTTCTCCTTAGCGCCGCCAAGGGGCACTTTGGAACATGCCATGGTCTTGAGGCTAGAACCACCGCTCATGGCATAGCTAGGTGGTGCCATGATAGCGAGCAGTGCTTCGGTGATTAGCCTAGCTTTTTCCCTCACATAGGAGCTCTCAGGCACTAAGTCGATGGACTCCGGGATGCCATCTAGGTTGTAGGTGGAGCAAGACCCCATGTACAAGGTGAGAGCATGGCTGGCCATGCTGATCTTAGAGTTGTGAGTGGTATGTAGAGGGAGAGAAGAACACTTGCACCTTGGTGTGAGGAGAGGAGAGGTTATGGGGTGGTTTATATAGGTGACTCGTCCTCTACCATGAAGGAAACAATCCAAGCACTGCATAGCCATGATACCCAGAGGATCAAGGAGATATAGACAAAGATTGGGGGTCAGAGGAGCCCCCACACCCCCAGATTCTCCCCCTGACCTGAGTTTGCGTCCAAATGCACATGCAATGATGATGATTCTAGAGATGCTGGTGACGGGTTTTTATTCACTAGGATCGGCGAGTGATTGCTCAAGATGCTCATGATCATGGTGAATCAAAAGGATATTCATGTTACAAAAGTCACATGATCTTGTAATAATGAATGGATATTCATGTGATCAGCACGTATCAATCAAGATTGAGCAAGAATCATGGTTTGTCTAGTGAGGGCATAAAGGTCATTTAGCCATGAATGCTTGCTTAGAAAGATAAGCAATTTTTATATTTTAAGTAAATGAATGAATATCTTAGCATAATTTATTTTTAAATTTTCATAAGCTTTGAATAAATTTATCAAAAGCAATTAAATCTATTTTATCTAATTCTTGGTTAAAGTCAATATTGAATGAAGACTCAAGGAAAATTTTTAATCATTGATCGTTGACTTTGAAAAAGTTACCGTCATCATCTTGGATGGTGATCGTGCCATGTGGCGATGTGTTGATGACAGTGTACGGTCCTTTCTATTTGCTATGCAATTTTCCTTCATCGAATAGCTTGTCCTTTGAATTGAAAAGCAGGACCTTGTCTCCTTGCTTGAATTCTTTGAACTTAATTCGGTGGTCGTGCCATCTTTTGGTTCTTTCCTTATAATGCCTGGTACTGTGGTATGCCTTCTCTCGCCATTCTTCTAGCTCGGCTATTTGTTTCTGTCTGTTTCTACCGGCTAGCTTGAAATCCATATTCTAGCTTTTGATTGCCTAGTGAGCTCGATGCTCAAGCTCAACAGGCTAGTGGTAGCTCTTTCCATAGACTAGCTAGAATGGTGACATGTCAATGGGGGTTTTGTTTGCTGTCCTGTATGCCCAGAGTGCACCAGGAAGCTTGTTCTTCCAATCTTTCCCCATCTCATTGACTTTTTTCTATTAGATGTTTTTGATCTGTTTGTTTGAGGTCTCGGCATGGCCACTGGTTTGAGGATGGTATGGAGTAGCAATGTTGTGCTTAGCTCCAAGCTATTTGAGGAAGGCTCTGAATATCTTGTCTGTGAAGTGAGATCCCCCATCGCTTATCACCATCCTTGGTGTTCCAAAGCAAGGGAAGATTACTTCATGGAACATCTTCCTTGCATGCCTAGCGTTAGCAGCTCGGCAAGGTAGTGCTTCCACCCATTTTGATATGTAATCAATAGCGATGAGGATGTACTCGCAATCTTGGGATTTTTGAAACAGACCCATGAAGTCAATGCCCCACGCATCAAATATTTCTATTTGAAGATTGTAGTGTAGGGGCATTGCGTTGCGAGTGTTGATGCTTCCTTGGAATTGGCACTTCTGACAACTTTGGATGAACTCCTTAGTGTCCTCGTACATCGTTGGCTAGAAGAATCTACACTATCAGATTTTGGCTTGTGTGTGGAATACTCTGTAATGGCCTCCGTACGGTGTTGCATGGCATCTTTCAATGATTTGCAGCCCCTCCACTGTTGGCACGCACATCCTCAGCAAGCCATCCAAACACACACGGTACAAATACGGATCATCCCAAAAGTGATGTTGGCTTTCGACTTGCAATTTTCTCCTATTTTCACCCAGTGGTACATAGCCTGCAACCATGTAATTTATGATGTTTGCATACCATGGGTTGGAGTCCATCACCTTGAGTAGCATGTCATCGCGTAGGGAGTCGTTAATTGGTAGTTCCTGCATGTTAGCGACTTGCATGCGCGACAAATGATCTGCAACGGTATTCTCTAATCCTTTTTTATCTTTTATCTCAAGGTTAGATTCTTGGAGCAAGAGAACCCATCTTATTAATCTAGGTTTAGCGACTTTCTTAGTGAGCAAATATTTAACTGTAGCATGATCAGTATAAACAATAACTTTTGCACCCACTAAGTAAGACCTAAACTTGTCGATAGCAAAAACAATCGCTAAGAGCTCTTTTTCTGTGGTAGCATAATTAAGTTGTGCTCCTATCAGTGTTTTGCTAGCGTATGTGATTGCATGATGCTTCTTATCTTTGGTTTCTCCAAGGACCGCACCAACAACATAGTCACTAGCATCACACATGATCTTGAATGACAACGACCAATCGGGTGGTTGGATGATTGGCGTTGAGATGAGTGCTTTCTTGAGAGTGTGGAAAGCAGTTAAGCACTCATCTATGAACTCAAAGGGTGCATCTTTAGCTAACAGGTTTGTGAGGGGTCTAGCGATTTGTGAAAAATCTTTAATAGACCGCATATAAAACCCTGCATGACCTAGGAAGCTATGGATCCCTTTTACATTCACGCGGGGAGGTAGTTGCTTGATAACTTCGATTTTGGCCTTGTCTACCTCAATACCCCTCTCGGACACAAGCTGCCCAAGAATGATGCCTTCACAGACCATGAAGTGGCACTTTTCCTAGTTAAGTACCAGGTCCTTCTCTTGGCATCTCTGCAAGACTTTGTCAAGATTCTCTAGACAGTGGTCAAAGGTTTTGCCATAGACCAAGAAATCATCCATGAAAACCTGCATGATCTCTTCTATCATGTCTAAGAAAATAGACATCATGCACCATTGGAATGACATGGGCGCGTTACACAACCCAAACGACATTCTACGATATGCGTATGTTCTATACGGGCATGTAAATGTCATCTTGCTCTGATCGTCGGGGTGGATGGAAATCTGATGATATCCTAAATACCCATCGAGAAAATAGAAGAAAGAACGCTTCGCCAACTACTCTAACATTTCATCAATGAAAGGCAGTGGAAAGTGGTCTTTCTTTGTTTCTGCATTGAGTTTCCGGTAATCAATGCACATTCTCCACCCCATGATGGTACGTTGTGGGATTAACTCGTTTTTATTATTTTCAACGATCGTCATGCCTCCTTTCTTTGGAACCACTTGGACACCCGACATGAAGAAGTTTGAGGACTTCTTTCTTCATGACTTCCTGCATTGCATTGTTGAGCCTACGTTGAGGCTCTCGAGATGGTGTACTCGAAGGGTCTATTGGAATGTGATGGGTACAGAGAGTTGAACTAATGCCCTTATGATCTTGCAAAGAATACCCAAAGACCGACCTATGTTTTTCTAAGATGGTGATGAGTTTGGATGTCTCCTCATCAAAAAGCTTATTGCTAATGATTACAGGAGTTTCTTTGTCGCCATTTAGGAAAGCATAACGTAGGCCAGCGAGCAAGGGTTTTAGCTCAACCGGAGGTCGTGCTGGTGCTTCCTCTTGAGGAAGATCTATGGTTTCTCCTAAGTCATCCTCTTCTTCTATGAAGAGTTGTGCATCTTTTTCTAAGGATGACTCGAGGAACGAAGGGTAAAACCGACATGACTTACTTGGGCAGGTTAAGATGGTGGAGAGATTCTGCCACTGAGTTTTTGGCTTGAGTGATAGGAATGGCAAAGGTGTCTCTCCCCAACTTTACGTCTAGATCCCCTATTTTTGGTGGGTCTAGGAAGAGTTTTTCTAGGGGATACACTATCATGATGTCAAAATCTATTATGTCAAAGACATGGAAATCAAGAACCATTTCGACATTATTGTGATGCACAGACATGTTGTGCATAACTCCATGTCCTTTTAAATTGATCCGTGGAGCAATCCTGAGGCATTTGTTTGTTGGAGCATGCGGTTCATCGCCAAAATAGGCAGACACAAAAGATGCGGACATAATGTTTGCTCCAATAGTTGGATTGTAAAGCACATCCACCATATCGTCCTGGATATTGCATTGAATGCTTAAAGAAGGGGTACGGATCTGAATTTCTTTAGATGAGTATTCCGCTTCTTCAATCCATTCTCTGCTCATGATAGCAGTCAACTCCTTGATGGATTCCCTAAGGAAATGTTTGCCTAAAGGGTCCGAAGGAGTGACAGGAATGGGTGGCCTCTTTTGGCATGAGTAATTCGAGGTATTTCCTAAATCTTCGAACAATTCATCCTCGAAAAACAAAAAATCCGAAGGTAGGGGCCCTTCCTCTGGATCTTTTGGTTCAGACGAGGGTCTCTTTAAGGATGTTAAGGGTTCGGCCTCAGCCGAAGAGACTTCCTTGTGGCTCGGCTCGGGTTTTACATGGAGGGGTTCCAGCGGGGGAGTGTTCTCTAGAATATGGTCTAGGAGGGCTTCTCCTTCCTCTGTTGTTTTATGAGTAAATGAACCTTTGGCAGCTATGTCGAGCTGTAGGGTAGATTCCTTACTAAGCCCTAACCAAAAATGCTGCAAAAGCACATGGTTGTGTATAGACAAGTCTAGGCTAGATCTCGTTAAAATTGAGAATCTGTCCCAAGCTGCACCTATGGTTTCCTTCTCTTTTTGTTGGAAGCTGAGGATCTCTTGTCGTAGGGCAGCAATTTAGGATATAGGGAAGAACGCAAGACAGAATCTATTTCTTAGTTCTTCCCAATCACCAGCTACCTTCCCTACGTTGTGGGCGTACCATTGTTTCACCCTCTCATCACCGAAATGTTTCTTATGACATGCCTGAAATGGTCAGGTAGGCACAGAGCTGCTCAAACTCCTGTGGTAGAACCGCCTAATTTATACAAGATCAAGTACGGCTGTCCCCATTTAACACATTGACGCGCACATACTTTCACTTATATAAACCTGGTAGTCCACCGAGTGTCACGAAGGAACTCGGTAAATCAACATCACAACCAAGATCGCATGATTAAGCAAATACACATCCCATACACAGAGTGGCAGTGGAAATAATATTACAAATGGGTTCACAAATAATAGTACAAGTTTGGGTTTCAAAATCGGTTAAAGGAAAACAACATAGCTTTCATTATAAACCCATTAATATAAGTTCCAAATACATTGCTAGCATAAGTGACCTCCTCTTACAAAAGCATATAGATGAGAAATAAATATAGAGTCACCGAGCCCACCGGTGGTTAGCCACCATCTTCCTCAGGCCAAAAATTTCACCTACAATATGGTGGGATAAACTCTGAGTACTTGAATATATTCAGCTAGACTTACCCATCATAAACCAGAAATAAAGTGACACCAAGGATTATGCAAGGCTTTATAAGTGGAGCTAGCTTGACAACATTTTGCATAAAAAGCCACTAATTCAGCTATACATTTTATAATTTGGTCATCAAGTTAATTATAGTTATTCATCTCCAGATTAGCAACTAACCTGTGCCAAACATGTGGTATATCATTTAGTAGCATAACAATAGTAACCATAGCCGGTATAATAAATCTATGTTCATCATAACCATCATTCCATCATACAGTTACTATGATGTTGGAGCTAGCCAAGTTTCTCACTATCCAGGAGAGACGGCGATTCGAATCGATTTCAACCAGCTGGGAATTTATTCCTAACATAAACCCAGGCAGACCAGATCAACGGTCACCTTTGGTACAACTCAGGTCCACATTTCGTGGGTTCGCCCAGCGCCGCACAATCAGGGACAACCAGCTGCTAGGACGTTCAGGCCTGGCCTGCTCTTGGGCTCATGCCTGGCTCCCCGCGCATCCTTACTACCATCTAGAGTGCGCACTTTTACAGAACAGGGCTGGCCTGAGTTGAGCTACATGGCTTCACGGTCGGAATGAGTTATCCAGCTAGCTAAGTGAGAGGCATGCGTTCAATCTTCTCAAAAGTGCCAACAACGATACGGTCCTTAATCGGCACAGATGAAATCATATGAGTCAACCTACACATAGACTCCGCCCGGCCTCTAGTTACATTATACATGGTTCTTTTCCACAATAGCAAATATAGCCAACCGTGCTTTGGTATCCACCTATATCTCGTAGGTGACATGAAATCACTCGACTTCTACCGGTCTAAGCATGGCTAAGCATATATTCGATCCTAGACCTACATAGGGTTAAAGGTATATATATCTAGACAAGGTAGTTCTATGCATCAAGTGGTTTTAATTAAACTCTTATAACCTAATGCATCAGACATAAAAGGACTCAAGTGAAGTTTTGTAAAACAAAGGAGACTTAGAATGCTCTGGGGCTTGCAAACTTGTAAAATCTATAACTCATAAACCAGTAGGCCTAAAATCATGAAATTTGAGGACAATCAAGATAAGGAATTTATCTACAACTTTGCATTCACCATATTTATAGAAAACATCATTTGATCCACGAAGTAATCATCACAACAGAAAATGCACATGCAGCCATTTTAGAATGTAACAATTTGATGTTTCACTTGTTTTGCTAACAAAGAGCATATACACATGAGCCATTCAAGAACTTCAACCACCACTAACATACTTAGCTACACTTTATTGAACACCAATCACTCAAAGCATCACCAAATACAATTACAAGCTTTATCTAGAATTATGCTTTTATTAATCCTTTCTCCTAATAAACATATATATAAATTTTAGTGATGTATGAGAACAACTAGTTTGGGGCTAAGATTTTTATGAGTGGTATATGTTATCAAAACATGGCTACTGCACGAATTTCACATGGTCAGGTTTTATAATTTAATTACTATGAAAACGACAAATTGCTATTGCAAGAAAACATGTAAAAGCAAGATAAATCTAAAGATCATCATTTTCTATAAACACATAGCCATATTATGGTTTCCTAGGTCACAATATCACCATGCAAGGGCAAAGGAACCATATTTCACATTTTTGCATATATAAATTATTTATAAACCATTTCAAACTGTTTATCAAGCATTAATCAAGTTAAATTCATAACTCATCCATAATTTCACCAAAAATTATGGAATTTTAACTAGAGCTCACAAATTCCATAGGTATACTAGAATAAAGTTTTTAGGTTATTTGGAGTAGTACAACAGTAGATATGATGATAGCAAGCAAACCAAGCTAGAATTAACAATTAATCATGATTAAATCAAAACATCATAAAAATAGTGATCAAGCAACATGTTTAATATTTTTCTTAGCTAGCACATGCCAAAACAAGACTCAAAAAACTAGAATCACATTTTTAGGACATTCCTACCTCGAGATATGCATCGAACAAACTTAAAAGGATTTCTAAAAGCACTTTATAAGAATAAATAAAAACATCAGAAACTTTCTACTAACACATATCATATTATTACTCCACTGTGTATATCTACTCACAAGGATTCCAAAAAGTCCTCATTTGCTATTTTACGATTTTTCTATGATTTATTATGATTTCCCAAAGTTTCAGCCATAAAAGAAAAACAAACTTATACAGAGGACCCTGACCTTTCTTCAAATGCCAATTCCAGCGAACAGGTCCCTATAGGCACTATTCATATGAGTTTAGGTTCACAGTTAGGTCCTTTCCTTTTATCAAAATCTTGTGCGAGGTCCCCGAGGCGAGTTGGAGCAGGGGACGAGCTCGGGAACGGCGATTTCTGGCCAGCAAGGGTGGTCTCTGGCGGAGGCGAGTGGCAGGGGAGCATGGGGGCTGTCCACCATGCCTGAGGGTGGCACTAACTGGGCTAGGGATGGGCCCAGGCGGCTCGGCCATGTGTGTGTGCGGTGCACGGAGGCACAGCTCAGGCGGCGGTCGTCCGTAGCGGGGAAAGCAACCGACAGACGCGTGCTGTGGATGTGGGGCTGTTGGGGCATGCTTCCACTTGGACAGAGGCGAGCACAAGCGGTCAGAGGCGGTGTTGCAGAGCTGAGCATGGGGCGTCCATGGCTATGAGCGCTATGCGCGCTCGGTAGAGGCAAGGGATGACGAGCGAGAGGCAAGAGCGAGCGCCTAGGAGGAGAGAGCGAGGGCATGGAATCGTGGAGGAGCTCGGCATCAGCTCTGGAGGAGCAGGGGCGCGTGGCAGCAATGGTGGGGCGCGCTCCCTTGCATGACGGACGCATTGGCAAATCGTCGAACAGGTGGTGGGTGTCGGTGTGGCCACTGCGGGACATCGTTTTGGGCTGGCTACGGGCTGAATTGGACCTTGGGCCCAAAAGCAAAGTTTAAGCCCATGAACTATTATACAATTTCTATTAAGGGTGCCTGGCCATTAGAGCTCTCCTTTAGTGGTTAATTAAGCTCCAAGTTGACGGTGTCAACGACTTAACGAAGGTTAAGCCTTGCTCTGCTTGAGCTCCAATTACTTGGTCCAAACATGGTCAAACCGATCCCAACCTTTTGTATGTCCTTATTCAAGATATAAACTCCAACTTTTATATTTGGCTCAACTTGAGTTGCTTAACAAAAATCTGAGAACACGAGATGCCAATCATCATTGCCATTGAAATTCCAAACAGCCAAAATTTTGAGATCTAAAACAGCACTGGATTCAGTTTTGAGTCCTCAGTTTGACTAAGTTAGGGACCAAACTAGATCATGACCCTTGAACAAAGTTTGTTGTGCACCTCTTGCTCTGCAACTTTGGTTAAAGGATCATGGACTGGATCAGCTTGGTTAGAGAGATACAAGGCTCCAAAGTAGGGTATACGAAACTAAAAACTGAAATTCAGTTAACTCCTGGAAATAGTTAGTCTTTGCTGATTTTGAAACTAACTTCGAAGATCCAAATGAACTCCAAACTTTATGAGACTTGCTTCATTGTTTCTAGCGCAAAGTTTACTTCAACTCATATTAAGGAATCTAGTTAAGTTACCATATGAATTTCGAAGATAAAAATGTCACAACATGTCAACTCGCTGTTGTCAATCAGGGACTTAGAAATAATTCAGAGGGGCCAAAACAGCACTGCATCCAAACTTGAGGCCATTGTTTGAGATACATAGAAGTTGAATCAGGTCTTGGTCTAAAAATAAAGTTTGTAGAACTCCACTAAAAATTCAACTTTTATTAAAGGACAAATTTCATAACTTGTTCCCACGCTGTTATTTGACCTTGGTCAAAGCAGCATCACGATAAACCGTAAATTAGAGTTTTAGCCCGACTAAAGCATTTTCTTGGCATTGGCTTAACACGAACCCTTCATGACTTTTGTTGTAGAATTCAATTAGAGTAATTTGGGTAAGGTAGCAAGGTTTGGTCGACATCCCATGTTCCCATTCACCTAATGAAGCAATTCAAGAAAGATTATAACTTATCATTTCATGTGACTTCTTGATTCCAAACTTCATGAAACTTTTCTACTGGTCAAGATGGATGCATGTTGATGTAATGTACATGAACAACCATGTTTAACATTACTCATTCCTAACCTTAACTAGGGTCCACATGTAAGCAAAGGTATGTTGTCAAGTTCAGGTTGGGACTCAATTTCATAGATTGGACCTCAACACCTTCATCATCACTTTAAAATTATGAACTAGAGATCATAATCATTGCTTGACATATCCTACTTAAGTCCAATTTCGCTGCGTAACTCATGACTAACACCCAAGGTGTTATAGCTCCCTTAGGTGATAATAGGGGTTTTCATAATCTAACCCTAAGAAGGCTTGTTCTTGAACCTTGGCTATAAAGCCAGGGCAGAGTTCGTAACTAGAAGCTATGATTGGCTTCGAGGATTGTGGTGGTTCAACGAAATCACCCTTAGGAGCAGAAAGGTTTTGAATGGTAGGTTGCTCCATTGGAAAAGAGTTAAAAGAAAAGAAAGGTAAAAACAAAGGATACACGGGCAAACTAGGTTCAGAGACTAAAACAACAACCGTTCCCCAGTAACGGCACCACAAATGCTTGTTGGTGCTTCTTAGCGTAAGCAAAAAAGTCCGCAAGTGCACGGAAGTACCGTTGTAGCACTTCACCCGGTGGTATTTAGGGTATCATATTTCCACGAAGAACGGAGGTCTAAGCAGTCTCTTGGCTAGTTTACCTAGGAGAACAAGAGGAAGGATAACTTGGGTAGTGAAGTTCTTCTAAGGGCAAAAACCTTAAGCGAAGATAACTTTGTCGTTATAAACTTGCTTCGGGCACTTGCTTATACTTGGTCTGCCAAGTACCTCTAGCCTATAGCTCTACGTCGAACCCGAATGTGGGAGATTACGAAGGATAGACAGGGCTAACACCACCTGCCGCCTACCCCTCAACCAGAGGGAATGAGGCAAACGAGGGTAACTTCTAGCTTAGACACCACGTCTACGCTATCGGTTACTACTCTAGCATTGTCCAGGAACTTCCATCTTTATCAGGAGTCCTCTACTAGAGTATCCGCTGCAAGAACGGACAACGAACCCATGAGCTTATAACAAACAATGATAACTTACTTAAGAGATCAAATCCAAAAAATGAACATGAACTTCTTACTCCAAGTAGTAAGATGAACATAGAGGTACAAGTGTAGAGGGGGGCCGACAAGTCCGACACTCCGTCCACCCGATGTACAAGGCTTGCCGAGTACAAGAAGTAGAGGGGCACCGCTACTCCGCTATTCCTCTAACTCTTTCCTCTCTCACTCCCTACTCTAGTCTAGCTAGAAGCTAATGGATATGTGTGTTGCCCTTCTTCTTCTCCAAATGTGTATGATGATCATGAATGTGAAGAGGGGGTCTTCTTATATAGGCTTGAGGAGGTCAATTTGCTTATTATTTTAGGAAAGCACCCCATGCAACTGCCTCCCTATGCATTGAATGCACCACCTAAGCAAGGTGGGGTCGGGTGGAGATGGGGGCGGTGCGCCCGCACCCTAGGCCAGCCCGTTCGCCACCGCCTTGCTCCGGTGGGTTGCTGGCTGGGTCTGGATGGCTCCCACGCTGGTGTTCTAGCCCAAGTTTGAAGTTTGGATGGGCTTTGCTTGTGGTTTCCTTGAATGCGCCATCTTGGTTGCGCATTTTAGTGTGTTTTCACATGATGCCCTACAAAACATGTATGTACCAAAACCTGTGGAGAATGTTAGTTATAATTCCTAATTCTAAGCTTTTGGAATTCATATTTGTTTCATTCTGTTTAAATGTTGGCTGTAGAAATTTGAGTTAAGCATCGCCAACAATGACCAATGAATTATGGGACATCTCTCAATGAGGCACAACTGAACTCCATGTTGATTGGGGAGGATATTAGGTTCTACTCAAATTGCCCATCGACCCGAACGAGGCGCACCGCTCCGAGCACATGGTTACGGTGGACGAGCCTCTCCCGTGTGGGGAGAAAATTAAACCTACCTACAATAAGGTAGTACGTCCCCTTGGGGTCGGGAAGGATAGCCGGAGGAAGCCAGAGCTAGGCCTGAGCAATCTGGGTAGCCAGGACAAGGCCGCGGTCAGTTCCTCCCCACGTCCCAAAACCATGACTTATAACCAGCCTCGCACACCCACGAGGACCCACAACCCCATCAGGAGGGATCGCTGCCATGGGTGGTTAAAAGCCGCACAACAGTGCCCTCCTCATGAGGTAACACAGGAACTCACAGACACTCAGAGGAGAGGTCTAAGGTCGCCCGATGACCTCGCCACCCTGCACGACGAGAGGCCAATGACTCACCCAAATCCTGCATCCTCGAGCTCACGAACACTCGGGAGGAGAGGTCCAAGGTCGCCCGATGACCTCACCACCCTGCGCGATGAGAGGCTAATGACTCACTCAAAGCCTACATCCTCAAGCTCACCGACACTCAGGAGTAGAGGTCCAAGGTTGCCCGATGACCTCGCCACCCTATGCGATAAGAGGCCAATGACTCACCCAAAGCCTACATCCTTGAGCTCATAGACACTCAGGAAGAGAGGTCCAAGGTCGCCAGAAGACCTCACCGCCCTGCGCGACAAGAGGCTAATGACTCACTCAAAGACTGCATCATCGAGCTCACCGACACAAGGGAGGAGAGGTCCAAGGTTGCTCGATGACCTCACCGCCCTGTGTGACGAGAGGCCAATGACCCACCCAAAACCTACACCCTCAAGCTCGTAGACACTCAGGAGGAGAGGTCTAAGGTCGCTTGATAACCTCGCCACCCCACATGGTGAGAAGCCAATGACTCACTCGAAGCCTGCATCCTCGAGCACACAAACACAAAAGAGGACCGAGTACCTGACCAACCTCGACCAAGAGACTCGAGCGAAAAGGCCCAAGGTTGCCCCTCAACCTCACCACCCTATGCTGCAGGAGGACTATGACCCACTCAAAAACCTTGGTTCGATGCCAACAAGCACAACTCTGGCCAAATGGCCTAAGGGCTTACCATGGCCTAGCAAGGAGCCACAACAACTCCGAAAGGAAGATTCCTTGAGCTTTTATTCATGTTTCATGATTACAAAGCAATGTGTGGTTGATCCGCACACAAGGAACACAAAACTGATACCACCACACTCTAGTGGTGGTATCACTAAAAAAACCTCAGGGAACACCATCGCAGGGGGAGGTGAGACAAAGTACAAAATGAGCTCATAGGTCCTCCCGTAGTGTCATGGCCCCAAGGGAACAGAGCGTGAGGAGGAAGAGAGCAGCAGGATTGCCTAGCTCCAACAAGCACCTTGGCAACCACCCCGGTGCTAAGACAAAGCAAAAGGGAGGCCAAAGTGCAGCCATGTCACAAAGGCTGCACTGCCCCCTACACGACAGCCACGCCATCCTTTCCTCCACTACTCACAGATCCCCTTCTACCACCAGTTGTTGGAAGGGGCAACATTGGCTCCAGCCATCATAGGCGACCCCTAGTGGGATGTATAATGGGAACCACGTGGTTCTCCTCAAACTTCCTTCTCAACGTCCAGCCGCTTAGAGAAATATGGGAGGACTGGAAGTTATATCCATGAGTGAGTTCAAATGGTAGAGGACCTATATTTATAGGCCCAAAGGCGGACCAAGTAGCTTGACACCCCCACGCCGCATGGCAAACCCTAGGAGGTCATAAGCCAAAGTTAGATTCCCACATGAGGTCGGGGAAATCGAGACCCTCTAAAAAGCAGGGCCGGTACAACGTTGATGAGACCACTCGAGCCCCACCTGGGTCGCAAACCCCAAAACATGGTACACTAACGTGGCAAGGGTTAATAGTCATGTCCTACATTGTCAGGGCATCCTGACAGGGCAAAACACAATGGTCACCTACCGCATTGAACACACCAGCCCACAAGGGGTCGAGCAACAAAGCTCGAACAAGGTGAGACTACTGAACCCACGCACAAATATACACGCATCTCAGCGCCTTCACGATCACTTCAAGATCGCAAAAAAGCTTGGGGGCTACTGTCGGGGTTATAACCCTAGGGTGTCTCAAGGCACCGATTAGTTAGTAGGCTGCACGGCCTGCAATACACCAGCCAGTGAAGGCCTAAACGACCAAGGCCTAGCTAAGCCAAGTGAACCAGGACGGGCGCTAAGGCCAAGGTCAGCCATGACCCCTTCCTCCTATCTTAGCCACATGGGGCTCGAAAGGCGCACGACCTCTCCCCCATAATGACCCCCGGAGGGAATAGGGAGAGGTCAAGCACAGCCAGGCACGCTCATTCTGACAAGGATAGGCATGCCACTCTAACCCCACAAGGACCGAGGGGACAGCGGTCACCTTAGTCTGGTCAGACGCCATCCCTATGCCACATTACACAGACAAGACAACAATGCACGGCGGTGACGACTGGTACGGAGCCCACCATCCAGATACGGTCCGACAATACGAAGGTGTGACTCCACCCACTGGGATGGGATCCACAACGAGAGCCCTAACTTAGAGGCCATCCAGATCGGCGAAGCCACGACCCCAACGACTGGGATCATGGCCCTCAGCTCCTCTAGCCAACCAGGTATCAATGACCTAGGGATGGCTACCAACTCTTATACGATGCCTCGAGGAACAAGGAGACAATGACGAAGACCATGGTGGAGACCATGTCACACAAGATGGTAGGCGAACCACCAACATGCCTACAATGCTGCCACGGTAGGCATAGTAGCACCATGCAACACCATACCGCGACGTGGCCATAAGACCATGATGACAACCACGCCTGGACGTGTACCTCAAGATAGCGTAGCTTGCAAGCCAAGTTAGCTAGGCCCTCCCTTAGGCTCATGACCCTTCGGTCGGGAGAACCTCCTCCTTTATATGTGCCCTAGCCCCGAACTCTATATAAGGGCAGCCAGGGCATCCATCTTAATATGGATATTGTCTCCCATTTTATTCATTCTCCATCGTAGTAGGGCTCCTAGAGCTTTCCTCCGGGTAGTCCATCTCCTAGCTCTAGCTCCTCTTCCTCTTCCACCCTTCTTGCACCCCCATTGTAAGAACTTCAGAGCATTCAAGCAAGCAACACACACTCGATCATCTCTGAGACTAGACGTAGGGCTCTGGCCTAAACCAGTATAAATACTTGTGTCTTTTGGATGCTACCATCGTCTTCCTAGAGCAACGTGGCAATCATATAAGTTTACTAGTCTAGTTTACAAAACACCGATAATTAGATTAGTTATACAATATATTTTCATAATAAATTTATGTTGACACATAAATGCTAATACTATTTACTATAAACTTGGCCAAACTTGAGCTATATTGACTAGCGCAGATCCCATAATTGCATTCTTTTCTGGACAGAGGTAGTACTCGTCTAGAGCTTGGGCATCTGGTGTTGAACAAGGCTGCTTTATTTGTCTAGGTGAAAATGACTTGTAGAGCACCTTCATCGCAAGGTTCATCGTCACCTATTAAGTTCTTATTTTAGTTATGTGTACCCATATTTGAACGTTGTCGGTGGTACCTTGCTAGGTAGCATCAACTCATTTTTTCGCTAAGTTTTGAATTGAATGGCTTGACGAAATTGTGTTTTGGTAGGACATTTAAAAGGATGGCTTCTGTTGGACGATTGACATGGCAAATGGTCACCAATCGATGACGAACTGGTCGGACTAATTCAGGGAGTCAGCCTCCAAATGTAGTAGCAGGGCCTGAGGGTGGTGAACCGTCTTCCCCTTCCTCGTTCCTCGGCCTCCAGGGAAACGACGGGGTAATCTATCTTTGTATTTTCGTACCTGAGACAACTCTGATATATATATATACAACAATCTTATAGCCGAAGTATTCCCACCGAGAGTAACATAACAACCACAGCATATAGGCCACCTAGATGCTGGGCTAAGCGAGGGCCGAGCAAGTTGCCCACCTTGCCCAGTGGAACTAAACATGTGATCACCTTGGTGGATCCAGCCGGAGAACCCATTGAGCCAGTTGGTGTCATGGGGCCGTACAAGATGGCCACCGGGGTGTTAGTGAAGGACAACATACTAGCATAAAAAGGATAGCGAATGGGTGGTTCCATCCAATCTGATGGAACTTTGCTGGTAGAAGTTGAAGGACCTATTTGAGTTTCCTGCTAGATTTGATGAAGAGGTTACAAAGGAGAGGGCATTCCTTATCATGGGCAACTCATTCAAGTATTTTATTTACTACCTGAACAAAAACTATGTAAAGAAGGGCATCGAGCCAGAATAGCATAAATACCCACATCAGCAAGAGTATTGCAGTGATTTCATGAGTTGGAAGGAATCGGATGAGGCAAAGGCACAGAGTGAGGCAAATACGATCAACTCTCATAAAAATAGGATGCCACATTGCACCGACTCGCGTGGCTACGTGAGGAAAATCTAAGATTAGGAACAGGAGGAGGAGGAGCTAACCTAGAGTGGTGTTACGGTCTATACATCTGACTGGGATCCTCGCTCTATAAGGTTCCTTCTTGGGAGGGGGTTACCTTCAACCCAGATGGCTCCCTAAGTTATCAGGATGCTATAACCGAGGAACTAGCACAAAGGGTGGAGGCAGTCCCCGAGGAAGTTGCTAATGGTACTTTTAAGCCTAATAGGGAGAATGATCAACTGACCTGGGCACTAGGAAACAAAGAGCATCCTTGTCATACACGAGGGTTCGGACTTATTCCATGGGAGCTTTCCTTCCCAAATGACATCTCCACGTACAGAAGTCGTATGAGGAGGAATGCCCAAAAAGAATTGGAGATGCAACGTCTGATAGAGGCTGTTCGATAAGAAATGAAAGAAAACAATCAACATTTTCTTCAAAAGCTTGAGGAGAGAATGAAAAACTGTCCTTCAACACAAGATGAGGATGCTGCTATCAGGGTCATTAGCCCAGACTAGGTACAGAGTAGCTGTGGAAGCACACCGCTTCCTCTCAACGACACATGTCTCACATTCCCGTTGATAAGATCACAGAGCCAATACCTTGCAACCTATACGTATAGGAGAACTTCTATAAGACCAAGGTGGCACAAGGTCTTGCCCATCCTTGTGGCGAAGCAAGGGATGTGCTGTAGAACCATATGTTGCCTATAGGGTACTCCAAGGTGACCATTGATGCAGTAACTAAGACCAGGTACCGTGCAGTTGAGTTAGATCACCCAAAGGATGAGGATAGGAAGATACTGGGGGAGAACTTGGGTTGCCAAGTTTTTTGGCGCAAGTGCTACACATCCTTTGGCTTGGATTCTGAATTCAACGATGATATGGATGACGAAGACTCGGAAGACTCACACCAATACAGGGAACCAAGTATTTCATCACCGCTATGACCCAAGACTCGCAAGACCAGTCCATCTACTTGGACTACAACTCAACAATCTTAGAACTTCCAAGAAAACACATCGACAGAGGAACCTCTATGACCCAAGACTCACAAGACCGGTCCATCTACTAGGACTGCAACTCAACCATCTTAGAACTTGCAAGAAAACACAATAACAGAGGAAAACTTGCAGATGCTAAGCTTCGGCGGGATAGAGAGGAGGCGCCACCTGTATGGAAGTTTTAGGCTAGAGGTGATCTGATGGCTCCTAGAGAAGTCCTAAAATTAGGATCGAGAGGGCGGAAGGTGAGTAATTGGTACAAAGCTTAATGTAGTGATGGGTTTGGTGCAAGAATTTTGGATAAATAGTTTTACAGGGGGAAAAGATGACTCATTGTGGATTCAGTTCAAGGCATTGTCTCAATTTTACCAAAAGTTGGCCCTAGACATTCATATCATGAGCTTGTGGACCATGTAAGTCTAGTTAGTACGCCATGCATTTTATAGCTCCGAGTTGAGTTTCTAACAACTACACATTATTTTGTAGGAAGGAGGCAGACTTCTGCAATGCGCAATAGATTCAAATAGGCTTCTTGAACCTAGTGGTATGCAATCACGGGACACTAAAGTACACCAACACCATCGATGAATTGGCAAAGAGCTTCCATCTCAACAAATCCCGCAGCATACTTCTATCCTACAACTGCGTGTAAGTTTGTTGTAAATGCCTAATTTTCTACTCCATTACATATTTGAGGGTTTAACCTAGTTGGATCCGGCGGTGGCGTTGTGAATGCAGCGGCGACCATTATGTCCTTCTTGACATCAGCGTAGAGAGGACCACTATCAATGTTTACGACTCTCGAGGGAGCCAACTAGAGATCATCCATCCCTTCATTGAGGCGTTGAACAAGTAAGACAAGCTAGTACTACATTAGCAACGATAAGATTATTTGTTACATAGCTTTGATCATCTTATGTCACTGTCATGAACTTGTCGCACAGGGCCTATGAGAAGTTCAAGTCAAGGTCCAAGAAACATCATGAGCTTGGTAGATCTAGGTTTCGAGTAGTATCGGCCGGCTCGATCCAAATGCAGCCTACGGGCAATGATCTCTATGGGTTCTATGTCATGCATTACATGCGCAACCTCATCAATGCTCTCTCCGGCTCACAAGTTTGGCCCCTCAGCCCCTTTAGTAAATTTGGATGACCTCGGGACATACTTAGAGTGTGTATCAAATCTTTTCTTAACTTTGTTTCACCTTTTTCTTGTGTTCTAGACTGAAGTGTCATCTACACCAGAGCTGACCGATTTGGAGATATCTGGGTTCCAAGAAGATCTTTCTGGTTTCATTATAGACAAATGTAACATCCGGGCCTAGAGCTTAACAGGATTAATAGGATACTCATACCAATAAGTTGCAACTTCTTTTCCGGAAGCCCATCTGCAAATAACTCCGAGGTTAAGCGTGCTTGGCCTGGAGCGATGGGTGACCGACCGGGAAGTTCAAAGTGCGCACGCAGTGAGGACAAAGTCTTGTGAGAAAAAGACTGTGTTGGTCTGTGAGGGCGATCTATATCCTAGAGAAATTTGCCGGATGTAAGCGGGCCCGGCCTCGGAGAGGCGGGACGTTACATAATGGTATCAGAGCCGACTCTCGCGGTTTCATGGGCGCGTGTGTCGCAGTTGCGCAGGCATAGTGCGCATGGCTGGTGTGGATCCGGCGTGGTCACACAGCATGGCACATGCGCTGGCTCTGGACACATGGACGTGGCCAAGAGAGGACGCTCCTGGCTTGGGATTGATCGACGAGGACGTCGATCTCTTAAGGGGGTGAGGATGTAACATCCGGGCCTAGAGCTTAACAGGATTAATAGGATACTCATACCAATAAGTTGCAACTTCTTTTCCGGAAGCCCATCTGCAAATAACTCCGAGGTTAAGCATGCTTGGCCTGGAGCGATGGGTGACCGACCGGGAAGTTCTTCCCGGGTGCGCACGAGTGAGGACAAAGTGCGCAGAAAAGACCTGTGTTGGTCTGTGAGGGCAGTCTATATCCTAGAGAAGCTGCCAGATGTAAGCGGGCCCGGCCTCAGAGAGGCGGGACGTTACAACAAAGTTGTGAACCCCAAGGGAGTCCATCACCTTCTCTAATCAAGGTGCTAGTGTTCTGAAAACTATATATTCACTGTTGTTGGATGCCAGTGTTTGAAAACTATGTTTGTCGCTGTCGTTTTGTATGGATATTTGTGTCTCGGTGGTGATGTATGTTTGGATACAATACCTTGTCTCTGTCTATATATGTTGCTGGCGATGCGTAAGCCATGAAATTTATGTATTGTTGGTGCTATAATATATTGTGAACAATAATAATGCACAGTGGTAATGCTAGAGGTAATGGACACAACATTACTGCCGGAACAAACACAATGGCGGTGGTGATGCTGCCCCTCATTACCAATGGAGGGAACACCAGCCGCGTGCGATGGCACCTACATCACAGCCGGATGGTACGCCGGTTCGGCGTCGATAGATCTATTATCACAGTCGGATGGTACTCCGGTCTGGCGTTGATAGATCCATTATCACCGCCGGTTGGTATGCTGACCCGGCGATGATAGGCGCATCATCACCGCTGGATGGTGCACCGGCCTGGCGTCGATGGCTGCATCATGACCGCCAGATGGTACGCCGGTGGCATCTATGTTTGCATCATCACCGCCGGGTGGTACGTCAGGCCAGCATCGATGGTTACATCATCACCGTTGGATGGTACGTTGGCCCAGCATCGATGCTCACATCATCACCGCCAGATGGTACACCGGACCAGCGTCGATGGACGCATCATCACCGCCGGATGGTGCGCCGAGCCGGCATCAATAGATATATCATCACCGCCGGATCATATGCCAGATCGACGTTGATGGACACATCATCACTGTCGGATGATACGCCAGGCCGGCGTTGATGGTTACATCATCACCATCGGATCATACGCCGGGTCGGTGGTGGTAAAACACCATCACCACCGTATGGTATGCCAGACCGATGGTGGTAAAATACCGTCACCGCCGGCACGCAACCGGCGGAGATAAAGGTTGCCGATCACCGCCAACATACACCAATGGGGGCCAAAACCGTCGGTAATAGGGGTTCTGGAGCCGGTGGTGTTTAGCTTTCTATAGTAGTGCATAATTCAAGTGTGAAGTACACCAAAGTAGTTGATCAAGGCCACCGGATTATCCGATGTGACACTATGCTATACTATGTGTTAGGCAGTGTTATTCACCAAATAACCTAAACACGAGGGTAAGCGGGAAAAGAATAAATATAACATGCCCTACGTATTAGTAAAGCAAGGCCTTCTAGAGCCTATCTAACATAGACATATGTGCAGACGAGGACACTAAAATAAATAGATGTCGATTCAGTACTTAAATTGCATAGAAAAAGAGGAGTTCATACTTGATGAAACACACATTACTCAGTGAATGATTTAAAAACACTGTTAGAGAAATATTGACTCTTTTTCACATCTCTAACTATATTCTCACATTTTGGAACATGTGTGAGATCAAAAAAGCAGGCAAACAACTTGATGATAAGGTCAGATGTTTTCATGAGCAGTAAGCAGCCATAAGTTGGTGGCCCTTTTGGCATATTAATTCTTTTGATGGGGCAACCTTCTTTATTTAGTAGATTTGCTAGACGATATGTTGAAGGATTCAGACTGGATCAACAGATGATCTAGTATCGATATACTATGAAGATTTCAAGTTGGGCATGCTTAATGGAGTACACAGTATGAGCAATGGCATCTCATTGGGCCTGGTGGATAATCTGGTGGTATTATATATGGAACAACTAGTTCAACTTGGACATTCTTACTAATGTGCATTCTATGATCTATCATGGATCTTAGTGATCACAATATATCATGAGGTGAGGAATGTTCAAGAATATTTCATAGTGATAGCTAGAAAAATAGTTAGAATAGGGCCACTTGACGATCCGATGCTCCTTTGTGAGGTATGATGGATCATCCAGAGATACATTTCTTAGTAGCCTTTTTCAAGAGCTAGGACCTCACCCTTGGGATATATGTGTTCAACATAGTTCATTTGAGCTCTCTCCAACCCTAGATAGTTCCACATACACTTGGTGAAGGGTTTCAGAGTAGTTAAAATCTACAAGAAGAGTGATCTTAGTGTGTATCTTGTGCTCTTGACTTGGGTTCTTGATCAAATGAAAATTGAAGACACATTACACTTGGAGTTTGCCAACTCCTAGACGACATGGTGAAGGACTAGGTGATCTTATTGTTGGATTTGTTGGGAGGCTCATATGTTCTTGGTTTGAGACTCGCCAATCTGGAGTGGAGAATAGGTATTCCTAGTGGACCTTGAGGTTCTCTAACTCAAGGGAGCTTAACTCTTAGTGGGTAACTCCATGATTAGTAGCTAGTGGCAACTACTCGATACCATATGAAAAATTGGTTGTCTCTTGTCATTTCTTTACTTTCATGAGCTTTTTTATTGTTGCTTATCTTGTTATGTGCCTTAATCTTAGTCGTGTGAAGCTCTTCGTAGACTAGCCTAGCATGTTCTTCTAGTAAGTTTCTTTCTTATAAACCCTCCAACGATATATTTAGTGTGATGTCCATATGAACTTGATTTAGTGTGCTTGTGTAAAAGTCTCGGGGTTAGTTCTTGCTAGGGTTAGAATAGTTTTAAATAGGATAGGTTTGTCACTTTAGTTTTTAGACTCTCAATTTACCCCTTTCCTCTTTTGAGTCTATCTGATCCTTTCAACAGGTATTGATCCTTCCTCGCCCCCTATGCTACCATCCTCCAGCTGTCGTTGACCACTCTGGCCATATTATCCTCCAAAAACAACCCAAGCCCCTTGCCATCGGCTCCTCCGACCACGGTGACCACTAATCCCTTAGGTAAGTCCCCTACTTCTAACTCCCTAGCAGCTATGCTATTCTTCCCTAGTTTTGTGGGCCTATTGTCCTTAGCCTAATATACAAATCCACAAGCATACATATATCGATGTAGCTTTCACCTGGGAGTATTCCAAGATATCGATTTTCCTAGGAAATATGAAGGGCCTGTTTGGTATAGCTTATAAGCTGCTTATGGCCAAAATAAGCTAAAATCAATAGCCAAACGCCATGCTTTTCAGCAACTTATTCTAGCCACGCTTATTCCCATAGCTCCCATTCATACTAAAAAGCAGAAGCTGGATCAAACCAGTTTATTTTGACCGCCGCTTTTACTCTATTTGTGCAGCTTATCTGGGAAGCGCTTCCTAGATAAGTTGTACCAAATAGGGACGAAGTGTACTAATCTAGAACTAATTTGTTCTAGGGTAATGATGACAAAGAGAGAAGAGAAAGATAGGTAGGTGGGTGGAGAGGGTACTTGAAGGACAACACTAAGTTATTCTAATGAACTAAGCACATCAACATTTACTCATGTTGTTTAATTTGGGCACCTAGGACCAGCCAACTCACAGATAGGGATGAAAAGGGGTGGCAAGCCCACCCCTAAGTCCTACAGAACAGAACTAATGTAATGGAGTAGATATGGACAACTTGCTTGGTGAAATTAGATTATATGGGCATGGAATGTTGAAAGAAAATTTTCTAAACAAAGGTATTTGCTTCACTTGCTGTTTTTTTTTCTTCTTGTGCCTATATGCCATAGGCCATGGGGGAACTAGTGGCCATGCTACAGGGACATTACCATAGTCCTCCTTCATGGTCTCTCACCTAGTTTTTCGCTAATGGCAAAAGTGGATGGGGTTTTTGGAAACATAATAGACCCAATGTCTATTATTCTCTATGAGGATTGTAGTCAACTAAATTAATGACCAAATGTTTGTGAACATAAATGTTATTGCCCAGTTCAACAACCACTAAATTCAAAGTAAATATAAATAGTATATGCCAAATATATCAAGTATATATGTATATATTAGTGTTAAATATACATTCCATAGTTTATTGGTCATTGAAAAATGTTTCGTTAACAAATCACATACCAATAACACTTAAAATTCATTTTAAATTATATTAAAACTCCATGACAATACATTTTGTAAGTTGTCATTTATATAAGTTTATTCTGTCTGAAACTATTTACACCAAAACTTGGGTAGAAGAACGCGGGAACTCGAAGCTTCCAAGATTGTATCAATCAAGGAATCGATTGCATGAGGATTGATATCAGCTGATTCAGATGCGACACTAGAATCGGATCTCTTTGGATGACATCAGCAGATAACGACAATGAGCTACGGTTGGCATCAGAAAATACATATCAGACTCTACAAAAAGGGAAAGATTAGGGTCCAAGTTATCTTAAGGTAGGAATGTTTTCTTATATTGGACTCTACAAAAAGGGAAAGATTAGTTTGCAGCAACATCAATCTGCCTGGTCGAGATCGATTTAGATTGGCCCCATATCCTTTTTGCCCATCGCTTGCTTTGTCACAACACAAATAGATCTATTTACTTTAAAGGTTTGATTTGTTGTCTTTATCACGGCTGCATCGATCCGGTCGAACCCCACTGTTAGAGATAGCAGGTTAGGTCTGATGAGTTCATAGGTTTGTTTACGTGAAATAGCCGATTGTTCACATGTTGTAGTCCCTTTTCACCCGAATCGGCTATTTCTGTCGATCCGCTTTGAGCTTTCACACATATAGCGTGTCCTTCGGAAAGCCTATCCACGTGTAGATGGTTTTACGGATTCTAAGGTTTTAGTTTATTATTATCATCATAGCTGCCATCGATCCGGTCAAACCTCACTGTTGATGGTAACAGATTAGATTCAGAGCGTTTGTAGATCCATTCGCACTAGACAGTCGATTTGTTCACATGTTATATCCTTTCTCGATTAGATTCATCAGCTCAATGATTTATATTGGTCATATCTACCTAGCTGATGATTTCACTTACATCTACGTGTACTGTACCTATCAACATAAAATCAATCGCTACTCACGAGCTTTACAGTCCATAACAGTAGATTTTTGTGCGTATCGGCTATTTAGTCGATTTTTCCATCTGGCTGCTCCCGAAGCGGCACACTTGGAACTATCTGGACAAAGACTGACATGTTCCACCATAAATTACTGATAAACTTTCTCTCCTTATCAATTGTAGGGTCAAATTAACTGGCACGTCTTGGGAGGAATACGCAGGATCGGTTAACCCTGCGTTGAAGCCAAAGCGGATCTCCAAGCTCATCCTAACAAATCCTTCCGCTTGCTGTATGCCAACACGTTTTCATGCCAACACACGCTCTGGCATGCCCGGTGGGACCTCACAATCATCATGGCAACTTACAACAACAATGATATCCTTATGGTGCCTTATGAAGATCTACCTGATGGAGATAAAGATGTCATCAGCAAAGCTATAGAAGAATTTCAGAATAAGTATTTGTTGTCCTACACCAAGACACGTGATAATAAAATTGTTCAGAAATATCCAATACTAAGAGTTCTGTTGCATGGGCAGACAAATGCAGATGAAGCTGAAGACAGGTGTTTCTTCATATAGGTTGTAAACAAATCTATTCATGATGCCATCTCAAACCATAATGAAGTTTTCTTGAGTATATTCCACAACACCATGAAAGAGGTGTTTCATGGATTTCCAATTGATCAGGTTGGGCCTGGCTTATTACAACATTCCACATCCATAGACTCAGGGGACTAATCAAGCTGGTACTAGCCATCAAGAAGCAGCACCAGCTGGTGATGACAGTATCCAGGTGGTTCAGAGCTCATCTAAGCAAGTTTAGGGTGCTACTACTAATCAGATATAGTATAATCCTGGATCATCAGAACAGCACGTGCAACAGCCGACGGGGCTAGTTCAGAATCAAATGGTCAATTTTGGCACAACAGGCCAGATACCGTCGTTGGATCAAAAAATAGCGCCATCAGTTCAAAGGATTCATAGAGGTATAGATCCTAATGTCTATAACCAGAGACTTCAAGCAGTAAGCCAGCAAAGGACCCAGCAAATAGAGATTCCACAAGGATATCATTATGACATAGATTATAATACCCTTCACATGATTCCAAATCTAGGATATCAAGGTACCCGAAATTTTAATCCAAAGATGGGTCAGCAATTGCAGAGAAATCTAAATTCAAATGCTGATGAGTTGTTGCTGAGAGTGACCGAGATGATGAAGAATTAGTTTGGTTTGAAGCCAAAAGGGCAGACCTTCTCATACAAACACTCATATCTAGAATGGTATAATTTAGTCGCTTTTCCTACAAATTATAGACTCCCAGAGTTTGCTAAGTTCACTGGCCAAGATAGCACAAGCACAATAGAATATGTCAGTCCGTATCTTACACAATTGGGTGAAGCATCTATTGAAGAGGCCTATCGAGTTTGTTTCTTCTCCTTGTCCCTGTCAGGACCAGACTTCACTTGGTTCTCATCACTACTAGTTAACTCTATTACAAATTGGGCTGATTTAGAGAAGAAGTTTTACACATATTTTTACACTGGGATAGGAGAGAAGAAGATTACCGATTTGACGACTATAAGATAGAGGACTAATGAATCAGGCATCGAGTTTCTTTAGAGATTCCGAGAGACCAGAAATTTGTGCTTCTCATTGAACTTAACCGATGATAACTTGCTGCTTTGGCCATTCAAGGAATGTTGTCTACATGGAGAGAAAAGCTGCTGGGACAAGAATTTAACAACTTGGGTCAGTTGGCTCAACAAGTGGCAGCACTCAATAACCAATTCCAGGTGTATGCGTAGAGATACCCAATTCTAGAAGAATGTCGTAATTACTGAAGCCTATAATCCATATCTAGTTGATGACGGCTATGAAGACGATGAAGAAGAGGTTGCCGTGGCTGAATGGAATTGGGGTAAGAAGACAGTAATAGTACCAAATCCTTGGGGAAGAGGAGTCGAAGAGAGCAATGATTTCGATGTCACAAAATCAGACAAGTTCTTCGATTTCTTGCTTGAGAAGGGGCAGATCAAGTTGCCCGATAATCATGTTATATTGCCCCCGATCAATTGAAGAACAAGAAGTTTTGCAAATTTCATAACGCCACTTCTTATTCTACTAATGAGTGCAGAGTTTTCCGACAACATAAACAGAGGGCTATTTAACAAGGAAGGCTCAAATTTGATACACCTCGAAAGATGAAAGTTGATGATAATCGTTTCCCAAGAGATCAGAACAAGGTTGATGCTAGGTTGCTCAAAGGGAAGACTAAAGTCCTAACATCGACTAGATCAAGAGAAACTCGAACAATCGATCCTGAGATGCAAATATCGGCTGGTGAATACAAAGAGATCAGAAGGTATCATGACCAATAGAAGAGCCGATATGAACAGGGAGAGATGTCGAAGGATGGGGCGACAAGGCCACGTGTCACATCTCGAATTTTGTTGAATAAATGGCAGCGGTAGAAGGAAAAGGATTATAAGTGTTGGTTAGAAGAGCAAGAATACCAGCGTCAACAAGAAAGAGAGAGATATGAAAGAAAACGAGCTGAATCACATTAGAATTGTCCTTTCTTCAGACATTGCTAGAACGAGGGTTTAAAATTGCCTACTAGAAATAACTGTCCGGAGTGCAGCGAGGAATATTGGGAGTTTAGACAATCTCAAGCTAACCATCGGCCTATCCATGCTCAAGATGAGTATCATCATAATAACATGGATCGGTGCTTCAAAAATAGAAGTGTTCATGATCGGCTTGGCAAGCGGGTTGTTGACCAATACTGGGTTGATTATGCAGAGGAAAGTGATAAGGAAGAATATGTTTGGTAGGAAGGCCAATGGTGTACAGGAGGTTTGACAAGAAGCCAAAAAAGAAGGGTGCAATGTCTAAGGAATAGAGAGCTAGAACAGGCTCAGGTATCTGTTAGACCTCAAGTGTGGCGTGCTAAACAAACAGCCGATAGAGGGCAACCGTCGGCTAATATTAAAATAGTTTTTCTATTACCATCAGAATTTAGAGCTCCAGCGGATCAAGAAGTTTATTCAGATTTTGATGAATCAGAGTATGAGGAAATAGTTGCCAACTTAACAGTAATATAGCAGGCTATATTTGATAAGCCAGTCAAGCATCGGCACTTAAAGGCTTTATACGTAAAAGGTTCTGTCGATGGGAAGCTGATGAGCAAAATGTTAGTAGATGGAGGTGCTTCAGTTAATCTTATGCCTTACGCTACTTTTCGTAAGCTTGGCAAGGGACCAGGAGATTTGATTGAGAATGATATGATGCTTAAGGATTTTGGGGGTAATGCGTCCAAGACCCGGGGGCAATAAATGTCGAGCTGACAATCGGGAGTAAAACTGTTCACCACTTTCTTCGTCATCGATGGGAAAGGTTCATACAGTTTACTCCACGGTCGTGATTGGATTCATGCAAATTGTTGTGTACCATCGACCATGCATCAATGTTTGATTCAGTGGCATAGAGATGATGTTGAGCTGGTTCACGCTGATGATTCTGTAAGTATCGCAACAGCCGATCCAGTGTATTGGGAGCTGGGAGACTTCGAGTGTTTTTCTGGCAAGCTATGGGAAGGAGGCTTCATTAAGATCAATGATGAAAGCCAATAGCCGATCCAGGCAATTGGCTGAGAGTTTGTTTTGAATGGGCCCACATGCATGTCCTCCTCCGGAATCTCCTCCGATGCGTGTTTGCCTCGGTTGTCCTCGCCGGCCATGGATTTTGGCTGGATCTACAAGAAGGGGGGAGAAAACCGCTACAGAGTCTGCAAGGGCAGAGAAGTGCAAAGGAATAGGAACAGTTGCAAGTATAGATCTGTTCGAGGCTAGAGCCCCCGACTGGTATTTGAAGCCACGGAGCAAGGAGGTAGACGCCTCAGGACATGGAAAAGGCAACTGCAATTAATAGAAGGCGAAGCGCCACCCACTAATACCGAAGCGAACGCGGCGCTGGTGACTGAGGACAAAAGATCGAGGGGGTTCTCTCGATAAAGGCTGTATTTTTAGACTTACACGATTAAGGTTGGAAGTCTGGAATCGGCTATTTTCAAATCGGCTCTTTAGCCGAAACAAGAAAAACAATAAGGCGACAAGAAATATGGTTATCATTGATTCAACAAAAGTTACATGTTGGTATACATATTACAAGTCTAGAGCATCCTGGATTGTTTTCAATACTTCTAGCCGGATGGCATCGACTTCTCCGATTTGTTGCTCATCCTCTTCGGCTGATCCAGGAATATCCTCAAGGCTGCTACAGATAACCCTGCCTTCTCTAACCTTGGTCAGTAGTTCTTGTTTCTTCTGCTTAATGGCATCAGGTATTTGAGCCAGATTGGACTTGTGGCGATCAATGGCAGCCTTTACATTCTCCAGTTCCTTCTCAAGTTCTGCACGCCTAGCTTCCAGTTGGGTCAGCTCTGGATCGATCCTGAGAGAGTTCTTTAAATCATCGATCAACTGTGTCAGCTCTTTGGCCTCTTGCCTGTTAGAATTCTTCTTGGCTAGTAAAGCTTTGCGGTTAGACAGTCTCCTCTGAGCCTTCTTCACCTTTGGAGCTTGATCTTCAATAACAGACAAAGATGATAAGACCTTGGTAAGAACCGGGGATGAATTATCCTTAAAGTCCAAGGAGACTCTTTGTATTAAATCCGCATCTCGGACCAAACCGACTATATTCTTCTCAAGCATTGGCAATATATCCCTTAACTGATTTCTGGTCTCCTCTGATAGAGCTTCTTTAGAAGAGACGACTGATGAGCTAATTTCATCTTCATCCAAATACTCTCCAAGAATAAAAGAATAGCTTGGAGCTAGAAGATTAAGTGCCTATACATATAAAAAAATCTTGATTAAGAGGATTCAATCAGTCTATGATAAAATAAATAGTAAAGTGGATATAGTACCTTTTCTATGGTGGTCTCTATCTGGGAAAAAGGAGCAACTGATAATGCACCAATAATATCTGGTTGAATCAGCTCTGAACTCTCAACATTGACATCTGCAAACATCAGGGAAGATTTTTAGTTCATGTTTGTTGTAGAGAAATAAACTAAGCATATGACTTTCTTACCATCAATTGTGTGCTGGACTGGGGAATCGACAGTTTGAATGTCAGCAATAGCAGGATCATTTTCAATAAGGAGACTATCATACTCCTGCTCTTGCATAGGGTTTCCTCAGGAAGTATCTGGCATAATAAGAAGTCAGATGAAGGATCAACAAATTGAATAAAATTAGGAGTTTTGAGAAAATACTTCGGCAGCATAAAGGGTAAAATGGAAGGACTCACATCTTCTGTTGTTTTGGAAGCATCGATTGTTTCAACCAAAATCAGCTCCTCTTGGGGATTGGCTGATGAAGGTCTAGTTGATGCCGAATCGAATGCCTAGGACAACAGTTCCGCACCTAGAATCGATTGGGATGCAATGGTTGATAGCTATGAAGAAAGAGGATCAGAAGTAGAATATCATTTTTGAGGAAAAGATGGATTGTTTACCTGAGCAGCTGATGGTCTCATTCTATGGAGTCTTTTCCCAGTAACGGTTTTATGGGTTGTCCCTTGTGCCACCTTGCGCTTTGAAGATTGATATGTTACGATCATGGAGGTGGCATGAGTTTTCATCAACTTCTTCAATGGAGGTGCAGCTGATCCTATTCTTGAAACTAGGCATGGTGGCTGATAATCTATAGGATGCCCCTTCCTGTCCAAGCTTGGAGGATCAAATTTGGTGTCCTAAAAGGTCTATTAGAACAATCGGTAGGAGAATTCATCAAGTAATTTACTAAAAAAAGAAATGGTAAGTTACCTCTCTGTCAGAAGCAAACTCCCCATCTAGAGCTATGCACATAGGATGGACCAACCCATAGAAGAGATGGGAGTGCCATTCTTGCCACTAGGAGTCAAAGAGAGTGGAAGAGAAGTTGACTCTTGTCCAATTATCCAAGTAAAGAGAAGGAAGATCTGATCCTAGTTGAAAAACTCTGGAGGCTTCCATTACCTCACTGATACCCTCTCTTGGCCTCAGCATATCCTTGAAGAATAGTTGAGGAGGCAATTGAACAAGACCAAACTGACGGGCTATGAAAGAGGGATTGTAAAACTCATAAGTTGGAAGATTACCTAGAAGGAAGAAACCTATAGCCATTTTGCTCTGGCCATGATGAAATTCAGCTGGAAGAACGCAAGGTTTGATAAAGAAATTAAAGATTGCAGCTACCGTTTCATCTGAACAGACTGATTCAAATCGAAATTTGAATGGGAGGACCAACTCATTGTTCTCATCCTTATCATAGGGTAGCCAAGTCAAGATGTCTACATCAAATCCTCTATAAAACTTTTTAAAGAGGTGACCAACATCGACATTAATTGTTATGGCCGATGCAGCCTCACCACAGCTCATGCACTGACGGGTTCTTCCTTCTTTGCCTATATATTCCTCATCAAAGTTGGAGGAAGGAAAGCTTAGGTTTCTGAGATAAGGCCTTACAATCTTGTGCATATACAGGTTTAGCCATAGCTGTATCAATCACCAAGGGCCACTAATAGTATGCACTGGTTCATTCTTCAGCAACTAGGCAGCTACCTGGTGCATCAGATGATAAGCAGCTCCTAACAGATACTTCCCAAAGGGGATATCCTTGTCCGCTGCCAGACGCTCTGCCATAAGTTTATGATTGTAAGTTGGGCCACAAGATGACCCATAGAAGATGAATCTTTCTAGCCACATATTCAGAAAAGCCACATATTCTCTTTCGCTAACAGCTGATCCATCTTCGATATGGTTTAGAATGTAGCTTGTCCATCCTGTGCAGTCTGATATCTTGGCAAATTTTTTAGAACCAGCACTTAAGTACTCATAAGGCTGCATTGATCTAGTAATTCTAAGGCCAGTCAATATGTAAACATCGGCCAGAGTGATGGTCATTGGACCAGAAATAAGATACATAAATCATGAGGGAATCATTCCTCTCCATTCCAGACAATGAGAGTGTCAAACATTGATTTAAATCATAAACCTCCCAATCTCCAACCTTTTTCTCGGATACCCTATGAAACCAGTCTCTCTATCCCTTAGCCATTTTAGGCAAGTTTCTGAAGGGAGTTTTTATATTTCAGGAGGATGAATCCACTATAGATTGTTTGAACGGGATTTGGTTGGTTTCTTGAAAGATAAAGTCAGATGGATTAGGGTCACCCATGGGCCCAAGAAAATAGACATTGGGAGCAACAGCCGATGGGATCAAGATTTCATTCCTCATTTTCTAAAAACCAGATAAAATAAATTCGAGAAGAAAGGAAACGCAGGGTAGCGACCGATACTTTGAGAATGGGAACTTGAAAGCATACCTCAGGGACGTGGTCGTTGGTCGCCATTGCAGCCAAAATAGATTTGAATCTGAGGAAGACCACTTGAATAAAAGCTTGATAGGGCAGAGGACTCACTACGGTTAAAGCCTTGGTGATGGCGACGTCGGTGGTTAAGATTTGCTCGAGAAAGAAGGGGAAAGCAAATAGGCCGAGTGAGTTAGAAAAGATACTATTGAGATATTATATAAGACTTAGGCCGGGAAGTCAGGAGTCATGCGTATATCTCAGAATAAAACGGTTGCGGCGTGGTAAACAAATAAATAGGGATTTTGGAATAAAATCATTTTTATCCCAAAATTGGGGGGCATGTGTTTACACCAAAATTTGGGAAGAAGAGCGTGGGAACTCAAAGCTTCCAAGATTGTATCAATCAAGGAATCGATTGCATGAGGATCGATATCAGCTGATTCAGATGAGACACTAGAATCGGCTCTCTTCGGATGACGTCAGCAGAGAACGACAATGAGCTACGGTTGGCATCAAAAAATACATATCGGACTCTACAAAAAGAGAAAGATTAGGGTCCAAGTTATCTTAAGATAGGATTGTTTTCTTATATACCTAAAGATTATAATGAGTCGTACTTGAGTAGGATTCATGCTTAGCTTCTGGGTATAAATATTGGACCCCGGCTATTGTAAAGGACATCCAATCAATCAAAATAAGTTACTTTCTTTTTTGGCTCCGGCCAACCCTTAGGAGTAGGAGTAGAGTAGATCTCACGAGTTCTTCAGCAAGAAGGGCTACATCGGTCTAGCCGACCTCTCGGCTTGCCTATAAGTACCGTCATGGCTTATACTTCTGTTTGTATGGCTGCATCGATCCGGTCGACCTCCACTGCGAACTCTAGTATAAGATAGTTATCGACTCTTGTCTAGTTCAAGTACGGCTCCATCGATCCGGTAGACCTCCACTGCTCAAATTAGATTAAGGTCAAGTTATCGGCTCTACCTAAGAGTGGCAACCTTTAGGTAGATTCATTAAGTTACCGATCTTGCTGATGTTCTTATTGTTATTAGTTTGTAGCAACATCAATCTGTCCGGTCGAGATCGATTTAGATTGGCCCCATATCCTTTTTGCCCATCGCTTGCTTTGTCACAACATAATGTCTCTTACTTTGAGCGACGGGTCATGTTTTATCGGCTATTTTTACTTCGATCTTGATCGCGCATAGTATGCGATTAAGGCACGTATGATCTTGGAGAGGTTTGCTGGCTAGTTAAATCTAGTCTACGGTTCACTATTATGATTGTAACGATCCGATCGATCCCCACTGATAGCACTTTAAGTTGGAGGATGCTAGTTGGTAGTTTTGTTCTCAATCAAGCATGACCTTAACTGTTTGCTATGCCTACATTGGCTAAATAGCCGATTGCCTATGCTTTAACGCCATATAGTGTGTCTCCATGATTCTGTTAAACATGAATAGATCTATTTACTTTAAAGGTTTGATTTGTTGTCTATATCATGGCTGCATCGATCCGGTCGAACCCCACTATTAGAGATAGCAGGTTAGATCTGATGAGTTCATAGGTTTGTTTATGTGAAATGGTCGATTGTTCACATGTTGTAGTCCCTTTTCACCAAAATCAGCTATTTCAGTCAATCCGCTTTGAACTTTCACACATATAGCGTGTCCTTTGGAAAGTCTGTCTATGTGTAGATGGTTTTACGGATTGTAAAGTTTTAGTTTATTATTATTATCATAGCTGCCATGGATCTGGTCGAACCTCACTGTTGATGGTAACAGATTAGATTCAGAGCGTTTGTAGATTCATTCGCACTAGACAGTCGATTTGTTCGCATGTTATATCCTTTCTCGATTAGATTCATCGACTCAATGATCTATATTGGTAATATCTACCTAGCTGATGATTTCACTAACATCTATGTGTATTGTACCTATCAACATAAAATCAATCGCTACTCACGAGCTTTACCGTCCATAACAGCCGATTTCTGTGCGTATCGGCTATTTAGTCGATTTTTCCGTCTAGCTGCTCCCGAAGCGGCACACTTGGAACTATCTGGACAAAGACTGACATGTTCCACCTTAAATTACTGATAAACTTTCTCTCCTTGTCAATTGTAGGGTCAAATTGACTGGCACGTCTCGAGAGGAATACGCAGGATCGGTTAACCCTGCATTGAAGCCAAGTGGATCTCCGGGCTCATCCTAAACATATCCTTCCGGCTTGCTGTGTGCCGACACGTTTTCGTGCCAACAGAAACATTATGATCAATATTGATAGTTTAATCATTGTAGGTACTATATTTTTTATAAAATAATAATACTTACACATATGATTCTTTGATAGAGAAAATTTAACATCTTGAGTGTTAGGGTCATCGTTTATGCCATTGTAACTAACGGAGTCTAAGACCTAGAGTTCATTTTTAAAAACAATATATAAAAGTTGTTTATTAAAGGATATAATAAGCACTAGAATTTTGAATAAATGTTGAGATAATTAATTAGATCAAAAATTGAAAGCTAAAATATATATTCATGATGCGACAAGAGATGCAACAAAAATTGATATAATTTAAGCTAAATTTCAACTAAATAGTATAAAAATTCATAGAGGCTAATGGAAAAGATGAAAACATATATAGTGCAATTGGTAAGTTTATCACAGCCAGGAAAGAATTATAAATATCTAAGTATCTATTGTTTTAGTATATATATATATATATACTCTCTCTATATATATATATATATAGAGAGAGAGAGAGAGTAAAGATAACCGGTTTTAAATAGTTTATACATATTAAAGTTATCCATAAACTTTTAATACCTGTGCAATATTACCCACTCTGGATCCTGGTCATAAAAGCTCATATAGAAGTTTAGCTCTTCTAAATGAGCTAGAGCATGTGGGTTTTGAACCTCCAGCGGGAGAGTTATAAGAAAAAAGGAGGACAACAATGCCAAATCTAGATGGGAGACTAGTAGCACTAGGGGGAGTAAAAAACAATAAAAGACTAGACCAACTAAAATGGTAACTTTTATAAACAATAACAAAGAAGGATATTATAGTATCACAATAAAAAAAGAGGATGAATCCAAAATGAAATTCTTGATTTGAGCGTTCCTAGTCGTCGTGGGAAAGAAGTAAGAAAGAAAAAGAGCACGGATTGGTGAGCTAGTTAAAATAACTAACCAGTGTCTAATTTTGGCATAAGGACATAATTCCAATTTCCGCAAACTTCCAGGTGCTCCTTGTTTAATTACTAGTTACTAGCTACTGGTAATTTCCTATAGCATATCAGCCGTACAATTTCTATGACAGAAAATACTCTTTGAAAAGTTTGCACGAATCTTAAAGCAGTTAGTACTTAATTTTAATTAATTTTGCCATGGGTGTAATCTGGGTCCGGCCCTATGCCATGTCCAAGCCCATCCCTAGCCCACACTACTACAAAAATGACTTTTAGCAACGGGGGCTTTTTTTGTTGAGGTGGCTCCACTACCAACTGCTCCTACAGTGGGTGAGCTCGGGTCCCATGATTCCAGTCGCCCTACAAATCTAACAGTAGGGGCGGCTGGTGATACGAGCCGCCCCTACAAATGGGGTAGATTTATAGGGCGGCTCACTCATCAGCCGCCCCTACTGTTCGATTTGTAGAAGCGGCTCAATCACCAGTCGTCCCTATAAATTCGGTAGATTTGTAGGGGGCTCAATCACCAGCTGCCGTTACAAATGTCCGTTGTATAAATGGCTGCAACCCTCTTTTTCCTCCTTGGGAAAAAGGTAGAAAGGCCTTGGGCACCTTCCAAAAATTGCTCTACTAAGGAGGGAAGGTTTTGATCTCAAATCCTTTAGTGGAGAGGTTGTAGAAGGTAAGAAAATGCTATTCCATACTTTTTAAAAGTTTTAATGGTTGGTTAGTGAGTAATTAGAGTTTTGCTTTTATCTCCCTTCTATGGTGCTTGAACTACTTATAAAGCAAATTAGACCTAAGTTTTAAATGTACTAGGGTAAATTAGGTAGGGGAACAAGATCATACCCTTATTTGGTCCATGTTTCTTGATTTTAGTGAATAATTAGTTAGTTTTATAGATCTTTCATGTGCATGTAGATCTAGATTTAGGGTTTGGTTTTTTTATTAATTTCGTTTTTTGTAAATTTATATTTGATGAAATTGAACTAGGGTTTGCATGAAAGATATTGGGTAAAATATAATTATTTGTAGTTGTTGTCTTTGAAATTATTTATTGTAATCAACTAATATGTATTTTAATTATTTATGGATAAATAGGCCATTAATTAATTTTCCTCTACTATGGTGTGTTTGTATGCTTCATGTAATTATATTTGATTTATATTCATATATATCTAAAGTATATACAATTATTCTCAAGTAATTATTAATTTGATTCATTTTTATATATATTTGAATAAATAGTCCTTTAATGTTTGTTTTGTTGTTGTTGTAAAAGATGGAGTACAGAACTCTTAGATGTATGGTTCGTTAAGGTTCAAGGCAGGTTTTTGTGAAGAGGTGGATAAATTTATTGAAGCCGCAGATAAGCATGCAACGACGTTGATAGAGAATAAGGATATAATTATTTATCCCTGTAAAGATTGCAAGAACCGTATGGCATGGACAGATGTGACTATCATCAGATCATATTTGATTATGCGAGGATTTGTTGAGGACTACACAATGTGGATTCATCATAGTGAAACGGTTATTGTTAACGACGAGGATGAGGAGGAATACGATGACGAAACCCTAGAATCTCTGTCCCAATATTCAGCAGAGCTTGATGCACGAATGGATCTTGAGTTTGACAATGAACAAGGTGGTGATGCTGGTGATTGGAATGGTAACAACTGTAACAACCCAAAAATACCAACTACAAAATTTTTCTTAAAACCCACATGTGATGATGAGTGTCATGTGTAGAAACCCAACTTAAGAGATGCATTATGTCTAACCCCAACCCAAGTTAACACCTAAGCATGGCATATCATTAGTTAATCATGTTCATTTAAATTCTAACAAATAAAGTATTGCATGCATTGTTAATTCAAAATGTGAGTTGGATTTCCATTTTAGTTATGATATACTTAATAACTCCAATAAAATAATAAACCATGAAATAATTAAAATACAAACCAAGGAATAAAGGTTTAAAGAGAAAAGAAACTAATTCTACTTTGTATAACAAAAACCACATCTAGTTTTGTTATACAAAATAATAGCGAAATAAATTCCTAGTATTTACATAAGTATGTTGTGGGCCTCATATCAAAAACTCCAATGAATATGGTGCACCAATTTGGAATCCAAATTTAAAACCAAATTTGAATTGAATCAAGGGAGTAGAAAAGAAAACAGAAAAAAGAAAAGAAAAGAGGAGAAGGCCACGTTAGACTGCTCCGCAACCAACCAAACCCCAACCGGACCGGACCCACTTCTTCACATCTCCTCTTGGCCCGCGCCTTGTGCTAGAGTGTCGGCCCCAACTCAAGGCTATGACCCCATTTCGTGGCCTGATGGTCAGCAGCGCCTGCTGCTTCGTCATTGCATTGCCGCCGCCACTTGACCCCATGTGTCACCAGACGTCGCCCATGCCCTAGCGTCTCCCGCCTCGCTTGCGGCCGTGCCCATTGGACCCTCGCATGTCAGCCCTCATCGTTCTTCTTCTCCACGCCGTGCTCAACCACACGCGACCAAACGCCGACAAAGAAAGGCGGGTAAGGCCAGGTCACGCCGGGCATGCCCCTGTCTCCTTTGCGCCGCGCCCACACAACCACGCGCGTGCCGTTGGATGCAAGCGTGCGCCTTCGATCACCTCTCGGCCTCCATCCGCTGATCACCGAGCTCCATGGCCGAGCTCGGCTATAAAAGCCCCAGCCCCGGAGCCCTAGCGCTCGTCCCGTCGCCCGTCGCCACCTGGTGGCCGTCCACTGCGCACCTGAGCCAAGAGAGAGAGCCAAGAGAGGAAGAAGGAAGGGAGCGAGAGGAAGAAGAGGGAGCGCCCGACATCGCCGGAGTTGCATCTCTTGGTCCACCGTAGACCGCAAGCCGTAGACCACAGCCCAATAAGAGCCCATGGATGTGATGTGGCTGTACCACAGCGTGCCACGTGTCAGGGTCAGTCCGGTCCAGACCGGCCCAACCCGAGCCCTGTCCAGGCCCAGTTTGAACCCGGCCCGTATTGACCATTGATCGGTCAACATTGACCGTTGACCGAACCCACCTGTTAGTAGCACAGACACTCTGGACCCACACGTCAGATGCTGACATCATGATGACGTCACGCGGGACCCACATGTTAGAAGCCAAGAGATACGGTAGAGGTGACGTCAAGGCGACGTCACGCCGACATCATTCTTGCCGACGTCTGTGCCTAGGCCCCACATGTCGTGGACCGATTTGCTGACCATTGACTGTTGACTCACCGTTGACCGACGTTGACTTTGACCGGACCCACCTGTTAGTGACCCAATAGCCTTTGGCCCCACCTGTCGGTGTGGATGACGTTGATGATGTCATGCTGATGTCATGCTGACATCAGCTGGACCCCACCTGTCAGCTCGGAACCGTCATGCTGACATCATGCTGATGTCAGCAAGCCACGTGGACCAACCACAGCGTGACACGTGTCAGCCCAGGATTAAATCAGCCTTTTCTATTTTCAGAAATGATTTAAACTTTGGAAAATCATAACTAATTCATACGACCTCAGAAAAATATGAAACTAGGACCAAAATTCATCTAAAATCGAGCTCTACGCAATGAACCCATGTTTGAGTGCATTTGGCTCTTTTGAATTTTTATTGCTTCTTTGTGCTATTCTATAGACGTCGCTAACGCGACAATAATGCGATCGTTTGCAGACTCGGAGGAGAACCGGACGGACGAGGATCGTGAGTACCGTGAGGAATACAAAGACGACTACACTGAAGGTGCCACATCCCACCCAATCTCGTAGCACCTATTACGCATGGCTAAAATAGAAATGCTAGTGCTTTACTTTGTTGTTATGATCACACTATGGTAGGACTTGCATGGTAGTATGCTTTCTTGATGGCCTTTACCTTGACGCAACCTTACCCCTGCTCACCCTGCTGTTAGGCTAGTCACACGCTTGCTATTATATTCCAATGCTTATTACTTCTACTATGCTTACACTACATTGATGCGTGTTGGAAACTAGTGATAATTGAACTATGGGGAGAGTGTTGCGTGTGTGACTTGGGTGTGTGGAGGGTGAGGGTTGTGTCGACCAAGTTGGAGTATACGACGAGCCTGGGGCAAGTCTTGCCGTGGGGTGCTACCTGGGCACCCCTGGAATGGATACCTGTGGTGGATAAATGGTATATGAGGTGGCCCTGGGTGTGAACCTGTGATGGGAGGAGCCCAGGGTGGAGGTGCTGTGGTGGCACGGTAAATGGAAACCCTGATGGAGACATTCTAGCTTGGTCATCCCTAAGGACTTACTAGTACTCAGATTCACCGGGAAGCCTTACGTACCACTCGCCCTATATGGTGCGGGATGGCCGGACTACTTGGTAGGATATTGCCACTACTGCTAGGTTGATAGCGGACAGTGTGAGGGAGGTACGGGGTGCGGAGGATTCCCCCCACACCCTTCCGAGACTTCATGGAGACCTTGTGGACCCGGCTCATGACTCACAGTTTCAGCCACCCCAGACCGGACTTGGGGTGTACCAGGGCTGAATGGTAGAGTGGCATTATCCTAGGCTAGCAAGCGGCCGGAATCAGCCCAGTTGACGACGGTCAGCGAGAAAGGAAGATCTTGTGGTTATGTAAAACCTCTGCAGAGTGTATGGTTGATCGATCGATACATATGCCGACTTGTCGGCTATGGACCTTTCCTGGGTTTCGCTTAAACTAGATAGTGAGATGAGTCCTTCTCTTCTCCCCATGGGAGTGAGTGTTCGGACGTAGCCAAGGGCTACGGGCCTTGAGACAGTGCCGAGAGGGAGTTGGCCTGTCGATTGAGCGATGGTATGGTGATGGTGTGGAGATGGTGGTTTATCGATCCCAGGATCGAAACCTGGCTCTGGAATGGGAATGGGGTGGAATGGGTGTGTGAATGGTGTTAAAACTTGACCAACTGTTATTATATACTTGATATGCTAATGCATAGGAAACCCCAGCCTTATAGGTTCCTCTTAATTATATCCAATTTGCATCCAATTTCCATAAAGCAATGCTCATAGGGTTGGGAGTGGCCAGTACAAATCGTACTGATAAATTTTGGCACACAGGTTCTGCTGAGGAGTATAGCTCTGAGGAGTTTGACAGTTGAGGGGTTCGTTCCTACGCTCGAGTTTGGCGATCTTATCTTCAAGCTGTTCTGAATGAATGCTACTTTTGATTCCACCGATACGACGATGTAATAAATTTATGTAATTCCGCACTATTTGTACTCTGATATTATCGTTGTATGGATGTGATATTCGACTGAAATTTGGGTAATATGATCTACAACGGTCTTATTACACTTCGACTCTATGGATTTCCCTTCGCGGAAATTGGGGTTGTTTTAACAACGAAGGTGATGCCAATAATGATGGCGAAGCATGTGTTAGGGATAAAGATAATTTGGAGGACATTATTCCAGCCCTTGAACCAGAGATTTTACTAAAGAGCCCAAAATGTCTAGAAAATTTAGAAAGGGTGACAAAAGCATTGAATGAGACTGTGTATGGTGTTGAAAAAGGTTGTCCGACACATTGGACATTGCTACGTTTTGTGCTTGAGCTACTCATCCTGAAGGCTAAGTATGGCTAGTCAGACTGTAGTTTTAATGATCTATTGCGTCTCCTGTCATGGGTGCTGCCACAGCCAAACTCAGTTCCTGTCAACACATACCAAGCAAAGAAGGTCATAAGTCCATTGACAATGGGGGTTGAAAAAATACATGCATGCCCCAACCACTGTATCCTTTTTCGTGGTGAAATATTCAAGTCACTAGATAAATGTCCCCGGTGTGGGGCCACCCGGTACAAGAACAATGACCTTTACGGTGGGGACGAAGCCTCCACGGGGAAAAAGAGGAATAAGAAGGGTACGAAAAAGGTGGTACAAGAATCTCAGCCCTCAGAGGGCACTCCATTAGGCAACAATGCAAAGCAAAGAATTCCTGTCTTGGTAATGTGGTACCTGCCAGTGACCGACCGCTTTAGACGTATCTTCCTAAACCCTAAAGAAGCCGCACTCATGACACAGTGGGATGATGAGCGCAAGGTGGATGATGATAAGATTGCACACCCGACTGTTTGTAGTCAATGGCAAAGGATCGATGAGAAGCACAAAGAATTCAGCGATGATAAAAATTATCTTTGACTTCAATGACATGTAGACATGCTTTCACCTCGGAGCAATGGAAATGAATCTAATTCACACGTGGTGCCTATAAGTCCTTGTTCTCCCGATATGATATGAATGTAATCTTTGGATTTTGTTGTAACTAACCCACACCGTGATTTGTAGAATACAAGTGTACATTATAAAATAAATGCTAAGTGTGAAAGCCGGGTATATAGACCCTCAAGCTATAGCACAAATAAATTTTAATTACCCTAAATAGTGAAAACTGGATGACAAAGAGTTAACTGCTGGAAAGACCCTTTGAAACATAGAGGACACCCGTGTGAAGAAACTAAGGCAAGAGTCCCATAAGATTTCAACATACATGGCCCTGGCTTTTTAAAATCTCCAACAACACTCTACTATATAGCTATCATACAACTTTGAGTAAGTTCAACTCTATACTTAAAGCTTTGTTCGATATATTTTATTCGATGCAAAAGAACTTATCTAGTTCTATGATTAAATCCATACAGCAACCACTAGATTTATATAGGCGTCGATGTCGGGAGAAGCATGGCATGGGTCTTTGATTCAATAGATAGAGACCCGGTGATATATAAAGACTTCTTATCGATTCTCAAGACGTATACATATCAACAATCCTCATTAGCTTATATGTTTGTATACATACTTGTAACGTTTACTTTTGGATACTAACAAGTTGTATTTGCTAAAATAATTCGAACATTGCATTTAGGTTCTATGTCAATAAACATCAAGGAAGGCATGATCCAGTAAGAAAGAAAAGGTTGGCTATAAAAACACTATGTATGGTAAGTGTAACTTATTTTAGTACTCCATTACATGGCTGTCAAAAACATTACTTAATATTTTCATATGCAAAACACATAATGCCCCAAACAGAAGTCTGAGAGTGTACATTGTGGATACTATGTATGTTCTATGATGAGTAACACCGGTGTCTATAGGAGACATCCCTTAAGGGTAAGTTTGAACATCTTCACCCTGTAGTATAAAAACTTCGCACATGGTATGAAATACTAAACCGAAACTTGTTCTCTTGTAGTGGAAAGAATAGAAAGAAATGAAAAGAGACCCATACAAGGATGATCAACTTTTAGAGCTCGGCGACCTTTGCAACTTCATATTGGACCAGATTGTACATGTCAAAGACACCAACCATGATCGAGATTCTGACTTAGGTAGACATCCTCAGTACCAACACATTCGTGAGACTGAAATGTTAGCTCTAGGCCGTTGATAACAATGTGTATGGAATTTAACATTGGTCTTATCTTGTGGGACGGTTTGGACTTGTGGAACGAATTAGACTTGTGAATTATATCTATTTAATGATGGATTGTATATATTCTTGTGAATTGGACTTGTAATGGTAGTTTATATAATGTTCTTGTGATTATGGTCAGATTTGAATTATATATATATATATATGTATGTGTTTCTGGTCGAATTTAAATTGTAAATTTGAATTTTTTTGACGAAAAAATATACTGTATGGTACAGCCACCCCTACAAATTAATTTGTAAGAACGGTCTGAGAACCGCTCCTATAAATATATGATTTATAGAAACGGTTTGATAGGAGTAGCTGGACAAATCGTCTCTATAAATGGTCTTGAGCCCTCTCTACAAATCGTGTGTGACGTAGTGCCAGGCAGATGTTTATGGAACTTCACCGTTCAATTTCCACGTGCTACTCGCGCTTGTTTGTTTCAGTCGCTCATGGTGCGGATCGAGGCGATAGTGGTTCCGCCGGCGAGGCGGCGACACCAGGGCACCAGGCGCGTGGGGCGAGCAGCTCCAGGCTAGCTGCTGTGAGGCGCAGGCACAACTGGGACAAGTATTTTTCAGAAATGCAGATGCATGCTTCTTTTTTTTCGAGACACAGATGCATCCGATCCGTATTGAACAAACAAATAAGCTATCTGTCATTAGCGGCGAGCAACGCGTGGTAGGATCATCGGCCTGGTTCTTCTCGGTGGGAGTTGCCCGTGAGGCCGTGAACGCAGCCGTCCGCGCCTGGTCCTGGGACTGCACGAGATCGAGGTCGCCCTAGCGGCACTGCCGCGCTCGAGGTGCCGCCACTGTCACCATCGGTCCGTCGCCACCGGCCGCACAACACGCGATTGAAACAAACAAAAGCGAGCAACACGCGCGGCAACTAGCTAGATGCGATTCATCAGATCCATAAACATCGGCCTGGGTTGGGCTTGGATCGGGCATAGATAGGTTGAGGGCTTGAGGCCCAGACAATACCCATAACAAATTAATAAAAATAATTATCTAACTGCTTTAAGATTCGTGCACACTTTTTTGGGAGGACCATTGGAGCAAAACTCTAAATTGTTATACCTCTCGAGCAAATTCGTTGCTTCTTTTTTGTTCTATAAACAATGATGAAACGCATCGTACGGCGTAATCAACACATTATGCTCCACCATCAAAATAACCAACTTTTGACTGGCCAAACAAATCACTCCTATATGTTTCAGGATCATCTTAATCATTGCACAAATCTGCCGAGAAATCGCTGTCCACAACGATCTTCAAGAGCTACGGGCCATGAACGGGCAGGACCTCCTGCAAGCTCCTCTCTGCTTGATGATTGTATATTTTTGCTACCATCCAACAAAAGCGCTAAGATTCCTCGGCCAATTGCCTTTGTCTCCTGCATATCAAAATGCTCATATATGTTTATGGAAAGAGCAGTTGTATTTTTTAAATCAGCAAGTACATCTATGATCTGCGGTCACGAGAGGTCATTTGCTGCAAGTTTGTTTGGTGGACTGAGATATGCAAGTTTATTCATGACAAGAAGAGTCCAGTAGTAGCACAGATGTTCGGCTGGCCTCAGAAAGGAATGCCGTCGTACGTAGCATTGGCATATATATTTAAAAGGAATGAAACAGATACTTGGAGCCAATTTTAGCTTTTCTAACCTGGCGCACTCCTTTTGTAATCACATAAAATTCAAATTTGTTTGAAATCGATTGTTGATTAACTACAAGAGATGGATAGATCAACTCTAGTATTGTTCACTTTTTAAAACTGGACACTATCATACAATTTTAAAACTGGACACTGTCATACAAATTTTAAAACTGAACTTAAAAATTGTGGGTTAGGAACTAGTTCCAAAATTAAGTCAAAGGGCGAATTTGTATTTTCATCTAAAAGTAACAAATCTTACTTAACATATTTAGCATCGTAGTAAAATTTAATTTTTTTTCTCGATCACGCAAAGATTTGCGCGTTTTTATATTAAGAAAGGGAATTTTGTTTACAGCACGCCCTTGAGGCGCTCTAGGGGGGCAAGAAAGTTTTACAGATAAGCATTAGCCCTCCCTAGAATACACTAGCTAGCTAGGCTACTACTCATTGCAGAAGACAACCTAAGTTTTTTGCGCCGGCTTGCGCCTTAGTATGACTGAAATCAGCAAGTGCATTTGCTACAAATATTTTTCTCAATAGCTGCAAATTAGCTTGGTGATTGATGCCCTTTCTCGTCACAAGTAAAGCCTAGCATCTATGTTCCTCTTTGGCCTCACTAAGGAATGTCATACGTAAATAATATTGGGATCATCTTTAAGAAAACCGAGCGTTGGAGTCAACTTTACTGTGTCTAACTTTAGAGTCTTTTTGTGTAGTCTTAAGAACTTTAACTTGGCTTAAAATAAGCTACCGATTAATTAATGAGAGGTCAACACTGCAACAGTAGTAAATTTTGAAGCATTGGAATCAACTTTAATTTATATAAGTTGACCCTTTTCAAGAAAGAATTCTGTCCAAACTGGAATATTTTATTAATTTAGTCTTATGAAATTAAGTGGGATACTCTTCTTAATGTAGTCTTATGAAATTAATTTTTTTGTGTGTCTTATGAAATTAACTGGAATACTCTTTTAATGTAGTCGTATGAATTAGACTTGTTATAGAACTTCAAGAGGTGGTTAATGAATCGATGAGAGAGCTTGGTAGACCAGACGCCAGAGGCATCAATATGCCAAAAAAAACCTTTTTAAAAAAAAAATGAGACTACTTTTATACAGCATCAGCAGAAAGAAGTGACCCAATGCTTATGGAGTCCGAAAACCTTTACTTAATGACATCTTAAATAAACAAATGAAAAAGGACTATTCGTTGTGTCTGTTCTTGCTCATTGTGTCGGTGTATGCAAAGAATTCCATCCGTATTACACTTAGACTATATCCATCTTACCACTTTCTAATACGATTATACAACACCAATGCCTAAACAAGGGCACTTCCATTTCATACACGTACACCAAATGGCCTTTTCAAACTGAGAAGTTTCCTAAAATGTGTCAATCTTTTGTATAGTCTTATGAGGTTTAAGTATATGTAGACCCTATATCTATAGTAAGAAAAGGCCATTTCCTGCAAACCTTTTTAGAATAATCTTCATCTGCTACAAAGTAATGGGAGTTTTTTGTCTTCTGCAAATTGGTTTGCTAATAGATGCTTTGACTCTGAAAAAAGGTGTATAAGTTAATAGTTTGCTTCAGTAAACAATGCCAGTACGTGATAATGGAAATTTTTCCTTTTGAAACATAGCATTGGGTAAAAACTATTGTTTGTTTAAATAGGAGCAATCCTTTTGTATAGTATATAATGTAAGAAACATCTCCAAGAGCTCCTTGAGAAGACACTTACCAAATCATGGATTATATCGAGTGTCTGGACTGTGTAGGAAGCTGTTTTTTTTGGCTTTCTGGTTTTCTCTAATAGTTTATAATGTTTGGTTGCTAATAAAAAAAATCAAAGCCACCACCTCCAATCCATCCGCTGCCGCAACCCAGCCAACACATATCTGGGAGTTGGATGTGAGATTTACCAGGTGCTTATCTCTAGAAAGTTCAGATACAAAACTGTCAAAATGCTCGGTTTTTTTTCCTTTTTGCCAAAAAATGATTTAGACAGTTGTTTTACAAAACTGTTGGTCATGCTCTTAAAATGAGATTGTCATATAGGTACCCTGAATATGTATGTAGCACTGGAATCAACTTTAGTCCGTCTAAATTGGCTCTTTCAAGGAAAAAAGTTGTCCAAATTTGGAGCATTACGAAATTTAAATTAGTTGAGAATCATCTAAAAGGTGTCGATAAACATATGAGAGATCAGTAGAGCAACTGCGGCATATGTAAATTTTAAATGGGCTACTTTAATGCCGCTCCCCTAAATATATCTATGGTAGCCAAAGAAAAGTGCTTCATTGCTTACGGACTCCGAAAAGAGTGACACTTTGAGCTGAAAAATCCAAAGAGTATCCGTTCTTTTCTTACTGAGATTTCAGATAATGAAACTAAAGAGCACCAGTCGTTGTGTATTCTCATGTTTTTGCAGATGCCTGTGCCGATTCTTTACCAAACAATATGCTTCGTTCAGAAGTCAGAATATTTTTTATGACGTTTCATCAGACATTAAACCCACAGATAACCAACACTGAACAATTGCCACGGTTGAAAGCCCATCAAACTTGCTTTGCAAATCATTTCATAGTCTCCCTTCAGCGCATGGACTGAAAGAACAGTTGATCATTATCTACAAACAATTGTACTAACAAGTGCTGTTTTCAGTTGGTTAAATGTTCCTTGCACATGCACATTTCAGTTGGCTGATTGACAATGGACCTCTGAGTTCTCAGAGAATGCTTGACGACGAAGGCCTTAAGTTCTCTCAAAAAAAACGACGAAGGCCTTGTCCGAGCTGAGCGGGGAGTTGGACGCATGCAGTAACCAATAGGTAATGGCCTCTTGGCAGAAGGTGTCTACCGGCAAGCTATTCACTGCCATAGATTGGACGATTGGTGCAGATAGTGCTCACAAAGAAACCAAATGGGCCAAATTGAAAAACGAAGCCCAACTAGAAAATGTGAAGGCTCCTCACATGAAAGAGAAGGCAATGCAGTAATTTAGGGCATGTTTGGATAAGATAGGACTAGTTAATAGTTAAGGCTAAAAATTAGCTCAAATTAGCTATGTTGGCTGGCTAGTTGGATAACAACTAGTTGGAGACTTGGCTTACAAATTCGTCCACCTATTAGTCTTCCTGTTTGATACACTAGAGCTAATTTTAGCAAATTTTGTAAATTTTTAGCTAAGTAGCCATTAGCCCTTGTATTTAAACAGGCCGGATGGTATGTTTTTTTATATTGTCCTGTAGCTTCTCTGGCATCTGTGAAACTGAGAAGTCTAAAATACTTGTGTACCGAGGCATTGACTTTCAGCCTTCATCATCATCCTCTCAACATAGGATAACATGGGAAGCAGAAGAGGCTAGAAAACAACAAAACAGTATAAGCACATAAAAATGTATGCAAAGGCATCTTGCCATGTGAGCCAGCTAGCTGACAAATGTATGAACAGCTGAACTTGCCAATTCTTTCTTCTTTGATTTGTTTGTAGGGGTATCTTAGCAATCGAACCCGGCTGACATTTGTACTCCAACCGAGAAGTAATTCCATGAGCATTAGCTGCTGCAAACGAAAAAAAAGGCACGATATTGTAAAAGATGGAATCAATGTTTCCAAACCCTGTGTGTCCGAGAAATGGCAAGTTCAGCTGACATTTCTACCCAAACTGAGAAGTGGTTCAATGAGCAATAGCTGCTCCGAATAATATAAGGCGCGGTTTTCACTTCAGTTGTACTAGTAAAAGATAGAATAAATGTTTCAACAAATTCTGTGTCCAACAAGTATAATTTCATCTGTACGACACTATGACTGTATCATCCTCCCCAAATTACCTGGTGCAATACATCAGCACCACTAACAATGGCAAATCCCCCTTCATCGTTGGATCCAATTTCAAAGAATACAAACACGACTCTGAAACTAAAATGTACTAGAATTGAAGTAAGTAGTGTAGAGCCAGCAATCTTCATCAGTGACGACGAAGCTGCAGTTATTCCGATCTCCGGGTATACAATATTGAACGAAGCTAAATTTGATCCAACAACGCCACCGCCGGCGACGAGGCGAGTCAGCGGTTGAGGAAGTCGCTGATGACCTTGTCCTGCGCGACGGCCTCTTCGCAGCTTGGCTCCAGGAGGTGGAACGTGTGTCCCTTGCCGGGCGCCTGCCAAATCTCCGCCTCGCCGGGCCACCCGCTGGCCCTGAGCCGGTCGTAGTAGGCGCGGCCGCGGTCGCGGAGCACGTCGCCCTCGCCGACGCACACGAGCACGCGGCCGCACGCCAGGGACGCCAGCGGCGGGGCGCCGTCCACGAACGGGTTGATGAGCGGGTCGTCCTCCCCCGTGGTGGTCGGGCACATGACGCGCCAGAGGGAGCCCAGGCTCTGGCGCACCTCCGGGCTGAGGTCGTCGGAGGGCACCTTGTCGGTGCCCAGGAAGTAGGGGTGGATCATGACGAGGCCCCGGATCCGGGAGCCGTGCGCCAGCCCCTCCGCGGCCACGCGCATCGCCATGTGGTGCGCGATGTTGGAGCCCGCGCTCTCGCCGCCCAGGTAGAGGCGGGAGAAGTCGGCGTGGCCCGCGATCCACGGGTCCCGGTTGGAGTCGTCGGCGGCAGGGGCGGCGAGATGGGAGACGACCCAGGCGAGCGCGTCCCAGGAATCGGCGTAGGCGGCGGGGACGGGGTGCTCCGGGGCGAGGCGGTACTCGACGGAGACGACGAGGACGTTGGCGAGGCCCGCGAAGGTGTTGAAGTAGGCGTGGAAGGTGGGGTTGAAGGCGGAGCCGAGGCAGAAGCCGCCGCCGTGGTAGTAGACGAGGATGGGGAGCTTGGCGGCGCTCTCGTCGTCGAGGCGCGGGAGGTAGAGGCGCGCGGAGACGTTGGGGGAGATGACGACGTCCCTGGAGGCGACGCCCGTGGCGGCGTCCGTGGAGGCGGCGACGAACTCGGTGCCGAAGTAGCGCTCCACGCGGTTCTTGTAGACGCGGATGCAGGGCATGGACTCGTAGACGATCTCGTCGTCCGCGGACGCCGGCGGCGGGGCGACGGGTGCGGCGGCCATCGGAGATCTGGACCGAGCAGGCAAAGCAACGATACAGGGGGCAGAGGGGCACTCCCGTGTCACCTGTGGTTAGAGGGTAGCTGCTGGTACAGCAGAGTCGTTCGGTGAAGTACTAGTTGACGCTGAAATTCTAGTTGGCCTAGTATTCCGTACTTAATCTTGCAAGTTGGTATACGCCTCTCAACTGCTGATTTTATCTGCACTTTTGGTGAAATTTTCCCCTCCTCTCAACCTTTCCTTCAAGCCAAAGCATCAAATGGGAGTAGATTTTTCCGCAGGCAATCGCTGGCTGCGTAGCCTACCAGGCTACCTACAACCAGTCAACGTCATGACCTTTCCTCATCAAAACATCAAATGGGAGTAGGCCTTCATAAATCATATATATTGATATAAACTCCATCAAAATTCAGGTGCAACGAAGTTGTTGGTTATTCAGCTGCATCAGCAACACGGTAGGCCGGCAGCATTTAGAACTTGGAATTGTTCAGTCAATGCCAGTACAGCACACTGCACGCAAATACACGTACGCTCTTGCGCCAGGTCCGGTGACCGGTGACGCGCGTGCGTGCGGTTCTACTACTACTGCTAGGTTGACTAGTTCCCAGTGATGAGCGCAACCAGGCGGTCCATGAGGAGCACCGCCTTGGCGCTGTCGGGCTCGCGGAGGTGGAACTCGTGGTCCGCGGGCGCGGAGTCCAGCAGCTCGGCGTCCGCCGCGGCCCACCCGCTCGCCAGCAGGCCGTCGAAGTAGGCCTTGCCCTCGGCGACCAGCGCGTGGAAGTAGAGCACGATGGGGAGACGCCTGTCGCTGTCGCCGCCGGGGCGCGCGGATACTGGGAGGTAGAGGCGCGCCCCAGGCCCGTGCCCGGGTCAAGGGTCACGTCCTTGGAGGCGACCCCGGTGGCGGCGTCGACGGAGGGCGGGACCGGGTTGACGGGGAGCAGGCGCTCCACGCGGCCGCTCTTGTACTGCCGGATCACGGGGACGAACTCGAACGTGACCGCAGCGTCGGGATCGATGTCGACCGTGGTGGTGCGATAGGGGGGAGCCGTGGCGAGAGTATTTGAAGACGATACAAGCTTGCGTCGTAAGATTGGCACTCCCAAGAGCCGCTCCTCGCGAGAAGACGACAGCCACATGTACATACAGACAGTGAGACAGTATTGCAGTAGTAGTATACTAGTACTTGGTGAGGCGTTGAGAAGGGAGCGAGCATCGAGCAACCCGAGAAGACGATAACCTTGTGCTCCTCGCGGGATAGCATTCTAAGGAGCGGGTCCTCGACGTGACCATGCAGGCCACGCCGCCGCTCACGCGTTCAGGTCTGAGTCCGACGGGCGATCCTCCTCCCTAGTGCTTGCGGATATGGGCCATTTGGTTGCTGGGCCAAATTCTACTAGCCGGGCCGAATTCTAACACAACACAGACGTTTACTGTTAGATTGATACACTGGGTTGCTGAAAACAATGGTACACTGGGCCATAGGAATCAGGCCGGTTTTTAAGGCCCAGTCTATGTTAGAACTTCATATGGTAAAAGAAAGATACTTGTTTTCAATCGCCTAAAAAAGGGAAATTCTCTAGTCTGGGCGTCCTATCGTCGGGGCGGTCGTGTTCGTGGGCCGCGTCACCAGCCCAACGGCCCAACAGTGTCTCTAACCTTATCCCGCTGCCTCCATTATCTAGACGGAAGGATAAGGTTTCCTTCACCACACGATCGAGGCCGAGGGGCCGCAGCCCACCGCGGCAGTGCCGATATGCCATGCCCCATCCCCGACAGGGGCTGCGACGCTCTGCCCCATCCCGACGGCGGCCGTGGCACCCAGCCCCATTTCGACGGCGGTCGTGGTGGCCATTCCTCTCCCGACGACAGCGCTCCCTCTGCTTCCCCTCCGGCGGCGCTTCCTCCTCGCCTATGGATTATGTCGTGATTCCCTTCCTTCTCAATGGTGGCGGTGACAGCAAGCCGCCTCCCCTCTCCCACCAATGGTGGCGGCGGCGAGCACCCTCCCCCACGCGGATCCAAATCCAGTTCTCATGACGCCTCAAGGGGGTTGTGGCGGGGCGCAGAGTGCGGCTTTGATGCGCTCGACGGCATGGCGTCCCCTTGGCCGCTCGCTCCGTGGCACCAACGAGCTCTACACCGATGAACTTCTGATGCCAACGAGCCTCCATTTCTCCCAAGCAGCAAAAGAGATGTTCGCTGAAAGCGCATGTTTGTTTTGATGTTTCAGAGGTATGTTGCAATTGTTTCATGCGGATGTTGCAACAGCAGATCGAGATGTTGTATATGTTGCAATAGTTGTACATGTATGTTGCAAGCTTTTTTCCCTATGTTTTATTTGTTTTTCAGAGTATGTTGCAAGTGTATTTATTTAGATGTTGCAAACGTTTGACACCTATGCTGCAAGTGTTTTATATGGATGTTACGCATGTATTTGCAATGTTTTTTCAAGTGTTTTTCAAGTGCTTTTGTATGTGTTTTATAAGCATGTTTCAAGTGTTTCATCTGTCTTCAGACGTATGTTGTATCTTGATATTTCAAAAGTAGATCGGGTGTTGCATATGGGGATGCGCATGGGAAGCGGGAGGGCACAAGCGGTCCCCATGCGTAGTCTAGCGGCGCAGAAGACGTCCTAGGGCACGCTAGAGGAGACGTGTTGGCGCGAACGAGTGCGGCGTGCAGGAGACGGAGTGCAGTGCGGGCGTCCATCCAGACGTCCGTGCGCTAGCACTTCCACTAAAAACTCCAATATTACTCATTCTAAACTGAAACTAGTAAGATAGCTTCTACAAATAACACTGCGAATTAGCTTTTCTCGTTATAATATTTATTTCAATTAATTAATTAACGGAGGCGGGCGGCTAAGGGTGACCGCCTCGGTTAATATATACTAACCGAGGCGGTTGCGTTAACCCGACCACCTTGGTTAATATGTTAACCGAGGCGGGCTAACCAACTGCTTCCGTAGGTTAGGATTAGTCATGACCTTTAGACGGAGACAGATGGTTGCCGCCTCCGTTATTCCAAAACGTTGGCCTCTAAAAAAAACTGTAGTAGTGTTTGTTTCTCAAGGCACCCCATATATGAACTACTTGTTTATTAGTTATTTTTCTCTACATTTACTTGTAGAACAAACTATTAGCTTTTCATAGTTTTTATTAAAGCTTTCCTTTAGCCATTGTGTTTCACATTGAATCTGTATTTTGGCATTTTTCTTTCCATCTTGTATGGAAATCAAATTGTTATTTTTAATTTATTTAATAGTATCGGTTTCTCTTGTTTTTTTTGGAACGCTAGTATCAGTTTCTTGATAAACCGTGGGAAGAAGGAATCAAAGAAACTGCACGAGGAAAGAAAGAATCTGTACATAAGAAAATCAAGATCACACGAATAAATCATAGGCTCGTTTAGCGTATGCCAACGAATGAAACTTGCATGTAACAATTGTCAGGTTTTATAGTGTTACATGTACTCCGTTCTAAAATTTTAGGACATATTATGTGATAAAACAAATGACTTACATAACCCTGTATAACTACCTTATTTTGGATGAAGATAGATATTAATAGTAGGTGTACATGTGAATCCTTTTGTGCGTCAGATTGGGATCCGAATTCTCTTAGAAACTGAATTATAATCACTTTATGGAACTGTTTGCCTGGTGCGCTGGATTCTTGAAACTAGATCTGGAATCATGAGAAACCAGGTTTTGGTTGTTTATGTGGACTAGTATCAGTTCCAAGTGATTCTTCTCGCTCTCTCTTTGTAGCGTTTGACAATGATTCTAGTGATTCTACTGAGAATCTGAACATTTCTCGTTGCCAAATGCACTCCAAGTTATTTCATCTAGAGTTTCTTATAATTTGGGATAATTTTTGAATGCTTGATACTTTATATTTCAACACCGAGGGCTACACACAAGCAGGGTTTTCAGTTCTGATATTCAATTTTTTGTCCAACCCAATTTACCAAAATTCACAAAAAAAAAGTTTAGAGATTGTTTTTTAACTTCAACAAGAGATATGATCTTCTAAAATTTTTGTATCTAAACAAAATATTAGCATGATTTATGAAATTTATTGAGCAAAAGAATATGCAACACAAATAATAGAAAAATTGAGTCGAGTTATATCTTTGCAATAAAGCACATAAAGATTTCAGATTTTTATTTTGACCACCCCTGAGATTACCAAAAGCCACAAAAAAATTTAGGGAAATTTTGAACACTGCACAGCTGGACTAAATTAAGCTAACTCAAGGCTTATCAGTTAGCCTTGGTTTATCTCTTGTTTTGTTTAAGTTTGTCTAGTTCGGAATTTGGAAAGTGTAAACTCTAAACTGGAAAATGAACAACGTAAGTTCCCCCATGCTGCTATGATTAACCTTCGAGCTTTATCGTTTCTGCACGCTGAGCTTGGTTGCATCAAGAGAACCTAATCTCGCCGCACAGGCAACGCTGCTATCAAGAATCTCTTCCATGCCGTACTTGTACTTGAAGAGTGTGTCTAGTGCACAACGATATGTTTTATACAATTTTAATACATGAATTTTTTTGCACCATAAAGATTAAGATCCAACAATCTTCATCTTTCTTCTACCTATAGCCTTCTTCTATCTTCACACAATCACAAAATCACAGATCTATATATCATAAATTACGTATTACAGAAAATAATTTTTTTTCTATGAAAGGACAAAATACAGAGGGTTGGTTTCATTGCCTTTCCATTCGTCATTCGCCGGCGACGGTCTCTCCTATGCGCCAGCTACGGCGAGGAGGACATGACACGACACACACCGGCGTAATGGCGCTGTAAAGAAATGCAACAGAGGGACGAGCAGCAGCAGCAGCAGAGCGTGGCCAGGAGAGCGTTGAGGGCGCCGGTCGTGCCGTGGGCGGCGACGAAGCGGCCGTGGGTGGTGCGCACTGCAGATCTGACGGACGAAGATGACGTAAGGCAACGATCCGGTGGACTAAAATTCATATATTTTTATTGTTAAACACACGTGTGTTCTATAGCACGCATTTATAGCATTGCAGTACTGAACCCAGCTCGCCCAACCTGTCCCCGTCAGGCTGCACCCTCGCCACCGCCTCCGTCCTGACGCAGATCCAATCAATCACAACAGAAATGCAAATCACCTTGTTTCAGATATCCGGACAGAGCAAATCATTCATAGTCTGTTCTTGACTTCTTGTGCAGGGTGATGATGGTGTGAAGGCATTTGAATTTGATCTTACTCTTTCAAGATGTCGAGGTGAGGGAACTTCCTGGCGTAGTGGCCGACCACGTCGTGGATCGTCGGGTACGCGGCGGCGCAGAGGAAGCGGCCGGCGATGGAGGGGCGGCGCTCCATGCAGAAGATGAGCGCATCGCAGACGTCGTCGACGTGCACCAGCGGCAGCGATCCCAGGAGCTGCTGCAGGATGCGCGGGAGCCCGAAGAGCGGCTCGTTGCGGGACACGGGCGACACGGCGCTCTCCACCGTCTCCGGGGCGCGCCCGAGGACCGTGTCGCCGGCGACGAGCCCCAGGGGCAAGGTCACCACCTCGAACGCCGGACTCTCGCCGCCGTTGTAGCTCAGGAGTTCCTGCTCTGACTGCAGCTTGGACAGTATGTACTTCTGCAAATGGTCGTCAGATTTAGCCGTTAATTGAAAATATACTACATGTTTAACTAAAAATTAAGGGAACTGTTATGAGTCTATACAAATTCAGGATTTTGTTTGATATGTACGCATAACTGATAATCCAATAGTCTATTTTTTCATAGAAATAGGAACAGATTACATACTGTACGTAAACAAAGTAAAGCCTCCTAGCAATCAGCAAAATTGTCCTTTGTCGTTCAGTTCAGAAATCAGACGAAGCTTCATTACTTACATCGAAGTGTGCGCTTCGGAGAGGATAGTCAACGTTGAGCGAAGTCCAACAAGATTCACTGATGAAATCTTTGTACCCGATGACGCCGGAGACCTCCTCCTTCAGCGGCGAAGCGGCCGACACGGAGGCGGTGTGGATCACTCGCTTCACCGTCCTGGACTCCTCGCATTGCCGGAGGATCGCGCGCGCAGCGTCCACTACAGCTTCCGCCGTGCTCCTATACTGCTCAAATTTTCGTTTGGAAGGACAGTAATTTTCATTTCCACGACTAAAAGAAGAGACTGCACGGCGCCTGACCATGACTCACTCTTTGACTAGTAAAAGAATGAAAGGGAGCGCGATGGCAAACTTCACCTTGGAGTCGGCGTTTTCGACCCCGAATGGCGTGGCGACGAGGAAGACGAACTGGCACCCAGCGATCGCCGGCGCGAAGGTGGCGGCGTCGAAGAGGTCAGCGTCGAACAGCCGCAGCCGCTCCGCCGCGCCGGGGACCAGCCGCCGCAGCAGCCCCGCCTTCTCCTCATCTCCTGCAGCCACCAGCAGACGAATCCGACTGGGGTCTCCGATTCAGGCAGCCACGCACAAGAGAGGAGAGCGGAGAGCCGATCCACTCATTTTGCCTTTCGGCGTGTTTCGCGACGCGCGGATCGAGCTGGTGAGCCGCCACCAAACAACGAAGGAGGTCACGGCCTCCCTCACGCACGCATGAGTGACGCACCGGTGTTCCGCAGGGTGGCGTGGACGGTGTAGCCTTTCTCGAGGAGCTTCTTGACGAGCCAGGAGCCGATGAACCCGGCGCCTCCGGTGACGCACACCCGCACTCCGCTGCTCTCGTTTTCGGCCATGGCTGCCAGTAATAGGGTTCGGAATTTTGGATTGGACCTATGGCCTATGGGTTTGCTCTGGCGTGAGAAAGCTGGGCGAATGGTCTAGTTTAAAATATACTCATGAGCAGGATACCAAAAGTTGACCGTCTACCCGGCTGTGGACTTCTTGTTGGTGTCCAGAGAGAGAAAGGTAAAATAGTGCGAGAGGCCAAGTCAGGAATCACGTATGGCAGGAAAATACTAGGTAAGATCCTGTTTGGATGAAAAAAATATTTTGGAGTTTCAGAAAAAACTACTATAATTTTGAAACTTTGATTTCAAGGTACGCTGAATTATCTGTATATAATGACAAACTTTACAGTCTTGAATGCAACAGTATTGCTAAAACTATAATCTTTTAGGAGTTTAAAAACACTTTAATCTAGACCTCTTTTCTATAAACCATTATTTTGCACATCTATATATTCTAAAACTACGGTTTCTTAATACCATGTCTTTATCATTATGAAAGATAATGCAAAGTAATATTCTAAGTTTGCATTTAACATATCCATATATGTCATTGTGAAAGATATTATAAGGTGTTATCTTTATATTTGTAGGTACCATAGTCATTATAAAAAAATAAACAAAAATCTCTGAAATCTACTCAGAAATAGTAATATATATTATTAAAAAATAAAAACATTATCCATGAAGTATGATACACATATATTTCTAATTCATAGACTTCTATAATCATGAAATAAAATAATTGTAATGCTATATTCCACCATGTATATCAACTGAACATGTATACGTTAGATTAATAATTATTTTAACAACTTATGAAACATGAAAAAATGTTCACTTAACAAACCACGTCGCAATAACACTTTATATTTATACTCCATGATAATAAATTTCATAAATTATTATTTTAAATAACTTTATATATTTTTCCTAAAAGATTATGTCATATCAATATTATAAATTTAATTTTATGCACACTATGAAACATAAATAATACTACACAAAATTAATCCTATGATATAACAAATTCAACATGTTTACTGTCGGGATGCAAGCCGAGTTTCAACTTATGTGAAAAACAATACTACTAGGACATAGACTCTTTTTAATAAAAAAGCAATTTTTGAATAAAAGATAAAGAATACTAGAATTCTAGGACCTAGTTTCTTTTTAATAAAAAACAATTTTTGAATAAAAGATAAATAATAATAGAATTCTAATTAACATGTGAAAAAATTGCAACACTTGATTAAAAGTTAAAAGATAAACTATAGATTTACTAATTCACAAAAAGGGTTGTATCAAGAGTTTACATAACTTAAGACTAGATTTCGACTAAATACATTTTACACTAGAAAACAAAGATAAGTACTAGAAATTCTAACTAGAGGTCCCACTAGAGCTTGCATGTTCATCATCACAAGACTTGATAGGAAAATAAAAGATAGATTCCAGAAATTCTCATAAAAATGAGAAACATCTTACCATTAAGGTATAACCTAATCACCATTGATAATAATAATAGCTATTGGATCTATTCTATTTTCTAAATAATTATCCGCTTCTGCTATTGTGTTAAACAATATAAACTAACTCATGACTCTAATTTATATTGTTCACATATGTCGTTAAGAAAAATGGTCTAAAGTAGTTCTAAATTTGCATTTAAGTACCAATGTCCTATTATTATGATCGATAATTTACATAACTCAACTTTCATCTCATTATTAGAAAAATTAAATATCCCCTCAAATCTAAATCTAAATTATCAACATCTCCTATTACATAAAATTTATTTAGATAATGAATAGAGCGTATATATGTTTCTACATTACCCCACCTCTATCAATATTAATATATTAAGATTTGATTAAAGTAAACACATGCGTCGTGCCAACATGCATGAGCAATAAAATATATTTGTTATGTTTTATCACATATACAATATTTTCTTAATAACACATATACTAATGATACTAATAAATTATTTAAAACCATATAACCATAACTATAATTTATATAGATTGTTACTTTAGATATATTTATGTATTTTAACTAAAATGATTGACATGTCCATATTGACAGTATAACCATAGCTGCAAATATAATTTCTTGATAGGAAAATTCAATCATCTTGACAAGTAGAGACCATTGGTGGCTATATTTTTTTGGTCTTTTAAGAATACTTTGGAGTAAAAATTCGATCATTATAAGGTATAAGTATTAAAATTTTCTTGAGGTTAGCAAAGCTACCCCTATGTGAGATCTCACTTCAAGCTCTATGACTTATCTTAATTGATATATGGTAGATGTTTCAAATAATGGCTTATGCTATTGTAGTACTTAAGAACATACTCTATGGGTCTAAAATCCTTTTTTAAAAAGTGCAAAAGGGATAGTTAATGAAAGATACAACAAGAACAAGAGTTTCAACTTAACTTGAGGAGATAAAAAAATCCATAGCGGTTGATAAGAATAAAATTTGAAAAATCAAAATTTAGATTTATAGCTTCATAAGATACATGATACAACAAAAGCCACCATGATTAATAATAAGGTTTCAAAGTAATTGCGTATTTAAAATATATAGAGGTGCCATGCAAAGGAAAAATATGAATATGGATAAAAAATATATAGATTAGTTCCTTGAAAAAATGGTAGTTAATATGTTTATGATATCTAGATAAGACTATAGAGTATCTACTATGTATATTATGTTAGAAAATAAACAAAGAGAAAACATACAATTTAATATAAGTAAGTCTTTATGAATCAAATATACTCCCTCTGTTATAAATTATAAGACATCTTGGGTTTCTAAATACATAACTTCTGTTATACACTTAGATGTATCTATCCAGATACAAAGTAAAAAGTAAAAATAATATATCTAGAAAAGCCAAAGCGTCTTATAATTTAAAACGAAGGGATTATTAAACAAAAATACCTAATACTTATATCTTCTCTCGCACGGGTTGATGGACTAGTAGATAGCTTAATTAAAGTACTACCTCCGTACAAAAAGATATAATTCAAGGTTTGCATTAAATCAAATTTCCTTAAGTTTAAATAACTTTAACTTATAGAAAATAAATTATTTGATTAATCTAATGATACTTGTTTGGTATCATAAATGTGATATTTTCTTATATATTTGTAAAAAAATTTAAAACTATTTGATTCCTCGGACAACGGGAATTATATTTCGTTTGACAGAAGTAGTAGTTTATATACATCCCATGCAAGATACAATAATGGCCGAGTACACAAAAAAAGCACAAAGAGAAGGTACTAGTAAAATCAAAGAGAAACCCAGTAACATTTGAAGTACCGCCACCAGAAAAAGGTCTTTAAATGTGCATTCCAAAGTATATAAGAGCACTAATAGTGTCAACTAATTTTTATATCAAATTTGACAATAGCCATGTACAAAATTGCTATGCATGACATTGCCTTTGCCCTTCCCTTTTTGATCTATCTCTATAAATTTTCATTTTGCACTTCATAAATTAACAAACTAAGTTAATCAATTAATTAACCAACATATTAAGCAAAAATAATTGAGAATAAGTTTCAGGTTTGAGCCTTACCGTGTGTGCTCGTGGCATTGCGATTGGTCATAGCAGAAGTCCATGAAGCCTCTTTGAGCTGGTTTCATGGGCTTCTTCTGCTTGCTATTTCATTTTGGATTGGAAGTTTAAAAAAAAGCTTTTGCTAGTAGTTTCACATAGTGTCAGAGTTTTATAAACCAGACTAGCAAATTTATACGATTGCCGCGCTGCTCTAGGAAGACGATGGTAGCATCACAAAGACACGAGGATTTATACTAGTTCAGGCCGGAGCCCTACATCTAGTCTCAGAGATGATCGAGTGCGTGTTCCTCGCTTGAATGTTGTTGACAGTCATTAACAACAATTATAAACCATCAACATAACCTACATTTATACTTAATTCCATCACCAAACATAGGTATAGGGGTTTAAACAAATGAATTCCACAAGCTTTGGTGATTTCATGACTATAGGAGGATTTATCCAGAAAATAACCCCCGGGACCACTGTCATACGCTCTAAACAAGCAAACCGACGACAACAAGTGATTCAACCCATGAAAACTATGAAAGACAACTCTAGAAGGTTCTAGAAGACACCACGCCGAAGCTTAGGCTAAACGGCCACAAAAGTGGGCCGGCCGGCCCAAGCCCTAGGCTGGCCGGCCTGCTCCGGAGTCCACTCGCCCTCTGCCACCTCGTATGCATTAACAAGATCTACACCATTGATTTTAAGGAGGTTATAGGTCGGTTCATCCAACGGTGATCGAGGGAGTTGACGTGGATCGATGACGTGGCTATTCCTTCCCCCTAATCCACCTCGATTCCTTGCCCCTACTCCACCTCGGCCTATATTTAGCAACCCCTACGCCCCTCCCTAAGGCATAAGTCAGAGCAGAAGACAAAGACCAAACCCTAATCCTCATAGCTCCATTCTAGGGCATAGCTAGCTAGGTTAGATCTAGAGAGAGGCAAGCAGGCTTCGCTTGGATTCCTAATCGTGTCAAGAGTGTGGCTTGATATAACCTTTGTACCCCCCTCTCTTTTGTATCTCCATTACTTTTATATGTTTGCTACAATTGTTATGACATTCTTCCTTATAATATTCATGTTCCTAGTTATTATGTTCCTTATCTACTTTGATTATATGCTTAGTATAGCTAGATTGTCTTTATATTTAAGCATAAGTTCATATAGCGCTCACCCTAATGATCATGGGGTGAGTGGTTGACATTGTGTAAGTGTGGTGCTTATACGTTGTGTGGGGGTATTAACTCCTATACCCTTACGGCTAGGCTTGGGTCGGCCCAGATCAGAGGGTCCGGTCCACCTAAAGACGACGCACGGCTCGGCCAACCTGTTCGGAGTCCCGCACAAGGAGTCAAGACGGATTTGGTGATCAAGCAAGATCCTGGTCGGTTAGAATAGGAATCCTTATCCGGCCACCTATGGCAATTGTAACTGGCTAGGATTAGTTTCCAGATCTGTAACCCTGCCCCCCGGACTATATAAGGCGGGCAGGGGACCCCTCTAAAAAACACCTCTCATTGACATACAGCAATACAATGAGACGCAGGACATATGTATTACGCCTTCTTGGCGGCCGAACCTGGATAAAACCTCGCGTTTGTCTTGCGTCACCGTATTGTTCGTAGCTTGCGCATCTGTCTGCCAACAATCTACTACCTTGGGCATACCCCTGGGTAGACTACCGACCATATTTCGTCGACAGTGGCCCGCCAGGTAGGGGGTGTGTGTACTGCTCTCCAAGCAAACAAGATGGTCATCATCCCCGGCTTCATGGCTACACCGAACGGCCTCACGTTCACCATCGGTCAGATCACCTGGACCACCAACTCCGACGACCTCATCGCCACAATCACGGAGGAGGCGCGGATTCAATCTGCGTCGACCGCTGCTTCACCTGCATCGGCTACGGCTCCGACCACGGTGGATACGGCTCCGACCACGGAAGATCTGGCTCCGACCACGGAAGATCTAGCTCCGACCACGGTGGATCTGGCTCCGACCACGGTGGATTTGGCTTCGACCACGGTGGATCTGGCTCGAACCAGGCTCGCATCGCTTTCAGCCACGCCGACAACCCATCGTCAGCTTCCCCGCTACAAGGGGAGGTAGATCGACAACACCGACCTGCTCAACTCCATCGATCGGGTCGGCACCAAACTTGCTGAAACCCTAGCTCTGGTAAGTTCAATTCAACATGGACCTAATGAGCAGGTAACCGCTTCCCACAATAGATCTACCTGACCAGCTCGGGCCAGTCGCCCTGCACGACTTGGTATAGATCTTGTGGTCATATCTACTCCTGAAGGGCGCTCCGCTCATCGCCGGCCAGCCTCCGCGATGGGTCTCTGGCTCTTCGAGTATGAAGCCTCGATGGAGAACTACCAGGCCCAACCCTACGGCCTGCGAAACGCTTGCCTCCAACTACGAGTATAATGTACAATGCAACTTCATCAACATGATCAGAATTGAGGATTATCAAGAAGGATCCGTCCACATAATCCAAGAGGGTGACTCCAGCTCCTCGTCTGGCATCGCATCTAATGCCTCCGACCACACTGAGCTCCAGCATCACGATGATGAAGGCGTCAAATACGATTTGGATATCCCAGACCACGCCCCGGGATTCCCACAATTCCCGTCTTTCCCACCAAGACGAGGGGATTTGATCAACGTTGTCAGCAATGACGAACCACCAGCAGTTGGCGAAACTGAACAGGAAAGGACTGCACGCGAAGCACACAATATTGATCGGTTTAATCGCCGACAAATCGACGCCGAAGCAGAAGAGGAGGCATGACGCATAAGGGTCCAGCCACACGACCTCAACAATGCCTTCGACAGGGTGGGGGACAAACAGGTCTTCAGGACTCCAAGCACCAACATAGCCGTTGCTATGGCGACAATGCAATGGCTACCCGATACCCCGGAAACTCAGGCAGTTCGCGATGAAATATAAGCCTATCTGACGGCTGCTATGGCCCAGACCGTAGAGATTGTAAATCAAGCCCGGGCTCCATCTATCTCAGTCGAGTCAAGCCACCAGTACTCAAGTCGCTCACAGCCACCCAACCAACGTGGCTCGCGCAACAACGACCCATCAGACAACCGACAAGGCGGCAACGGTGGCCATGATGGTGGTCGAGATGACAACCGCCGTCGGGAGGACAACCGCCACAACGCCCGGGACGACAACCGCCGAGACAACCATGATAATCGCCGCGATAACCACAGTCGCAGGGCTAATCTAGATGGCAACCGAGATCGCCGCGATGGCAATAACGATCTTCGCCATGACCTCGGAGGACGCGATCTGCGCGATCGCATCAACCAGAGAGCCAACGATCGTGCGTCTCATGAAAGCTATCACCGTATGGAATATGATACTGCCCACGGCCCACCAGGTTTGAAGCAGTTCACTCCGCACCTTCGCCAAGTCATATGGCCCAAGAACTTCAAGCTCGAAAAACTTCAGAAGTATGACGGCAAGGAGAACCCCAAATTATGGGTCATGCTCTACGAAACCGTGTGCAGATCAGCCATGGTTGACGAGCACGTCATGTCTAACTACTTTCCAGTCGTTGTTGGTCATGCAGGTCACCAATGGCTGGTCAGTTTGCCGGCAAACTACTTCGATTCCTAGCAAGAACTCAAGCAAGCTTTCATCAACAACTTCATTACCACTTGCGAGCAACCCGGCAACAAATATGATCTACAGCGGATTCGAGATCGGAAAGATGAGCCACTGCGCGAGTACGTCCGACGTTTCTCGGAGATGCGCATCAAGGTCCCATCAATCTCCGACAGCAAGGCAATCGAGGCTTTCATCACTGGCCTCCGCTTCCACGATGCTCTAAGGGACAAGCTCCTTCGCAAGAGGCCTAAATCGGTCACAGTGCTCCTGGCCACCGCCAAGAAATATGCGGACGCCGACGACGCTAAGAAGTTAATTATCGAAGAAGCAGCAAGGGTTCCCCACTCCGACCACCCCCACACCGCGACGACTACCGCGGCAACCGTGGTCTGAACGACAATTTTGATCGCCACAACCAGCGCAACAACTCCCGCGACCACCACGATCAACGTAATCAGCGGCGTAACCGCCGTGACAATTACAAGGGCAAGCGTGCTCGGGAAGACGATGGCGAAGTCAACACCGTCAAGAAAGGGGGCGGACATCGTAATTACGAAGAAGACTACGCCAAAGCATTGAAAGGGCCCTGCCAGCTCCATCCCAAGTCCAACCACACCATGGAGAATTGCCGTGTTCTCAAGTCTATCTACACGCGTCAACAGGCTCCGGATACGTCCGACAAGCCTAACGATGCAGGGGAACAGCGCAACGAGGACAACGATGATGAAGACGCAGATCCCCGTCACAAGTATGTCAAGCCAACCGATCGCGTGCACACCATCATTGGAGGCAAAGTGTCCATCGAGACCAAGCGAGAACGCAAGCTGCTTGCCTGCGCTTGCTTGAACGTGGCCAACACCGACAACCTCATCACCGATCCACGGCTCCCTCCTTGGTCTCACCGCGAGATTTCCTTCAGTAGAAAAGACCAATGGGCAGCAATACCTGAACCAGGACGTTTTCCCTGGTCCTTGATCCTTGTATCAACAAAGTTCAATTTGACAGAGTGCTGATTGACGACGGCAGCTCCATCGATATACTGTTCAGGAACAGTCTGCCGGCCCTGAAGATAACCCAGGTGGATCTCAATCCATACGAGGCACAGTTCTGGGGTGTTCTCCCCGGACAGAGCTCTACACCTCTCGGGCAGATCACGTTACCTGTGCAGTTCGGGACTCCAGACCACTTCCGCACCGACTACGTCAACTTCATGGTCGCTGACTTTGATGGCACCTACCATGCTATCCTAGGTCAACCATCGCTCACCAAGTTCATGGCCATACCTCATTACATGTATCTGGTGTTGAAGATGCCTACCAAGAAAGGAGTTCTCACTCTTAGGGGCAACGTATACGCAGCTTATACCTGCGAGGACGACAACTTCAAAGTAGTAGAGGCTCACGACATCTCTATTCGCATGGCCGAGACCATGCTCGATGCCAAGAAGACCTCGGCCGACCACCTAGAGATCCTAGAGCTCAAGGCTCTGCGTAAGAACACCAAGTCCAAGGAGCACAAGATGATCCAGCTGGTCGACGGTGATCCCAGCAAAATGGCCCTTATCGGGGCCAACCTGGATCCCAAATAGGAAGACGCGCTCGTCAGGTTCTTGAGGAACAACGTGGATGTGTTTGCATGGAAACCTGCTGACATGCCCGGTGTACCTCGGAACTTGATCGAGCACTCTTTGAATGTCAACGGCAAGGCCAAACCTATCAAGCAGAAGCTACGATGGTTCGCTCGCGACAAGAAGGAGGCGATTAGGGTAGAAGTTACACGGCTTTTGGCATCCGGATTTATCAAAGAAGTGTATCATCCGGAGTGGTTAGCCAACCCGGTTCTTATACGCAAAAAGAATAATGAATGGAGAATGTGCGTTGATTACACTGATCTCAACAAACACTGCCCTAAGGACCCCTTCGGCTTACCTTGCATAGACGAGTTCATAGATTCAACCGCTGGTTGCGAGCTGCTTTCCTTTCTCGATTGCTACTCTGGTTATCACTGGATCGCTCTAAAAAAGGACGACCAGATCAAGACATCTTTTATCACGCCTTTCGGCGATTACTGCTACACGACCATGTCGTTTGCAGGGGCTACCTACCAACACGCTATACATGCCTGCCTCAAAGACGAGATAAAAGACAACCTCGTCGAGGCCTATGTTGATGATGTAGTTGTCAAGACCAAGGAAGCACATACCCTTGTTGACAACCTGGAACGCACCTTTATAGCCCTTAACACATTCCAATGGAAATTAAACCCAAAGAAGTGTATCTTTGGTGTTCCTTCTGGCATACTACTTGGCAACGTCGTCAGTCACGACGACATACGCCCTAACCCAGAGAAAGTCAAAGCTGTCTTGGACATGAAGCCACCCAAAAAGGTGAAGGATGTTCAGAAGCTTACCGGATGCATGGCTGCTCTCAGCTGTTTCATATCAAGATTAGGCGAAAAGGGATTACCGTTCTTTAAACTGCTCAAAGCATCCGAGAAGTTTGAGTGGTCGGAGGAAGCAGACGCTGCCTTCACATAGCTGAAACAATACCTTACGTCACCTCTGGTCCTTATGGCTCCCAGAGAAGACGAAACACTTCTGCTTTATATTACGGCAACTAATCGTGTGGTCTCCACTGCCATGGTGGTCGAGCGCGATGAGCCCGGCCACGTCTATAAGGTACAGCGACCAATCTATTTCATCAGTGAGGTGCTCAATGAATCCAAGACCAGGTACCCACAGATCCAGAAATTGATCTACGTCATACTGATAACATCTCGAAAGTTGAAACATTACTTTGATGGATATTGTGTGGTGGTCATGACTGAGTACCCTCTGCGAGACATCATTAGTAACAAGGATGCGAACGGGCGCATCGTCAAGTGGGCAATGGAGCTATGCCCCTTCTCCTTGGAATTCGCAAGCCGTACTCCAATCAAGTCTCAGGCACTCGTCGATTTCATCGTCGAGTGGACAGACTTAAGCACGCCTACCTCTCAAGGGCCCGACGAGTATTGGAAGATGTACTTCGACGGTTCTCTCAACATTGACGGTGCAGGAGCAGGAGTCCTTTTTGTGTCACCGTCCAAGGAGCAGCTTCGGTATGTCCTCAAGATTCATTTCCCAGCATCTAATAATGCAGCTGAATACGAAGCATGCATACATGGTTTGCGCATTGTGATCGAGCTCGGTGTTAAACGTCTCTATGTCTATGGAGGCTCGGCTCTGGTCATCAACCAACTCAACAAGGACTAGGACATGACCAGCGAAAGGATGGATGCATACTGCAAGTCGATCAGAAAGCTGGAAGGCAAGTTCTACGGCATCGAGTACACACTTGTGGTCCGGGACAAAAATCAAGCAGCAGATGCGCTGTCAAAGTTAGGATCATCCCGTGCTAAAGTCCCACATGGCGTATTTGTTCAAGACCTGCTCACGCTTTCCATTGAGGAGGAAGATCCCACGGTTGATAAGCCCCTAAACAAGCAATTGGTGGCTACGGTTCCGGCGTCGAGCTCCACTAAGCCACCTCCAACCATGCATGAGCCCGACTGGAGAGAACCTTTCATCAGGTACCTAATAGACGGCAGCGGTTACACTGATCGGATAGAAAACCAGCGCTTGATGCGTCGCAGTAAGCAGTATCTGTTCGTCGATGGCAAGTTGTGGCGCAAGAACGCAAAAGAGGAAATCTTGATGAAGTGTATAACCTGGGAGGATGGTGAACATCTCCTGGACCAAATCCACTCCGGCTCCTGCGGCAACCACGCAGCCTCGAGAACGCTGGTCGGCAAGGCTTTCCAAGCAGGGTTCTATTGGCCGTCAGCGGTAGCTGATGTAGAGAAGCTAGTCCAGCACTGTGAGGGTTGTCAGTTCTTCGCCAAGAGAATCCACGTACCAGCACATAAGATCCAGACAATACCAGCCTCTTGGCCCTTCGCATGCTGGGGACTGGATATGATCGGGCCATTTAAACCGGCTCCTGGGAAATTTACATGTGTCTTTGTACTGATCGACAAATTTTCTAAGTGGATAGAGTACATGCCTCTAGTACAGGCATCCTCAGAAAAGGCTGTTACGTTCCTCGACCAGGTCATCCACCGCTTCGGCATACCCAACAGCATCATCACTGATCTGGGTACTCAGTTCACCGGGAACGCTTTTTGGGACTTCTGCGATGAAAGGAGCATAGTAGTAAAATACGTCTCGGTGGCGCACCCTAGAGCTAATGGACAGGTCGAGCGGGCAAACGGTATGATTTTGGATGCATTGAAGAAGAGGATGTATAGAGAAAACGACAAAGCACCCAGAAGATGGCTCAAAGAGTTACTAGCCGTGGTCTGGGGCCTCAGAACCCAGCCCAGTCGCAATACCGGCGTGTCACCATACTTTATGGTTTACGGTGCTGAGGCAGTGCTCCCAGCAGATATAGCCTTCAGATCAGCACGGGTAGAGAACTTCGATGAAGATAAGGCCAATGAAGCGAGGGAGCTAGAAGTGAATAGTGCAGAAGAGAAGCGGCTCGATTCTTGCGTACGTACAGCCAAATACCTTGCTGTTTTGCGTAGGTACTACAACAAGAACGTTAAGGAGCGGTTCTTCGTGGTCGGGGACCTGGTCCTCAAGTGGAAGACAAATCAGGCTGGCATCCATAAACTTGCAACTCCATGGGAGGGGCCCTTCATGATCAAGGAAGTCACACGACCGACGTCTTACAGGTTAGCTCACCTGGACGGTATAGACGTACCAAATTCCTGGCACATCGATAAGCTTAGGCATTTGTATGCTTAACTACTGAGATATGTACTCCTCTTGTACTTTTGATTTAATTCAATAAAGCTATTATGATTTCTCCGACCACTATGATTGTGTCATTTTGAATTCTACGGTTATTCTAACTTAGCCAGTCAAAGCCGACCACCATTCCTTCATGGGTTTTTGGAGCAGGCCCTGTCTCCGGTTCCTCTCAGCATGAGATCCGCTCTCTACGCTACGGGTGATTGGCAGGTCCCCCCTGGTTTGACTTGTTCGTGTCTACATGTGCACAGGTCATGCACCTCACACTCCGACCACATGCCAAATCAGGGCCGTCCAAACTTTTCAGGATGACGTGTCGAGTAAACTGGTACAACTAAACAGAACACTAACATGTTCTCACTTAGTTACGCCAACATGAGTTTCAAGCTTAAATACGTTTTATACAAAACAAATAAGCTTATAATGATATACAGTTACGTTATTATAAGCTTGCCTGAAGAGGTACAAGTTTACAATAACACAACTACATCCTTTTTCTACAGCTCTAGCCTATTCTATTGGCTGGTCGGGGTACGCGGCACCTACTGCTCGCTACTTCCGACATCCCGCTCGAGTCTCGGGGACTCTTGTACTATTCGAGCTAAAGAGGATGGCCCCGCCGATGCCTGGCTGGTCGTGACCGCAGGCTTCGCCGGTTGGCTCAAAACTGATGGTGTTTCCAGCTAGCTTGTTGATGGCGTACCCTGTACAGGTGCTGTCCCACCTCCACACTGGTTAATGTCACCAATTATCTTTGAAGACAGGTCTAGCTGGGTCATCCGAAGCTCCTCAGCCTTGTCTGGATTTACCTCCTTTGGGTACCCAGCCTCTAGGTGCTTGAGATCGATCATGGGGTAGTGGGCACGCACCATGCTTAGCACATGTGCGCCTGTATACTCACCTGCCTCCTTCACGAACTCTTGGAACCATTCCCATGCCTTTTGGCATCTCTCGACCAGTCCAAGCTGGGGCATCCTTGACGCTTCCTCTGTAAGCGCTAGGTCGATAAGGTTGAGGACGGGCAAAATGCCAGTTGCCACTTCCTGGCACCGGTTCTTCCATGCGTCCCAATCCTCGGTGATCTCTAGGCATCGCGCCTTCCAGCCATCGCGATCTTTCATCACGGTTTCTAGATGCTTCTTGGCATTGACTTTCAAAACTGCAAACCATACAAGATATTAAAATGTCATGCCACGACAAGATAACGTGGGCAACAGAATGAGTAAGGTGGTCTAGAATACTTGCTTTTCAGTTCCTCCTTCATCTTGGTTGTGTGGACCTAGAGTTGCAACTGGTCGTGTGCTAGTTTCTTGTTGTCCTCCTTCAGGCGACCACACTCTATGACCACACGGCTATTCTCCTCTTGGAGACAGACTACTTCAGCTTCTAAGCCTGCACTACAGATGTTACTACCAACAAAGCAACAACACGTGTCATGCACTTGATGTGATAAAGTGATAACTTACTTGTTTTTTTTCCTGCTCTTTTGTTACTGAGCTAGAAGACCTGGTTCTGGTTCTATGCCTCTTGCTCCGTCCTCTCCTGGTCGGCGGCTTTAAGCTAGTGGTGTAAGTGTTCCACCTCGGTAGCCAGTTCTCTATTGCTTGTTGTGATCCCCTCAATTTGATCGAAGCACTTCTTTCGGTACCTTGTGGTCTTCATCAAGTCGTGCATGTAAAAACGCTAAGTCAGACAGTTTGACTAGATAGTAGGATCAAGTGGTCAAGCTAAACATACCTGGACTTCCGTCACTAGACATTTTGCCGCTCGTTCAACTTTCATGGTCTCTTCGACCTCTGGGATTTCCTCATGCATAACCCAATGGTCGTTCCACCAGCGCGACACATATACATGTTGTCGCTTGTACTGGGGACGGCCCAGGACCTCTTCTACTTCGTCCTCTTCGGCCTCTCATTCGGGTAGTGGCACTGGTCTGGAGTTCGCAGTCTCTGCGATCACTATGGCTTTCCCATGAGCCATAGCATTGGCAAACACGCTCTGTGCCACCCCCGGCTGCTGCTCATCGGTTTGGTCTGATACCCTTGGCGCCGAAGTATTCTCCTCAGCAGGGTTAGTGCTCGGAGCACTTGTACTTGGCTCGGGGACTATCGTCTGGCCGCTCGTCTGCTGAGGCTCCGGTGGACTTTCTGCTACAGTTCCTCCATAGCCGGCTGCTGGGCAGTTTTCTCCGTCATGGCTGGTGGAGCCATGCCGTACCCAGCTAGTTGGTCGGGATTTTCGGTGGATGCCGACCTAATATATCAGAGATAAGTTAAGAAGACAACAGTGTTCAATATAAATTGTAAGCTTACATCAAGGTTACAAATACTTACAGCTTGGAAGCACGGAATGATGTGGCAAAGGCGCATCTCTTCGTCCGTGCTTGCTCCGCGTGCTCCGCGGGTGCCACCGGGTCTCTTTCCACGACCAGTACCGGTGTCGGGGCTTGATGATCGACCCCTTTGCCGCTTGTCCTCTACATTGCAGTGGTCGGTGATGCGAGTCCCACTGGCACAGAGGAGCCACCCTGCTCCGTCGACTCCTGTTGTCTCCTCCTCTTTCGAGGGATGAGTCGGCAGATGTCTGCACCCTCTATTTCATCATCTAACAGTGTAAAAATGGACTGACGACGCTTGCTGGCCGCCGGCCGCTTACCAGCAGCCCCGGCCGTTGCCTCCTCCCCAACCCCGAGTATGGCCCAGTCGATGTCTTTGATCCTGGTGCTGGTCTGGGCGGTTGGGCTGGCAACTTGCGGCCAATCTACACCAGGGGGTGGAGACACGAACACTGCTGCTCTGTCACGACCATTCCTCTAAAAAACATAAAGGCGACAACACAGTAAGTTTCTGTTACAACATAACTCTACGGGTACAAGGCAACATAATTTACCTTTGGGGGAGGTCGGGCCAGCTTGAAAGCGTGCTCGATGTCGCTCAACCTGACATAATTTGGATCAGTTAAGTTGAATAGCTCTCCAATCCTGGCCTTGACTTCTATCTTGTCAAGCGCCCCTTGCCTGGTCCTAGTTGGGTCTGCGCTACCTTGGTATTCGTAGCCGGGATGTACCCTCCTCTGGCAAGGCTGGATCCTTCGGCTGATGAAGTTTCCGACTACGCTCGGACCGTCCAACTTCCTCCACGAGATCAACCCAATTAGTTCTTGGATCTGTTCCAGGTGCTCGGGCTTTTCTGACTAGCTGTTCTTCTTCTCCGGAATGAACCCCACATCGCATAATGTGATTGTGTTCGGCTCCTCGCGGATGTAGAACCACTTCTTGTACCAGTCCTCCAGCGATGTGTTCCAAGGGCAGTGCAAGTATTGGGCCTTCATCCCGTCACGCAGATTGATGTACACACCCCCGGCTATCTTCGAGCCACCGCTCCCTTTCTTGCGCAGACAGAAAAAATGGCAAAAAAGTCGAAATGGGGCTGGAAGCCACCATATGCTTCGTAAAGATGAATGAAGGTGGAGACAAGAAGAATCGAGTTGGGATGTAGATTGCAAATCCCAATCTCGTAATACAAGTAGAGCCCCTGAAGGAAAGGGTGCACTGGAACCCCAAAACCCCACTTGAAGAAATCTTCGAAAACCACAATCTCACCTGGTTGTGGATCGGGGTACCCTTCTCCTTCCGGCGCGCGCCATCCCGCGAGTTCCTTGTTGTGGAGTACTCCCATGGTGACGAGGTCTTCGATGGTCTGTTCTTTGCTTCTTGACTTCCACCATTCCTTCGCCATGACTCCGGCTTTCTTCTGGGTGTCACTCTTCGCCATGAATCCGCCCTTGCTGATGGAGGTGGATGCGGTGGAGGGGTGATTGGCAATGATTTCGGAGGATTTAGGGTTGGCAAGAGGAAGAAGAAGGCTGCGACGGCGAATGGTAATGGGGATCGGTAAAAAGTAACTTACCAGTTCTATATTATAAATAACCAAGAGTTCCGCTGTTTTGTCTGCCCGAGATTCTTGGGAGACGTGCGCATGCGCCAAAGACGGTTATTTTCACAACCTCGAGATCTATGCCAATAAACGCGCCCTTTCGCTACCAGTGTATGCGCCTCTTCATTGCTAGTGTGAGAAGGCCCACACTGGCGCACCTTCTTACAGGTGCCAAGCGACTGTTTGCTTGAAAGGACAGGAAGGCAGTATAGCGTGCTATACCCGTCTGCTTTTTCTGACCAGACATGTCAGATTGGACTTGACAGAGTAAGAAGATAAATACACCAAATAACAGTTCAAGCGGCATTCGTTTCTTCGCTGCATGTCTCGTGCTCAGGGATGGTTTAGACCACTACCATGCTCGGGGACTGCTCTGACCACTACCGTGCTCAGGGACTGCTCCGACCACTAACGTGCTCGGGGACTGCCCAGACCACTACCGTGATCGAGGACTGCTCTGACCACTAACGTGCTCGGGAACTGTCCCGACCATAGCTCGGAGACCGCTCTCCTCGGCTACATGTGATTTGTACTCACATACAGTTGAGAGGCATTTATTTAGACCTTGCTACAAGGCTCATACCTCGCCTTCGAGCAAGCTCGGGGACTACATCGGTACGATGCACCTACCGGTGCATCTCGTATCGCCTGTACGACGATTGGATTCTCAACTTAACCGGGAATTCTTTTTTAGACCCTGGCACCACGTGCCTACGTCACCTACTACCAGGCTCGGGGACTAAGTGGGCATACTTCACCTTACAGTGAATGTGTTTGTTTATCGACCCCTACGCCTCTGATGATCAAAGACGCACTTACATTTCTTTTCAGAAATACAAGTGGGCACACTTCCCAAGACGGAAATCTTTTTCTTTTTTCTTAAGAGCACCATACATTCTTCGGACAAACTACTCCTCCGATGACAACGGTGGTCAGAGACGTCAAGAACTCAAGCCTCACTGTTCGGAGAAGGTTAAAATGGCGTGTCGCAGCATAATACATGGTGCTCGGGGACTAGCTGTGGGGGTATTAACCCCTATACCCTTACGGCTAGGCTTGGGCCAGCCCAGATCAGAGGGTCCGGTCCACCTAAAGACGACGCGCGGCCCGGCCAACCTGTTTAGAGTCCCGCACAAGGAGTCAAGACGGATTTGGCGATCAAGCAAGATCCTGGTCAGTTAGAATAGGAATCCTTATCCGGCCACCTATGGCAATTGTAACTGGCTAGGATTAGTTTCCAGATCTGTAACCCTGCCCCCCGGACTATATAAGGCGGGCTGGGGACCCTCTAAAAAACACCTCTCATTGACATACAACAATACAATCAAACGCAGGACGTAGGTATTTTGCCTTCTTGGCGGCCGAACCTGGATAAAACCTCGCGTTTGTCTTGCGTCACCGTCTTGTTCGTAGCTTGCGCATCTGTCTGCCAACAATCTACTACCTTGGGCATACCCCTGGGTAGACTACCGGCCATATTTCATCGACACGTTGTTTACCTGTGGCTACACTCTATATTCTAGGCCATGTGGTAGATCGCGGATGTGACACTCCCGTTGAGTCCTTTGTACTCCACTCCCCGAATATAGGTTTGCAAGTAGGATGCGGTTGCTAAGGAAGACATGCTCTGTTCTTAATCTTCCTTAGTAATATCCCTTATGCGTACATATGAAGTTGATCTTAGCCATGGCTACTAAGTATAATTGCACTAATCATCATATGCTTTGACTTGTAATTAAGAATGACTTAGGAAATATCTCTCTAATTTCTACTTGGTCATGCTAATGTCTTAGAAAGGAGTACTATGGGTGATTAACTATTCATTATCTATGCTCATGTACTTATCATATATATCTTATCTTGACTTATCCTTAGTTAAGTTAGATTGTAGTTAGTCTCACACGTTTCCCTATGGATACGATACCTGGAATACTTCTGGGTGAAAGCTACAGCGGTATCCGTGCGCTTGCGGATTTTTCTATGTGCGTTAATTTATACCAACAAGCTTTCTAGCACCGTTGCTGGGGAAAATGATTGTTGAATTAACTACGAGCTTAGCTAAAACTTTTATATTTTAATTTTTCTTTTAGCATGGATAACACTCCTATATATCAGTATGTTAAACCCACGAGCGCAAGCTTAAAGCCACCAAAATCTTTAGAGCCTATCATAACACCTGGTTATGAGCTACGCCCGTGTTTAAAACTGATTCAGGATCAATCCTTCTCGGGAGAAGGCGATGAAAACCCATGCTCACACCTATGGGAGTTTGCACAGACCTGTGCATGCTTGTGTATCGCTAGCATGTCTGACAAGACCTTAAGATGGAAGTTGTTTCCGTTCTCTTTGATGGGAAGAGCTAAACATTGGTATAGTCGAACCGTAGGAAGTATGCAAGGAGATTGGAAAATGTTATGCTCTAAATTTTATCTAAGATTGTTTCCCATCTCTAGAGTAGTCAGCCTTTGAATAGAAGTCTAACCTTTAGAGGATCTTTTCTTCATTTGTCTGCTAGTGAAGCAAGGTCTATGCTTGCTAGAATTAGTGGAAAGACTCCTTGCACTAGCATTCATAATGAACTCCATGAGGAAGAGAAGAAATCATCTCCCGATCAAGAAGAGGAAGTTTTTAATAGCCAAATCACAACCACTCCAGTCCCAAGATTTAGCTATCAATCCCGAACCATCAATACCCTAGGATCTAAATCCTCCAAAGGAAGAAGAAATTCAACCTTTTGAAATTTCTTGTGAGGATGATCTTTTTGATGTTGACTTTGGGAATAGCTTAAACTTCTAGTTTCATAAGAGACCTTCGTGTGAATATAATTCAAATCCTTTTAAGAAGGGATCTCTTAGAAAGTGTCTTAAATCAAATCCCTTTGGGGGACATCTAGAAGAACTCAAGGATGGCATGTCTAGTGATGCCATAGAAGGAGAGCCAAGTCATAAATCCAATCCTATCTTCTCCCCTTCTATGCCCACAACCAATATAAGTTTTGAACCCATCTCTAAACCCATCCTTGACCCCGATAATTCCTCTTACATTCTTTCTTCTAAGACTCATGATGATCCTAGAAATCCTCTAAGACACCCAAAACATAAGGGTCATGAAAGCCCACAAGGAAGAGCAATAAGAGCAACAACAACAACTAGAGCATTCATGCGTCATTGCAAGTAAAGAATGGATGGACAAGGTCGAACCCCTAAGGATATAACCCAAACCTGATCCAAACGGTGAGCTTAAATCAATCTCCTTAATAAACATGACACACCCAAGTTTGGAGGAGGCCTTAGTCAAGATCAATTAGAGAGTCACCAATCCATGGGAAATCTTGGACAATAAAATGTCCAATGAATGTCATAGGCATGGAATGATGGAGACAATGCTTTCGCCTATAGACAATCATGAAGAATCACCCTTGGAGCTTGAAAGGGAAGATGACATCAACGAGCATAGGAGGTACTTCATAAACACCACCTCATTAAATTCACGCTCGCATGAAAAATCTCCTGAATCAATTGGGCTCTCTAACATTGCCACACATAAGATCTTCAACCCCCTCATACTTCCTGTTCATAAAGATTTTGAAAGGGTGGTTGTAGATGCATATGTTTATCATAAATATTATAGATCTCAATTGTGTGAATCTTGGGATAGGTACACAAAGGTTGGTGTTGGAGGGGAAACCACTTCACCAATTAAAAGCGCAATTTGAAGGTTTCTCAAGGATGAGCTTCTGTCCTAAAAACAAGCACTTTTGAGAGATAACATGAGCTTTCACTTTTTGCTATGATGCCCTTGTAAAATGAGCATAGAGATATAATTGTGAAAATATTTCTTCGGATATTTTTGTCACTAACCATTCTAGGTTTGAAGCAGAAAGAATGAAGGATGATGGTGTAAGGTATGTCCAACCAATTATCATGCAACATTTAATCACATCCATCCAAACTTAATTTTTCTACAAAATTCAAGTGTGGGGGATGAACTGAAAAAAATATCTTATGCCATGCTGCTAGTCTTGGTTGTCTCTAACTTTAAGCCATGCTCAATTTACTAAATAACAATCATGCTCTTCATCTCCAATTGAATAAATCTCTATAATGCTTTCATGTTGTCTTTGTTTGCTATAGTATATGATTAGGTTTTGAAGTATTTCCATACACCTTTTAAATTAGGCATGGTGCTTAGTTTAAAATATTTTCCTAAATTAAAATAGACGCGGTGTCTAGTTTGATTCTTCAACCAAAAGGTGTGTTGATTTTACTTCCAAAGGCTTTTAAATTAAGCGTGGTGCTTAGGTTAAAATGCCTTCCTAAATCAAATTAGACGTGGTGTCTAGGTTGATTTTAAGCCGATAGTATGCTTTAGTAGACACTGGATATTTTGAGAAGAATTCAAATCAGAGATGAAGCAAGGCACATGATAACATTGCGCAAAGAAGACACAGCTCATTCATCATGAATGGAAGAATTAGGGAAACTACAAAATTCTGGACAAACAACCTATATTTTAAAATTGTATATTTCTTAGGGTATATGTTGTCCACTAATCCTTTGTAGGCATAAAACAATGAGTGAGGCGGAAGGTCTAACAAGGTGTTAAAAGATTAAAGAATAAGAAGATGGCATGACAAAAGGATGAGAAAGAAAGAGTGCAATCTAGGAGACAAGAAACTCATTAATAGCTTGAGCTGCGAGGCTAGCCGAATAAGGAAAACTTCAAGCAAAAAGGGAACGACCATCATGAGTCATCTACCCTTTGTCATATGGTGTTATCATGTTGTTGGTATTTATTAACTTGTCACTTATTTTAAGTAGCCACCTATTGTATGCCTACATCTCCTAGCATTACTTGTACTAGGTTGTCATCCCTAATGATGGTGCCAGAGATTCTTATTGGCTTTACCTAGTATTACTACTAGAATAATACTAAGTAGTTCTTTATTATTTCATATGACTAGAAAGAATATATAAATATATGAATGAAAAGGATCTACAAGCGCACAGATAATATACCATTGTAGCACTTCACCCGATAGTATTCTAGGTATCAATCGATGTTTCATCACCGATAGCCTGCCACGGGGGTACCCGGGGTAGTTTGTTCGGGCTTCAGCGTATGCAAAACTCGACGGTTAATGCAAGAGATAGTCGATTTATCTGGTTCGGGCCCTTGACTATGATCGAGTAACAGCCCTATGTCCAGTTGGCGTTAGCCTTTGCGTTGGATTGATTGTCTAAAGTCTCCCTCTCTAGGAACCCTGTCTTCCTTTATATAGTTAGGAGGCCAGAGTCCTAGTCGGTTTACAATGAGAGTTCCTAGTAGGATTATAGAATAATACTACTACTAAGATTACATGGGAAGAATCCTAGTTAGACTAGATCTTCTCCCTTCCTTATGGGTATCCCATCAAAAGAATAGAGGTTTTTTATCTTCTCTTAACTTTAGGCATAACATTTTAGGGAGGACTTAGGAAAACTCCACGTCGACAAGCCCCCTAGCCCCCCACAGCACTCCTGCATGGGTCCCACATCGACAAGCCCCCGAGCACTTCATGGTTGAGCTCTAGAAGCCTCGTCTTGTTCCTTCAGGTCTTGCCGAGTAGGAACAAGCATCGTCCGAGTGCTTTCTTGAGCGAAACCGTGTAGCGCTTCTTGGTATCTTCGAGTGGTTTGTGATTTTTTGAAGAAAAAGTATACCCATCTGGGTGTAGCCCCCGAGCCTCTTGCTATTTGGAACAAGGAGCTGGAGGGTCTTGTCTTGAAATTGCTCTGATTCTTCGTTGAAGGGCTCCCGAGCATATACCCGGGTTCTTTATCAAAAAGAACTCAGATATAGCTCGGTCTGGGTTCTTTTTATTGTGAGGTCTTGAAGTGGTCTATCTTGAAGAAGTCTTCTTGATGACGTGCGCTTTTTCGAAGAAAAAAGTGCACTCAATGAGTGTAGCCCCCGAGCCTCTTGCTATTTGGAACAAAAAGTTGGAGGGTCTTGAATCTTATGTTGTTTGAAAACTGTTGTCTTGAAGAAGTCTCCTGAGTGATGTGCTCTTTTTTGAAGAAAAAGTGCACTCACTGAGTGTAGCCCCCGAGCCTCTTGCTATTTAAAACAAAGAGTTGGAGGGTCTTGAATCTGAGTTGTTCAAAGAACTGAAAACCTCTCTTGTTGCAGCCCCTGAGCATATATCTGGGTTCTTTTATTCAAAAAGAACTCGGATACAGAATCTTGGCATGTTCTCTGGTAGTCTGCTGTTGTCAGAGTAGTTGTATGGTGGTGGTTGAGAGTAAATGTTGTTTGTTCATGAGTTGTACAGTGTTGGTATATTATTCCAAATATGCTCGTTCTTGAGTACTGTTCCTTCACGCCTGAGTCCTCTTTCATTGAATTCTGTCTTTTCACTGTGTCCTTTGTTAGGTTTGTTCCATTTGTGCTCCTAGTCCATGTGCACCGCTTCTTTTGTCTATAAATACCCTCCTGGTGTGTTGTTTTGATTCATCGAGCATTTTGTTGCGTGGTCTGAAATCTCCATAGTCATGAATATGATAGTTTGTGAAGTAGAGCAGCCCCCGGGCTTATTTTGTAGTTCTTGTGTATCTTATCGTAGCTGGAGGGAGTCTTGTGATAGGGATTAGAGGTAGACTAATCTCGCAGTGGCATTGTACCAGGAGGTATGTGGTGGTAGTTGGAGGAAGTCTTGTGATGTGGGATACGTTCCTTCATCCAGCAGTTCTGGGTTGATCTTCCTCATCTACCCAGCGACTGTCCGATGCAGATCAACACCTGATCCTGCATCACGTCGGGCTTGGGTAGACAGATGCCTGCAGGCCTCCCTTGGTCCATGTTGTCCTGCCGTGCTGCTGATTTCCGCTTTGGATGTACTGCGTTCGTCCTTTGAAGAAAACAGTGTATCCGAGTGCGGTTTATTCTGCCGAGTAGTAATTTGGAACACGTAGTCGTTCTAGAGCCTAGCTGTGTCTATGTTCCTTTTTGCTACCTTGCTTGTCATAGTACCGAGTTCATTGGGTCTTATAAGATGTGTAATCTTGTATTTTTTGAAGCCATTTGTAATGGAAATAATCTTGTCTTCTGAGTTATCATTCTTTTTTCTGCTGATGTCCTGGTTGTTTATGAGATTCCCAAGTTCTTTCTATAAGAACCGGGTTCTTATGTTCCTTGTGAGGTAACCCTTCGTTGCTTCATGGTTGATGAGTTCTTTTTGTAGCAATATGATAACTCTGCCGTGGTGCTGGATGGATAAGTCTAAAATCTACCCGTTGAATTGTACCTTTGTGTAGAAGTGTGCCGTCCGTCATTTCAGCTGTGTCAGTTGTGATGAGAAATGGATCGTTGCGTTTCATGCCATGTTTAAACGGGCCTGGTGGGCCGCATTTCTATTGCTGTAAAATCTATTTAAAAGCCTTTCTTCTTCTTTTTCTTTGCTTCCCTGCTTTTGCCTTGAAACCCTAGTCTTCAAAACTCCACCGCTGCCATTGTCGCCATCATCTGAGCGCCATCGTCTGAGCCTCATCGTTTCTTAGTGCTTTATTGCTTTCGCTAGTATATGGGTAGGAAGAAATCAGCGAGTAGGTCCCAGGCAACCTTTGTAGATGAGGATGCATCGCTTTCTGTGATTGAAAATCAAGAATTTATGGCCATGAGGGCTGCTTAGAAGATCTGGCCGGCTCTGACTACGACTGAGGATCAGTTGCACGAGCTTGTCAGTGATGGTCTGATCTAGGGCAAGGAGTTTGCTGATTGGAAAGCTCCAGGCCAGCATCGGGTCCCAACTCCAGGTCCTGATGAGATTGTTCTTTTTGTCTCCTTTATCTGTGCTGGACTTTGCCTTCCTGCTTTTGCTTTTCTTCATCGATTTCTCAGTTATTTTGGGATTAACTTGAACCATCTTGCTCCCAATGCTGTCCTTCATCTTTCTATTTTTGTTCATCTTTGTGAAACTTTTCTTGGAATTCCTCTTTCTCTATCTCTCTTTCGTTACTTCTTCCGTCTGAAGCCACAACCCCGCCGTGATGACACCCATGTTCTTGGTGGCTGCGGGATTCAGTTTTGTCAGGGTCTTAATAGTAAAATTTTTTGATTATGACTTGGTTGATTCTGTGAGGGATTAGCGTGCCGACTGGTTTTATGCCGCCAATTTGATTCCTCCTCTTGCTATTCATTCTGGTTCTGGTCCCGTGGTTAATGACCGATGGGAAAAGAATCCCCTGACGATGGATGAGCTCGAGGCGATCAAGCCATTTCTTGAGAGGATATGTACTCTAAAACAGCAGGGCTTGATCGGCTTCGGTATCATTTCTAGTTTTCTTCGTCGTCGTGTTCAGCCTCTAAAGGAGTGAGAGAATTATGGTTTTGAGTACTCTGGGGTGGAAGATCCTTCTCGTATGGTCCCTACCCTTGAGTTGACTGATGAGGAGGTGCTCGAGCGCCTTCAGAAGATGTTGAAAGGAGTAAGCGTTGTTCCGCATGCTGTCCTTGAGTATTGTGCTAACAACCCACCTCCTGCTGTGAGTTGTTTTTTGTTATGCGGGTACTTTTTGTATTTCCTTTGCTGTCTTCCCTTTTTGCTTAATCTTTCTTGTCTGGTTGTTTTACTCTTTTATAGGAATTGGGGCGTAACTTCATTGATCCAATCCCCCTTGATGACTGCCCTGCCATTGTGGAGACTGGGGATAGTCTTGCTGGGGCATCTTTAACTAGTAAGTTTCAAACCACCATGATGTTTCCTGGTGTTTCTTCCGCAATCTTTGACGCATATGTAGAGTATGTTCCTCGTCCAGTTCCTCGAGCACCTCGTAGTGTCGGAAAAAGGGGGCGGGCGGATTGTTCTTCTTCTGGTTTGTCTGCTACCAAGAAGCCTCGCTATTCGAGTACTCGTCCAGGTACTCAAGTTTTAGGTAGCATGCTCCTAGGTGAGCATATTAATACGCTTTGTCTTCTTGTTGTTTGTTTGTGCCTTTAACCGAGTACTTTCCTCCTTTTTTAGATGGCGCTGTGGTTGCCATGTTTGAGAATGAGGAAGATGAGGATGGTGATGTGGCCCTTGTTATGAGTCGGTGAATTGTTTTCTTGTTTTTCTGTTGTTGAACACCTCTTTTTGTTCTGACTTTTGGCCTTGTTCTCTTGTAGCAAGCGGTCATCGAGCTCGAGTTCTTCTGGGGCTTCGGTACTGATCATGCCACTCCTGTCGCAGAGTGGTGGTGATATTTTTGCTGCTATAGTTCCCCCTCTAAGATCTTCTGTTCGTCTTGGGGATTTTATGAAGAAGAAGATAGCTAAGTGAGTGAATCCTGGTTATGTTTCTTTGCTTCTATTTTCCTTTTTTTGATTCATATTCTTATCGTCGAGTTTCCTTATCATCTTGTAGACCCTCGCCTTCTCTTAATCCTCAGTTGACCTCTTGTCAGTCCTCTGGTGCGCCCCTGTGTACTGAGTCAAAGGACTCAGAATGTACGGTTGGTGAGGTGGCTGTGAGGGAGACTGGGTTCCCTAGTGATCATGCTACTGTGGATCTGCTGACTTCGGGGGCGACCGTGGCCATGGCGGTGGATCCATCTGAGGAGGTAGCCGGGGCTTCCCAGGATACGGCCCTGGTCTTGCCTTCTTTGCATCAGCTGACTTCTTCCTCTGCTCCTCTTGGTACTAGTGGTCAGCGTTTGGATGATGATGTGTTGCAACAATTCGATGCCACTCATCGGTTGTCAGAGCTGACCGCTGCCTAGGGAACCTTTACGACCTTTGCGACTTCTTTTTGGGGAAAAACTCTAGGTAAGTTTTTCGAAGTTCTTTCTTTGGATGTTCCTCTTTCTTCTATTCTTATGTCTTATTTTTCTCTCTCTCTTTTGTTCAGTCTTTTTCTCGGGATCATACCGGCTTCTTTTTCTAGTCTGAAACCGAGAAAAAATTATCTTCTAAGGTTAGTGCCCTAAAAATAGAGCTTGACCTCTATTGGGCCGAGATAGAGACTGAGCGTCAAACGCACCAGAGGGAGGAATAGGCTCTCCATGCTCGGGTGGTTGAGGTAAAAGAGCGGAGGGATGCTGCTGTCCAGGAGGCCTTGAAGAATATGGAGGTTATGAAGAAAGAGTGCAATGGTATTGTGGGTTCTTTTTTGTTTCCTTTTGTATTCAAATTTCCCTTTCTGCTGATTTGTTTTTTGGTGCCTGGTCTAGCTCTCCGAGTTGAAAAGCAGAAGCTCTCGAAGGGTATTGAGGAAATGAAGATACTTGTTCGCAATAATCACAACAGGGCTGAGGAGGTAATTTCTTGTGCTGAAGAAGAACTCGCGCTTGCTAAGTTGATTAGGCGTGGAGCTGACAGGGATCTTGTGTAGGCCCAAAAAACTGTTGAAGTCTTGACTGGTAAGTTGACGACAGCTACTGAGAACTGGAATGCTTTGTGGAAATCATTTTGGTCAGTAGTCGACCTTCTTCGGACTCCAACAGATGATGGTCAATCTTGGGCTCAGTTTATTCCCAAAGTTTCGACTTGTTTCCAGGAGTTCGTGAAGAGGTGCGCCCAACTATGTACCAGAAACGTTCTTGCCTAGGTCCGGGTTCTTGCTTCGGAGGTCCCTTTGTCCAAGATTGTAGAGGAAGCCGAGAGTCAATTATATCTGGATGCCGTTGAAAAGGTGGAGCCTGAGGTCGAAGATTTAGCCAGGAGGATTGTGGATAATCTTAATATTGATATTTCTTCTCCTGATGATGATGCTTGATGTAATTGACCTTTGTACTCCAGCCTCCGTAATAGGATATTATACTTCTTTCTTGAATGAAGATTCTTTATTTTTGTTGATGTCTTCTTTGCCTGGATGTTCCTTGATAGGTCGAGCGTTTGTATGGCTTTTATCTGTGCCGTGTAATCAACTCGGTATATGTAGATCGTTGTGTTGACAAACTTTCTTGATTTGCCGAGTGCTTGTATGACTTTCGTCTGCACCATGTAAACAACTCGGTATATGTAGATCGTTGTGTTGACAAACTTTCTTGATTTGTCGAGTGCTTGTATGGCTTTCGTCTGCGACGTGTAAACAACTCAGTATATGTAGATCGTTGTGTTGACAAACTTTCTTGATTTGCCGAGTGCTTGTCTAGCTTTCGTCTACGCCGTGTAAACAACTCGTTATATGTAGATCATTGTCTTGACAAACTTTCTTGATTTGTCGAGTGCTTGTCTGGCTTTTGTCTGCGCCGTGTAAACAACTCGGGGTAGTAGATCCTTGTCTTGATAACCTTTTTGTTCTTGTTAGTACTGAAAAGACTTAGGACCAGCGATCTCAAGTATCTTTAGCTTCTTCTTTTTAGCTTTTTGCTTAACTCGAGATGTGGCCAGCATCTGGCCCTTTCCCTAGTTGTAAAAACATCTTAGGATCAGTTCGAGTATTGGCTTATCAGCTACCCTCATCGGCAGGCTCAAGCATCTTTTTAGCTTTTTTGTTGACGGCCGGTATGCTTAGGCTTAGTTTCAGCCATTTTGCTTTTTGGTTCAGTTGTTAGCTTATTAGCTACCCTCATCGGCGGGCTCAAGCATTTTTTCAGCTCTTTTGCTCTCGGCCGGTATGCTCAGGCATAATTTCAGCCATTTTGCTTTTTAGTTCGAGTGTTAGCTTATTAGCTACCCTCATCGGTGGGCTCAAGCATCTTTTTAGCTCTTTTGCTCTCGACCGGTATGCTCAGGCGTAATTTCAGCCATTTTGCTTTTTGGTTCGGGTGTTAGCTTATTAGCTACCCTCATCGGCGGGCTCAAGCATCTTTTTAGCTCTTTTGCTCTCGGCCGATATGCTCAGGCATAATTTCAGCCATTTTGCTTTTTGGTTTGGGTGTTAGCTTATTAGCTACCCTCATCGGTGGGCTCAAGCATCTTTTCAGCTCTTTTGCTCTCAGCCGGTATGCTCAGATGTAATTTCAGCCATTTTTTTTTTGGTTCAGGTGTTAGCTTATTAGCTACCCTCATCGGTGGGCTCAAGCATCTTTTCAGCTCTTTTGCTCTCGTCTGGTATGCTCAAGCATAATTTTAGCTATTTTGCTTTTTGGTTCGGGTGTTAGCTTATTAGCTACCCTCATCGGCGGGCTCAAGCAAAATTTTCAGCTCTTTTGCTCTCGGCCAGTATGCTCAGGCATAATTTCAGCCATTTTGCTTTTTGGTTCGGGTGTTAGCTTATTTGCTACCATCATCGGTGGGCTCAAGCATCTTTTCAGCTTTGTTGCTCTCGGTCGGTATGCTTATTGAAAACAACTAGGGGAAAGCCATAATAAGACATATGTTGTTGAGGAACACCATCTTTATTGATCATGAATGTTGATATGCCTAGTGAAAACAACTAGGGAAAGCCATAATAAGACATGTGCTGTCGAGGAACACCATCTTTATTGATCACGAACGTTGATATGCCTAGTGAAAACAACTGGGGGAAAGCCATAATAAGACATATGTTGTCGAGGAACACCGAACGTTGATCTCTTGTCTCTTGTATATATATTCTTCCTTGAGTTGTTTTCATGCGTAGAATCTTCTTAGTTGGTTGATGTGCCATGTATTGTTGACTTCTTTTCCATCTTCAGTTATCAACTTGTACGTGCCTGGTCCGGTGACTTTTGTGACAATAAAAGGACCTTCCCATGGACTGAGTAGTTTGTGGTGTCCATCAGTTTTTTGTATCCTTCTTAGTACTAGGTCTTCGATTTGGAGTGATTGAGGTTGGGTATTCTTGTTGTAGTGGCGTCTTAAACCTTGTAGGTATCTGGCTGATTGAAGGGTAGCATTTACTCTGACTTCTTCTGTACTGTCGAGTTCTATTCTTTGGGTGTGTTCTGCTTCTCCTTCGTCATATTGTTCTATCCTTGGTGATGTCCAGATCAAGTCGGCAGGTAGTACGGCTTCTAATCCGTAAACTAGGAAGAAAGGTGAGTATCCGGTGGCTCTGCTTATTTGAGTTCATAGCCCCCATACTACTTTGGGTAATTCTTCAATCCATTTGGATCCATAGTCCACTAGTTCTTCATACGATCTTGGTTTTAATCCGGCTAGTATGAGTCCATTAGCCCTTTCTACCTGTCCATTGGCTTTTGGATGTGCGACTGATGCGTAATCTATGCCGAAGCCGCAATCCTATGCCCAACTTTAGAATTCTGTAGCTGTGAAGGGAGAACCCAAATCTGTGATGATTCGATTGGGCATGCCGAAGCGGTGCATAATGTCTTGGATGAACTCGACTGCTTTGGCTGCGTTGTATTTTGCGAGTGGTTTGTATTCAATCCACTTGGTGAACTTGTCAATTGCTATAAAGATGTACTCGAAACCGCCCTTTGCTTTCTTGAGAGGTCCTACTTGATCTAGCCCCCAGCAGGAGAAAGGCCAAGTGGGTGGGATGCAGATGAGATTGTGAGCTGGCACATGAGCTTGTCTTGCGAACATTTGACAACATTTGCATTTTCTAACAAGTTCTTCTACGTCTTTTAAAGCGGTTGGCCAGTAGAATCTGGTGCAAAATGCTTTGCCGACTAGTGTTCTTGAAGCGGCATGATTTCCACAGCAACCTAAGTATATTTCATCTAAGATCTATTTGCCTTTTTCAAATGAGACACATTTTAGGAGTACTCCTGATGATGCGGCTCTTCTGTAGAGCTTGTCCCCCACTAGGACGTAGTTCTTGCTTCTACGAACAACTCGGGTAGCCTCCTCTTTATCTGCTGGCAACTTATTCTCTTTGATATAATCAATAAAAACCTGGGTCCATGAGGTGTTGATTACCAAAATCTCAGTGCCTTTGGCTGGGAGTTCAGGGGTTATCTCATCGGGTTGTTTGATAGAGGGAGCTGATAACTCCTCTATGAATACGCCGGGTGGGACCTTCGCCCTGTCCGATCTGAGCTTGGCGAGGACGTCTGCTGCAATATTAGAGTCGCGCAAGACATGTAGAATTTCTAATCCTTGAAAATGTTTTTTGAGTTTTCGTATTTCAGCACAGTAAGCGCCCATGTTTTCTTTGGTGCAGTCTCAATCTTTGTTGACTTGGTTGATGACTACTGTCGAATCGCCGTATACGAGCAATCGCTTGATTCCGAGGGTAATTGCTACTCGGACCCCGTGGATGAGGGCTTCGTATTCTGCTTCATTGTTTGTAGCTTGCCATAATATCTAAAGGACATATTTGAGTTGTTTTCCATCTAGAGAAATGAAGAAAACACCTACACCTGCTCCGCCTAGCTTGAGTGATCCATTAAAGTACATCTTCCAATGGTCAAGGATGGTATTTGACATAGGTTGTTGAGTTTTTGTCCACTCGGCAACAAAATCGGCAAGGGCTTGAGATTTAATTGCCTTCCGTGGGGTGAAATCGATATTGAGAGCACCAAGTTTAACTGCCCACTTAGATATGCGCCCTGTTGCATCTCTATTGTGTAGGATGTCTTCGAGTGGGAAATCTATCACCACGGTAATCTTGTGGCTTTTAAAATAGTGGCGAAGCTTGCGTGAAGTGATTAGTAGGGCGTAGAGTAGTTTTTACACATGTGGGTACCGGATCTTTGATTCTGACAGAACTTCGCTGATGTAGTATACGGGGCATTGTACTTTATATACGTGCCCTTCTTCTTCTCTTTCTATGACTATCGTTGTGCTGATCACAGTAGAAGTTACCGCAATGAACAGCATCATGTCTTCGTATTTCTTTGGTGGTGTGAGAACTAGCGAGGAGGTGAGGTATGCCTTAAGTCTTTTGAAAGCTTTGTTGGCTTCTTCTGTCCACTCGAACTTGTCTGTCTTCTTTAGTAGTTTAAAGAAAGGTAACAGTTTTTCGCCGAGTCTTGATATGAAACGATTGAGGGCCGCCATGCAGCCTGTTAGTTTTTGCACATCTTTGACACTTCGAGGAGGGCCCATCTCTGTTATGGCTTGAATTTGCTTGGCGCTGGCTTTGATTCCATGATGACTGACTAAGAATCCGAGTAGTTGTCCTGAAGGAACTCCGAAAACACACTTGTTTGGGTTCAATTTCCACGTCCACCTTTTCAGGTTTTCGAAGGTTTGCTTTAAGTCTTCAATTAGTGTGTTCGGGTTCTTTGTTTTTACTACTATGTCATCCACGTATGCCTCTACGTTTTCGCTGATTTGTTCACCAAGGCACGTTTGGATAGCTCTTTGGTAAGTGGCACCAGCATTCTTGAGTCAAAACGACATGGTCTTGTAGCAGTAGGCACCGAATGGAGTGATGAAAGATGTCTTGCTCTGGTCTTGTTCCCTTAATGTGATCTGGTGATATCCTGAATAGCAATCAAGAAAGGATAATAGAGCAGATCCTGCTGTTGAATCAACTATTTGATCAATGCGTGGTAGCCCGAATGGATCTTTCGAGCAGTGTTTGTTGAGATCTGTGTAGTCGACGCACATGCGCCACTCGTCCGTATTCTTTTTTTGTACTAGAACTGGGTTTGCTAGCCAATCTGGATGAAGGATTTCTCTAATGAATCCGGCTACCATTAGCTTTGTGATTTCTTTTTTAATTGCTGCCTTCTTGTCGGGTGAGAATCGTCGTAGCCATTGCTTCATAGGCTTGGAGCCTTCATTGATATCTATTCTGTGCTCAGCCAACTCTCTTGGGACACCTGGCATGTCGGCCGACTTCCAAGCGAAGATATCTTTGTTGTCCTGAAGAAAGTTCGTGAGCGTGAGTTCCTATTTTGCTGAGAGGTTGGCGCTGATGGTTGCCGTTTTGGAGGGATCACCGGTGCCCAGGTCGATTTGCTTGACATCGGCTTCTTTTGGTGGTGCGAGGATGCTGGGCTTTTTAGCCGGTATCTCTAGTTCTTCTGGACGCATTTCTACGGCAATAGTAGCTATTTCTTTTCTACCATTGGTGGCTTGTGCTTTGGCTACAATTTGGATTGCCTGAATGTCGTAGTCAAAAGAGCGCTTCAAATCACCTCGAAGGGAAAGGACACCGTTAGGCCCTGGCATCTTAAGCAATAGGTACGGGTAATGCGGTATCGCTATGAACTTTGCTAGTGCTGGGCGCCCGAGGATTGCATGATATGATGAATCAAAGTCTGCAACTTCAAACTTGATGAACTCTATATGGTAGTTTGAGGGAGTTCCAAAATAACCGGTAGAGTTATTTGTCCAAGTGGCATGGCTGCCTTGCCGGGTACTATCCCAAAAAAAGGGGTGCTCATTGGTGTAATCATCCCGGCGAGTTGTAGTCCCATCTTCCTTAGCGTTTCTGAAAAAATGATGTTGAGTCCGGCTCCCCCATCGATTAGTACTTTTGTGACAGTCATATCGGCGATAGTTGGATCCAGAACCAGTGGGTAATGGCCTGCGTTTCCAACGCTAGTCCATTGGTCTTCTCTTGAAAACTGGATTGGATATTGTGACCAATTGAGATATCTTGGAGTAGCCGGTTCTGCTGCCATGATGGTTCGTAGAGCTAGCTTTTTTTGATGTTTGCTTCTGGAACTTGGGGCCCCTGCGAAGATCACAGCTAATGTCCCCTGGATTTTTGGAATCCTTTGTCTTCATGGTTGTCTTCATCTTTTTTCTGATTGACTTCTTTAGTGTTTCTCTTACTATCTTTTCTTATTTATCGATCATTGAAGGTGTAGCAATTTCCGATGGTGTGATTTCCTTTAGGGTGCCAGATGCAATGCATGTTTTCAATGTTGTCATACCTTCTGGGTTTGGAAAACTTCTTTAATTTGTCAACCACCGCTACGGTGTTATCTGGTCCACGTTTCCTTTCCTGATGTCTGATGTTTCGATGATTTTGCTTATCCGGGTTGTCTCGGTTGTTTCTATCCGGGAACCTTTCTCGTGTCTTCTCCTCTGCAGTAATCATCTTTTCTACTGTGCGTCTGAATTCTTCATTGTTTCTCGGGTTTTCTTTGCAGAAGTCCTGAAATTGCCACCTAGCCATGATTCCATGAGAGAAAGCTTCGATTACTTCTTGTTCGGTGATGTCATGTACTTGAGCACGTAGTTCACCAAATCGTCGATAGTAATTTCTGAGACTTTTGCCCCCTTTCTGCTTGAGTCCTTTTAATTCTGCGTGGGTGATGGGGTGCGTAATGGTACCCACAAAATTTTCACAGAAAACTCTTTGCAAGTCCTCCCAATTTCTGATTGATCCTGGATTCAATTTGTCGAACCATTGGAGGGGCATGGTTTCTAGGGCCATGGGAAAGAACAAGGTCTTGATATCATCGTCTCCTCCGGCTAGTTCAATCGATTGCGAGTAAATCCTGAGCCACTACCTTGGTTCGGTCTTGCCATCATATTTAGAGTGGTTGGACGGTTTGAACTTGTGAGGTAGTCGTATTGAAGCAAGTCTGTTTGCAAAACAGGGGAATCTATCGTGCGCTCTGGCTTCTTTGTATTCTGATTCAGCACCTCCCTCCAGCCAACTATTGTTTTGGTGAGAGTAGTTCTGCGGGGATGTCTAAATGGGTGCTTCGCTTCTGATCTTTCCTGGTTGTTCAACTCGGTAGTTTTGACTGTGGTCCCTTCTACTTTCTCTATTGTGACTTCCACTTGGTCCAAGTCTCTCGAAAGCGGACTTCCTTTGATTTTGATCCTCCTTCCTATGAGATGTTGACCTGGCAAGTAGTCTTGAGCGGGTCCTTCCGTCGTGCGTCCTTAGGGCTGCTGACCGGAGAAGGTCCCGGAGCTATTCCGGTTTTTCACTGGGATGCGATGTCGCTCCGAGTTCTTCTAGTGCTTCTCGGATCCTATTGTAGGGTGTATTCACCGCGCGTCTTTCGTCGACTTCTTGTTCGGATTTTCTTCTATTGTACTCAGCCAGATCTGACTCATATTTGATCCAAGCTTCCTTGCGCTGCCTAGCACGGCGTTAGCGTCCTTGTTTCAATTTGTTTCTTCTTTCTCTGGATTGCTTTTGATTCTCGGTCTCACCATCGTGCCCCTGGATAAAGGGTGATATGTTGGACTTAGATTCATCCGATGACCTAATGTCGGGTGCTTGTGGGGGGACCAATGGTGATCGAGGACGGCGAACCATGAATACTTCTCATGCATGAATTGTTCTATTATCGGTGTTGGTTTCCACACTATCGGAGTTGTTGATAACTTTAGTAGAGGCTTCAAGGTCGTAGATCAAGTCTCTTCTTGGTAGGGTAGAATTGCTGTTGTCATTGTGCTGACGAGTCGGGTACCGATATCCTCATGAACAGAACCTGGCCAGTGGACGATGCAGTCTTGAGATGTTATAGTTAGTACGAGACCTTCCTGAGCTCCTTTCAGTAGCATTCTGAGCACCGGATCGAGGGACCCTTTGAGCTGTGCCTGATAAGATTTTGCCATATTGTGGAGTCCGAATGGAAAAGGATCTAACTTCTTGAAAGGACTCTGAGTGTACTCCGAGCTGTATTCTTGATAGGCCGAGGCCACGCTCTGGCATCCCGCCAGAAAAGAACTCGGACTACTCTCAAGAGAACTCCAAATGTTTTCTGAGTTGAATCCTTGATAGGCTGAGGCCGCGTTCTAGAGCCCCACCGGAAAAGAACTAGGTTTCTCGAAAGAACTCGGATAAGACTCCATCTCGAATGCGGAGCCTGAGTTTGAGTCGGATGCGCAAAGCCATGAAATCTGAGTTGGATCGGACATCATAAGCTGCGCGAATCTTTCAACGAGTTGATCTATCGTAGTCACCGAAATAGAAAGGTCTTCATGGTGATCCAAATCTTCGAGGAGACGGCTTTAGAGCTTGCCATTGTCGTCCACCTCGTAGATACATGAGCTGAAGATGAAGGTTGATCCCGTCGAGAAGATCATGTTGTCGAGGTCCGTTGAGCTCTCGGATGCAAATTCACCGAAAGCCCCTACCTGGCGCGCCAGCTGTTGATGTTTCATGATGTTTCATCACCGATAGCCTACCACTGGGGTACCCAGGGTAGTTTGTTCGGGCTTCAGCCTATGCAGAACTCGATGGTTAACGCAAGAGACAGTTGATTTATCATGGTTCGGGCCCTCGACTGTGATCGAGTAACAGCCCTACGTCCAGTTGGCGTTAGCCTTTGTGTTGGATTGATTGTCTAAAGTCTCCCTCTCCAAGAACCATGCCCTCCTTTATATAGTCAGGAGGCCAGAGTCCTAGTCGATTTACAATGAGAGTTCCTAGTAGGATTATAGAACAATACTACTACTAAGATTACATGGGAAGAATCCTAGTTAGACTAGATCTTCTCCCTTCCTTGCGGGGTATCCCATAGATCTTCTCCCTTCCTTGTGGGGTATCCCGTGGGTCCCGCATCGACAGTATCATTATTTATATTTTTACCACATGGAAGGTCTAGCATGGACAGGTATTGATAACTTATACTATTGATGAAGAAGTAAATCATAACCAATATTCTACTCATAATAGGGGTAACTCATAGGATAATATATATAAATGATAAGTATTGATCAATGATAATGATAAATCACTCAGAGTACTCCTTTCTATGGCATTAGCATGATCAGATAGAATATTAGAGGAATAATTTGTAAGTCATTCTTAATTACAAGTCAAAGCATACATTGATTAGTGCAATTATACCTAGTAGTCATTGCTAAGATCATCTTCATACCTACACATAAGGGATATTACTAAGGAAGATTAAGAACAAAGCTTGTCTTCTGTCGTAACTGTATCCTACTTGCAAGCCTATATTCAGGGAATGGACTACAAAGGACTCAATGGGAGTGTCACATCCGCGATCTACCACATGACCCGAAATATAGGGTTTATCTACAAGTAAACAATGTATAAGCATCACGCTTACACAATGTCGACCATTCACCCATGGTACCTTAGAGTGAGCGCTATACGAACTTATGCATGAACATGATGATAATCCAACTATACTAAGCATATAATCAAAGAAGACCATGAACATTTGAACGAAGAACATGAATGAGATGAATACTAATATTGTCATAACAATTGTAGCTAGCATATAAAAGTAATGAAGATACAAAAGAGAGGGGGTACAAAGATTATACCAAACCAGGCTCTTGACAAGATCGGGAATCCAAGCAAAGCCTGCTTGCCTCCCTCTAGACCTAACCTAACTAGCTATGCCCTAGAATTGATGGAGATCTAAGGATAATTAGGGTTTCTATCTTCTCAAATGACTTCTCAAATATGCCTAGGGTGGTAGGGGCTGGTATATATAGACCGGAGCGTCCATCATGAGCCCTTGGATTAAACTGACTTAAAGGATGGCATAGATGCAACCTAAGAGGTGGTGGAGAACCAACATTGCGACACAGAGGCTGACAGTGGGCCCCAGGGGCCGAGCGACCTGCAGTGGGGCTGGCCCGCCCCACCTGGCAGCCTCTGCCTCTTTGCCTCAGTGCAGAGTCCTCTTGAGTCTTCTAGAACCTTCTATTGTCTGTTTCACGGCGGATAAGCACAATTAACTCTGACATCTAGGTCCACCTTGGCGGTTTTCTGGATAAACCCTGCAGAAAATATAGATTCACTAAAACTCGTGGAATTTGTTAGTTTAAACCCCTAGACCTTCGTTGGTGATTATATTTATGGCCTTATGCATGTTATTTTGCCAAGTTATAATGGTTGTTAACTACCATCAACAAACTCCCCCAAGCTTAACCTTTGCTAGTCCCTTAGCAAAGCTAAACTCAGTAAATGGATCAGGAGTTGCGTCAATGCTTTCACTCCTCAAAAGTACACATGCGTTCAAACAAGAATTCTCCTCCGGATTAGAATGAACCGATCTAACTTTTAAACTTACCCATATTACCCTCAACCATGGGGCTTCTCAGCCTTCACTTGGGTCTTGAGCAATTGAAAGATAGAATGATCAAGTCAAGCACTATGTCTCATGTTCTTTGCTCAACCATTATTCTAGAGTTTTTATAGATTTTTGAAATAAAACTCAGAGTTTCCTTTATATGACACTCTCAAGTCTCTCAATATATGTGGTATTTATGGATTCTCACCAAGGCAATAGTGATGTTATGCCTTTCTTTCTTCCTAGAACTAAAGCTTATGTGGAGCTCATAGGAGTGGAGAAAGCATAAAAGAGCATACTTGCAATACATATATTATAAAGTCAAACCTTGGATCCTAAGAGAGTTGAGTCATACAATCAAATCAAGATGTGCATGTGTGTGGATATATGCGGTGGATATATATGGTGGCTAACCTATTTCTACTATGCTCCTTGAAAACATATCTCTCGTTTGAAACTTGAAACAACTTTGTAAGAAAGCATGGGCTATCTTATTCATCTTTTCTTTTTCTTTTTTAGGTGGGCATCTGAGTACCCATTGTTTTAAATATCTCGAACACTTGTCCATTTTTTCTCATCTCTTTTTTCTCTTTTTTTTATGAATAACTTTTGCATAACACCATGTCCCTTTTCTGCAATAAAACTTTTGAGAGATAGCAACAAGAACTTGGAGCATTTATTTGGTGGATATCCTTTTAAGAATATTTTTGGTGTTTTCTCCTAGTGTAGGAGTAAAATATTTTTGGGTGGTGTATACGTGATCTTGATTTTAAGAGCATAAGAAACCTCTCATAAGGACCAACAAAGCTTGACTAAACTCAATGTAAAACAAGCAACATATATGTGAAAGTTTTCCTTATCTAAATATCATATATGGCGTTAGTAGGAATTCAAGTTTTGTCATACAGGAGCTCATAATGTAAGATTTTCATATTTTTTAAAAGAGAAATCTCTAGAACTTTAGTATCACTTGGAACAAGATAAACAACAACTCAGACCTTCTCATATCATATCCGTCAATTACTTAGACTTAGATCAAACATACGCTACCCACGAGTTTCAAGTTTAGAGTAAATTCTTATATCAAAATAGTCATATCCAAAATTTGGGAGAATTCAAAGGTGAAAACTAGGTACTTGAAAAGAATTATGATAGAGCAACTATTAATCATTTTCATTGTAAGAGATTATCTTTAGAGTCCATTTATTTAGATATTAAGAACAGAAAACTAGACACATACTTTTTATTTGGTTTTATTTTTATTTTTAAAATCACACCTTACTATTATATAGCTAATACAAATATAAATTTTTATTTTGCTTTTAGTTTATTATGCATCTTTTTATGACTTAGAAATAATAAAACAAAAGGAAAAGAAATACTTAGCTAGATATATGGGGGATGCCTTTCCCCTAAGCTGGATGTTGGCGCGGTTGAATGTTGAAGTTGAGATGAAGACAACAGGTTGAATTTGCTCTTGATCTAGCAAAATATCAACAAGAATATCAAAACTCGTGGAACGGATTAGGATAAAGGGGTTAGCGGTCAGCCATCCTGGGGATTAGTCATTCCTAAGGTTTATAAATATTTCTGTATTTGCAAAATTTTAGCAGGATGTCTTTCTAATATCTTTTTTGAATTTTCTTATTTATGATATGCGGGACAAAAAAATATGTATGCATGATATTTTTAAATTTTTATGCCACCATAGTGAATATTCCCACATGTATTTACACCGTAGATTTATTCACATGGGGCTTAAGATTTATGATGCAATGATAAAACTTTTTATTTTTCTTTTCTAAATTCAATGCTAAAGTAGAAAAGTAAATATGCTAAAGTGAAAAGAATTCATATGCTAAAGTGAAAAGAATTCATACAATGTTAGGAAGTAAATATAGATAACTACCGTTGTTACCTCCCGGCGAGGGTTCAGATTTTTAAGTCCTCCGGACATGACTTTTCTCCAATCTTGTTCATTCCTTGGGTGCATCAGTTGGTCCCGGGGATGGAGACCTTGATGGTTGCACCTCTTGTGATGGTGACTATGATGTTGTCACCTTTTCTTTCCACACCTACTTTGTCTGTGGACTTGACTTTGGCGGAGTGGGTTCATCTTTCATAACTTCTTCAGGTTCTTCATCTTCCTCCGATTCATTCTTTGAGAGTTGATTATTTTGGTTTCAGGATGATCGACGTATCCTCCTAGAGCGTGACTTCTTCGGCTGCTCATAAGTAGTATAATTATTAAAATAATAGCGTACCTTCTCTCCAGGGAATTAGAAGTGGACTTGTCCAGATTCGACGTAGATGATCGCGTTGGTGGTGTTGAGGAATGATCTTCCCAATATGATAGGTGTATCATCTTCTTCTTCACCCATGTCCAGAACCATAAAGTAGGTAGGGGCAAACTGATCATGTATTCTTACCATGACATCTTTTGCTATTCCTTCTAGAAATCAGATTGATTGGTCTGCCATCTGTAATTGCATATATGTAGGGAACAAAGGTTCATCACCAAATAAATATTCATATGTTACCTTAGATATTATATTAACACCTGATCCAATGTCACAGAAGGTCTTGTGGAATATTCTTTGTCCAATGGTACACTCGATCATGGGTACGCCTGGATCATCCTTCTTAGCAAGGAATGGTGAAGCGAGGAGGTGGTCGTATTCTCATCGAAGTCTGTTAATCATGTTGACTGATTCTTCTTGTGGTTGCCTGGCTTTATTCTTCCTCCTTCTCCTGTTCTTCTTCTTCTTGGTCATTGTTGTCTCTTTGGGTAGGTATGACATCTGTGGATGTTCTAGGAGATTGCAAGATATGATTCTTGAAAGAGAACTTCTCCTTTCTATCCTTGAATGTGAAGCAGATCTTGACACTGTCCATGTAGATGATGACTTTTGTGGTGCTTAGGAAAGGTTGGCCCAAGATAATGGGTACCCTTACATCTTCACATGTTTCCAAAACCACAAAGTATACGGGAACATATGATTGCCCCACTCGAACAATGTCATCTTCAAGAACTCCCTTGGGGTAGCAGAGTGACTAATTTGCAAGCTGCAAACGCATATTTGTGTACAACAAAGTATCTCCATTAATTTGATCATAGATTACCTTAGGCATGATGTTGACACTAGCTTTGAAGTCACAGACAACTTCTTGGAAAATATGAGTTCCAATGGCAATGGGAATGATAGGTCTTTGTTGACACCAATTTTAGCATACCCAAAATGTGTGAAAACATTTATACCACATTAAATAAAATGTTATAGATAATCAAGTTTCATATGAATATGATATGGGCAAATAAGGAATAATAAAACATCGCTAAAGCGAAAAAGAAGATGGAGCAAAAAGAAAAAGGAGACACACATGTACATATATGCATGAGCGTGTTCACGCCTTGACAAATAAACAAAAGCATGGCGATTACATGTCTCATATTGGCCATAAATACAAACACGCTTTGCATACGCATGGATTAAAACATGATCATGCAACGTATCATATGGTGGTGTATATATACTACCTAGCTTGTAGCGCTATGTATGCCGGCCAGAAGATAAACCTCCCCATTTTCCTTAATTAAATTAATTACTTTGATCTAAAGATAAAGTGGCCCACAAGCCATGGAGAGGGAGCAGCAGGTCTTGATGCATTCCAAGTTTTGATCGCATTAGGCCACCAAGCCCATGTTTAGTTCCGAGGCCAAATTTCAAAAAATTGCTACAGTACTCATTACATCAAATCTTACGATACGTGCATGGAGCATTAAATGTAGACGAAAAAAAACTAATTGCACAGTTTGGTTGGAAATCACGAGACGAACGTTTTGAGTCTAATTAGACCATGATTGAACACTAATTACCAAATAAAAATGAAAGTGCTACGCAAACCCAAATTCCAAAATTCACCCAAATAAACACACCGCAAGTCAAGTCCAAAAGAGGTTTCGAACGTCCACGAAGTCCACGTCCGGCAAGAGCCCCGTCCAGCAGTCGCGCGCGAGGCCATTCAAATCACAGCGTGCCCAGGGTCATTAGCGACGGCAGATTGAATCAGAAGAGCGCCAAACCTCGTGGTAACCACTCCCACCGCTTCAGCCCTGGATGAGATTTTAAAATATAATAAGAACCGCCTAGTCGGTTGCTCTATAAATAAAGTGATCGCGGCGTTCGATGCTCCCCCCCCCGCTCTTTGATCCACAGTACCGTCAGGCTACCATAGTTGCTGCGCAAACCAGAGAAGCACCGTCAGGCTGCTGCGCCGCACTCACCCACCTCAAACACAGCACCATCCCGTTGCCTTCCTGCATCGTCGAAACACACACCGGAGGCCCCTCTTAGGACCAACCGGTGGAAGCAGCTACGCTCGTTCGTGTAACCAAACCAATCAATTATACAAGATTAAGTAAGGAAATCTTCCCCGAAGCAGATAATTTAACAAACTTAAACCCGTATAACCCGGTAGTCCGTGAAACCACGAAGGATTTCAAACCAATCGACATACAAACCAAGATCGTATAAGTTTAGCAAGTACCATCACACGTTACATAAAGTTCGCAATCACAGTTCGATACATCAGAGTTTAGAATATAAAGTTATTACAACCCAAGTTCAAACTGAAGTAGCGGAAGCAAATAGTTTTAAAACCACACACACTTTTAGTTCAGATACAATGCCAGTAGGTAGTCATCTCCAACAAAAGCATCAGATGAGAGATACGGAGTGACCATTGCCCTTGGTCCTAGTTGTCACCCATCGCCGGGTACAGGCAGTTAATGCAATAGCCGTAGTACATTTGACCATCTGCAACAACAATGGTAACAACGCCCTGAGTACTAGAAGGTACTCAGCTAGACTTACCTGTCTTAAACCAAAATAAAGCGACACCAAGGATTATGCAAGGCTTTCTTTAGTGGGCTAGCTGACTTGTTTGCGAAAAGCATAAGTTATCATGAAGACATCATTTTAAATACTTGGCATCATCTTTATTAGGACCTATCCATCTAGGTAAGCACAAGTACTATAGCAATCACTTGATTAACCAATAACATCCAGTTACCAATTTAGATTTAGCATATCCTATACCATCCAGATAACCATCATTGTTCCATAATAATTACTACGATGCCGTAGCTCAAGTCAAGTGCTCACTATCCAGGAGCGATGGCGATTCGAATCGATTCCAAACCAGCTGGTGATTTATTCCTCACACAAACCATGCTTCCCCTACCAGGGTAGCTTAGATCACCAAGGACACTATTCAGGTAGCCGCGGGACAATCTGGAGCTGCAGTACCCAGGGACCGCCCGACTGCCAGGAATCAGGGCGCACCTGCCCTTGGGCTCACTCTTTGCGTCCCTGTCATACCCCCATCAGCACCAATACGCGCACTCGTATAGATCCCAGCCCCAATAGTGCCACTAGCTTCGCGGTCAAAAGGTACATTATTCGGCTAGCTAAATGTGAGGCATGCGTTCAACATGACAAGAGGGACGAGCAACGATCGGTCCTTAATCGACACAAACGGAAACTAACAGCACCCCAGAACCCAGTCTGGTTGCCTCCAACTTTTCCGTTCGGTCTCTAATTATCCATCACACATGGTTAATTCTAGGATATCATTCTTTCCATAGCTAAATTCTTCCAGTAACCACCTATAATGTAGGTGACCGGATATCATCGATCGCTACCGGTCTAAGCAAGGCTAAGCAATTATTCAATCCTGACCTAATAGGGTAAAAGGTAATAAGGTAGGCAAGGATAGTAATAAATGCATCAACGGTTTCAATCAACTCCTACAACTTAATGCAACAATATATAACTCATATATATAGAAAGAATTGCTTTTGTAAATTAGGAGACTTAGAATGCTCCGGGGCTTGCCTCGTTTAAACGAACTAGGTTGATGATCCACGCACTCGGGCAAGTCCTATCCTTGCTCCTCTTCCTCTGGCACCTCCTGTGCCTGGACTTCTTGTGGATCTGTCCCGGTCTGCTCTTCCTGAACTACTACTAGCAACTCCTCCTGCGATCCTATATGATGCACATGTATAAGTGCTAATGCATAGCTACATCGGAGAGATGACATGTAATGATCATGATGCATGGAATATAGATGAACATGTTTAACTTTATTGGACATAGTAGAAGTAAAGTTCTACAAGGTAGCCAACATCATCCAAGAACATGTACTACTATTCTACTACTACAACCACTGTACTAACATGCCAAGTCACCACAGCAAGTTAAGATGCTTCAAAGATAGACCAAAGCAAACATTATTAACTAAACATGCATTAAAGAAGATTATTTGATTTCATTTTTAACTAGGGCTACAACAACAACATATATTTCTAGTACTCATAAAAATCTGAGAAAATTACAGTAGTAGAGTACTACTCTAAGTAGACTACCATAAAATTTTCATGGCATTTGGATAAGTAAAATAGCCTACACAAAAATGACAAGCTATGGTTGATAATTAAGCATGAAAATACTTTGTACTATGAAAGGTGTCAAACAACAGATTTGGTATTTTTCCTATGTTCTACACAGTAAACAATCACTGCACAAAAATTATCATACACATGTTTTATACAATTTTTTTCCTCTCTATCAAAATAACAAAAATCATCAAATAAAGGCACTTGAACTACACATCAATATTTCTCTATAGAACATGCATGACATATATTTTTCCTACAAAGTACATCTCAAGAATAGATCAACCAAATTTGAATCATATTTTTCTGATGTATATTCTATTTACTAGACATTTTCTAAGAAATCAGCATTTATTCAATTTAAATAAAGCTACACCGAAAAGTATCACAAATTTGACATGCAATATTTTTAACAGTTAGATCTAGTCACAAGAAACCTAGCAAAACTTATTTCAACAAATTTGGAGCTATTTTGAGTAAGTTATGAATTTCCAAAGCATTTAAACAAAATCTAAAAATCATTTCTTTTATTTCTGAAAAACCAGCGGGCCTTAAAACGCTGGGTGCACCCGGTGCAATGCACCCAGGTTCGCGTCGAGGAGCTGACACGTGGGCCCCCATGGTTCAACCAGCCCCACCTACCAGCCACTGTGGCAGAGGAGGCGGTGCTGACCGGCGTGAGCTCGCCGTCGGCGAGGTGGCCGGCGACAAGGTCACCACCAACATGACCACCATACCAAGGTGGACACGGCAGTGCAAGCGGCAGGGCCGGAGGAGCTCAAGAGAGAGCGGCGGTGGCCATGGTGGCGTGGTGGCGTGGCTCAACGTAGGCCGGCCATCTCCGGCCAAGAGGTGGCGCGAGAAGTGGCGTGGGAGCTCCACCGAGCTCGGGCGGTGCTTGTGCGCGTGAAGGGAGGGCGAGAGATGGAGCGGAGAGGGGCTATCCGCGTGGAGCCAAGCTCCGGCGAGGAGGAGCTCACTCCGGCGAGGGATTCTCGGCCGGTGAAGGCTTACCACAGCGAACTAACGCGAGCACGAGGTGCGTGAGGTGGAGGTGGAGCTCAGGGCGAGACGGAGCTAGCTCAGGTGAACTGGAGCGGCTGGAACGGCCAACTCCGATGGTGCGGGCGGTGGCGGAGGCGAGTGCGTGCGCGTGCTCTGCTGCTGGCGCGTGAGAGGAAAATCGGAGAGAGCGCAGGGGAGTTAGTCGCGCGTGCGGAGGTGTAGGCGAGCGCGTGGGGCGTGGGGTCCACCGAGATGGCCAGGTTCCACAGTCGCTGGCGCATGGCATCCACGCGGCGGTGGGCGTCTGCCACGGTCAGGACGCAGGCACGCGGGCGCGTGTGAGCGGGAGGCGCGGCACTGGAGCGGGGCGGGAGGAGCGAGGCGCGTGGCGCTGCGGGCCAGAAGGGAGGCGGCGGCCCAACTAATGTATGAACTATTTTTCATTTTCTTTTCTTTCCCCAAATTCATTCAAATGAAATTTTAAACCTTTTTCAAAGCAGTTTCAAAAGTTGGACCCAAACTAGAAGTTGCTCAAAAAATGTACTCTACAACTTTGCCAAAAAGAGTAAGGCCAAAATCCAATTAGATTTTGAACTATAGATTTAAAGTTAATTTAAATCAAAACCCTATTTTAGAAGATTATTTTTAAAAGCAAAATTTGAGAAAACTTTGAATATACACCTTGCTCCAAATTGCATCTTAATTACTTCTAATTGGTCTAAGTGATCAACCAAGGTACACACATGGCAAAACAAACATAGCATCCAATCTATTAAAACAAAACTATGCAACATACATGTTTCATTAGTATGTTTTAATTCTATATTTCATGTCATGCTTACGAATGCATAATAATGATTATGCTCATGATTTGCAAAATGTTAATGCATGCTTAACACCGAGGTGTTACAGCCCTCCCCCCTTATAAGAATCTCGTCCTGAGATTTTGAGTTACGAACCATTTGTTATAAAAATCGTTATAAGCGTTTTGCAGATATTCTCATGTTTCCCACGTCGCATCACCATCATCGTGATGACTCCACTGTATCTTATTGGTTCTCACCACTTTATTTCGAGTGACTCGGTCCTTAGTGTCCAAAACTCAAACCGGTTGCTCATGGTATTCCAAGTCTGATTTGAGCGGAATGCTCTGAGGTTCTATTCTCTCTTTCGGAACACGCAAGCACTGCTTCAACTGTGATACATGGAAGACTAGGAAGATCGAACCCAGCGCTTCTGGTAACTGTAACTTATAAGCCATGGGACCCTTCTTCTCTATGATCTGGTACGGTCCTACAAATCTAGGAGCAAGTTTTCTCTTTACTCCAAACTGTTGTACTTTCTTCATTGGAGTAACCTTCAGATAAACGTAGTCACCAACTTGAAATTCTAGCGGTCTCCTTCTCTTATCGGCATAGCTCTTCTAGTGTGACTGTGCCGCTTTCATGTTTTGTTGTATAATACGGACCTTTTTCTCAGCCTCATCAACAAAATTGACTCCGTAAAACCTTGTTTCTCTAGGCTCAACCCAATTCAATGGTGTCCTACATTTCCTGCCATACAATGCTTCAAAGGGAGCCATCTTGAAACTCTCTTGGTAGCTATTGTTGTAAGCAAAGTCTGCCAAAGGTAACCATGATTCCCATGAACCCCTAGACAATAACACACAAGCTCTAAGCATATCTTCAAGAACAGCATTAACTCGCTCTGTCTGCCCATCTGTCTGTGGGTGGTAAGCTGTACTCCGAATCAAGCTAGTACCCAAACCTTTATGAAGATGCTCCCAAAAATGAGCGGTGAACTGTGACCCACGGTCAGACATGATAGTCTTGGGTATACCATGTAATCGAACAATCTCTGCAATGTACTTCTCAGCATACTAAGGTGGTCGAAAAGTGTTCTTGACGGGTAAAAAGTGAGCTGTTTTGGTAAGGCGATCTACAATCACCCAAATCGAATCATTCCCCCTTGGTGTGGTGGCAAGACCGGTGATAAAATCCATACTTATATCATCCCATTTCCAATCTGGTATTGACAAATGTTGCAACATTCCTGCAGGTCTCATGTGAAGAGCCTTCACTCTACAACACATGTCGCATCGAGCAACATACGCTGCAATCTCCTTCTTCATCTTCGTCCACCAATAACGAGGTCTCAATTCTTGGTACATTTTGTTACTTCCAGGATGGATAGACAACTTAGAGTGATGAGCTTCATCCATTAATTTGTTCTTGAGCTCTCGATCTTTAGATACTACCAGACGGTCCTTAAACCATAACACTCCTTGTTCATCCACTCTAAAGTGCTTAGTCGGTTCTTTCTTCATTTTCTCTTTGATATGGAATATTCCCTTATCTATTTTCTAACCCTCAATGATCTTGCTCTCCAAGGTACAACTAACCTGGATATTATGCAACACAGCAGGATGCAACAAATTGAACCCATCTTCAAACAATGGTTGCACAGCAAGAGAATGTGACTTCCTACTTAAGGCATCTGCTACTATATTTGCCTTTTCCAGATGATAGTGCACATTTAGATTATAATCCTTTATCATCTCTAACCATCTTCTCTGTGGCATATTCAACTCAGACTGAGTAAATATGTACTTGAGACTCTTATGATCTGTAAAGATATTGCACACATTCCCAAGCAAGTAGTGTCTCCAAATCTTTAGAGCATGCACAACGGCCGCAAGCTCTAAATCGTGCGTAGGATAGTTAACCTCATGCTTCCTCAACTGACGTGAGGCATAAGCAATGACCCTTCCATCTTGCATCAGAACACATCCTAAACCATTCTTTGATGCATCGCAAAACACATCAAATGGCTTCTCTATATCCGATTGTGCCAGAACAGGAGCAGTGGTTAGCAAATTCCGCAAGGTGCAGAAAGCTACCTCACACTCCTCTATCCAAATGAACTTATGATCCTTCTATAGCAAACTTGTCATCGGCTTGGCAATCTTCGAGAAGTCCGGTATAAAACGATGATAGTAACCGGCTAATCCAAGAAAACTCCGAACTTCATGAACTGTGCTTGGTGCCTTCCAGTCCATAACCTCTTGTACCTTACTAGGATCCACTGAGATTCCATTCTCAAATAACACATGACCAAGAAAAGGAACTATCTTCAGCCAGAACTCACACTTACTAAACTTAGCATACAGCTGGTGATCTCTGAGTCTAGTCAAGACAATTCTTAGGTGCTCTTCATGATCCTGTTCGTTCTCTGAGTATACTAGAATGTCATCAATGAACACAATCATGAACTTATCCAACTCCGGCATAAAGATCGAATTCATCATATACATAAAGTATGCAGGAGCATTTGTTAAATCAAAGGACATGACAAGATACTCATACAAACCGTATCTGGTGGAGAACGCGGTTTTGGGTATATCTTGTGGTCTAATCTTGATCTGATGGTACCCTGATATCAAATCTATCTTGGAGAACACCTTTGCTTTTGACAATTGATCAAACAAGATATCAATCCGAGGTAGAGGATACTTGTTTTTAATTATCACCGCATTCAGTGGCCGGTAGTCCACGCACATCCGTAAGGAGTTATCCTTCTTCTTCTTCACGAACAGTGCGGGACATCCCCATTCCGATGAACTTGGACGAATTAAACCCTTCGTCAACAGATCTTGGAGTTGTTTCTTCAACTCGGCTAATTCATTTGGAGGCATACGATAAGGCCTTCTTGAGATCGGTGGTGTTCCAGGGATTAACTCAATGGCAAACTCAACATCTTGGTCCAATGGAAGACCAGGTAACTCATCTAGAAACACGTCCAAAAACTCGCACACTACTGGAATCTTGGCTAGAAGAGTAGTTTGGACTACACAAGTTGTACTGGCCAGATCTATTCTCCGAGGTAAGGTTACTTGAAATGTACCTTCTCCAATAGGTTCCTTGAGAGAAATGCTTCTTCCCCCAACATCAATTACTACTCCCATCTTATTCATCTAGTTCATTCCCATAATCACATCCAGAACTAGCCCTAGCATAACTATCAAGTTAAGCTTATACTGCCTGTTTGCTATACACAGGGTTACCCCCCGGATTATCTGATTAGTTAACAGATCAGCCCCAGCTGAACTGATCCGATAAGCACATTCCAATTCAACTATCTTTTGCTCATACTTTCTTGCAAATGCTTGACTTATGAATGAATGAGATGATCCAGAATCAAACAAAACGAATGCAGGATGATTATCGATAGAAAACATACCGGCTGTCATGGGCTCTCCTTCCGGGATGTCATCAAAGGTGGTGTGGTGCACACGAGCTTGGTAGTGATTCTACTGCTTCTTGGGATATGGGCAAAACTTCGCAAAGTGCCCAGATTGATTGTAGTTGAAACATGGTCCTCTTACTTGAGTAGCAGCTCCAGATGAACTGCCTTGTCCAATCTTGGCTTGTGGCACCGCCATCTTAAATGGCTTCTGATTCCTCTGAGGTTGTTGGTCATTCTGATTCCTCTGTTGGGGTGGCCTGAACCTTGCACCAGGGGCAGGCGGACGATACGCAGAACGATTGGCCATCAGGGCCCTTGACTGGGACGGACCTGACTCAAAAGCCCTCTTGTGAGTCTTGGAAGTAGCATATACATTGTTGTTCTTTTCTTGCTTTAAGCAGTCACTAACAAAGTCATTGAAACCAGTTCTTGTGTTGGTACCCACGTGCTTCATCATCTTGGGATTCGGACCTCTTTTGAAACTAGCGATCTTTTTGGCATCGGTATTCACCATGTCAGAGGCATAGCGACTTAGATTGTTGAATGCATGTAGATACTGTGTCACAGTCTTGGTGCCTTGATTCACTGCTAGAAATTATCCAAACTTCATTTCTGTTAAACCAAGTGGAATGTAAACTCCACGAAAAGCCTTAGTGAATTCCCTCCAAGTAATGTGGGCATTGGGGGAAAAAGTGGTGCGGTGGTGCTTCCACCACATTCCTGCAGGGCCTTGTAGCTGATGAGCTGCATACTCAGTCTTCAATACTTCTGTCATCCTTAGAACATGAAACTTATCTTCCATGGTGTTTATCCACTCTTCTGCATCCAATGGCTCTGCAGCTTCTTTGAAAATTGGTGGTCTGGTGTCCATAAAGTCCTTGAAACTGCTATGCTGATTCGCTTCATGTCCACCTGGGTTTAACCCACGGCGAGTGTTGTCAGCAATGTGGCGCAATGCAGCTTCCATGTTCTGCTGCATGCCCTCCATGTTGCGTTAACTTTCAAGGAACTGTGGGAAGAACTGTTCCGCGGTGTATGGTGGAGGAGGAGGTGGTGGTGGTGGATCGTGGTTCTCATTCCCAGCGGCACTGCCACCTGCCTCAGTCGTGTCATACACGGTACGGCGAGTGTTCGGCATCTGCATATTTCAGCAACAGTAATTATTAGGCGATGTTGTAGAAATTGCAGGTGAATGAAAAATTATGCCGTACTGAATTCACTGGAGAGAATAAATTCATACAATAAAACAGGGGCATAATAAGTCATTCCAATTAACACAACATCACTAATTAGATTACTTAAGCTCACACATCGCGTCCATTACAACCAAATTGCCAGCATACATACATTGGACTTTTGATGTTCAGATATCGCCACCAACACATCCAAGTTTTCCATCATTACATCAAGGTCTTAGTCTTTCTACTCATTATTACATGCCAGACATGCCAACCATGCAAAAGGTCATCGCAACGAAACCCTAGTAGCTAGCGCAACAACAACTAGCCTACTCATCGTGGTCGCTGTCTAAGTCAAAGATGTCGACATTGTCACTATCCACATCATCGTTGTCATCATCAGCTGGTGCCCCAGGCTCTTTAGGATCCTCGTCCTCATCTAGATCCATCTCTGCTGCGCCAGGAGGAACGTAAGGGTGGAGCTGGTTATTTAGCTGATGAACCTCCTCATGTAGGTTATCATTGTACTCTTCTGCATTGGCCAGCTGCTGCTCCAACTCAACCTGTCGAGCTCTCAGAACATCTTCTGCGGACTAGGCTTCATTCCTCTGGTGGATCACATGGATCAACATGCGCTCAGCGTTCCTATTGGCGGTGGTCAGACGCTCAATCTGCTATCTCAGTGCACGTACGTCTCCCTCGTAGGCTCCAGTCCTCTGGGTCGCATGATCCCTCTGACAAGTCAACTGAGCCATCTCGGCACTAAGCCTCTCAATCTCGGAGTCGTGATCCCTCTAACACTGACGTAGGTCATCGTGGGCCTGACCAAGAGCACCAGACACACGTCTCAGGCTACCTTCTACTCCATCAAAAGACTTCATCACTACGAACATGGCGCTCATGGCAGGGTTATCACTGTTCTGTCCTTCTGCTGCACCAATCTCCAGAGATCTTCCTCTTGCTTGCTGCCATGAGTCAGTGGAGGGGTTGCCCCTCAGAAAGACTCCAACTAAAGCGGCTGCCAACTCCTAAGGAAAACGATCCATGATATCCCTCAGTATCCCAAAGGCTGCCCTGTCAGCTGCTTCTCCAGCGGTCCTGCCAGTTGACTCATAATGCCAACTAGTCCACTCAGAACCGTCACCTCAGGGACGAACAATGGCCTCCACAGTAACCAAGAGACCTTCCCCCAACTGCTCATTTGTCTAGAAATAGCGGGGCTCCATTCCATCAGGATAGCCTACATAGCTGAGCACTCTCCACAAGAGTGTAGGCATCCCAAACTCTCCAAGAAACGTGTGGCGCTGACGGGTACGTGGAGCAAGTGGATGGCGGGGAGCTCTGCCTCCGGTGGACTTGCGAGCGGTCTGCTTTGTGCGTGCCATCTGTAGCAAAATTTGTTTTATTACTCACGTGAGAACAAGGTTAAGTTGTCATTTTTATCAAAATGAGATAATCAACTTATAAGGGGAGGAACAATGCCATGAATGATATATAACAACATGATGCATGCACGTTCCGTACGTTCTCACAAACTTAGGAAAAATAACAATTGCTAGCGTCATAGACGATGGCATACAATGGTCCCTCATAACGTAGCTAATACGTACTACACGATAGCACTGTTATGTACCTGCAAAAGATCCACTTCAGCCCAAACCCTGACATTATGAAAATTATGCATGAAAGCAGTAAAGTAATCTACTCGTTCTACACGCATTCCTGGATACGCGTACAACGGTAGCAACTACCCGAACCATCATCCTATCGATGGCATCGTCACCATAGGACGGAATTCCCCACACATTGGATACCTTCATACAAACACGCATATGACATGTAAATAATTTGGCATCATATAAGCACTTCCCTAGATCGCCAGTGTATCTAATCATGCTCTCACAACTCTCACTTACCGAGGCGTAGAGGCAACGGATCCATACATTACCACTCAAGTGAATGGCACTCATACAATAGCACGTCGTATGAGCGACGAAATAGAAATATGATGCAAAGACCCCCAAGTTAGTACTTAAATAAGCCACCTAGAGTCCTTAACTGGGCATATAGGACATGACCACTGGCACACTCTTAAGTTTTAAATTAGAGGTTGAAACACCTATATACTATAAGTTCGTAATTAGTTTTGTAACACAAAACCCTTTTGTTTTAAATAGACGCATGAACAATAACCTGCTAAACCTTGCTCTGATGCCAGCTGTAATAGAACCAACCAATTATACAAGATTAAGTAAGGAAATCATCCGCTGAAAAGCAGATAATTTAGCAAACTTAATCCTCGTATAATTCGGTAGTCTATGAAACCACGAAGGATTTCAAACCAATCGACATACAAACCAAGATCATACAAGTTTAGCAAGTACCATCACACGTTACATAAAGTTCGCAATCACAGTTCGGTACATTAGAGTTTAGAATATAAAGTTATTACAACCCAAGTTCAAACTGAAGTAGTGGAAGCAAATAGTTTTAAAGCCACACACACACTTTTAGTTCAGATACAATGCCAGTAGGTAGTCATCTCCAACAAAAGCATCAGATGAGAGATACGGAGTGACCATTGCCCTTGGTCTTAGTTGTCACCCATCGCCGGGTACAGGCAGTTAATGCAATAGCCATAGTACATTTGACCATCTGCAACAACAATGGGAACAACGCCCTAAGTACTAGAAGGTACTCAGCTAGACTTACCCATCTTAAACCAAAATAAAGTGACACTAAGGATTATGCAAGGCTTTCTTTAGTGGGCTAGCTGACTTGTTTGCGAAAAACATAAGTTATCATGAAGACGTCATTTTAAATACTTTGCATCTTTATTAGGACCTATCCATCTAGGTAAGCACATGTACTATAGCAATCACTTGATTAACCAATAACATCCAGTTACCAATTTAGATTTAGCATATCCCATACCATCCAGATAACCATCATTGTTCCATAATAATTACTACGATGCCATAGCTCGAGTCAAGTGCTCACTATCCAAGAGCGATGGTGATTCGAATCGATTCCTAACCAGCTGGTGATTTATTCCTCACACAAACCATGCTTCCCCTACCAGGGTAGCTTAGATCACCAAGGACACTATTCAGGTAGCCACGAAACAATCTAGAGGCGCAGTACCCAGGGACCGCCCGACTACCAGGAATCAGGGCATACCTGCCCTTGGGCTCACTCTTCGCATCCCTGTCATACCCCCATCAGCACCAATACGCGCACTCGTGTAGATCCCGGCCCGAATAGTGCCACTAGCTTCGCGGTCGAAAGGTACTTTATTCGGCCAGCTAAATGTGAGGCATGCGTTCAACATGACAAGAGGGACGAGCAACGATCGGTCCTTAATCGACATAGACGGAAACTAACAGCACCCCAGAACCCTGTCTGGTTGCCTCCAACTTTTCCGTCCGGTCTCCAATTAAACATCACACATGGTTAATTCCAGGATATCATTCTTTCCATAGCTAAATTCTTCCAGTAACCACCTATAATGTAGGTGACCGGATATCACCAATCGCTACCGGTCTAAGCAAGGCTAAGCAGTTATTCGATCCTGACCTAACAGGGTAAAAGGTAATAAGGTAGGCAAGGATAGTAATAAATGCATCAACGATTTCAATCAACTCCTACAACTTAATGCAACAATATATAACTCATATATATAGAAAGAATTGCTTTTGTAAATTAGGAGACTTAGAATGCTCCGGGGCTTGCCTCGTTTGAACGAACTAGGTTGATGATCCACGCACTCGGGCAAGTCCTCTCCTTGCTCCTCTTCCTCTGGCACCTCCTATGCCTGGACTTCTTGTGGATCTATCCCGGTCTGCTCTTCCTGAACTACTACTAGCAACTCCTCCTGCGATCCTATATGATGCAGATGTATAAGTGCTAATGCATAGCTGCATCGGAGAGATGACATGTAATGATCATGATGCATGGAATGTAGATGAACATGTTTAACTTTATTGGACATAGTAGAAGTAAAGTTCTTCTACAAGGTAGCCAACATCATCCAAGAACATGTACTACTATTCTACTACTACAACCACTGTACTAACATGCCAAGTCACCACAGTAAGTTAAGATGCTTCAAAGATAGACCAAAGCAAACATTATTAACTAAACATGCATTAAAGAAGATTATTTTATTTCATTTTTAACTAGGGCTACAACAGCAACATATATTTCTAGTACTCATAAAAATCTGAGAAAATTACAGTAGCAGAGTACTGCTCTAAGTAGACTACCATAAAATTTTCATGGCATTTGGATAAGTAAAACAGCCTACACAAAAATGACAAGCTATGGTTGATAATTAAGCATGAAAATACTTTGTACTATGAAAAGTGTCAAACAACAGATTTGGTATTTTTCCTATGTTCTACACAGTAAACAATCACTGCACAAAAATTATCATACACATATTTTATACAAATTTTTTGCTCTCTATCAAAATAACAAAAATCATCAATTAAAGGCACTTGAACTACACATCAATATTTCTATATAGAACATGCATGACATATATTTTTCCTACAAAGTACATCTCAAGAATAGATCAACCAAATTTGAATAATATTTTTCTGATGTATATTCTATTTACTAGACATTTTCTAAGAAATCAGCATTTATTCAATTTAAATAAAGCTACACCGAAAAGTATCAAAATTTTGACATGCAATATTTTTAATAGATAGATCTAGTCACAAGAAACATATCAAAACTTATTTCAACAAATTTGGAGCTATTTTGAGCAAGTTATGAATTTCCAAAGCGTTTAAACAAAATTTGAAAATCATTTCTTTTATTTCTGAAAAACAAGCGGGCCTTAAAACGCTGGGTGCACCCGATGCAGTGCACCCAGATTCGCGCCGAGGAGCTGACGCGTGGGCCCCCACGGTTCAGCCAGCCCCACCGCCACCACTTTGTGGCAGAGGGCGGGTGACCGACCGGCGTGAGCTCATGGTCATGGAGGTCGGCGACGAGGTCACCACCAACATGACCACCGTGCCAAGGCGAGAAATGGCAGTGCAAGCGGCAGGGCCGGAGGAGCTCGAGAGAGAGCTGGCCGGCGGCCATGGTGGCGTGGTGGCGTGGCTCACCGTAGGCCGGCCATCTCCGGCCAAGAGGTGGCGCGAGAAGTGGCATGGGAGCTCCACCGAGCTCGGGCGGTGCTTGTGCGCGTGAAGGGAGGGCGAGAGATGGAGCGGAGAGGGGCTGTTCGCGTGGAGCCAAGCTCCGACGAGGAGGAGCTCACTCCGGTGAGGGATTCTCGGCCGGTGAAGGCTTACACACAATGAACCAACGCGAGCACAGGGGTGCGAGGTGGAGGTGGAGCTCAGGGCGAGACGGAGCTAGCTCTGGTGAACTGGAGCGGCCGGAACGGCCAACTCCGGCGAGGAAGCTGGTGCGGGCGGTGGCGGAGGCGAGCGCGCTGCGATGCTCTCTCTGCTTTGGCGCATGAGAGGAAAATGGGAGAGAGAGCAGGAGGGAGCCGCGCGCGTGGAGGTGTAGGCGAGCTGCGTGGGCGTGGGGCCATCGAGATGGCCTGTGTGCGGTCATTGGCAGATGGCGTCCACGCTGGTGGGCGTGGCGTCGCCACTGGTCCAGACGTGAAGCGCGTGGTGGCGTGTGAGAGGGAGGCATGGCGCCGAGCGGGCGGGGAGCGGGGCTGGCAAGGCCATGGGCCGAATCCATGCCAGGAAGGCAGAATGGAGGCATGGCCCAACTAAGGTAAGAACTATTTTTCATTTTCTTTTCTTTCCCCAAATTCATTCAAATGAAATTTGAAACCTTTTTCAAAGCAGTTTCAAAAGTTGGACCCAAACTAGAAGTTGCTCAGAAAAATGTACTCTACAACTTTGCCAAAAAGAGTAAGGCCAAAATCTAATTAGATTTTGAACTATAGATTTAAAGTTAATTTAAATCAAAAACCCTATTTTAGAAGATTATTTTTAAAAGCAAAATTTGAGAAAACTTTGAATAACCTGGCTCCAAATTGCATCTTAATTACTTCTAATTGGTCTAAGTGATCAACCAAGGTACACACATGGCAAAACAAACATAGCATCCAATCTATTAAAATAAAACTATGCAACATACATGTTTCATTAGTATGTTTTAATTCTATATTTCATGTCATGCTTATGAATGCATAATAATGATTATGCTCATGATTTGCAAAATGTTAATGCATGCTTAACATCGAGGTGTTACAGTTCGTCGGTGCCCGAAACAAGGTGGGAACCCCGGTTCTTTTCGGACTCTCAGTCCGATCTTCAGAGACGAATCAAGGAGCCCCGCTCCTGTCTCTCTACTTCCCTTTTGATCTGCGACAACTTTATCGACAAGCTTCTTGTCCTCCTCCATTCTGGTAAATAGGGCCAGTGAGGGTGGTGCCCCATATATGGACGTCATGTCTTGGTAAAAGTTAAAAGAGCTGGTAACGGCCGACTGCGCTGCACGCATGGGCTACACGCCCCGGTTAAAAGATGAATGCATTGTGCATATGAGTCTCATGCCCTGGTAAAGAATCGGTCAGCAGCGCCATGATTGCATGATGTGCGTGGGTTTCGTGCCCTGCTAAAGATGTAAAAGGCCAGCAGATGTGCCTCGTTGAAATTTGGAAGCGGACGCGTTTTGTCTCCGCCTGATTCATGGTGAAGTTGATATGGACGCGATTTGGCTCCATACCTAAATAAATCTGCATATATTTTGGCCACGGCCCCGCTGGCCTATTCATACTGTGCATCAAAAAGAATGAATAAAGTGCATGCTACGGCTATAAAGAAAGTTGGTGCGCTAGTTTATATCAAATTGAAGAAATAGCCATCTGTGCATTAGAAATTATGCCAAAAGAAAACATAGCCATGTACTGCATGTAGAAGTCTTCAGTCCATGCATATGCAATACGCCGGGAATACTGCTAGCTTCCAGGCATCTTCCGGCACAAAACCAATCATCATTTCAATGTTAAATATTTTTTAACGTAAGAAAGATCAAATGCATTACACGGTTCATCTCCAAACACACCATTTTGCAACTAAAGGATTCCATTCTAATATACTGCATGGCTAACACCTACTTGCACGCCCTAAGTAATAAAATATCCCAATATGCTCCGCCTGGCATGCATATGTGCCGTTGTTTGCCTAGGCAACTGAACAAAAGGGAATATGATGCCAAGTTAGTGATCGCATCCATGAATAATAATTCTAGCATTCAAATTAAAGTGAATTGCATAATATATGCTAATCCGTGGCCAAATACCATGCTATGAGTACGCACGTTAACTCTGATAAAATAAGTTAACTACATACATCACGGTCTAGTCTGGTGATGCAACATATCTTTCTAAGCCATGGCAAAATAAACGTACTGCCTTAGCCCCAAATAAAATATTACATCATATATGTCAGAGCATTTCAATCCATAATCTTGCATGATATAGTGAATCACGTGCATATATATATGATACAAGGCATCAAATAAATGTTTATCACATAAATGTATAAATTTCCTTTCATCAACATGCACATATGTCAAAATGCATACACGTCCAAATAATCATACAGAGGCCATATGCGAGTTATTAAGACTTAACTAAGTCATGGCCTAAATAAATAACATGATATTCATAAAATCTTTGCATGAACTAGATACATGCACATTGTGGTCTCCCAAAAGACCCAAATAAGCTATCGGTCATTCGTATTTACAAAGAGTGTGCGTTAGTTTACCAAGAAATGAACTCATGTCATGTTGAAAAGAGATGTCAATTATCAAATCCAAGTTTATGCCAAGCATGCATATTCATCTATCGGTGACTATAAGACTAAAGACCTTTTGTTCTCTTTTGTAGTTTGTAATAGGAAACCATATGATGTAATCTTATTTTTCATGTACTCATTTTGGAGCTCTTAATCAGGGGTGTTCTCTACGGAGATGTAATTAACATAATTTTTATGCAAATATAAGAATTATGGAAGTATGGACTTGCAATACCTGATCTTTTTCTTTTGTCCCAATTAAATTTAACCAAAACCAAATTTATCTCTGCTGACGCGGAGGTGGGTCATAACTGCTCGTTTCCCCCCACCATCGATTCTGGCATGCCCAGTGGGACCTACTTCTCCCCTCATCTTTGAGTTATGACATGGTTGCATCATACGGCTTTGACCTAAATTATCAAATGAAATTATATGCGCATTCATATTTGCATTCAAGAAAACTCATATATGGTTTTCTTATATGAAGGTTTGGCCGGACGTGTTCAAGATTTCATCACGATCCGCATTGGTTCCCTCTAGGTCGATGTTCCCATGGGTCCCGTTCAAGCTTCCAACAGTGCTGGTTCACTCCACACTACAACTGCGTCGCCGGCTGTAGTTGCTCATGACCAAGAGGTCAATTCCAAGCCTGAGGAAGGGTTCACCCCTGTCATGTCCAAAGCCGCAAAGCGGCGAGCAAGAAGAGTTGCTGCCAAAGCAAGGATGATGGCCTCTAATGAGCGCGCTACCAATGTGCGCAAGGCCACATCCTCCAATGTGGTTGCTCCTGGCTCATCCAAGCCCAAGAGCACTAAGTCCCCTAGTTCCAAGATGGTGCCAAAGTTCTACCCCGCCACGCTTGGGGAGTGGCCTATCTATGCCAAAAGGGCGTCGCCAACCAAGTTGACGCCACCAATGATGTCCTCTTCATCGACTCCAAAGACAAGGTTCCTCCAAACCTGCCCCAAGCATACTAGGGGCACCTCCGACAAAGAATGCACCAACAACAGCTTTCCCACCTCCAAATAGGGGGATAGTGCTGTGGGATCAACCTCAATGTCCGCAGCCCTGCAACAAAGAAAGGGCTGTAGCGGTGGGAGAAATGGATCACCCGCATCCTTCCAACAAAGGAAAGGCCGTGGCGATGGAATATAGTATGTCATCCACTGAAAGTGATTCATCTATAAAAAACCAACTTCGGGTTAAAGCTCCTGAGTTTATCCCCACATTGGTCTATAATCCCAGCAATGATCTACCTAAGCGTGAGCTTCGGAGGCAAGGGATTCACCTCTCCCTCAATGATATAAAGAGGGGTCATGTTGATCTAGCTGTGACACTCTCTGATCCTATATCATCAGAGGTGGCACCGTCAAGGCCTTCTGTACAAGATTCTATGTCTCCAAAGCGACACCACCGATGGCAACGGAAAATCCTTCAAGCATGGGCCAACTTCAACAATGCAATTGACTCTATGACTAATGTACAACGTGCTTATGTTTGTGATTCAATTTTGGCTCAACAAAGCAGGGAATATCGCAGGATCCAAAATGTTGTGAGGCAAGCTTTTCAAGCTTCCATCGAAAGGGCCATATGCCAGGACCTAAGGAGCTTGTTGCCTGGAGCATCCACATCCTCAGATAATATTGAGGGTGAAATCATGCGACGTGCCAAAACTTTGGCCAAACTACCCGAGCATCAAGAGTTCATAAAAAGGAACTCGAGGCAAGGGAGATATGCAAAGCAGGCTACCAATGTACGTGCAAGACGTGCCAGCTTAAAGCAAATGGAGATGGCAATACCAACTGACTCCATGTCTAGTTGGGTATGAGGGGATGCGTCATCAAGCCATGCTGGTGGCACTCAAGGAGAAATAAAAGCAGCCACTCTAAGAGTGGAAGATACAACAACACTAGCTTATCGGCCTCCTCATAAAAGAGCCTCGAGCAACCATTTTGAGGTATTCTCTTCAATGCCGGTGAGTGTTGAGTAAGCAGCCTGCAACACGAGTGATACTTCCTCCGCTTCTACACACTTCAAAAGAAAGAAGCCTCGTAAACAAATTCCGGTGGGTCATCGTCCGGTGACTCGAAGCTTAACAAACTCTGGTAATTCAAGAAATAATATGATCTATGTAGGGTCTTATAACCCCCTATTTGATGATCATTCTAACTTTGAAAATGAATTATTGGATATTGTAGGCTCGGCTAATCCAAACCCACTAAATGGTGAAGATCCACAAGCCTCAAGTGAGGATGGCTCACCATCTCTGCATAGTGAGAGTGAGCCAGGCAATGCTGAACAAGTGCTTGCCACAAATGAGGGTCAATCTGTTGAAGAGCAGATGAACCGAATGATGGCTGCATTGCTACAGAAAGAAGAGTTGGCTGCGCTCCATGAGTAGGTGGCCAACACCAGAAATCGTACAAGTGATGTGAATGCTTCGACCAGTCATAATGGTCCCCATCTCCAACCTGAAATCACACTCGAAGCCATACAAAGGATGATTTCGAAAGGTGTAAAGGCTCAATATATGCAAACACATTATTCCATGCGTCGGGGTATGTTAAACCATATCCGCCGGAAGTGGACATGGTACCATTTCCAAACAATTATTGACGGCCGCAATTTAGCAAATTTAATGGGACTAGGTCACCACATGAACATGTGGCCCATTTCCTTGCTGCGTGTCAAACACAACCCACAATGGAGCTCTTCTCCTCCATCATTTTGTACAAACATTATCGGGTCCAGCTTTCACATGGTATACCATCCGTACATGGGAACAAATGCAAGACGCCTTCCTAGAGCACTTTTATAGCACTCAAAGGACAGTGGGAATAACTGAGCTGACTCAAACCTTACAAAGGCCAAATGAGAAAGCTATGGATTTCATCAACAGGTGGAGGAATTTAAGCCTCCACTGCCCATAGCCAATCACTGAACCAGAAGCAGTTCGTATGTGTATGAATAATTTGAGCCCGGACATGGCCATTCACCTACAGGGTTTAAGGCCAATAACTTTCGAAGAGTTGTCCTCGAAGGCCACAGACATAGAGAATTATATGCATCACATGTCTCGTCCACCGAGGATGTTCAACAAGGCACCATTGGACAAAAACTGATGAGGACATGACCTCCATACATATGACCATGCTTGAAGAACCATATGGAGACCAAGGAGATCAGCGAGGGTGTCCTAAGCGAGGAGGCCCAAAGCTCATCCGGTTCGAGTCACCAAGGTGGAGACCCAAATCAAGTTCGAGTCCATCTCGGCCTCCAGGACCAGTCTGCCTTAAATTGGTCACCCAGGATGCATTCGGACTCTATTTTCGACGATCCACATATGGATGGAAAGCTCATTTGATAAGGAAGACAATTCAAGTGGTCTCACGTAAAAAGTTGTTCAGAATCAATAGGAATCATGGTCACAAGTCAGCGCCCAGAATCTGCCAGGGTGCTACGACACCGTAATTTGGTCCGTTGGACCGTGTATCATGTTTGGGCCCATTAGGGGGCGCGTCTAGGGGGGTGACGCCCAAGACTATATTTATCAGCCGTCGCTCTCCTTAGGGTTTGGGTTTTGTTTAGTTCTTGATTTCCTCGTGAAACAGACATCGTTTTGCTGCAACTGTGCCACCAAGGCTGCTTGCTGTGAACCAGGGCCCTAGTTCTTGATCTTGTTTGCCTGTGGCGATTAGTCCTTTTGAATAAAGACTTGAACTCCTTCTTGTTATCATAAGCCTCATATTTATTTGCAATTTCAGATTGCGTTCATCTCGTTCTTGCTTGTGTTCTCGATTCGCTTGTAGGAAAGCCTTCTCGGCGAGGTCAATCGCGTTCGCGTGGTTGATAACCAATGGAGCAGTGGTGTAACAGTTGCAGGGGTCTGAATTAGTCTTGGTTCGAAGCCTAGATCATGAACATCGAGTCTCCACCAATCGACGCTATCATACCTTTCGGAAGATCGGGCCTAGTCTACATCAAAAACAACCCATGAGATAAGCCCACATCTTCTAAGCCGAAGCAAATGCCAGCCATGGAGGCAACGGTGGGTCCTCAAAAGTTCCAAACTAGGGGCACCGCCACAAGATTACCAAGCAAAGGGGGTGCACTACCTCCTAGAAGGCCAACTCTTAGCGAGCGTCAAAATCAGAAGTACTCTTTCCCCGATGAAGAAGTGGGGGATATCTTCATGGGCCTATGGGAGTTGAAACTCATAGATCTCCCCAAACCGAAAAGACCGGAAGAAGCTTCTAAATTCAATGAGCCAAAGTTCTATCACTTTCATCATATCTTGGGTCATACGCTCAACGATTGTTTTGTGGTCAAAAACATGATACAAAAGCTCATAGATGAAGGCACCATAGATGCCGATCTACTCAAAAGCATGACAAATGGAAAGAAAACGGCTTCGTGAAATGTCGCTACTTTTCAAAGTGATCCGGTGAGTTGTGCAACTCCAAAAATGTGGCCAACTTATGATCGATATATGATATCAAAACCTGAGCATGTTAATATGTCTTTCTCAGGGCATCCACAACAGCAAGCTAAGCGCCAGCATGAAGGCAAGGCTTTCCTTTGGTGGATCCACACCCCAAAATGTGAACCATTAGGTTCCCAAAGATCAGGAGAGCATCGACAGCAACTCTCAAGACGATTTGCTCTCCGACGTATGATGGAAAAGGGCGAAGGCTCGTGCTTCTTCCAAAATATAAAGAACCATGAGGACAACCCCCTCAAAGAATATGCTGCTTTCCCCATCAGAGTTTTTGAGGATGATGAGGAGTCTCTTCACTTCCCTGAAGAAGAGGCACCCAAAGTTGAGGAAGTTCAGCTTAGATCAGGCCGTCAACTACCTAGGCCATCTCCTCAACAAAGAAATCCCCTAAATGTAACTCCAAATGATGCGACTGACCATACTCCTAATGTGTCGGTCAAGTACGATGTAATCTCGCACTTGAAAAAAATAATGGCTATGCTTTCTGTGTATGATGCTTTGTGTCTCTCTTCTGATTTGCGAAATGCATTTATTACTGCACTTTCCTTCCCTAAAGATTATAGGGTTGAGGTTTCACAAGCAGAAGTAAAATTATCCCAAACTCAAAGTATTACGTTCAATGATGAGGATTTGTTGTTAGGAAATAAAAAGCATAACAGACCCCTTCTTATGTTTGGCGAGATCGATGATCTCCCCATTAATCGCATAATGATTGATGGTGGTTCAGCCATAAACTTGTTACCCTTGCGCACTCTTAAAAAGATTGGGTATTCTAAAGGAGACCAATGTCGCTCAAATGTTGTCATTCATGGCTTTAACAAAGCTGGTCAAGAAGCATTGGGCACCATATCTCTGGTTCTAAAGTTTGAAAATCTTATGATATATGTATACTTCCATGTGATTAATGCGGCTACCTCATATAATGTTCTTATCGGTCGCCCATGGCTGCATGAAAATGGAGTTGTTCCATCTACTCTCCATCAATGCATCAAGTATAAAGATCCTTCAGGGAGCGTAGTAAGGATTTTTGTAGATAAAAAGCCATTCACTATAGCAGAATCATTTTATGCTGATGCAAAGTTTTATTTTGAGCCTATTGATAAAGTCTCAAAACCAAAATCATCATTGCCGTTAGAACAAAATATCCCAAAGGTAGAAGAAGTCAAGTCTTCATCAAGCCGAAAGATGTACCAATACATACCAAGCAATCAAAGGAAGGAAGGCGATCCGATATTTTGCATCATAAGTAAACCCTCTCAAAATAGAGGTATTTCATTTCCAACTCCTTTACCTCCTTTGGTGCAATATAAAATAAAACAATCCCAATTTGAAAGGGATAATAAGAGTAAATTGGTTACACAGGTCACTTTGTTAAATAAAGAATATAAAACATTACCCATCTCTTTATATGACAACAAAGTTCTTTATATTATGCAACATATGGGCTATGATATTTCTACCCGTCCTTCTTTATGCGATGGCCGGGGGCAGCTCGCACCATTTGAAAAGTTGATGTCCCAGGCTCAGCTTGAAGCCCTACACCAAGATCAAGCATTAAAAGAAGAGAAATATGGTTTAGGCTATGAAGTTAATATGACCTCTACTGAACCTCTTGATGCTACGGAAGCATCTCCACAAATGGAAGATGGAAATCAACCAACTGTTGATGAGTTGGAAGAAATTAATGTCATCATGGATGATGATCCCCGGCCAATCTTTATTAGTAAACATCTATCTAAAGAAAGTAAGGAAGAATACCATAAATTTCTTTCTACAAATAGAGATGTCTTTGCTTGGTCTTATGAAGAAATGCCAAGTCTAGACCCAATAGTTGCTGTGCATAAATTGGCCATTCGAAAAGATGTTCCTCCGGTGAAGCAAGGACAAAGAAGATATCGTCCAGAACTTCTCCCACAAATAGAAGCCAAAGTTGATAAACTCATAGCTGCTGGGTTTATCCGAGAAGTGAAATATCCCAAATGGGTGTCTAGTATCGTGCCCATGAAAAAGAAAAAGGAGCGGATCCGTGTATGTGTGGATTTTAGAGATTTAAATAAAGCATGTCCAAAAGATGAATTTCCAATTCCAATCTCTGAAATCCTTATTGATGCCACTATGGGATATGAAATATTCTCCTTCATGGATGGTTTCTCTGGTTACAACCAAATAAAAATGTCGTCGGAAGATGAGGAGTTAACAGCATTTCGTACACCCAAGGGCATATATTGTTATAAAGTGATGCCCTTCGGATTAAAAAATGCAGGCGCCATATATCAACATGCAATGACCATTGTCCTTGATGGGTTGTTGTACGAAATCGCTGAGTGCAATATAGATTATATTGTTGTAAAATCTAAGCGTGAGAAAGATCACTTAAAACACTTGGAAATGGTGTTTGACCGCCTTAGAAAACATAAATTAAAGATGAATCCTATGAAGTGCGCCTTTGGAGTATCTTCGGGAAAATTCCTTGGTTTCATAGTCACCAAGCGTGGCATTGAAATTGACCCTACTAAAATAAAGACAATTGTTGACATGCCTCGACCAACAAACTTGCATTAATTAAAGAGCCTCCAAGGCTATTTAGCGTACATTAGAAGGTTCATCTCAAACCTGTTCGGGAGGTGCAAACCTTTTTCCCGGCTCATGAAGAAAGGAGTCCCATTTCAATGGGATCAAGCATGTCAAAATGCATTTGAGGACATAAAAAATATTTAACAAATCCTCCTGTCTTAGGCACGCCAATTAAAGGATGACCATTAATCCTCTATATGGCAGCCATGCCGACTTCATTAGGCGCTCTTTTGGCACAAACCAATGATGCAGGGAAAGAAGTCTCCCTATATTATTCAAGCCGCACCCTACAGGGGGCAGAGTGCAATTACCCAGATATAGAAAAAATATGCCTGGCACTTGTATTTGCAGCACAAAAGCTTCACCATTACATGCTAGAACATACAGTACATCTTGTCTCGAGAGCTGATCCACTCCGACATATTTTAAATAAAATGACATTATCTGGTAGATTGGCTAAGTGGGCGATGTTCCTTTCATAATTTGATATTGTGTTCGTGCCTCAAAAAGCCATTAAAGGTCAAGCTTTGGCTAATTTTCTAGCCGCACATCCCATACCTGATGACTTTCCCATTGATGATGATCTACCAGATGAGGTAGTCTTCACCACTACGGTGTCCAATCCTACATGGCAAATGTATTTTGATGGTGCTTGCCAAAAATCAGGAGCAGGCGCAGGGGTCATGTTTGTCAAACAGACGAAGCAATACTTCCATATTCCTTCACATTAACTTCAGCGGTTTCAAATAATGCTACTGAATATGAGGCTCTAATTATCGGGCTTGAAATGGCTCACAATATGGGTTTAAACACACTCTCTGTATATGGAGACTCCCAATTAATAATTAACCAATTGTTGGGAATATATACGGTAAAAAAGCAAGGGCTTTTGCCATATTTTTGGAAGGCAAAAGAACTAATGGCTATGTATGCTGATTTGAAAAATTAGCATGTTGTAAGAAGTCAAAATGAGAAAGCAGATGCATTGGCAAGCTTAGCTGCTAGCATGTCACTAAATCCTTATCAAACTATGAATGTTCACGTAGAGGAACGAAGAGTCCTCCCCATACTTACTGAGGAAGAGGACGTACCATCTACTTCAGCCATGACTATAGATATATGAAATTGAGATGGGTGATTGGAGAACACCTTTTCTCGATTATCTCCTTCATGGATATTTGCCCCTAGATTCTAGTGAAAGGTCTAGGATTAGAAAAAGACCACTGAATTATACAAGTATAAATGACACGCTCTATCGGCATTCATGCGATGGCATTTTACTTCGCTGCCTTGCAGGCAATGAGGTAATCGAAGCTTTAAATGAAGTTCACTCCGGAGTGTGTGGCGCACACCAATCTGGACCCAAGCTACACTACCAACTAAGACATTTAGGTTATTATTGGCCTACAATGTTTGATGATTCTATGAAATTTGCAAAGAAATGCCATGAATGCCAAATACATGGTAATTTCATATATCAGCCCCATGAACCATTACATCCGACTAATATGTCTTGGCCCTTTGAAATGTGGGGAATGGATGTAGTTGGGCCAATAAATCCCCTGTCATCTAAGGGACACATATTCATTCTTGCCGCAACTGATTACTTCTCTAAGTGGGCAAAAGCTATAGCACTAAAAGAAGTCAAAGCGGAAAATGTTGAAAACTTTATAAGAACGAATCTTATATATCGATTTGGGGTTCCAGCCCGAATGATATCTGATAATGGCACATCTTTTAAAAATAGACAAATAGAGAAGATGTGTCCTAAATTCAAAATTAAGCATCACTTCTCCACAGGTTATAATCCAGTCGCTAATGGTCAAGCAGAAGCATTCAATAAAGTGCTATGCAAGTTGCTTAAAAAGATGGTCTCACAGAATAAGAGACACTGGCATGAAAAGTTACTCGAATCCTTGTGGGCATATAGGACCATGACTCGGACGCCAACGAAAATGGCTCCTTACTCACTTGTGTATGGAGGAGAGGCGGTCCTGCCACTGGAGGTGCAAATTGCCTCCTTAAGAGTTGCTATCAAGAACTCAATGATGATGAATTGGAAAAATTACGCCTAAGGGAACTAGACAACCTCGAAGGAAAACGTCTTCGTGCATTGCAAAACTTGGAGGCATACCAAGCTAGAATGTCTCGAGCTTTTGACAAGCGCATAAGGAGGAGGTCGTTCAAAAAAGGGGATTTGGTTCTAGCGGTCATTCGGCCTATGAATATTACTCATCGAATGCAAAGCAAATTCAAGCCTAAATGGGAAGGTCCTTATATTGTGAAGGATGTCTACTCTAGTGACGCTTATAGAATCATATCTCCGGATGGCAAGTATTGACCACCGCCAGTAAATGGAAAATTTCTAAAGCGTTACTACACATAGGGAAATATGCATATTACGCTCTATTGCTACAAGAGCCTAAACTGTTAGCACAAAAAAAATGCTCCTTCATGAGCCTAAACTGTAAAGAAAACATATGCTCTATCGCTTCATGAGCTTAAACTGTAGCATCAAGAAAAAGAAATCACAACGCTCCATTGCTTCACGAGCCTAAACTGAAGCTAAAGTTAAAAAAAATCACAGCGCTCCATTGCTACAAGAGCCTAAACTGTTAGCACAAAAAAAAATGCTCCTTCATGGGCCTAAACGGTAAAGAAAACAAATGCTCCATCGCTTCATGAGCTTAAACTCTAGCGTAAAAAAAACCAATGCTCCATCGCTTCATGAGCTTAAACTATAGCGTCAAGAATAAAAAAATCACAATGCTCCATCGCTTCATGAGCTTAAACTGTAGCGTCAAAAAAAAACAATGCTCCATCGCTTCATGAGCTTAAACTGTAGCGTCAAGAATAAAAAATCACAATGCTCCATCACTTCATGAGCTTAAACTATAGCGTAAAAAAACAATGCTCCATGGCTTCTTGAGCTTAAACTGTAGCATCAAGAATAAAAAAATCACAAGGCTCCATTCCTTCACGAGTTTAAACTCAAACAAAAAAATGAAGCTCCACTGCTACATGAGCCTAAACTGTTAGCACACACAAAAAAAGAAAAAACGTGCTCCTTCATGAGCCTAAACTGTAAGCAAGAAAAAAAAAGAAATGTTCCATAGCTTCATGAGCATAAACTGAAGCTAAAAAGAAAATATATAAAAAAGATGCTCCATTGCGACATGAGCCTAAACTGTTGGCATGAAAATAAACAAATGCCCCAAATGAATCTTCAATGCATCATGAGTTTAAACTGAATGCAACAAAAAGAAAAAAAAATCCAAAGTTCTTAAATTTAAACTGCGACCATGGAACAAACGTTTAAAATGTTATGTCCTCCAAGAGTCTGATATAAAGATCAATATAACGTGAGACTATACGTCATTGCTTGATAAATGTCATTTATATGCGTAAATATCCATGTGAATCAAGTGCCCCAAAATATGTTTCCAAAAAGAAAAAAGTGAGATCATAAATAAAAAAAAATCACAAGTTTCGAGCTCCGGATCCGTCAACATATACGAAGTAGTTTTCACATCCGGACCTCGAGGGGGCATCTGTTGACACCAATTTTGGCATACCCAAAATATGTGAAAACATTTATACCACATTAAATAAAATGGTATAGATGATCAAGTTTCATATGAATATGATATGGGCAAATAAGGAATAATATAACATCGCTAAAGAGGAAAAGAAGATGGAGCAAAAAGAAAAAGGAGACACACATGTACATATATGCATGAGCGTGTTTATGCCTTGACAAATAAACAAAAGCATGGCGATTACATGTCTCATATTGGCCGTAAATACAAACACGCTTTGCATACGCATGGATTAAAACATGATCATGCAACGTATAATATGGTGGTGTATATATACTACCTAGCTTGTAGCGCTATGTATGCCGGCCAGAAGATGAACCTCTCCATTTTCCTTAATTAAATTAATTACTTTGATCTAAAGATAAAGTGGCCCACAAGCCATGGAGAGGGAGCAGCAGGTCTTGATGCGTTCCAAGTTTTGACCGCATCAGTCGACCAACTCAAGTCCAAAAGAGGAATCGAACCTCCACGAAGTCCACGTCCGGCAAGAGCCCCGTGCGAGTGAGGCCATTCAAATCACAGCGCGCCAGGGTCATTAGCGAAGGCAGATCGAATCAGAAGAGCGCCAAACACAGTACCGTCAGGCTGCCGTAGTTGCTGCGTAAACCAGAGAAGCATCATCAGGCTGCTGCACCGCACTCACCCACCTCAAACACTGTAGCACCTGGTTTAAGGACAAAACCAGATACGCATCATATATGTGCCTAGGAATTCAATTCACACATATAGTTATAAATGAAGGGGTAATATCAAAGACAATGTCTTTATTATATAGCACATAAATATTTGATATAAAAGACATAATCTCACATTGCAGTATATACTATAGCTCTAATCTTCTGGCGAAGCCTCCAACACCACAGGAATCATCAACTGGTTGATAACAAGCCTGACACCTTTTGGATAACTCCACTGAAGAACCCCCATCTAGTATTCATCCGGGATTTTGCCAAAGTATTAAAATGAAACAAACGTAAGCTACTACCGCTTAGCAAGCATAACATGAGAGGATGCAGGCACAAAGGACTTGACACGGCTGAACTGCGGTAAACACTTTTAGTTGGTCATATTTTATTATTAATCTTAAGTTGCTAAGTTATGCTTAGGCTCCCAAATATAAATAATTAGAGATATCAGCAATTTTAATCATAACCCAAACCATCCGAGTAACCAACTATTCAGTAAGGATCCAGGCCGCTCGTGTCCGTGAGCATGGCTGATATATCAGTTTTACACTCTGCAGAGGTTGTACACTTTCACCACAAGTCATGTTACCCATATGCCCGGGTTAATTACTCCCAAAACACTTCCAAGGTGAGCAGGCAGGGTACACTACGAAGCTTTTCTCCAGTCGTTCTAATAAGGAGCAGCCGCTAAGGATTCCATTTCCCAAATGTTATGGAGTCATCTCCAAAAGTGGCACTGATACACGCAGCATAGTACACACTATGGGGATGAGGCCCATACTACGCCGCCGCCACGGACTGTTCCGGCCGGCGAGCTCCCTCCTGATCCAATCACCACCGTCCAACTCTAATCCAACGGCCCAAGATCAAGGATACCTTTTAGCTGCAAATTTTTCAAAAAGGCCCTTACAAGTATTTGGGTCTTAACCCATAGTCCAAAACATCTTTTCAAATTTTGTTTTCTTCTTTTGAAAGCGTATTTTGTTTCGGTTAAATCTAAAATACGTTTTCAGCTATTTACAGTTTTGCCACTAGATTAGTTTTAGCCATAAAATCTCCGTTTTAACTCCGATTTGATCCGTTCAACTTGCGTTGGGTTCATAATTCCATAATCTACATGTTCATACTACTGCTATGAAGTTTTTTAACTTTTAAAATTCGAGGTTAGATTTAATCTATTATTTTACTAAAGGAAATCTTATTTAATTCATAACTTCTTCGTTTTAGCTCCGATTTTTGTGATCTTCACGTATGTGTGATCGTAGCGAGACGTAGATTTGTTTTACAAACTTTTCATATTGATTTTATGCTGATTGGTGTACTGTTCTAATCTATGGCTTTTGTTTGCTATGCATGATTGTATGGATGCCTGTGTGGTGTTGTTTGACCTCGAGTAGACTGAGTTTTGTGTTGGTGATCTGGAGCAACTCTTTGAAGATCAAGACTAGCAGCGATACTTTGAATTAAGGCAAGTATAATATGAGGCTCCTTGTTACCTATTCACTTTAATGCAATCTCAATTCATATGCATATGTTAATGAATAACTTGGAGTCTACCTACCTTGATATTGATTATCTTGTCCTTGATTTGTCTATGGGTTTTGCATGTGGGTAGTATGCTCAGTTTGCTCCAACTAATATTGATTAAGGAATACAATTAAAGATATATGCAACATGGAACCAAGGGGGCAAGAGCATTGGGCCTTTTCTTATGGTGCTCTAGTTTCTCTCCATAAGGACTCATCTTTAAGTGACAACTCAGGACTTATAGTACAACCATGAGAACCACATGGCTCTGGTCTTAGTCCAGTACCTTGCTCTTTCTAGTTTGTAGCAGTTTACCGAAAGGGCAAGAGGGGCATACCAGGCTAGGTATGTGCCTCATCCCCAGAGTGTGTACTATGCTGCGTGTATCAGTGCCACTTTTGGAGATGACTCCATAACACTTAGGAGATGGAATCCTTAGTGGCTGCTCCTTATTAGAACGACTAGGGAAAAGCTTCGTAGTGTACCCTGCCTACTCACCTTGGAAGTGTTTTGGGAGTAATTAACCTGGGCATATGGGTAACATGACTTGTGGTGAAAGTGTACAACCTCTACAGAGTATAAAACTGATATATCAACCGTGCTCACACACACGAGCGGCCTAGACCCTTACTGAATAGTTGGTTACTCAGATGGTTTGGGTTATGATTAAAATTGTTGATATCTCTAACTATTCATATTTGGGAGACTAAGCATAACTTAGCAACTTAAGATTAATAATAAAATATGACCAACTAAAAGTGCTTACCGCAGTTTAGCCGTGTCAAGCCTTTTGAGCATGCATCCCCTCATGTTATGCTTGCTAAGCGGTAGTAGCTTACGCTTGTTTCATTTTAATACTTTGGCAAAATCCCGGATGGATACCAGATGGGGGTTCTTCAGTGGAGTTATCCAAGAGGTGTCAAGCTTGTTATCAACCAGTTGATGATTCCTGTGGTGTTGGAGGATTCGCCAGAAGATTAGAGTTATAGTATATACTGCAATGTGAGACTATGTCTTTTGTATCAAATATTTATGCGCTATGTAATAAAGGCATTGTCTTTGATATTACCGCTTCATTTGTAACTATATGTGTGAATTGAATTCCTGGGCACACATGTAGTGTGTATCTGGTTTTGTCCTTAAAATCAGGTGCTACAAACACAGCACCATCTGGCTGCATTCTCGCATCGTTGAAGCACACACCGGAGGCCCCTCTCAGGACTAGCCGGCGGTGGAAGCATCTATGCTCGTTCGTCGGTGCCCGGAACAAGGTGGGAACCCCAGTTCTTTTCGGACTCTCAGTTTGATCTTCAGAGACAAATCAAGGAGCCCCGCTCCTGTCTCTCTACTTCCCTTTTGATCTGTGACAACTTCATCGACAAGCTTCTTGTCCTCCTCCATTCTGGTAAATAGGGCCAGTGAGGGTGGTGCCCCATACATGGACATCATGTCTTGGTAAAAGGTAAAAGAGCTAGTAACGGCCCGCTGCGCTGCACGCATGGGCTACATACCCCGGTTAAAAGATGAATGCATTGTGCATATGAGTCTCATGCCCTAGTAAAGAATTAAAAGATGAATGCATTGTGCATATAAAAGCCCAGCAGAGTCTCATGCCCTACCGATTCATGGTGAAGTTGATAGTGGCTCCATAAAATAAATCGGCATATATTTTGGCCACGGCCGCCTATGATGCATCAAAGAGAATGAATAAAGTGCATGATACGGCGTGGGTTTTTCATGCCCGCTAAAGATGAAAAATGCCAAAAGAAAAGATAGATGTATGTGCTCGTTGAAATTTGGTCCATGAAGCGGACGTGTTTTGGCAAAACCAATTATGATTTCAATGGTAAAGTTGATATGGATCAAATGATTTGGCTCCATACCTAAATACAGCCCGATCTTCGGCATATATCTTTGGCCACGGCCAAATCGACGCGGCCTATTTATTTTCATCTGCTCCGTTGCATCAAAGAGAATGAATAAAGTGCATGCATGCTACGGCTATAAAGAAAGTTGCAAATATGAATGACGCTAGTTTATATCAAATAGAAGAAAGAACCATCTGTGCATTAGAAATTATGCAAGAACGGGGCCCCGGAAAGAAAAGATAGCCAATGAACGATTCGCATGATAGAAATCTTAAATCCATGCATGTGCAATACTGGCACGTGAATAGTCTAAGCTAGCTTCGGCGGGGCATCTTGGGCTTAAAACCAATTATCATTTCAATGTTAAATATTTTTAACATAAGAAAGATCGGAGCTGGGAAATGCAAAATGATGGCGTTCATCTCCAAACACACCATTTTGCAACTAAAGGATTCCATTCTAATAGGGCGACGTTAATTTGAGTTGGGAACAATGGCTAACACCTACTTCCTCGCCATTCTAAGTAATAAAAATATCCCTAAGTAATAAAATATCCCAATATGCTCTGCCCGGCATGCATATGGGCCGTTGTTTGCCTAGGCAATTGCACAAAAGAGAATATGATGCCAAGTTAGTGATTGCATCCATGAATAATAATTCTAGCATTCAAATTAAAGTGAATTGCAAAATATATGCTAATCCGTGGCCAAATACCATGCTATGAGTACGCACGTTAACTCTGATAAAATAAGTTAACTACATACATCACGGTCTAGTCTGGTGATGCAACATATCTTTCTAAGCCATAGCAAAATAAACATACTGGCTTAGCCCCAAATAAAATATTACATCATATATGTCAAAGCATTCCAATCCATAATCTTGCATGATATAGTGAATCACGTGCATATATCTATGATACAACGCATCATATAAATGTTTATCACATAAATGTATAAATTTCCTTTCTGTCGGCATGCACATATGTCAAAATGCATACACGTCCAAATAATCATACAGAGGCCATATGCCGAGTTATTAAGACTTAACTAAGTCATGGCCTAAATAAATAACACGATATTCATAAAATCTTTGCATGAACTAGATACATGCACATTGTGGTCTCCCAAAAGACCCAAATAAGCTATCGGTCATTCGTATTTACAAAGAGTGTGCGTTAGTTTACCAAGAAATGAACTCATGTCATGTTGAAAAGAGATGTCAATTATCAAATCCAAGTTTATGCCAAGCATGCATATTCATCTATCGGCGACTATAAGACTGAAGACCTTTTGTTCTCTTTTGTAGTTTGTAATAGGAAACCTATGATGTAATCTTATTTTTCATGTACTCATTTTGGAGCTCTTGATCAGGGGTGTTCTCTATGGAGGTGTAATTAATATAATTTTTATGCAAATATAAGAATTATGGAAGTATGGACTTGCAATACCTGATCTTTTTTTGTCCCAATTAAATTTAACCAAAACCAAATTTGTCTCTGCTGACGCGGAGGTGGGTAATAACTGCCCGTTTCCCCGCCATTAGTCTTCCTGGATCTCTCTTGTTTTTTGGCAAGGTATAGTCTAACCACCTTTCCGTTGATGGCTCTGTGTAATAGTAAGCTGCATTGTGAATATCGACAAGATTTGCAGTTTCTAGATCTTTCGGTTGCCCTAGAATCTTACCTTTATTGGATGGAGGAACAGCAGCTGCCAGCTGAGCTATTTGTGATTCTACCATTTTATTAAAGCTATGCTAGTTTTTAATGGCAGAAGCAAAGCTATCCATTCTATTATTTATGCTCTCTAGAATTTTATCATTGGTAAGCTACCTTTCTAGATAATCCCTCCATAAGTTTGGATTGGCCAGCAATTAATTCTCTCAAGGGTGGTTGATTGAAATTATTAAAATTATTACTTTGATAGTTACCTTGGTAGTTCAGCCTCTGTTGCTAATTCCATCCTTGATTTTGTTGGGGACGATAGTTGTTGTTATTGATGAAATTCACATCCTCATGGGTCTTAGGGCAGTTGTTCCCTGAATGGCTAGTGTTTTCACATTCTTCACACGTCATGCGGGAATCATGAATGTGCATGACTTCTTGCTTCTCATTGGCTTGATCTTCAAGCTTCTTCACCAGCAGATCTATTTTGGCAAACAGCATATCTACTTCCTTGAGTTGATGCATATCTCCACCTCTCTTGTGGGTCTGAAGACGTTCTTTATTCCAACCTTGGTTGGAGGCCATCTCTCCACAAGAGCTGTTGCAGCTGGTATGGTGAGTGACAGGAATGCACCTCCAGCAGCAGCATCCATAGTCTCATGGGTACTATTGGTCAACTCATGGTAGAAAGTCTGCATGAGTAGCCAATTCTCCATCCCATGATGAGGACATTCTGCAATGTAATCTTGGAAGCATTCCCATGCCTTAGGGACAGATTTATCATGTTGTTGCTAAAAGCTTGAGATTCTCCCACGCAGAGCATTAGTCTTGCTTGTGGGAAAGAATTTTGACAGGAAGGCAGTGGAGCAGTTATCCCATATAGTATTTCTATCTTTGTTGGCATAGAACCATTGCTTTGCCTTCCCCAAGAGTGAGAATGGGAAGAGGCGAAGTAGTATGTCATCTTGGGTTACTCATTTGATGGTGAAAGTGCTACAAATCTCTAGGAAGTGTTGGAGATGTGCACTCGCATCTTCATGTGCCTTTTCACAAAATTGGCTTGCTTGCACCTTGTTTATGACAGCTAGCTAGAGCTCAAATCCATTGTCTCCAACATTGACTGTTGGTCTGGTTCGGATGTTGGCTGTAGTTGGAGCAAAGAATTCACGGAGAGTCTTGTTAGCCATGGCTTCAAATTCTGGTGTTAAGCTTCACCTTATATGGTTGTCTTTTAACTCTAAAGATGAAACTTTCTTGAATTTAGCCTTAGTTCTCTTGAGTAATGCTTCTGGATTGTCAACGAAGTTTGTCGGAAGATCAAAACCAGTCATACATTACCCTACATAAGATACACAAGTAGACAAAACAAGGGTAACTCTGCTAGAGCAGAGGTTAATAGTTATTTCGATCACATCAATCAGTATAAGTTTATCAATACTTCCTTTGCCTATCTACCTTCCCGGCAATGGCACCAGAAATACTTGTTGGTATTTATTAACTTGTCACTTGTTTTAAGTAGCCACCTATTATATGCCTACATCTCCTAGCATTACTTGTACTAGGTTGTCATCCCTAATGATGGTGCTAGAGATGCTTATTAGTTTTACCTAGTATTACTACTAGAATAATACTAAGTAGTTCTTTATTATTTCATGTGACTAGAAAGAATATATAAATATAGGGAAAATTGGCTGGCGGACACCCACAGTGGTGGTCGTTTGCTGGCGGACACCTAAAGTGGAGTTGTATGCTAGAAGACACTCTGGTTTGTTGTAATTATGCCAGAGGACACCGTGGGCCGGTTTCCACCGGTTGAGGAGAGAGAAAAATTCAGTTTGGACATCCGGTGCCCCTGAGCCACGTTTGGGTCTGGTTGGACCAGCTAATAACCGACCCGACCCTGATCTGGTTAATCGGCCCGACCCGTGCCACCATTGGTCACATGACGTGGCCGGGCTTATCCCCTCCCCTGCCTCATGGTCACGGCTTATGGTTCCATCCGCGAGAGAGACAAAGAGAGAGAGAGAGAGAGAGAGAGAGAGAGAGAGAGAGACTGAGCAGGGGCACAGGGCGACGGTGATGCTCTTGGGTGCCGGTGGCGGTGCCAGGCTGGCTGGGCGGTGGAGGCCAGGCGGCTTCTTTCCCGTACGGCGCCAAGGGACGTAGTAGAAGAGGGAAAAGAAGAAAGAGCAAAGTAGCGACCGGCGGCATTGATCTCCGGCGAGAGGGCTCGGGCGGCGGGCCGACTTCGGCAACGGCAACCGCAGGCCAGGACAGATCCCGACACGGAGACGACGACATCCGGCAGGGCTGTGGCGACCCAAGGCGCAAGCGTCTATGGCTGGTGCGGCGCAGCTTCGTCGGTGCTTAGGGCGGCTTCGGTGAGCGCGGCTCCAGCGTCCTGCGGCGCGGTGGTGCTCGCCCGTGCCATGCGTACGCGAATTCGAGCGAGCGGCGTTCTCCGTTCTAATCAAGAGGGAGGAGGTATAACACCGAAGCAGAGAGGCGGTAGGTGACCTGGGTGTCGCGGTGCCGACGACATGGGTTGTAGGGTGGCGCGAGGTGCCGGCGCTCAGAAGTGGTCTGGGGCGCTCGGCTCCATTACGGGCGGCGGTGCTTGCCTTCGGCAGCGACTCAGGCATCATCGGCATCTCCATCGCGTGCTCGGGCTCGGCTTCGTTGGTGCGGCCTTGGCAAGTGCGTCCTCGGCCTTCGACGATGACAGAGGTGAGCGCGGCGGCGGTCACGGTGAGCTCCTTGGCTTCCGTTCTTTCGGCGCGGTGGCTCGGGGCTGGCCACGGCTGCGTCCTGGCAACGATGCTCGGCCATGGGCTGAGGTGCGGCGACTCGGCAGTGATGATGTCAGGCGATGGTCTTGAGCTCCGCGCTCTGAGTTCTCTCCGCGAGCCTCGACGGCAGCCATAGCTGGCTTTTTATAGCCGAGTATGTGTTGTAGTAAGGCGATTGCGGCGGAGGAAAAATCTTCGGCGGTGGAGATTTTTGCCAGCAGGGTGCGCAGGCAGCAGCGTCTTCATGCCGTGCTTGAGCTAGCGTTTGGCGAGCTCGATGGGAGATGGCAACAAGTACAGCGAGGATATTTCTTCGGCTGGGGAGATTTTTGCCGGCAGCGAGCTAGGATAGCAGTGCCATCGTGGAACCTTGTGATAGACTTGCATGATCACTGGCCGTAGCCTAACAGGCGGGATGAGCCGATTAACCAGACCAGGTTATTAGCTGGTACGTGTCTCAGGGGCACCGGATGTCCAAACTGAAATTTTCTCTCTCCTCAACCGGTGGAAACCGGCCCGCGGTGTCCTCTGGCATAATTACAACAAATCAGAGTGTCTTCTAGCATATAGCTCCACTTTGGGTGTCCGCCAGCAAACGACCACCACTGTGGGTGTCCGCCAGCCAATTTCCCCATAAATATATGAATGAAAAGGCTCTGCAAGCGTATAGATAATATACCATTATAGCACTTCACCCAAGAGTATTTCAGGTATCATTATTTATATTTTTACCACAGGGAAGGTCTAGCATGGACATGTATTGATAACTTATACTATTGATGGAGAAGTAAACCATAACCAATATTATACTCATAACAGGGGTAAGTCATAGGATAATATATATAAATGATAAATATTGATCAATGATAATGAGATGAATACTAATATTGTCATAACAATTGTAGCTAGCATATAAAAGTATTGAAGATACAAAAGAGAGGGGGTACAAAGATTATACCAAACCACGCTCTTGACAAGATCAAGAATCTAAGCGAAGCCTGCTTGCCTCCATCTAGACCTAACCTAACTAGCTATGCCCTAGAATTGATGGAGCTTTGAGGATGATTAGAGTTTATGTCTTCTCAAATGACTTATCAAATATGCCCGGGGGTGGCAGGGGATGGTATATACAGGCCGGAGCATCCATTGTGAGCCCTTGCGGAGTCCTCTCGAGTCTTCTGGAACCTTCTAGTGTCTGTTTCGTGGTGGATAAGCGCAATTAACTCTGACATCTAGGTCCACCTTGATGGTTTTCTGGATAAACCCTGTAGAAAATATAGATTCACCAAAACTCATAGAATTTGTTAGTTTAAACCCCTAGACCTTCGTTGATGATTATATTTATGCCCTTAAACATGTTATGTTGTCAGTTTATAATGGTTATTAACTACTGTCAACACACGCTCCAATGACAAAGGTACCATCCAAAGGTAAATGGTCATCATTTAAAAAGTTTCCTTAATTTTGGTAGGCACATAAATAAGAAACAAACATGTTTAGGTTTCAACTCTGTTACTTGATCCAACCTAACTAACCCAACATGTTTAGTTCCTTAAGCTTGCTCCTAGCACCACTCTCTTGATCTCATAGTTTTAACCAAATGAGCTAAAAAGTTGAACTCCTTATCTCTGAAAGATGATAGTCATAATCATGTAAAGATTGATATAGTATGCATAGATAGACAATCCTTCCATAGGTTAAGCAACTCAACCCTTTTTATCAAATGTACTTAAATTCTACATTCATGCTCAATCTTTTGATCTTACCACCCATGTTATAATTGAATAAAACACACAACATCAACTTCACCTCATTCAATATGCCTAAGGTTAGAGAAGAATAAATAAAGTTTTGGTTCTATTTGTGTTTTCCCACCAATAGAGCCCATGCACTTGATCTCTACCTTGTCTTATGAGCAGGACACACTTCAAGCAAAGTGTGGGAGAGTTTGTCGATTCTCCTAATTTTTATAAGTGAAGATTCTGAACCAGTCAAACCAAAATCAAACTCAGAACCAAGACGGGTTTGGCCGAAGAAAGTGACATCACCATTAGAGGAGTTATCACAAGAATCTTTGTCTTCAGAGTGAACCAAGGTACTTGATCAATGAACTTCACAAGAAAAAGTCCTATCCGGAGGACTCAAAAATCCAAACCCTCACTAAGAGGTAACATCGGTAGCTATCCATATTTACTTTTTAGCATTGCATTAATTATTTTCACTTTAGCATATTTAATTTTCTGCATTAGCATTGGATTAGAAAAAGAAAATAAAAAATTTATTATTGCATCATAAAATCTTTAAGCCCCATGTGAGTAATTTCCACGGAGTGTAAAACCCGTAAGAATATTCGCTGTGGTGGCATAAAAATTAAAAATATCATGCATGCATATTTTCTTTTCTACATTGTAAAAATAAGAAAATCCAAAAATATATTAGATTGACATCTTGTTAAAATTCTGCCAATAGCAAATCTATCTAAACCCACAAGAATAACTAATCTCCGGACGGCTGACCGCTAACCCCTTATCTAAACCCGTTTCACGAGTTTTGGTGTTCTTGTTGGTATTTTACAGGATGATCAATAGCAAGTTCACACGGTCATCTTCATCTCACTCCACTCATGGATGAGAAGGACATCTGCTGGCGAATCTGCTCTAAGAAAGACCACAGCAATATCTAGCTTAGGGGAAGGGCATCCCCATGTATCTAGCTAAGTTTTTTTTTCATTTGCTATTTTTAATTTTGCTATATAGTTCTAAAAATAATAATAAAAAGATGCATAACAAACTAAAACAAAATAAAAGTTTTTCTTAGCTAATTAATTATATATATTATTAAGGTGTGATCTTAAATCTTGAAAACAAAATAAAAAGAGTGTGTCTAGATTTCTTTAAGTTTGATTTTTAAGAGCTGAATAAATAAAAGGACTCTGAATAATCTCTTAAATAGAAATGATGAATAGTTGCTCTGTTGTAATTCCTTTCAAGTACCTAGTTTTCAACCTTTAATTCTCTCGAGTTTTGGATAAGATTATTTTGATATAAAGATTTACTTGAACTTAAAACTCATGGCTAGCATATGCTTGATCTAAGTCTAGGTAATTGACGGATATGATATGAAAATGGCTGAGTTGTTGTTTATCTTGTTCCAAGTGACACTAGAGTTCTAGAGATTTACTTTTTGAAAAACACAAAAATGCTACATGATGAGTTCCTGTATGACAAAGCTTGAATTCCCACCAGAGCCATACATGTTATTTAGGCTAGGAAAACTTTCACATATATGCTGCTTGCTTTTGCATTGAGTTTTGTCAAGTTTTGTTGACAATTATGAGATTTGTCATGCTCATAAAATCAAGATCACATACACACCACCCACATATGCACTACTCCTACACTAGGGGTAGGCACAAAACATGCTTTCTATTTAGATCCACCTAAAAATGTTCTACTCCTACACTGGATGTGAACACAAAAACATATTTGTTAGGTTTTTCATCCACCAAATAAATGCTACAAGTTCTTGTTGCTATCTCTCAAAAGTTTTGTTGTAGAAAAGAGACATGGGGCTATGCAAAAGTTATTCATAAAAAAGAGAAAAAAAAAAAAAAGTTGAAAAAAATAGACAAGTGTCCGAGATATCTAAAACAATGGGTACTCAGATGCCCGCCTGAAAAAAAAGAGATAAATAAGATAGCCCCTGCTCTCTAGCAAATGTGTCCAAGTTTCAAAAGAGAGATAGGTTTTCAAGGAGCAAAGTAGAATTAGGTTAGCCACTATATATATCCACCATATATTTCACACACATGCATATCTTGATTTAATTGTATGACTCATCTCTCTTTGGATCCATTGTTCGACTTTACAATATATGCATTGTAAGTGTGTTCTAGCTTTCTCCCTACCTATGAACTCCACATAAGCTTTAGTGGTAGGAAGAGAAAAAGGCATGACATCATTGTTGCCTTGGTAAGGATCCACAAATACCACATATATTGAGAGACTTGAGAGTGTCATACAATGGAATCTCTGAGTTTTATTTTGAAAACTTATAAAAACTTCAGAACAATGGTGAAACAAAGAACTTGAGACAGAGTGCTTGACTTGGTCATTTTGTCTTTCAATTACTCAAGACCCAAGGCTAAGAAGCCCCATGGTTGAAGGTAATATGGGTAAGTTTGAAAGTCAGATCAGTTTATTCTAATCCAAAGGAGAATTTTTGATTGAACGCATGTGCAATTTTGAGGCGTGAAAGCGTTGTAGCAACTCCTGATCCATTGCTGAGTTTAGCTTTGCTCAGGGACTGGCAAAGGTTAAGCTTGGGGGAGCTTGTTGACGGTCATTAACACCAATTATAAACCGTCAACATAACCTGTATTTATACTTAATTCCATCATCAAACATAGGTATAGGGGTTTAAACTAATGAATTCCACAAGCTTTAGTGATTTCATGACTGTAGGAGGATTTAACTAGAAAACAGCCCCTACGACCACTATCATACACTCCAAACAAGCAAACCGATGACAACAAGTGATTCAACCCACGAAAACTGTGAAAGACAACTCTAGAAGGTTCTAGAAGACACCACGCCGAAGCTTGGGCCAAATGGGCACAAAAGTGGGCTGGTCGGCCCAAGCCCTAGGCTGGCTGGCCTGCTCCAAAGTCCACTTGCCCTCCGCCGCCTCGTATGTGTTTCCAAGATCTACATCGTTGATTTTAAGGCAGTTATAGGTCGTTTCATCCAACGGTGATCGAGGGAGTTGACGCGGATCGATGACATGGTGATTCCTTACCCCCTACTCCACCTCGATTCCTTGCCCCCTACTCCACCTTGGCCTATATATAGCAGCCCCTACCCCCCTCCCTAAGACATAAGTCAGAGCAGAAGACAGAGACCAAACCATAATCCTCAGAGCTCCATTCTAGGGCATAGCTAGCTAGGTTAGATCTAGAGAGAGGAAAGCAGGTTTCGCTTGGATTCCTGATTGTGTCAAGAGCGTGGCTCGGTATAACCTTTGTACCCTCCTCTCTTTTGTATCTCCATTACTTTTATATGCTTGCTACAATTGTCATGACATTCTTCCTTATAATATTCATGTTCCTAGTTATTATGTTCATTGTGTACTTTGATTATATGCTTAGTATAGCTAGATTGTCTTTATATTTAAGCATAAGTTTGTATAGTGCTCACCCTAATGATCATAGGGTGAGTGGTCGACATGGTGTAAGCATGGTGCTTATACGTTGTTTACATGTGGATACACTTTATATTCTAGGCCATGTGGTAGATCGTGGATGTGACACTCCTATTGAGTCCTTTGTAGTCCACTCCCCGAATATAGGTTTGTAAGTAGGATGTGGTTACGAAGGAAGACAAGCTCTGTTCTCTTAATCTTCCTTAGTAATATCCCTTATGCGTAGATATGAAGTTGATCTTAGCCATGACTACTAAGTATAATTGCACTAATCATCGTATGCTTTGACTTGTAATTAAGAATGACTTAGGAAATATCTCTCTAATTTCTACTTGGTCATGCTAATGTCTTAGAAAGGAGTACTCTGGGCGACTCACTATTCATTATCAATGCTCATGTACTTATCATATATATCTTATCCTGACTTATCCTTAGTTAAGTTAGATTGTAGTTAGTCTCACACATTTTCCTGTGGATACGATACTTGGAATACTTTCGGGTGAAAGCTATAGCGGTATCTGTGTGCTTGCGGATTTTTCTGTGTGCGTTAATTTATACCAACAAATGCTCTGAAGTTCTTACAATGGGAGGGGTGCAAGAATGGTGGAAGAGGTAGGAGAGCTAGAGATAGAAGATGAACTACCTAAAGGGAAGCTTCAGGAGTCCGGAGATGTGGAGAGTGTGAGTATGTTAGAATGTCTGGAGATGGTGCCCTGGTTGGCCCCTATAAAGAGTTCAGGGGCAGGGCATGTACAAAGAAGAAGGTTCTCCCGACCGAGGGATCGTGAGCCTGAGGGAGGGGCCTAGCTAACCTGTCTTGCAAGCTACGCCATCTTGTGGTGCACGTCTGGGTGTGGTTGTTATCATGGTCTTGTGCCCACGTTGTGGTAAGGTGTGGCGTGGCGCTACTGTGCTGGCTGTGGTGGCACTGTAGGCACAGGGGGTGGTTCGTCAGTCGTCCTACGCGACGTGGTTTCCACCGTGGCCTTCGTCATCGCCTCCTGGTCTCCTGAGGGCGTCGTACAAGAGTTGGTAGCCGCCTCTAGGTCGTCGATCGCTGGGTTCGCTTGTGGAGTTGGTGGCCACGATCCTGTGCTCCGAGGTCGTGGCTCCCACCCGTTTGGGTGGCCTCTAAGTCAAGGCCTCTGTCATGGATCCCATCCCGTGCTGGGTAGGATCGTACTGCGGTGTTGTCTTGTCCGCGCTGCGTAGCGTGGGGATGGCGTCTGACTGGACCGAGGTGACCATTGTCCCCTTGGTCCTTACGGGGTCAGTGCGGCATGCTCGCTCCTGTCAGAGCAGGCACGCTTGGCTGGGTTTGACCTCTCCCCATTCCTCCCAGAGTCGGGATGGTGGAGAGGTCGTGAGTTTCTCATGTGTCGTAAGGCTAAGATGGAAGGGAGAGGTCGTGGCCAACCTTGGCCTTAGTATCAGGCCTGGTCCGCTCAGCTCAGCTGGGCCTCGATCATTTGGGCCGTCGCCAGCTGATGTACCATGGGCCACTTTGCCCGCTGTCTAATCGATGTCTTGAGACACCCAGGGATCATAACCCTAACACATAGTCTGTTAAAAAAAGTTTCACACAGTACTGCTACAATAGATACATCAAAAGAAGCTAAAGCTGTCAGAGCTGTTGACAAAGGGAGCCTTAGAAAAGTATATTGAAAGGCTATAAGTGAGTTGTACGCTGATGTGGAGAAAAGGGGAGAGTTTATAGCCGGCTTAGACATAAAAACCAAAAAACTTTGTGAGAGAGACAAGTACACTATGTATTAATAGTGAAGAGATAACTATTATATGAGTACTTTGAGAGATGGGCTATGAAAATATATATAACCAGCAGCAGCAGATTGAACTATTAGCCTTGCTTTTAATCGTGTTGTAGTTGCAGCATCATAGAGTCCCAGCACAGGGGCGGCTGGGCAGCACCGCCCACCATCCTGCAATCATTCGAAGCATCGGGATATGCGAATGTGTGATTTGGCAAAAGAATATGCAGTGTAAAATCACACATCTTCTTCTTTGTCGTCCCTGCTGCGTTCATCGGACTGACGGAGTCTTTGGAGCTAGCGTCATGGCAGAAGGGGCTATCAGCGAGAGATTCAGGCCTTGCTTGGATGTAGTCAGATTCACATCAATCCACATATGTTTGGACAGATTGGTGTGGAATTTGAACTAAATTCTACTCCAACACATATGGATTGAGGTGAATCCGCCAACATCCAAACAAAGCCTCAAGGGGGAGGGATCCACAGGAAAACAAGATACGTCGAGTGTTATAACTTTTTACTAGAAAGCAACCAATAAAAAGTTTATCGGATATGTATTTATAGAGAAAAGTCGATTTACAATGATGAAAAACAATAAAAACAGATGCCATTACAAAAATTGCCCCATTGAGATCGAAAACAAAACAACCATCACAACAACACACAACCTGAGTCACCACTACAATGGGAGATAATGCCAATCCTATAGCATCACATCTTGCCATATCGACTCCTTTGTCGTGTTAGCAACACGAAGTGGAAAAAGCTCAATGAGGAAGAGGAAGAGGTTTCGATAGAATGACGAATTATTTTGGTTGTACAGATGAGATAATCGTCTCCATAGGTGTACCATGTTTCTATACTTCACACACACACAACATGTCAGCCATGTCCATCCGGGGCAACCACGTGCTCGTTGGGCTTTCAGCTCCGTTTGAGTACTTTGGTGTTTTTCGCCACCTCTACACCATCCCGTACTTAGTCATCATGTGTAACATACCAGTCTTCATGTCTGATTAGAGTCGTCTGCTCGCCGTCGACTCCTCCTCCACCTCCTCCTAGCCCTGGATGCTGCCATTATAGCCCTTTGCGAACACTGTGGTCCCTCTCCTTCTCGTGCAACGGACTCGCCGATGGTAAGGAGTGGGAGTCACCCTCTGTTGTTGAAGTCTAATAGTTTCTTAGGGTTTAGATTAGATTGAATAAAGCTTATTCTATGAGCTGCCTGCTAGCACCATCTTCGTCAATTGCTCGCCATATCTTATTTATCATAGAGATCTATAGTGCGGGTGCCGCTCTAGGGATCCAATCCAGAGGTCTTCATGTTCCTTCTATTTTTGCAGGGTCCATGTGACATGGGGGCTGGTAATCAACTAATCGAGTTCCCCATTTGCATCTATATGTGCTACCGGCTTGCTCGATTTTGATCTTCCAACGGCTGGACAAGTATCTTGGCTTCTAGATCTAGCTGTGATGGTACTGGTGGTGCTAGCTTGATCATAGTCGACGACGAGGCAATCGATGTTCTCTTGAACGTGTCAGATGTGTCCTAAGAAGGATGTTGGATCATACGATGTTTCCAAGTTTTGGTGTCTGTCACGAAGGATGGTTGGAGGGTTATGCTCCTTTGGCTATTGCCATCGTTATTGATTTCCTACATGTTCGAATTCGATAGTCAACGTAGTTTAGAGGTGAAGATTGTTTTTTAGGGGGCACTGGATATACATACCCTTTACGTTCAAAGGGTTGCATGTAAACAAAAATGTAATTGTGCTATTAATAGAATTCATTTCCCTTCGGGGAGAAAAAAAGATGCCAATGTGGCCCAAAGAGCATAATCTAGTGACCTAGTCTTAGAAGTCTGCACACTGTACCGTTTGCTGATCCTGGGTGTGAAACGAACATGGACTCAAGTGGAATAGAAAGCTCTTGCATAGTTGTTTCAAGAGAGATAAAGATAAAAGGTATAACTTATCAAAAGCGACTTTTCGACTTTTTATCGACCCACAACAGCTTTTCCACACACCATTACCTGATGGTAGAATCTATAGTATTTTTCTGGGTCTCGAACATGGACTCAAGATGACGCTGCCTGTTCGCTTGAACTTATCAGCCGGCTTATCAGGTAGAATCTATAGTATTTTTCTCTCACAACAAAACAGCTTCAGCCGGCTTTAATACCAGCCGAACAGGCCTTGATGCAGTACTTCTTGTCACATTCAGTTACCAGTTTCCACGGGACGATAGCCGGAAATGTTTGTTGACATTTATCGCGCGCTCATCCATCCCCATACCTCGAAAGACGAAAACAGAAATCTGTTGCGTTGCATCCCCAGACGCCATGACTATCGCTGTCGTTATGCAGCCTGTTCGCTTGCTCATATCTGGCTTATCAGCCAACTAACAGTATTTTTCTCTCACACCAAACCAGCCAACAGTACTTTCAGCCATGGCTTATAAGCCAAACCAGCCCAAACGAATAGGGCGATGGTTTGTTGCGCCCATCACTCGTCCATCGTCACCCTCTCAACATCGCCTGAAAACCAAGAGTTCAGAGACCACCAGACACGCACGCATGCGCATGGCGTTTCCCGCGGCCAGTCATCATCCTTTCCGCACATCCGCCGCCTGCGCTAGCAGTACTGTACAGGCGAAGCATTCACCGTCCCAAAACCTCCAACGTCCCGCAAGCGTCTTGCCTAAGACTGTCTCCAATGGCTCGTGCATCACGGCATGCAAACCCAAAATGCCTACTCTAGGTTGCTTTGTCGGTAGAAAACGCTGTCCAACAGACGATGCAAATGAGGAACCTATTTTGGGTGGGACGCGATGCACGACCCGAATAAGCGTCGCCTCTCTCCTTGAACCCAAATCTCTGGCGCCGTGGAGAAGGGCCACTCACCTGAGATGTGACGGGTGCCGGAACGTGGTGGCCGTGCGCTCGGGTCGACGCCGCCACCATGGGGGCCATCTACGCGGACGTCGAGGTCGGATCCGCCGGGAAAGGGGCACCACTGCGCCCAATTGACCAGGTCCGCCCGCAACTGACCGGAAGGGGAGAGGGCGCCACCACCGGTGGAGGAGGAGCAACCACGACCGCACGCCGCAGGTGGGGCAGGAGGATGCGCGTCACCGGTGGGGAGAGGACGCCGCCGCGCGTGGGGGCCATCTGCGCGGACGTCGAGGTCGGATCTACCGGGAAAGGGGCGCCGCCACGCCCAATCGATCGGATCCGCCCGCAACTAACCGGAAGGGGAGAGGGTGCCACCACGGGTGGAGGAGGAGCAGCCACGCCTGCGCGCCGCAGGTGGGGTAGGAGTATGCGCGCCGCCGGTGGGGAGAGGACGCGCGCCATGGGGCTAGGCGTCGATGCGAGGCCCTCTTCTTTTGGGTTTGCTGTCGGAGATGGGAGGGTTTGGATGCGTGACTCTTTTGTGTTGCGTGACCCAGATGATGAAATGGGTCTCTTATTTAGGTTTCAGCTGTTGGAGATAGTCTAAAAGGCGGCCGAGCGCAGGTACTTGGAATCACTGGGGTGGGGAGTCCTGCAGTTCAGCGGGTTAAACTGCGAGTAATGGAACAGCATTACAGCAGCGTCACCTGCGTCGCTTTTCGGCTAGTGAATGGCGGCATCAGTACAGTGCGATGGACCGTATCCGTGTGTACGTAGCTTTCAGTAGCAGTGAAACGCCAGCATCCATTGACGGGGGCGTCGTTAGCTTCGCTGAAAAAACGAGAAATGTTCCCGCTTATTTATTAAGATAGAAAAACATTGTTCTAATTAAAAAATAAGCTGAAAAGAATTATAAGAGAAGGGCCCTAAACAGATAGCAAGTGCGTGGCCCCGTCCCCAGTCACAGGCACCAATGGCGCCTTAAATGCCATGCTGGATCTGGGTTCTAGAACCGGCGGGCGGGCCGGGCGGACGGAGGACGAGCGAGCCACCGCGGCGACACCGCACGAGCACGGCGGAGCCGGAACGCTCCAAAATCAACCTACCGAGTACCGATCCACCCGGGGTACCGTACCGTACCGTGCCAGCAGTGGCGCAAAGCCTCCGCCACGGATCGCTCGCCTCGTCCCGTGACGCCGTACGTCCGTGGAGGAGCGCGCGGTGGACAAAAACGCCGTGGCCGTTGCGCATGAGCTTGGACCAGCAGGAGTTAGTTAGCTCCGCGCCGGTTACTGCGTGAGCTTTTTTTTGTTCGGTTACTGCGTGAGCTGAGTCGGTTGGGCTCGACGACAAGGGAAACACATCGACAGCTCCATGCACTCACTCGCTCGAGGCTCGAGGCTCGAGCAATAACCGTCCGATGGTTACGGATTGCTAGTGGCCAGTAGTGGCCAGTGCAGTGCGGCCGCCACCCCACTATTGGAACGCCCAACGGCGACGGGCGGGCGCGTGCGTGCTCCTCCGGGCCGGCGCACGCATTGACCAAACAAAACCGTCGCGCCAGTGTGAGGCGCACACATGACACGTCGGGCCACGCCGGGCATTGTCACGCACGCCACCGGTCGCGTCCCGCGGAAGCCCTCCGCACCACCACCACCAGGCAGCACCCCGTGGCAGCCCGGCCCCACGTTCGTGCCGGCCGCACCGAACCGAACCGAACCAGTGGTTCTCCGTGCATATAAACAAGCGAGCCCCGGGTGGCATTTGGACGCGCAGGCAGGCACATCCGCGGCGCGCAGCACAACAGTGCGCGGTCACTCACTCGTCGCTGCCACCGCGCCCACACACATCGTCGTGGCCATGGCTTCCCCTGTCCTCCTCGTCGCCGCGGCGCTCTGCCTCTGCGCGTTGTTGTTCGGAGCAGGGGAGGCGGCGGTGAGGGGAGCAGCAGCGGTGGTGGAAGCGTCGGCATTCCGCAGCAGGGCGACGGCCCCCAACATGGAGGTGAAGTTCGACTTCTCGCCGTTCCTGATCCAGTACAAGAGCGGCCGCGTGCAGCGGTTCATGGGCACGACGTTCATCCCGGCGTCCATGGACTCGCGCACCGGGGTGGCCTCCAGGGACGTCGTCGTGGACAACCGGACCGGCCTCGCGGTGCGTCTGTACCGGCCGAGCCGCCGCGCCGTGGCCACCGGCGGCGGCAGGCTCCCCGTGCTGGTGTACTTCCACGGCGGCGCGTTCGTGGTGGAGTCGGCGTTCGACCCCGTGTACCACAACTACCTGAACGCGCTGACAGCCAAGGCCGGAGTCATCGCGGTGTCGGTGAACTACCGCCTGGCACCGGAGCACCCGCTCCCGGCGGCGTACGACGACTCGTGGACGGCGCTGGCGTGGGTGCTCGAGAACGCGCGGCGCGGAGGCGGGGACCCGTGGCTCGCCAAGCACGGCGACGCCTCCCGCCTGTTCCTCGCCGGTGACAGCGCCGGCGGCAACATCGCGCACAACCTGGCAATGCGCGCGGGCCAGCAGCAGCAGCAGGCCGGCGCCGCCGCCGCGAGGATCAACATCAAGGGCGTGGCGCTGCTGGACCCGTACTTCCTGGGCCGGTACGTGAGCGGGGGCGCGCAGCGCACGTGGGACTTCATCTGCGCGGGGCGGTACGGGATGGACCACCCGTACGTGGACCCGATGGCGGCGCTGCCGGCGGAGGTGTGGCGGCGGCTCCCGTCCGCGAGGGTGCTGATGACGGTGTCGGACCAGGACCGGCTCGGCCCTTTCCAGCGCGCGTACGTGGACGCGCTCCGGGCTAGCGGCTGGGGCGGCCAGGCGCGCCTCTACGTCACGCCCGGCGAGGGCCACTGCTACTTCCTCAACAACCTGGACTCGCCCAAGGCCGCCATGCATATGGCCACGCTCGCCGCGTTCATCAACGGCAGCTAATAGCGAGCTCACCAGGGCTCTCTTGTCGGCAGCCAGCGTGGCAGTGCTACTCCGAATCTCCGATACACGTACGATCAGCCCTGTATGTAGCTATAGTCGTCGCCACTGGTGAGTGGTGACATCTGTAACGACCATCATACCGTATACTGTATTTTGCCAGCGGCCGAGTGACCAGAGAGATGTCCTTTTTTACCTTCTTTGTGACCGCAGTCACATGTAACTTCCAAAAGTTTATTACTGCGGCCGGGTAATGTATACGTCGGTTTCACTGGAGCTTGGAAACGGAAAGGTGCTCCATTAGTGGACAGGGAGGCTACTGTTGGCTGGCTCGTGCTGCACTGCATCTAAGAGTTGCTCGAACCAGTAGAGGCAGTGGTACACCTCGCGCGGCGGGGGGCGATCACTCCGGTGACGGAATAGCCAGCCGCACCGACCAGCGCTTGAAGTGTGCTGTGTCCCTATCGGCCGCGCCTTTTGGCTTTGGCGTGATCTCCCGGCCGATCGAGCCACTGATGGAGGAGAGAGCTCGGCTCCGGCTCGGCAGCAGCAATCAGGTCGTTTTGAGCTCGTCAGCAGACAAGTTTATGGGAGGCTGCTATTCTAGGACTGGGTAGTGCGGTCTATAGTAGACTTTGGGCCTGGGTCGCCTAAAGCTGGGCGCGTCGAGAAGAGGCATGGATTATGGACCATCAAATGTGTGTGTCACGGATTGCATTTCGGATAGACTATGCTACTACTCACCAAGTAGCGGCTGGGGGAGAAATTTACGGGCAGGCATGCTGTAGGATCATGATCCATTTTCTGCATTAAAGGTGCTGGCTTTTAATCGGATGGCACGCACTTGTAGGGTATTCATACAGCTTTGAACCGAGGTCACCGCACTCGATCAAGCTCTCCAAGTGCTGCCCTGGTTTGTGGACGTCGCGCTCGCTCTAGTGACCACTTTACTGCTGCTGCCACCATGGATGCTCGCCCCGTTGACAATCCACACTATGGCTATAGTGGCTCTGACTCCTGATCTTGTTTATCGTGTATTACTGATGGAAAACATGGACTGGAACTGTAGAGGCAGAAGCTGTTGTGACGTGAACTGTAGAAAACGGACGTCATCGCCGGAGAAGTCGATGCCACCATGGGAGGCACCTCTCAGAAGAGACGAGGCCTCAACGGGGGTACGCTCTTGTGGGCATCACCTCGACCCCCACCTTCTTGGCAATGCACTGTCCTCTAGCTCGTGAAGCTCGTGATATTCTGGATGCTTCCAAATGTGACGTTCTTTTCCGTGAATTTGGTATTGTGTTGATGTGCTGCCTGATTGGTTGATGATTGCGTATCGAATCCGAAGCTGGTGAGACAGTTGCCACAGCCCGTGCCAGTGCCACACGCTGGACCAGCGGATGATTTTTACTGCCAAAAAGAGAGGGCTCTCCTGCTCTGCTCGTCTCGTACAGCTGCGCAGCTAAGCTCGCGCTCTTGCTGCCGTTGACTCCACCACGTCTCCCGCCCCCCGCGCCTTCCATGGATCCGGACGCCGAGGTCGGCTTCGACTTCTCGCCGTTCCTCATCCGCTACAAGAGCGGCCGCGTGCGCCGTCTCATGGCCGATGGATGAAAGCAGTGCGCGACCGTCCGATTCGACCGAAACAAATATGACAACATATCCGGATAGTTACTTCCGGATATCCCACGGATACTAAGCGGATATCTTAGGCGGATATCAATCACGGATGTAATATCATCGATATCCGGCGGATATCGGATAATCCGGATAAGTATCGGATATATCCGGATATTTAAAAACGGATATTATCCGGATATTTATTCAAAATTTAAAAATCACAAATTTGAACCATCCAAACCATCTCAAATGGAAAGTTGACCAAAACAACAATTGTAGATCTTGATGAGTTGAACAAACTTGATATTCAAAACTTTTCAATTTGAAGTCATTTAAAGTTCATAATACTAGAGTCAAAGTGTTGTTTTTTCATTTGACCAAATTTGACTTGGTCAAACTTGCTCAAATGAGACACTAAATGACCTCAGATGAAAAAACTCTGAATACCAAGTTTGATCATCTCAGCAAGATCTACAATTGTTACATAGCTTATTTTCCCATTTGAGAAAGTTTTATCAAACACTAGTCATAAATTCTTGAATCTCATATAGACTTTCTGAAACTATGTCACACACTTGTGAAATTTGAACTACATTTTGTTCAAACTTTCTCAAATGAAAAAATAGCCTATATAAGGATTGTAGATCTTGATGAGCTGAACAAACTTGGTATTCAAAACTTTTCAATTTGAGACAATCTAGGGTTCCGAAAACTAGTTTGTAAGCATCGAAATTTAAAAATCACAAATTTGAACCGTCCAAACTATCTCAAATGGAAAGTTGACCAAAATAAGAATTGTAGATCTTGATGAGTTGAACAAACTTTGTATTCAAAACTTTTCAATTTGAAGTCATTTAAAGTTCATAATAATAGAGTCAAAGTGTTGTTTTTTCATTTGACCAAATTTGACTTGGTCAAACTTACTCAAATGAGACACTAAATGACCTCAGATGAAAAAACTCTGAATACCAAGTTTGATCAAAGTGTTATTTTTTCATTTGACCAATTTTGACTTGGTCAAACTTGCTCAAATGAGACACTAAATGACCTCAGATGAAAAAACTCTGAATATCAAGTTTGATCATCTCAGCAAGATATACAATTGTTACATAGCTCATTTTCCCATTTGAGAAAGTTTTATCAAACACTAGTCACAAATTCTTGAATCTCATACAGACTTTCTGAAACTATGTCACACACTTGTGAAATTTAAACTACATTTTGTTCAAACTTTCTCAAATGAAAAAATAGCCTATATAAGGATTGTAGATCTTGATGAGCTGAACAAACTTGGTATTCAAAACTTTTCAATTTGAGACAATCTAGGGTTCCGAAAACTAGTTTGTAAGCATCGAAATTTAAAAATCACAAATTTGAACTGTCCAAACTATCTCAAATGGAAAGTTGACCAAAACAAGAATTGTAGATCTTGATGAGTTGAACAAACTTTGTATTCAAAACTTTTCAATTTGAAGTCATTTAAAGTTCATAATACTAGAGTCAAAGTGTTGTTTTTTCATTTGACCAAATTTGACTTGGTCAAACTTGCTCAAATGAGACACTAAATGACCTCAGATGAAAAAACTCTGAATACCAAGTTTGATCAAAGTGTTGTTTTTTCATTTGACCAAATTTGACTTGGTCAAACTTGCTCAAATGAGACACTAAATGACCTCAGATGAAAAAACTCTGAATACCAAGTTTGATCATCTCAGCAAGATATACAATTGTTACATAGCTCATTTTCCCATTTGAGAAAGTTTTATCAAACACTAGTCACAAATTCTTAAATCTCATACAGACTTTCTAAAACTATGTCACACACTTGTGAAATTTGAACTACATTTTGTTCAAACTTTCTCAAAATGAAAAAAATGGCCTATATAAGGATTGTAGATCTTGAATCCATGACCATGACTCCATGAGACCCATGAAGCAATGTGCTTGGCTATTTCTACTCATCATGCATGAAGATTGATGCTTATATGATGTTTGATGTATGATGTATCTGTATCTTTATCTTATTTGTTGCTTTACTCTTTAGTCTTTTCGGCTTAATCTAGATGGATTATGGACTCATAGAAAACATATGATATATATATATATGCTGCTTTTACTCAATATCCGAATAGATATTTGTATCCGACTTTCTACGAATCCGATTCATACCGTATTCGATACTCATTATTCGTATCCGTAACCGAGTCAATCCGTATTCGTATATGTATCCGAATGCTATCCATGTCCGAATCCAAATCCGAACAGAAATATGAAAACAAATATAATATAAGTGATATCCGTTCGTATCCGATCCGTTTTCATCCCTAACTCATGGGCACGGCCAGGGGCGACGCCGGCTCGGAGCTGTTGCCGGTTGATCCCAGCCGTTGGACCTGGATCTGACGGCATCCGACCTCGGAGACCGGGTGGCGTCGGCTGGCCTGTCTCTGTCTGTACGAGCCCACACTGCCTGTACTGGATGAGAGTACTAGTACGTCATGTAGTACAGTAACAGTGACCGTCAAAGCCATCGTTTCTCTCGCTCACTTCAGTTTTACTGTAGAATTAGTAAGCTGCGTCAAAAAACCCGCGTGCGCGGCGCGGGGAGTCCAAACTCCAAGCAGTGGATCGACCGAGGGCCTGTTCGCTTGCCAGCTTATAAGCTTCGCAGCTTCAGCTAGAATCGGCTTTAATACCTACTGAATAGGACCCGAGACAGCGACGGAGCCAGACGCCCGAAACCTGCTCGGCCCGACTCCGGTGGTGTTTGATCCAGTGACTAAAATTTAGAAGTTATGTTAGGAGAATGTTGCATAGGGTGTTCGGATACTAATAAAAAATGAATTACATAATCCGTTAGTATTTCACAAGACGATTTTTTTAAGCCTAATTAATCCGTCATTAGTATATGTTTACTGTATCACCACATTATCAAATCATAGACTAATTAGACTTAAAAGATTTGCCTCGCAAATTAGTCGCAAACTATATAATTAGTTTCATAATTAGTCTATATTTAACACTCCGTGCTAAAATTTAAAATTTAGAAGCGACGAGCAAACACAACCTCCATCCATCGCATTCTCCCTCGCCTCGCGTGTCAAATCGGCGCGGGTGTGGTGGGGGTATTTTTTATTTTAATATTTTTTAAACTATTGTGGCGGGGAGCTGTTGCCGTCGGAGGGCACGGACCCCAGGTTCCTGCAGAGGGCTCCGGTCATGGGGCTTCGTGAGTAGTGGACGGTACGGGATCGACCACCCGTTCATCAATCCTCTGGCTTCGCCGACGGAGGAGTGGGCGAAGCTCGGCTGCCGGCGTGCTCTGGTGACCGTGGCAGAGCTCGACACGTTGAGGGGCAGAGGCCGGCGGTACGTCGACGCGCTGAGGGGAAGCGCGTGGGCAGGGGAGGAGGCTGTGCTGTACGAGACCCAAGGCGAGAGGGGCACGTCTACTTCATCGACAAAGCCGGAGGCGACGGCGAGAAGGCGAAGATGGAGATGGCGGCCGTCGTGTCGTTCATCCAGCAGAGCAGCTAGGTATAGGATCCATCCGTGTCGTTCATCAAACCAAGGCTTTTGTGGGATGCAATGCAATACTCTACTTTGCTTGGGTTATGTATTTCCATTTCTCCAAAGTGTTGTGCAGAGCAAATAATGATTCCATGCCCAATTGGAATGTTACGAGAGTTCCCCACGGTTGAGTCATGTTGTTCGTTGTCTCTTTATCGAAAGATGCAGGTAGTGCACGCGAGTGCAGTGGTTATATGATTTTCCATTTGAGAAATGGGGTCAGATGACGACGACGAAACGGGTCGGTGATCAAATCGGCAACAACCATGGTATTGACACTACTGATGTGGTGTGACGGTGAACCATCGGTCGACAGCTACTCACTCCGTCCCTAAAAATAAGCATACATCTCCTTTATGACAAATCAATTTTTTAAGTTGGATATGTCTAGCCATTAACTGGTTGATTTAGCCCCTCTCATCAACTGAATTTTTTATGCACTTATACCACCTTGTAGCTATATTTACACCGTCTTATTACTATATTTACAATAATTTATTCAATGTAATTTATTAGACAGAGTAGTGTAATTTAGGGATAACACAAGGCCTTAGACAAATATATGCCAAATTTTCAAAAAAAATTACAAACTTTTTCTATGAATTCCAAATACTAGAGAAATATATATCAAATTATTCATAAACTTATAAATTTACAAATGAAATAACAGAAGCAGAGAACAGAACTGGTAGCTCAAACCCCATTGCCCATGCAGTTTAAGTAGTACGTCTAGAGACGACGATGAGTCACGCTGGAGTTACGTGCAGTACGGAGACCATTTTTTTTCACCGTCATTTCATACGTACTCCGTAATTGTAGCTCGTCTCTACCTAGCTTGCTTTTGTTTACCTTGACATGACATGCCTAGCTAGCTCTACTGCCTGCTCGAAGGCACGCACGAGAGAGGCTCTGACGGTGTAGCTGTCCCGAGCTCTCTCTCTCTCTCTCTCTCTCTCTCTCTCTCTCTCTCTCTCTCTCTCTCTCTCTCTCTCTCTCTCTCTCTCTCTCTCGGGTCTCGGTCTCGGCCAGTTGGAGGAGGACACAGGACAGAGGCAAAGATACGCTAGGAGGTACTGATCCACTGCGCGGCTGGACACTGTTTCTGGCTATATAGCGTCCAAGGAAAATCGGTTGATGGGAAGGCCTAAATCAACCGGTTGATAGGTAACCTTTCTATTTAAGTTTGATCAAATATATATGAAAATATACTAACATTTATGATGTATAACAAGTAGCATTAGATTGAGCATGGAGTATACTTTTATAATAAACTTATTTAGGAATACAAATTTTGATACTGTTTTCGATATTTCTAGTCAAATTTGAAAAAGTTAACTCTCGAGAAGTGAGATATACATTTATTTTTGGGACGGAAGGCCTAGGGAGTACTACATGCGTATAGACACCCAAGAATCTGTGTGATACCAGAAATACTAAAAATTAGGACTATGGTCTTGTTCGCTTCTCTTATAATCCGTCTTTTTCAACTTGTTTTTTCAGCCGGAACAGTATTTTCCTCTCACAACAAATCAATCGGAACAGTATTTCGGTTTGTTTTTTCAATGAAGCAAACGGGGCCTATGTTATCCAAAGAGGAAAACAGTGAGCCCAGCCCCTGGCACACAGCCCTCCCTCCCTCTTCTCGCTTTACTCTTCCACCGTAGTGTGCCGCCGGAGCCCCGTGCGGCCATGATGACGACAGTAGTGGGGCAACAACCGCTCCTGTTGGTTGCTTCCCTCCCTATCGCGTTGGGCCAGATCCACGACGGGGGAGAAGCGAATCCGGTGTGCTGTAGTCCGCAACCGTTGTTTTTCTTGCGTTTTTCCTCGTGTGGGGTTCTGGCCAGTGGTTCGTCATTGAGCTAACGGTGGGCATGGTCACAGTCTGCGTTCGTCCACAGGCCTGCTGGTGGGTGTAGTCATAGCTTTCCCTCTTTGTTGGAGGCGACCCGGAGATCGAGACCTGCGGTGGAGGAAGGTTGCAAGGGTGGTGCGTGGTGGTTGCCGGTGACTCAGTCGGATCTTGCAGGGCTGGTGCGTGGTGGTCGCCGGTGACTCAATCGGATCTAGCTCCGCTACAGGCAGGTCTGGCGTTTTCTCGCCTAGATCTAGCACCCCTATGTTCGGAGCTTGCCATTGATAGTCACGATGGAGGCCACAAGGGCTGTCTTGATTGCCATTAAGTGCAAATTTTGACCATCAACCATTGGTGAATAAACAAGAATAAAAGGGGTACAAACATGGTTTCATGCATGGTGCAGAGGCAAGGCTGCGGGAGCACCGGATGCTGGTGTAGCTACTTTGTATTTGGAGAAGCGCTCGTAGTCATGCCTTGAGAATGTAGGCAAATGGCTGAACCTCGTTAAAAATATTGTGCCTCTTTATTGTTGCCACTTGTCTATTTTCTTCTATATTTTTTTATGTTTTCGCGTTCTTTAATTAATAGATCCGTTAGGGTCTAACAAGTGGTATCAGATCTCATGATCGGAAAACCTAAAAGCTTAGGGGTCACGTGATCACGAGAGAGCCCGTGAATGTTGGACCATGACGCCTAAGTGAGGGAGTGTGAATTACGTCAATTAAAACTAAGGCCCAAAACCAACTTATAAAAACCTACATTAGTTCTATCTAGATGTGCACTAGGTTTTTCTTAGTGTTGCTATCTCTAATGTAAAAATAAGTTTTGCACCCTAAGTTCAATACCTCTCAACTAACCTAGCAAGCTAGACTAGGAAGGTGAAACTCACACTAAAGTAAATTTGAAAACATAAATGACATATAGAACACAAACTCTAGCATGACGATGTTTTTCACGAGGTATCAGAAAGCTCACACTTTTCATTGGTCCTCATTATATTGGAGCCTCTCGCATAGATGCCCTAATCATCACTTAAGCGCATATGATGACTAGAGCACAAATAAATGAGACTTAACTCAACTATAGCTTCCTCAAGCTCCAACTCTCTCCAAATGGTTGCCCAAGGAGGTATATATAGCTCGCAAGCACAAACTAGGCCTTGGGAGCTTAGGCTGCAAAAGCCAAACACACCAGATAGTAGCTCCGGTGACCCGGAGAAATCTAGTTCCCTCTGCGCACCAACTAGCCATTTTTGACCATCATGCCGGTGCATTCTCAGCTACACCCACTGCCACTGGAGAAATCTGGTGCACTTTTATGCCTTTCACATGCAACATCTAAGCTCTAGTTCATGCATCGAAAAGAGATCTGGTGCTCTCTTCAGCTTCATCCACCGTGCCACTATTGTAAATCTCTTTTGGTCACTCTTGTAGTCTAGTAACCACACTGAATTATGTTGTGGCTGCTTCTTGGACTGTTCCCACCAGGGAACTCCGGTGACACCACCGGAGAGCTCCCGTGCACAACGAAAGCTTGGGCGCACCTCTCCGCTCATCTGAGTGCATTTCTTTGTGTCTAATTTTCTAGGCTTCACTTATAGGATGTCTTCAGTTTTTTGCATGTCTTCTAGGGTATGCAATGCTCTCTTTAATCTTCATTTGTGGTGTCGAGTACTCGATCTTCACCGTAGCCTACCTCAAGTACATCTCTTGTATCCATAAGGTTAATTACCTTGCATACTAGTAAACATAGTTAAACCTAATGGCTATGTTGTTAGTCAACCACCAAAATCACTAAACTCTTGTCCATGTTTCTTACATCAAGTATTTCTTTTACAATGGTATATTCATGCAGTATGCTATGTTTGCTGAGGTGAAATGCACTATTTTTATTACATGTAAACAAATCGTCCATGTTCAAGCAGGCAATTCACTGTTCAATCAGGGACTAAACTTGTAGATAATCAATGCTTGCTTGCTTAATGAATTTTCTCTGTTCCCTCTTTCAAATTTGGTTGAGTTAACCACCGGTTTTCTGGTTTTGCATAAATTTCTATTGCATGTGAATTAACATAAATCCATGCTATTTATTAGTATATATTTTCTTGCAATTTGAAGCAAACTTGCTTTTCTGAGTTGCTAAATATTTGCTCCAACTAAACAAATTTGATCACCACATGTACGTGTGAGTTTTTGTTGACGAGGACTAAGAAATTATTATTGACATAGATTAGAGATGAACTTTTATATAGATGCACGGTAGATGTAGGTTTGATGAATACCACATGGCCTCCAACTTTTTGGCTAGAGCCCTAAATGGCCCCGAGTTTATCAAAGCATACTAATTTCCAATCTCAACATGTAAACTATCCACGGCATTCTCCACAAAATATCATACTACTATTCTCCTCACTAGCTTACCATCTAAACCTGCAAACTATTCACGTCATCCGTGACTAAATGCCACATTGTTTTTCACTAACTTTCAATCTCTTCACATACAAGATGCAGAAACTATATTTAAGAAAAACTCCCCATAGCAATGGGGGAATCCTTCTAGTTCATCCAATCCTGTAATCACGAGGATTTGAGGATCTAAAGCTTAGCATCACAACCCAAAGAGGGCACGGATGGACCTAATAGAGCTTGGGCGTTTGACGACGCCATGAAGGACGCAATGGCTGCTATCATCTGCTTCGTCTTGCCGCTACCGTCGGATCTACTGAGGAAGAAGACGTGCCTCTCGCCTTGATCCTCGTACAGCACGGCCTCGTCCCCTGCCCACGCGCTGGCCCTCAGCGCCTCCACGTACCTCCGGCCTCTGTCCCGCATCCTGTCCAGCTCGGCCACGGTCACCATGGCACGCCGGCAGCCGAGCGACACCCACTCCGTTGCTGGCATCGCCAGCGGATTGATGAACGGGTGGTCGATCCCGTGTCTCCCCGCGCACACGAACGCCCACCACCGCTCCTCCGTCTCCAACGACCGGCGGGGCTCCGCGCCCTCGGACGGCACGAGCTCCTTGCCGCAGAAGTACGGGTGCAGGAGCACCATCCCTTCGATCCGCGTGCCGCCGGGCAGACCGCTCCTGCCTGCCCTCATCGCCACGTTGTGCGCGATGTTGCCACCGGTGCTGTCGCCCGCGACGAAGAGGCGCGCGGGGTCGCCGTGCTCGGCCAGCCACGGCTCCTGCCCGGACGACGCGCGGGCGCAGCTGGCGGTCGCCACGGCCCAGCCGAGCGCGGCCCAGGCGTCGTCGTAGGCGGCGGGCAGCGGGTGCTCGGGCGCGAGGCGGAAGTCGACGGACACGGCCACGGCGCGGGCCGCTGACACGAGCGCGTTCAGGAAGCGGAAGTACTGCGTGGAGAAGGCCGAGTTCACGGCAAAGGCGCCGCCGTGGAAGTAGACGAGGGGGGCAGCTTCGTGGATGTACCGAGGACGTCGCTGGGAATGTGGAGACGCGCGGCGAGGCCGGTGCCGACGTCGATAACAACGTCCCTGGAGGTGACGCCGGTGGCGGCGTCCGTGCCGGCGTCGACCCTGCGCGTGCCCATGAGACGGTGCACGCGGCCGCTCTTGTAGCGGATGAGGTACGGCGACATGTCGTAGTCCACCTCGGTGTCTGGATCCATGGCCAGAGGCCCAGAGCCGGCAAGCCGATCGCCGAGGGGCGCCAAGACTGGACGAGTGTGTGTGACGAAGCAAGCACCATGCCATTTAATCCGTGCCGGTCTTTATTTGTGAGCGTGAGTGTGAACACATGATTGCACGGAGTCTTTACTCCCTCGGTCATAGGTAGTATACGGAGTATAGGAGCAACAGCCGGCTATGATTGCACGAATTCCACGGTGTTTGGTTGGGGAAACTGTAGCGTGATTTGATTACTGATGGTAACAGATCCCTTTACTACTTAGGGTCTCTTTGGCACGGCTTATGCCGGCTTCAGCTTCATCTATTTTACTCAAATCGATGCACTGTAGCGTGAAGTCGTTTTATATGCCGGGGTTAAAATGAACTAGAAGCCGGGAAAAACCAATTTTTCTGGCTTCACCGGTGAAGCCGTTTTGGATGAGCCGTGCCAAAGAGGGCTTTAGTTTGTTTCAGCCTTCGGGTGGAGCCATGCGGGGTGCGGGTGGGATCGTGCGGGGTGCCGCGAGGGGCGTTGGCAGAACTCGACGACGACACTCGCGGCGCCGGACTACGCCGGCGAGGGACGTCAGCATGGGCGCGTCTGCCGACTGCACCGACAGCATCGCTGCTGCAGACCACTCTCCGTCGTGAGATCCACTGGTGTTGGAGCTGTGCGCAAGCATGGGGCCTCAAGCGTGGGTTGACCCCATGTTGGAGAAGATTGCTGCTTCGCTCGTCCTGACAGCAGGAGCACCAGCAACTTGGTGCTCGCCGCCTCCACCGGTCGCCTCTCAGGAAATGGAAGCATTGCTGGTGGACACCCGTTCCCCGATGACGACCACCACGCATGACACACGAGAAGTCTCGGAGGACTCATTGTTGGAGGAGGTTGCAGCCTCGTTCGCGGCCACCAGTGCGTGCACCTACGCCACTTCGACGATGGTCTCCCACCCCGCTCAGTTAGCAATGGACATGGTTCTACCACCACTTGAGCACGGCCAGTCTCAGGTCACGCCACCACGGGCGGCGTAGACCACCACCTCAGGAGCTGACGCGCCTATGTAGGACGAGGTGGGCGGTCCGCCTGGCTTCGGTTCGGTCGAGCCCATGGCGGAGCAGACATGTTTAGTACACCGCCTCGGGAGGACCACACGGTCTACGTCAGCGATAGCTCCGCCGCACACCGCCTCAAAAGCTTCACTAAGCGTGTGCTGAAGAAGGTTGACTCTCCGCTTATTCGTGAGCCTCCCAAGCAGCCTCCTGTTAAGCCGGTGCTGTCATGGCGGAGCAGGCGATTGGCGGCTCAGAACCTCTCTCGAGTACCTGCTTCCAAGTGAGGTGAGGTGCTGATCATGCAGTGTATGGGCTACACCAAGGGTCCATCAGCACCAACTGCTTTAGAGCTGGAGGCTTTTGACAAGATCATCGACGGAAACCTAACTGCGTCCAACGCCGAAGCACTGGATGCGCTCTTCCCGGACGGTGGAAATGGCTCGTCTAGGCAGCCGCGAAGGCACAAGGCCATCTCATAGATCGCACCGCTGCGTCGGTTTTGGTTGTTTTCTATTATGTAATATCGAAACTAGAGGTATTTTGTTAGGATGGTCCAGCTACGACAGTTTTAGGTCAACCTCCTTCAGCGCTCGATAGAAGCGCGTTGTCTTTATGTTTAAACTCTTCTACTTATAATACAATGATACGTAAATCTTTTGCGTATTCAAGAAAAAAGTTTGTTTCAGCCTTCCCGTAATGAAGTCGCACTGTTATCAGATACCGGCCTATAGAAAGCCAATACTGCTCTCTCTCTAGCGTAACCAGATCGCGATTTGTCTTCATCTCCCCTTGATCCCACGTCTTCGCTGGTGGCCTCGACCCTACGGCTCCACCTTTGCCGGTGGAGCACTAGGGAGCAACTCCGCCGATGTGCTGGCGGTTAGCTCGCTGCTCCATGCCTCCATACCATGCCGGCGTTGCCCTATAGGCTACAGTTATGTACTTCCTCGTCCATCCTATTAACAACTGGATATATAACTAGAATCGGAATTGAGAATAGATAGCAAGAACAGGACAGGATTAGACGATTTCAGGGTTCATAGGGTAGAGTGATTAGTATAGGGATCAGGGAGTAGATGATTCAAAATATGCGATAAGCCTCTCCTACATGGTACTTGCGGCTACGATAATGATATATGACGTGCGTCTGGATGGAACGGACGCACCCGCGCCGAACTAACCCGCCGCACGCCGCTCCCGGTCCTTATCCTCTCGACCGCTCACTCCCGAGTCCCGCAGTGCTCATGTGCCCTCTCCACTGCCGCGACCACCTGCTCACTGGGAAATGCCGCGCGCCGCGCGCCACCTCGTTGTCGCGCCCGCCCGCCCGTTGGCGCTCCCTCCCTTCCTCCCTCCCTCCCCCTCCTCGAGCTCCATGCGATTCCACGCTGCCTAGTGACCCAGCTCCCGTGCACCCCACCGGAGATGAGGACGACAGCGGCGGCTCCGACAAGGTAGGTGGTCCTTCTCTAGATCTGAGCCCTCCTCCTCCTCCTCCTCCTCATCTGGATCTGAGCCTTCCTCCTCCTCCTCCTCTGGATCTGAGAGACATGGCACTAGCTAGGGTTTCGTGCGAGCTCTGGGTCCCTATTCCCTCCTCCGCGTTGCAATGGGTGTTTTGGGATGTTGCAACAGATGATTTCAAATGTTGCAATGGGATTTTTTGGTTGTTGCAACAGATGTTTTTGCGATGTTGCAGTACTACTACTTGAGATGTTGCAGTACATAATTTTCAATGTTGCATCACATAATTTTTGATGTTGCAGTACATATTTTTTAAATGTTGCAGTACATGTTTTTTCGATGTTGCATTACATATTTTTCAATGTTGCAGCACATATTTTTTTTATGTTGCAGTACATAATTTTAGTTGATATTTTTCGATGTTGCAGTGCATGTTTTTCAATGTTGCACTATATGTTTTTTTCAATGTTGCAGTTTTTTACAACCCGATGTTGTACTACATAGTTTTTTCATATGTTTTGCAATGTTGCAGTTGAAGTGTTATATGCTCTTTTGGACAGGGGCATGGCGGGGGAACGTGGTGCGTTGGGGAATGGGGGACAGGAGCGCGTTGGGGAGCAGAGGAAGAGCGGGTTCCGTTTTCTATTCTGTTCAGTGCGGGTGGGCGAGCGTGGTTCCATGCGGGGGCGGGGCGGGGTTCTGTGCGGGACCAGCGTACGGACACACGCACGCGCTGGGCGTTCGGGCACTAGAATCACCCGCCTATAGCGCTCCCCCTCCTCCTCCTTTGGATCTGAGCCATCTTCCTCCTCTTCCTCCTTTGGATCTGAGAGACACGGCACTGGCTAGGGTTTCGGCGAGCTCTGGGTCCCTATTCCCTCCTCCCGCGTTGCAATGGGTGTTTTGAGATGTTGCAACAGATGATTTCGAATGTTGTAATGGGATTTTTTGGTTGTTGCAACAGATGTTTTTGTGATGTTGCAGTACTACTGCTTGAGATGTTGCAATACATAATTTTCGATGTTGCATCACATAATTTTCGATGTTGCAGTACATATTTTTTAAATGTTGCAGTACATATTTTTCAATGTTGCAGCACATATTTTTTCGATGTTGCAGTACATATTTTTAGTTGTTGCAGTAGATATTTTTCAACATTGCAGTGCATGTTTTTCAATGTTGCACTACATATTTTTTCAATGTTGCAGTATTTTACAACCCGATGTTGTACTACATAGTTTTTCCATATGTTTTTGCAATGTTGCAGTTGAAGTGTTATATGCTCTTTTGGACAGGGGCGCGGTGGGGAATGTGGTGTGTTGGGGAACGGGGGACATGAGCGCGTTGGGGGAGCAGAGGAAGAGCGGGTTCTGTTTTCTATTCTGTTTAGTGCGGGTGGGCGATCGTGGTTTCATGCGGGGGCAGGGCGGGGTTCCGTGCGGGACCAGCGGACGGACGCATGCGCGCGCTGGACGTTCGGGCACTAGAATCACCCGCCTATATGCCGCACGCAGGCGGATTGCAGCAGATCAGCTGCGGCACTAGTTTACTCCATTCAGGGCCGAAGATCTTCTTGTTGGGCTGGCGCGTCCTGGTCTTCATGACTTCTTCTGGCCCGTCAGCTTTTCCTCCATCTCCTTTGCCAACCTCTGATACAGAGCTGCTATCACATCCCCATCTTTCCCAATCTCTGATTGCTTCCAGCTTTTCCCATTACAGTTACAGCAAGTGAAACAAATAAAGTCCGTCTTCCTATGCTTCGTTAATGTTACCACTGTATTCTAGTTACGTTCGCGTTTGCATCCAAACACCATAGAAGTCTTTTACTCCCTTGGTCCTACTGCCTTCGCTCTTGTTTGTAAGGCATTTCGTGTATGTCACCGGTCAAACTTTATAAATTTTAATCAATAATTTAACTAACATTTTGTAACTATTATAAAACAATCTTTATACCATTAGATTTGTAATCAAACATACTATCCAACAATAATAAGTTTATAATCATAAATAATATAATATAACATAACTACATGATCAAAGTATAATTTAGAAGACCGTGCCATAATCGGTTTGGAGGGAGTAGTATATAAGAGCAACAGCCGGCTGCTGGCAGTACGAATCCTTGCAGCCTGTCTCTAAGCCCACCTATACAGTAATTACATCTTCTATATTAATACATGGCCCACTTGTCTCTCATAAAGTTTCTTGGTTCTTGTGTCCAAGCCGACTGTAAATCTCTCTCATTTCCTCTCTCTCTTCTTCACTTCAGCATACAACCCAGCTACAACCCTTTACTATACTTGCTTTAAGGCGTAATCATCTCTGGTTTAAAGACCTAGGAACATATTTAATTTCTCTCTCTCTATACTAGTACTACTGTATCGATATACGCATGTCTAGAGAGAGCATGCCTTATATTAGGAGACTTGAATAAAAAGTGCTTACGTCTTATATATTAGGACGAAGGAAGTAGCAAAGTAGAGGAAGTGTTGTGCTGTGTCTACGATGGAATCGGGTCACCGTCATGGCAACTTTTGTCATTTGCCCGCTCTAACATTGCCGATGCGATTTCAACCTATTGGCATGGGCTCACGCACTCCTTCAAACCATGTTGATGGGCTCAACTCTATCAATATCCCTAAATCAGGTTCCTAATTTCCTGTTTTACCTTTTCCCATAATCTAGGGGTATTCTATCTATTTCACCTGACAAAATTTGAACAATATTGTTACTACTTTATACAAATCAATGGTACTCAAATCCATAAATTCAAATATGTTAATTTGAATTTAAACGACCTTGTTCATCACATCACATAGTACACCACAACATTAAATTCATAAATATGAAACATATATATAGGAATGAATCAATTCTCTCCTCCATTGCCATCACCACCACTAGCCTCAACTACCCCCACCCATTGCACCACTTGATCCATTAAAACTAGGGTTAATTTGAACGCTGCCATTACAATTTTGCGACTTTCAAAATATACCATTACAATTCGCGATACTGTAAACTTGCCATTATAATTTTAGTGGAACGTGATTGATGCCATTCTGTACGCTTACTACGAGATGTGGCCCACCTGCAGGCGTACGTATATGGCAACATGTTTCGTATGGCCCGTATTGCCCCTACCTCCTCTGACTAAAACGAGATGTACCCAGTCGAGGTCGTCTAACCCTCTCACTTCCTTTCCTCTCATCTCTTTCTCCGGTCATGAACCCTAGTTAGCGATGGAATCGAATCCAGCGGCGGCGACTCAAGTCGGCGGCGGCAGCGATTCGGGCCTGGAGCAGGAGGTGGTGGTGAAGGAGATCTATTTCCCCAAGAACTGCACATCTATTGGAGTCCATGGTTGTGGCTTGAGGAAGATGACAAGCTTCCCGCGACCTGCGAGCCGTGTGGGAGTTCATCGGGCATGGCCGGCAACAAGGACAGGTAATCCCCAAACTCCCCCAAAATCTTCCATTGATCTGAGTATAGAACTTGGGGATGGACCCATTTTTGCTATGGGATTTCCCCTTACATTTGCATTCTTCGTTCTAGGCCTGAGTTGTTCATGCTAGAGATTAAAGTTCAAGGTTTCTACAGCACAGACTCCCTGGGTAGGAAAGTCTACACAAAGGGATTTGTGATTAAGTGGGAGGTGGAGATAGGTGCTATAACTGTAGACCTGTTGATGAATGTTTTAGCCAAAGAGGTGCAGTGGTCATCTAAAGTGTGGGAGATTGTGGTTATTTGACAAGAATTTGGGAGAAAATGTCAGATTAGTGAATGATAGTCATTCTCTAGATATGTTTGCTATGTACAAGGCTGAGATGTGTTGCCAGGTCTTAGTAGGTGTATTTGACAATTCAGTATCTACTGCTAATGACTATGATGAGATAGAACCTTTGTGTGTTATTCCTCCTGATGATGAACAACCTATCCCAGTGAATCCACCACAGGCCACTAAACCCAAAAAACAATACACAGGCTCCTAAATCCACCCAAAACATGCCAGAACCTACTGAAGCTTCAGCAAAGGAGCCGCCACAACCTACTGAAGCTGCAACATAGGAGCCAGATGTTGAGCCTATCAGGGAGCCAGACATGTTTGATAATGAAGTGGAGTACGTGGGCGTTGATGATGAACACATCTATATCTCAGTACCACCTACACAGTCAACCCCAAATGCAACTACACCACAACCAGTTGATAACAATTCTGATTATATTCCTGCTGAAGGAGGTGTTCCTCTTGAGGCAGAAGTTAATGATGCAGATCCTTAGGACATAAATGTCATTCATGATCTAGAAAATCCCAACATTGTGAAAGGTGCCTTGTTTCCTGATATCATAGCATTCAGGAAAGCGGTGAGGCACTATGCTGTGATCACTGGATTTGAATTTGCTGATCTGAAGACTGACCCGACAAGGTTCATTGCCCATTGCAAAGCTGAGGGCTGCCCGTGGAGAATACATGCGTCAAGGATTTATGATGGCAAAACAATAGAGGTACAACCTGTGTCATTCTTATTTTTCTATTCTAAATTGTCTGTGGTCTACTTTTGTAACATGTATTCAATTTTGTTGCAGATTAAAGTATTGCCTGTTGAGCATAATTGTCCTACTACAAAGCTGAGAGAAGGAAAAATGGCAACCCAAGACTGGTGTGCTAGCAGGTTGACAGAATGGCTCAAGAAAAATCAAAACAAACATCCCAAGGATGCTAGGGACAAACTGGAAGATGATTACGACATCAAGTTGAAGTATTCGAAGGCATGGGCAGGTATGAAGCTAGCTCTTTAGCACATACATGGTAAATATGAGAAAAGTTTTTAGTTGTTGGTGAATTGGAAAGCACAAATGGAGCTTATTTCACTAGGAAGCATTGTAGAAATAGAGGTAAGAGGGAATAAGAAGCAGAGGTTTAAAATGATTTTTGTAGCCTTGAAGCCTTGTGTAGATGGATTTTTGGCAGGTTGTAGACCATTTGTAGGAGTAGATGCCACATGCTTAAATGATAAATACGCTGGACAGTTGGCTTCAGCTACTGCTATAGATGGGCATAACTGGTTGCATCACCTGGCTTATGCCATTTTTGACTCAGAGACCGAGGACAACTGAAAATGGTTTATGGAGCAGTTGCATAGAGCTATAGGATCACCTGAAGGCTTAGTGATCTGTACAGATGCTTGTAAAGGTTTAAGAAGTGCAGTGGGAGCAGTGTTCCCATAAGTTGAGTACGGAGAATGCATGAGGCACTTGTATTCAAATTTCATGAAGCACTATCCAGGGAGATGTGTTCACTGATCATTTGTACTCAGCAGCAAGAAGCTACACAGAGGGGCTGTTTAGGTGGCACATGTAGAAGATATTTGAGGTTGCACCAGATGCCATAGAATTCCTGGAGCAGCATCACAATAGATTGTGGTACAAATGTGGATTTTTAGAGAAGAGTAAATGTGACTACTTGACCAACAATGTATCTGAGAGCTTTAATGCTCAGATAAGGCACATGAAAGGTCTGTTGATGCATGAATTGGTTGATGGCCGGAGAGAGCTCATCATGGAGAAGAGGTTTTGAGGAGGAAGATTGCTAGGGAAATGCGTGATGGTATACTCCCTAGTGTCATGAAGGAGTTGAATGCCATCAGCAATAATCTCAAAGTGGTTAAGGTAACAAGTAGTGATGAAGACATGGCCGAAGTGACACTTAAGGACAACTGGAATAATTAGAAGAGGCACACAGTTGATGTCCAACATCATTCATGTTCATGCAGAGAGTGGCAGCTCACAGGCAAACCTTGCAAACATGCATTAGCTTGGATACAGTCCAATAGGGGAATGAAAATAGAAGACTATGTGCATGAATATTATTCTGTAGCAAGATTTAGGGCTGCTTATCAAGGAAGAGTAGAGCCTTTTCTAGACCGAACACAGTGGCCTGAGGTTGATCTTGGGTTGAAATATTTTCCACCTTTGCTAGGAAGACCACCAGGCAGACCAAGAGTATAGAGAATTAGGGGCTACCTTGAAGAGAAAGCGAACAAGAAAAAGGTGAAGTGCAAAAGGTGTGGTGACTTCGGCCACTTTGCCAAGACTTGCAAATTTCCTGAGGTTGACTCCGATGGAGAAATTAGGGGCAGATCACAAAACAAGAGGTTAGTGACTCATTCTCAAATCATTTCTTGTGCATTTTGTAATGAACCTAGTGCTCACCACTATACTTTGCAGGAAACGGCAAGAAGGTGATGACATTGCTGGGCCGTCAGAGGTGAAGAAGAATAAGGCAGCACAAAAGAAGAAGAAGAAGAAGAAGAAGAGCTCAAAAAGGAAGAATACGCCCAAGAAGAAGAAGACTCCAGTGAAGGCTGCTGCTGCACCACAGCCTAGAGTTGTTAGGAGCTTGACACAATTCCTTAATACCCAACTCACTGCTCAAGTCCATGATTCCTAAATTTTAATGTGATCAGGCTGTGCTTTTGAACTTGTAATCAGGCTGTGCTTTTAAACCTGTAATCGGGTTGTGCTTTTGAAACCTGTAATCGGGTTGTGCTTTTGAAATATGTAATCAGCCTGTGCTTTTGAACATGTAATCAGGCTGTGCTTTCTTCAGTGAAGGTGCTGTGAACTTGTAGTCAATTAAAGTCCTGTGAACTTGTAGTCAGTTAAAGTCTAGACACTATTATGTCAACTTGTTATCAACTTATCTGTGACCTTTTATGGCATATTCTTTGTCCATATTTTGCACTATTCTGTTAAATTATCAACTAAAGTTGCTATGCTTGATGTGTCATCACAGATGTTGTCCATATTTTGCACAGAAACACATATCACATTCACATAGAAGCAGATTCATATATGACATTCATGTTGCACAAAGGTTCATATACATTCACATATGACATTCATGTTGCACAAAGGTTCAGATACATTCACATACAACCATCATGTTTCATCCCTTCCAAATAAAGGAAAACAAGACACCAATCACGATACCAGCAACCAATGTTGCTACAACGCCAAAATCCACTACAACCTGCCAATTCCTATTATCTGGTTCCTTCTTTATCGAACCTTGTTGCATCTTCAAGTTCATGCCTCAAATCAGCCAACCCATCACAAGTGAATTGCATCACTGCTGTTGGATCCACACTGCGTGCCTGTATCAACCGGCGTTGCTTCACTGCCTAGGGAATTGCATCACCATTTTCTTCGCTTCGCTTCGTCGAGCTCAAAATCGTCGCAGCGCCCTTCATCGGCCTTCCTGTCCACGGATGCTGCGGCGTAGAGCTTCTGACCACGTGCAGCTTCAGTAACGCCTGCGTCGCTCGTAGCCACTGGCGACCCTCGCGCGCTGCTCGGCGCCTCGGCGCTCGCTGCATTGTTGTCGCCGACTCACCTCGCCTCCGCGCCTGCCTAAGCTGCCTCCGCACCCGCCTGCGCAGCCTCCACCGCCGGCTCGTCTACGCTGTCGTCGGCTCGCCTGCGCCACCGCTGCCGCCAAGCTTCGGTTAGGGTTCGGGGAGAGAGAAGAGACAGAAAGGAAGTGAGCTGCACATTGGGTCCAAGCGTTCAGCTCGTATAGTTGGATGAGACAGGGCAATACGGTCCATACAAAACATGTCACCATATACGTACATTTGCAGGTGGGCCACAGGTCGTAGCAAGCGTACAGAATGGCATCAATCATGTTCCACTGAAATTATAATGGCAAGTTTACAATATCGTGAATTGTAATGGTATATTTCGAAAGTCGTAGAATTGTAATGGCAGCATTCAAATTAGCCCTTAAAACTATTGTTGAACACCAACGTCCGCTAAGGTACAAGTTGAGCCCTCGTTCAGGGTGGGCACCCGTGAATCGAAAACTGAACCGAACCGAACCAAAATGTAGGTTTTTTCGATTTTCGGTTACGTCTTCGGCTTCTATGTCTCGGAGTTTTGGTGCTCGGTCTCAGCTTCGGTTTGAGGAGGCAGAAGAGCCAAGCAACCACACAACATGCAGATGCGGAGAGGGGGGGTCGAGGTATTGCCAGGATGTAGTCAAAGTCGGGAGAGGACGTAGTTGTCCGGTGGACGACGCGTCGGAAAGGGCTGATGCGGACGCCGAGGAGGTAGCTGGCGCTGGAGATAGCGGATCCGCGTCGGGAGCAAGGAAACATGTGGGAATGGAGGGAGGCCATGGCAGATCTGCCGCTCAAAGATCGATTGGAGCGGCTGATGTGGCTAGGAATGCAGCACAAACCGGAGAGCGAGCGAACAGGCAAAAAAGAAATGTGTACAAATGAAAAGGGAATCCGTACGTGCACAGGTCTTTCCAACCATATATAGGAAAATAGAAATAGGGGCCCTAAAAAGTCTTTAATAATGAGGGGAAAATTTGAGGACCTATATATACTCCTACAACTGAGGGAATATAAGGAAGCCTAAAAGAAATTTAGAAGGGTAGATGACGGCAAGACAACAAATTATCCGTTCCATGGTGTGGAAGATCACCGACTGATGGCACACGCTCCGCCACTAAAGATGGCAACGGGCATAGAATGCCCGCATGCCCGCGGGCATGGAACCCGATGGGCAAGGATACGGGCACCACTTCTTGCCCGTGGGCACGGGCGCGGGCACCATCATAAACCAAGAGGATAGTTCTTCGCGGGCAAAGAAATTTGCTATCCTCATCCACGTATCCGCCAGACCTGCTCCACAAGTCTGACATGTGAGACCTACAAGCAAATATATGTATATATACATGATTTGCTGTGAATATGTATCTTCATATCTTGTAATGCACTATGATTTATGTATACGCTCAACCTGGCGGGCACGGGCATGCGCGGGCATGAAATGCCTGCGGATGGAGGGCACGGGTGCGGCGAGAGATTTAGCTAGCGGGCGCGGGCGTAAGAAGGTAGTATCCGCGCCCTTGCCATCTTTATCCGCCACCAAACTAGATTTTTTAGGGGACCCACCAAACTAGATGGTTAATGTTCCACCGACTGCCTGCTAATAAACGGGTGGCAAGGCTGCACCCTGGGCCTCCATGGTCATCGAGGTGACTGCATGTCCATGTTGGCTCATACACGCATGAATCGATCTGGTCACATGAGAGCCTAACATGCGCATCAGAGCACATTAGTCCTCGTAAATCACAGCAAGTATGTAACACAAAAGGGCAAAGTTAAACTGTTGCCATGACTAACCATGGCTGTTCAAGAACCAGAGATAGAGTGGGACATTAACAGATCTGTTCATCTCGAAGTCACGCTCTTAGGTACTACGTGTGTTTAAAAAAACCATCTGCTTCCAGAATCCAGATCCTAAAAACTGAAGGGCTCAGAACTTACACGTCCGATGGTGCTATTTTCCATGTTCGATTCATACCAAAACTTGAGCATTGTCATATTGAAATATTTAGAAGACATTTTTCCTCATCTTACATCGCCGTTTGCCGGTGGTAATTAGAGTGGCCCTTTTGGAGGTAAGATGGTGGAAGCAACTGAACACTTGAGATTGAGGCAACAGTCCTTTTGTCAGAGTGGAACTTAACAAACACAGTGGAGAACCTGCATATTGCTGCTTCCGTTTCCTATAACTGCGAACAGACAAACAATGCACATGAACCAAGAATCATTGGTGAAAAAAGGATAGGAAAAAAAAACTATGAGTCCACCAACCAACTCCAATTATTGACCCTTTGGAAGTAAGATTAAACGCCCAACAGAAGAACAAATGGGAACTAAGGTAACCATGCATGTGCAAGCATTACTTAAATTTCAGCAACTTTGGATGAAATTATAATTGAGTGCAGCACCAACATTAGAGGGAATTAACTAAACATGAGTTAATTACAAAGTCAATATGCTGCAGTGCCGTGTACCAACATTTGGCATTTCTTCTCTCCATGCCAGCCTCTCTTTACTTTTCTTCTGTTAGAATGCACTTAGTATGACAAGCATACAGCATGGGTCCACAATTCTTTCATTGGGAAAAAAAAGGGAAACAAAATAGACAGAAACATTAAACTTCAGAGCTCTCTATATATGTTATATAGATAGACAGCAAACATATCCTAAAGTTACAGATCTCACCCAAAAGAGCACTACAACAGTGAGTAAATCACAAAGGTCTATAGGAGACCGTCCAGCCAAAGAGAAAGCACTACAAAGTTATAACTCTTATCACACACCTGAACTTTATCAGCCTCTCATGAATCATCTGAGTTAATCAACCAAAAAATCCTACATGTTTGTTTTTTCTAAAACAATTCGATACTATATTTAAACTACAAAAATAAATTGCAACCATCAAAACTGCAAATTTAGAGAACATGCATTAACAACAAAACCGTATCAAGCTAAGTTGTTGAGGACAAATGGTAGGAAAGCAAGTACCATAACAGGTTCAGAGACTGCTAACTTTAAGTTTTCCTCAAGTGTCACAGAACTGTAAAGGCAAAGTGATGCTTCTCTTGCTGTGGTTCATGAGATCATAAACTTCAAGCTACAACAAATAAGCCAACATAAGTATATTTACCATTTCAACTATAAATGCTAAATTAGATTTTTATATTGTACACAGACCTTTAGATCTACCATGGAATTTGGATTGTTCAAGAATATCCAACCAAGTTTGAGAAAGTGATCTTCCAACTGAACACAAAGTTTGACCATGTAAATCATAATTACATCTAGATGAAAGTGATGTCTACATTACAGAAATTTCTAAAAAAATTATAAATATTCGCGATATTTTTCACCTGAGGTAAAGTCATAGCATGTTGCTCATCCAACGAAACAATCATATCTCCACGTAGAATCCCAACACTCTCAGCAGCAGAGTCATATGATACCTAAAAAGATCCAAATAATTTACAATATTACTGAATACCAATAACATATATGACTAAAAGAGTTACATAAAGTCTTAATAATGTGTACTGCCAAACCCTATCTACAATGAAACCACTGTTGATGCCATGATCAAGACAGATCTCTTCCTGGAGTGATACATCCAGGAGCTCAAATGTCCTTAAGCCCAATCCATATATGGGGCGTGCAGTACGACTGAAATGAAATTTTGATTTAGATGACCAACAATGGAAACTGAACTACGGACATTTTTATGTCAAGACTAGATCGAAATATACATTGACTAAAATATACATTAGATTAATCATAAAAGGGTTAAATGCTCTAGTGATGTTGTCATGTTAGAGAAATAATTCTTGTACAATGTTGCCCCACAAGTTAGGTTTGACAACAAGGAGCAACAAATAATACTCTACACTTCAATGAATGTACATAGGTTAAGAATAAAAAAGGTTAACAAACCCAAATGTCATCCACATATCAATGCATCTGATGATAGTAGAGATGGAAAGAACAGAAGGATTTGGGTTACAATAAAACGTCATCCCTGTGATATTGCCATCGTGGTCAATCACTGGTGCTCCATTGCTCACCTGCATCAAATAAATGCTACTAAGTTAACGAGCAATTAAGCAGCAATACATCACGAAGACTTAATGCTACATTTATTACCTTTGGGATTTCACAGCTGAGATATATCTGGTAGTTGCGGCCTATATAATCTGATTCCTCTAACCATAAAATTTCCCCATGCCTAGCCCTCAAGGAAAATTCACTGTCTCTAGCCAAGACAAAAACCTCTTGACCATAGTTTGGGCAAGATCCAAGCGTAGGGGACTCCAATGGGAAATCTACATCGATCTCTAGTAGAGTGATACCATAATGATCATTGAAGAACAGAAATTGACCATCCAAGATGGTTTTATTTGGCAAGCCAACATGTAGCTGAAAATATGGGCTTGATCGATATTGTTAAATTGTGCAATATAAATTCAAGATTAGAGATGAAATTATTGATCAGGAAAGGCATCACTAGAACTACATGGATTCACAAAGAAAAATGACCAAGATACAAAGCTGAAAGTGATGATTTTGGGAATTGTTAAATAGAACATGCATGATCGAAAAGGGCACATTATCACCCACAAAGCCAAGGTGTGAACCATGACTAACAATAGAAGTTGCATGCAGACATAGTTACATAGGCACCATAATACTATTACAGGGATCCATATGAAGAAACATTTAGAATTTAACAAGCAAGATAAGTGGACTGAAAACCCACTAAAATATGCAGCTAGGCGGCTAGCGAATATGAAATGACTGGGCTAGTGAGAATGTTGGTAGTCCAGTTAAAAATGTCCTTGACACCAATCACTCAAGCGAGAAAGATCCATCCACGGCAACTCCTAAAACATACCAAAACAAAACCATTTGCCCACTCCATGAAATGAAACTTAACACTACAAGGTTTTATGTATACCTTTGGTAAAGGATCAAGTAGTTTAGACTCCCGGGACGAGATGAATTTTGAACAAGTCACTACTAAATTGTGTTGCTTCCTATTGGATTCCCTCTGACCCATGATGATACCAGTACACTGTGATCTCTCTTTGACCCATCTGCAAACATAGATACGAAATTTATCATTAGCTAGGAACAACTCAATAGGTGAACCTTGATATAAGTTCATAAAGTAATTCAACCGTGCGTGATGGAAGATACGCTGACGATGGAGCGGGCCACACCACGAACCATAACCTTGTCTGTTGGGCTCACCATGGCATTGGTCGTACGTGGATCCTTGGGCTCTCTCCGCGTAGGAAGTTTTCGGCGAGGATCTAAAGGAGTCATAATTGAAATGTAGCAAACATTAGGACATATATCTTTGTTTTCAGACACCACATAGTTGCATATCTGCACACTGTCATCTAGGCTCCCAATACTTTGGAAAACAATGATGCTAAATGAAAAAGGAACATGGATTCAAACTATTGATGCACTAAATAGAAGAAAGCTCTTTTGTGCAGATCACTGAAACTAAAAAAAACTGGTGTTCTAGACTTCGTGATTTATATGGTTCAAAAAAATTCACAGCTGCAAATGTTCAAACGATTCCTGCTTTCTGCAATACCAAAATATTTTTCCAAACCAAAGTCGACATAAACAACACATTAGAAAAGCAAGCATACGTTATATAACAAAAAAAAAGGAGAGCATAATGTATATGTAAAGCAAGAAGAAATTCAGAATACCTTCTCCAGAAATCGCACGGATCCTTCTACACTCCGCCATCCAGTTCCGCACATCCAACTTATTGCCATCCGATATGGTGGGAAGCGAAGAGGCAGCAGGTGAGGTACTCGAACCCTCTCCTACTGCTGCTGCTGCAGCGGGCGTCTGGTGCGTCACCTCCTCTGTGCCAGTGTTGCTCCCACCCGCTGACTCCTTTGCCGCGGCATCGATCCTCGTCCTCTTGGTAGGAACCGGCACCGGACCAGCCGCCGCTTCCGTTTCTGTTGCGTCGGCCAGCGGCTCCAGACTACCCTCCTCCGCTGCCATAAACGACGGCACTGCCCTGCCGGCCAACAAATCACCGATCGCCGGGCTCGGCTTCACCCCCCTTGCTCTAGAACGACTACTGTTGATGAGGGCTCGCCGTGACCTGAAACTCCGGCCTTGTCTCTTCACCGGTCGAGCCGACGGGTTCCGTAGATAATCCCGGCCTCTCTTTCATGAGATAATTGGAATTTTGCCATCATCAAACTTGGGCTTCGCTCGTTTGCCATCCCGCAAAAGTGATTCGCTCGTTTGCCATTATGAAACTGGACACACTCACTGGAATGCCCTTTGATTATTTTTTTTGCCAAATTTAAATTTTTTTTTTCGCGGCCTCTTTTCTTTCCCGTTTTGCCCCTGTTTCTTCTTCAACGGCAGAGGCAGAGGAGCTTGGCCAAGCGCCCAAGCGGCGGCTGGACCTGGAGAGCCGCCATGGCACGCCTGCTCCTCCCCGTCTCCGTCCCTGTCCCAGTCCCCATCTCCACTAGCATTGTGCTGCCGTCGTCATCTAGTACTGGTACTAGTACCGCGCGGCGCCGACAACAGGACTCCTAGAGCTGTTCAAAGGATCACTTGGGTCACCCTTCAACCTGAAAAAGAAAAGCAAAAAACTCAAGATGAAGTATAAAGCAGTCAAAGAAAATGTGGAAATAGGACTGGTTGGCATCAAAATTTAACCAGGAAACGTTGACTTTAATTGAATGCAATGTTAACTGAGCTTCATGAAGCTGTATGTATGACTTCATCAATTTACATTGTATCCCATCAATTTTTACCAACAGCACTACTGTGAGTTTGGTAGTCAGTAAAATGAAAAAAATTCTCTGAAGAAAATCTCGAAGTCTGACATGTACTGGAGCACCTGCTGATGAATCAACTCAGGTGAAAGTGCTAACTTAACTGCCAAAACTCAAAAGCTGAATTGATTCATAGGGTCAGTTAGCACTTTGTACAGATGAACTAGAGCAGAGATGGAGCGGCCACCAAAAATCAACGGAAACTGATACAAATCACCATGATTCGAAGCCAAACTTTGTACAGATGAAATTCACCTTGGCACGAACCTATTCCCCAAAAATCATGGCCTGGGATTGACCCAAACTCCGGTAAATTTGGATCGAAGCCATGAACTCGAGTTTTTCCCCAAAACGAAATCAGCTTGATTCGTGGTGCTCAAGTGAAGGATTTGTCAGGGGATCACCCTAGCCTTGATCACACATGTCCTAGCATCGAAATCCCTCAAGAAATTTAACCCAATCGCAGCCAAAACCGACGACCAAAAATCAACAAAAATGGCTCCGAAAATCACACCAAAATAAAAACTTCAGATTTGGAGAGGGGAACAAGAGGTGCACGAATTTGATCCTTGCATAAGCTCAGGTGGAGGTCGGCGATGTCGTGCAGTGGAGGTCCGTGATGGGACGGCTCGAGCTGGGGGCGGACGTCTACTCAGTCATGGACGATGGCGCGTGTCTACAAGGAGGCGGCGAGCCGGCGGCGGCGCAGCGTTGGACGGCCGCGGCAGCGGGGTGGTGGCAGTGAGGCGGTGGGGCTGGCGTTGGGGCGGGCGGCGGCCTGGGGAAGGGCAGCGGCGGTGGGATGGCCTGGGGAAGGGCAGCGGCCTGCTGGTGTTTGTGCGTGTGAGGAACATGAACAGGATGAAAGAGATAAGGTTTTGTGTTTAGGGGCAGGGGTAAAACGGGAATTAAAGTTTGGTTGGAACAAAAATAATGATAAAATTGAAAAAAATCAGCAAAAAGCAATTTCAGTGTGTACATCCGGTTTGATAATGGCAATCCGGTAAATTCCTTTTACGGGATGGCAAACGAGCAAAACCCAAGTTTGATGATGGCAAAATTTCAATTATATCCTCTTTCATGACTCTGGAACGGATTGAGAGAATTACCTATTTGCCATTACCGAGAACAGTGCTTCGCAAAATTACCATAAGACCTATATTTCATAGACTCCGTGGCACTTGTGAACGAGGAGGCAACTATTGTAATGGCACATAGCCAACTATATCGGATTGAGGTCGAGGTCACAGGGAATACTTGCTTGAAGTCTAAACGATCCTAAACCAACAACAGATTTGAACCTCTATTCTATATCTATATCTATAATTCTCCCGTCCCTTTTTAAGTGTCGTTCTCGCTTTCCGAGAAATTACTTTGACTAATTTTATTTAAAAAATATTAATACTTATGATACATAATTAATATCATTTGATACAACTTTAAATCTATTTTCACAATAAATTTATTTAAAGATACAAATGTTGCTAACATTATTTTTTAAAAATCTAGTCAAACTTACGGCATGAAAAACCAAAAGTGACAAATATTTAGGAACAGATGGAGTATATATTATATACCCAATCTTAATAAAGAGCTAAATTTCTATCAACTCTATTTCCGCCCGCACGCAGCGCCACTTCCATAATATGGAAAAAAATAGATGGGACCATCCTCAGCCAGAACGCCATGCGGATCTGCCCTTGTTTCATGCCATCTAGATGAAAGATTACACCTGATTGGCTGATTCCTGTCCAGATGCTACCAACCAATTGCTATGATACATAGTCCAATTCTAACATGTATTCAAACAAATAACACAATCACTATGTAAATCTCCGAGCCACAATTTGTTCATGTGACTATGTAATAAAATGTATGTTTCATTGCAACGCACAAACCATTTTTGCTAGTTATATATTATATCTCAACAATAGGGGTGGGGTGTTGTTGGTTACATATTATGTGGTACAAACATGCCTACTGTATCGCAATATATGGATGCATTGTACTTATTTGACTGCGGAACACAAACGATGTCATTACATTACATGCTTGTTTAGTTGGGCAGCGCGCGGAGGACGATGGTCTCGACGGTGATGCCAAGGCCAAAGGCTAAGAGCAGCCCCCACTCGAGGCCATCCCCTGCCGTGTGCAGCCCCTGCTCAGCCGACCTCCGTTGTATCTCGTCCAGGATGAGGACGACGCACGAGCTCAGCGTGTTGTCGTACTGCCTCAACACCTCCCTTGACGCTGCCAGCTTTTCCTTCCTCAGGCCGAACCTGCTCTCCACTTTGTCCAGTATCTCCCGCCCGCCAGGGTGCACCGCCCAGAACAGGCCCTCAGTCCAGTCACTGTCGTCGTCACCAGTCAACACCCCGGCGTTCACCAGTGCTTTCTTGGCGAGCTGCTGGATGTTGCTCGAGACGAGCAGCGGCAGGTCATGGTTGAGTTTGTACATTATCCCCTCCTCGTACAGCCTGGCAACCACCGCTGAAAACACACGCCCCGCTTGTACCCCAGGCACAAGCAGGACCAACCCATTACTCTCCTATCCCGGGTGTCTAGGTTCTCGTCCAAACTGGGACTCCAAGCCCCCGCCCCTGAGTCCCGGACTCAGTGCGGTGCAAGGATCTCCTTCACCAAAATAAAACCCTGACAGTCGGTCCGGAAGAGCCGCATCCATGACAAGGGAGCAATAAGTCTTCCAAGCGCCCATACCCAAGTATGTGCTCGGGATAATAAGTCCGTGACTTGCCTAGAGCCTTGTGCAATGATCGGTCCTTAACCAACCAAACAGGGAAAACAGTGTAACCATGCTATGCCCCGCGTCCACGGCGACACAACCTCTTACACCCACCAATACCCAAACCATATCCCTGCCCGGTCACCATTTTCCTTTCCACCATTTATATTTTTCAAGTGATAATATTACAATAATATATTTCCTATCTCTCGCAAGTGACAGACAATCACTCGACTTCTACCGGAGTCCTGTAGCATAGCATTCTACACGATCCTGTCATACTAGTAAGACCCATAGGATAAAGATATATATGCAAGTGGGTTTCATTCAACTCCTTAAAACTTAATGCACAAATATAATTTAAACTGCAGAAAAGTAGTGATTATACACCGGGACTTGCCTGGGTAAAATATAACCAAAAGTTAGTATTTGCATCTTCAGATCATCCACAATCATTTGGATAGAAAGCTCATTGCATCATCATCTCTTGGGGAGAATACCATTACACTATCCTCGGATTCCCAATCATCCTTCGATCGATCCGTTGATCCATCATCGTACCTATATGATATACATGCGATGCAATGCAAAGATGTAATTAATCAATTGCAATCGTGACTCGTAAAATACGACATATGCCTCTCGAGTTAACGGGCTAGTTCTAACGACGACCATACTTAGGCTTCGTATCCATGTTATCGAATAAGGCGTTACTTCCCAACGATTGTTTTAGTTATACAAACCCAAGGTGTTTCTTTATTTTATTCTATCGATCTAACCATTATTCGAAATAGGGCATTATTATCTATCTAGCAAACTAATTATTCTAGTTCTACCAAATTTACAGGAAGTACCTAATATTGCTAGGAGTCTACCGTACAATTTTCAGATTTAACAATATTACCCATTTATCATAGAGATTCCTACAAGTTTATATTTTACAATATTAAGTACCTTAAATTAATTATATAACTTCCAAGAATATTATAAACTATGTGAACAAAATATACTAACAAGTAGATCATAATTTTAGGAGACTAACAAAACTGGTTTCATCATTTTTTGACACCTACATAATTTTATATTGCTTTCACAAGTTGCAGTCATTTTAAACAAAACTAGAAACAGAAAAGAGGCACTTGGGCCGGCTTCGGCCAGCGCGGCCCACATGGGCGGCCAAAAGGCCTAGGCACGCGCGGCACAGTCAGCCACGCCGGTAGCCTACCGGTGCGCACGCTGCGGCCCAAAGGCGACTGCCAATTCGGCACAGCGCGCGGACGACGATGACCGGCCCACATGCGCCGTAGTAATGGACGCGGCCCACCGCGGCCGAACAGCCCAGCCGAGGGCGGCACCAGGCCGGCCCAAGCGGGGGTGAATAGCTAGCGAAGCGGACAGCGGCCCATCAAATCGCGGCAACAGCGCGGGCGGCCCAGCGAGGCTCAGTAGCCAGCGACCGGCCGACCCAGCGCGTGGCTTGCCCAAACCGGCCAGCGATTATGCAAAAACATCCCTACGTTTATCTCTATTCCACTCAAGGTCCATAGGCACTATTTAGTTGAGTCATGTATTTTGTAGTAAACACCATGTACAAAAGTACGGCTTGGATGCATACCCTTCGAACTCATCTTCTTCATTCTCCAAGCAGAGCACCGGCAGGGGAGCCACCGGCCGGCGGCGATTTGGCACGGAAGGTGGCACGACAGTGGTGGAGGACCGGCCGCGGGACAGCGGCGGACCTGGACGCGCACGACGTGGCCCCGGCAATCCCTATCGTGGCCCGCAGAGGCGCGACCGCGCACAGCGGCGGGCACGATGGCCGACGGCTGGCGGTGGTGCCGCTGCAGGGCGCACGGCTGGTGCTGGCGGACACGGCGCACCCGGGGGCGACTGCGGCAACAGCGAGGGACCATGGGGGCAACAGGGAGCGGCCTCGGCGTGGAGCCCTGCACGGCGACATCGACGCGTCCACGTGCCACGGCGCTGCGGACGGTGGCCCAGCACGCGTGCGCCCGACAGCGGTACGCCAGCGCGCACAGGGAAGGACGGCAGCGGCGGTGAGGCTCGCGACAGACGTGGAGCGGTGCGGGTCCGGGGAAGCGGGTGCGAGGCGAAGCCGCGCGCGGGGGTGACGGCTCGGGAAGACGCAGCGACAGCGGCCCGGCTGAGCAGGCAAGCCGAGAGAGAGCGGGGAGGGTGAGCCGAAGCTAGGACCGTGGTCCAGCGAGGGCGTGGGGACTCGCCGTGGGGAGGAAGAGGAGGAGCAGCGCTGAGGAGCAGCAGGCGAGCACAGGGCCGAGGGGCGCGCGAAGCTCGGAGGGGCAGCGCAGCGGGGGCTCGGGCACGCTGGAAAGGCAGTGGTCCAAAGCAAGCCGGAGGCAAAGAAAAAGCAGAGCTGGGAGCGCTTGCTCTGTGGCCGAGCGTCGGTGCTCCAGGCTCGGGCGCGCTCGCAAGGAGGAAAAAGGATGGCGCCGGCGCAAAGCGGGAGCAGCAGCAGCGACACGGAGGTGACCCGTCCTGGCCTTGTCTTGGCGCGGCGTGACTAAACGACAGAGGCAGACGTGCTGGCGCAGGCACGTCGGTTGCTGGCTCGAAAAAGCAAATCAGAGACAGACAAGACAGAGACAAGACAGATGCAGACAGGGGCAGACAGAGGCCAAGCCAAGGAGACACGGAAGACAGACGCGTGAGAGAGAGCGAGGAAGCAACGTCGGTCAACTTGTACAGAGAGGATAGATTCTCACCGCCAAATGAGAAACTCTCTTCATCGTCGGTTTCACCCTTGCTAGTGAAAGTGAATGGTGATAGTCAGAGTTATCACGCTAATGATTTTTTTGAGTTATTATTGTAACGTGTGTATATATATATATATATATATATAACGGTTTACTAATTTAGACAATTTGCAACGTCTAGACACAGGAAAAATTCAACAAAGTTCGAATTTAAATTTGATTCAAAAGCTATATATATTTATATCGTTCTATTTATTAATAGATTTTATTTTATCTATAAAAGTTGCTTTTCATGCTTAATCTAATAGAACAAATCATTCGCTGTCGATTGACCAGAATTGTCGTTCCACATTCCTAAATATCTTTACACACTGAGTAATTTAACTTGGGTGTTGATTTGAGTCTACGAAACTAAGTCACACAAGATTCACTCGTCAGGTCAAGTACGCTTTAAATTAGAAAAAAATCTGAGAAACTCGTTTCGTAAATTTTTACTTAGACCTAAAACACGGTGCTAAACGAGACCGTAACACCGGAGTGTTACAACATGTACGAGTACCGCTTCTCCACCATTGTCTTCTCACCTACGACCACCATGCATTGCACTTGCACACATCAGTAGTTTTTTTTGGGGAAAACACATCAGTAGTTTATATATATGTACAATCTAATCTAATGAACCAATGCAAAATTTGATAGATTTTTCCAAGATAGATACATCCAGCAGGTAATATAAATCGCATGCATGCATGTTTCCACTTACATATTTTTGCAAACTTGGCCTTGAGCTCCACCATGTGATTGCTGTTGGATATCTCAAAGTAAAAATCAGGGAATGATTTCTGCGGAACTACATGCTCCGGCACCGCTTTGCCTATCCCCATGATAGTCGCAAGCCCACAGGATCGATCATTTCCCATTCCAGCATTGAGAGAACCCATCTCAATTTGTTGATTATTACCAATACTAATGCAAGAGGGATGGAAGAAGATCAATATGTGGGGCTAATTTGAGATTTCCTGCTCTGCTTCGGCCATAGCCTGCTGCGAGGTGCAATATATAGCCCCGTTTAATCAATGAGGTGGGCTATCTCGATCAAACTCAAGGGTTTTTAAGTGGATATTATTGCAATGAAATTGTATAGTTAGTTGCTGTCTGTAGCTGCTAGTGCTGGCCAGAAGAAAGCTGCTGCCTGTGCCTGCTGCAGGATGGCCGGTTGCAGGTCGCGGTCATGGAGTGCGAATTTTTTTATTTTTAACATATTTTTAAACTAATTTTAAAATTAACATTTTTTTTTCAAATCTAACATTTTTGGCCGCGTCTATTTCGCAGAGTGGGCAAGGTTTACAGCAATACATGGGGGCGCGACAACCCTTTATTGGCAGCACGACATGGTGGCAGGCTAGCCATGGCACGATCTGGCGGCTAGGTTGACCTGGCGCGATGGTGCAACACCCCTTTGACACGGAGAGGCGGACACCTAGCTAGCCCATCTTTGCTTAGCAGCAGGGGTAGGTTCTGACATAGATATGCGACAACCCTTTTATGGAGGCTAGCCCTAGGGCAAAGTTCTGACAGCTACCCGGCTGCCGTGGGAATGATGGATAGCTAGGGCATAGGGAGAGCGTGGAGTGCATCAGTGCATGGCTGGCGTCAGCAGCTGCAGCGGAGACTACAGTAGCTGGTGGGTAGTGTCAAATCACCTAGCCTCTACTCATGTATGTATATATAAGAGCATATTACATTTCGGCCCTATTCGTTTGGAGAAATTTGGAGGAATCTGGAGAAATTTGTGAGAGAGTGAACAATATTTTTCATCCGGGAACCAAGTGTTTTCCGGGTGGTTTTATGACCAGCCGAACGGTGCTTTCATTGAACCATATTTTACATCTTCAGTTTAGGTGTAAGTTCTATAATTATCTGGTGTAAATTGATTATTCTTAAATGAGAATGAGAATTACTTGAATATTTATCTGACCATTTTTTGGCTTTTTTATTTTTTGTATATTTTATTTGTTTTTTCTTTGATTTTTTTTTAATTTGGCTTCCATAGAAATAATCGGGCTAATTTTTTTGTTTTGTTTGGTTTTGCTTTGAAATCTTCTAATTTGGCTTCCATAGAAATAATCTGGATAATTTTTTATTTTATATGTTCTATCTTTGAATTAATTCTGATCATTAGATCTTAACCATGTGGTTATAAACTTTGAGTGTTTCATGGCCTTAAAATACTCGATTCTATCAACCGGTCAGTTTCAAGTGTTTTATTGGCATGTGACACTCTGGGTATCATGAGTTCCTAAAATACTCGAGTAGAAGGTAGACATACTATGCAATTAAAATTTTATAGGGTATTAATTTTTTTCAAATGGGAGGGGGGACATAACCCCCTGCTGTCCCTTTGGTTGTGCCAATGGCATCATTATTGTTCTCAAACGCTTGTAACAATGTGAACAACTAGTACATCCTCCATTTAAAAATTGATCCAAAACTAAAGTTTAATCCGTATCGGGGGGTTTGGATGCTAATTACGAATACTAAATATAAGCTAATTATAAAACTAATTGCCCGTTGGCTATTGCATGTAGCTGCAGGCAGCAGGCAGGGGAGGGAGCCGGCAGGCACGCAGGCGGCCACTGTGGCTTGTCGCCTCCACCTCCGCGCTGCCGCTGGCTTTAGGCTGACTCCTAACTAGCTTGCTCGAGTGGTGCAAAGCTGCTGCAGTGCGTCGCTGTGCTGCCTGCCTGCCTGCGCAGCGGGCAACGGCCATGTGCATACGGCAGCAGCTCCCACTGGCCACTGGTAGGAGGACTGGATGGGAGACGGCATGTTCGGCAGGTATTAAAGCGGGCTGATGATTGTAGAGAAAAAGCGTAGATTCTATCGATAAGCGGATGATAAGTTCAAAAAATGCCCATTAGATTCATTGATTGCCTGCCCTCGCTGCTGTTGAAGAAAAGTTCATTGCATTGCCTGCCCTCGCTGCTGCCCATGGGATTCATTGCATTGCCTGCCCTCGCTGCTGCTGTGAAGAAACAATGAGATTGGGATTTCACTTCACCCTCTTTTCCTTTTTCTTTTTGCGGTCCAATTCCGGTGAAAGAAACCAGCCAAAGCGCGACACTGTTACACGCTGAATGGCTGAGGGAGTGAAAAAGTGGCAACTGGGGCTGAAATCCTTTTGTGCCGGTAATATTAGTCAGTCAAGCCAGTTTAGGACTGTTTTTTTTTGTTAGTTTACTAATTTTCTGATTAAATTGAAACCAACGGGAAGATTTAATTAAAAAGTGAAGTATAAGTGAATATTTTATTATAAGAGTTGTAATAAGTGGCACCGCGGTGGTGCTCTTTTTGCGCCCTAAGGCTTTCGTGTCTGTGCACCGAGAGCACCACCCCTTTGGCAAATGGTGATGCTCTTGCGCTGTGCGTCGTGGTGGCGCATGAGAGCGCCGACGGCTCTCTTCCAGCGCGTGGTCTTCCCGCACGACGGCGGTACCGCCGGCGGTGAGGCAAAACCCGGGTAGGTCCCTCCCCTCGCCGACCTTTCTTCTAGGGTTAGGGTTAGGGTTAGGGTTAGGCTTTGATACCATCGATAGCAATTATAGGACCTCTAGGTGCAGATCTAGCGGGTAAAACATAACTTAGACTAAGGACTCGTTGATGTACCTCACCAAAACCAGTCGCGGCTATGGCGCCGGAGACGAAGTAGCAGCGACATGGCCTCGAGTGTTGAGTAGAGGTAGCAGTGCAGTGGAGGCGCGGTCCAGTGGCGGCGGCGAAGGTGATGGTGCTTCCCGTCGCTCACAGCGCAACCTCACGATCGGACTAGGTTTAGGACATTGGTGGGGAACTGGCGGCTGCAGTGAACCTCGTTTTTCAAGCCCCAGCCCCCACCTCCTATTCATAGCGCTGCGCGACGGGGAGCCCATCAGCTTGGAGAACGGCTGGGCGCCCCGATCAAGGCGCAGATCAGGGGCCCAATTGGCCGTTGGACCAACTTGGTGGAGATCAACCTAACAACACCATCTTCCGCGGCAAAACCCCAAGCCGCCAAAGAAGATTTTTGTGGGCCAATTTTATATATATATTTTAGGAGTTATTTTTTTTAAACTTAGCTACTGTTCACATCTACTCGTACGAGTAGAAGAAACAGAACAATAGCAGCTGCATGCGGCCATTTTATTACAAGAAGCAGAAGCTAACACTCCTAATATTTCTGGCTCACTTCGGTTCACTTTTGCCTATCCCATTAGTCTCACCATCTGCCTTCAAGACGATGAAGGTTTTTATCAACTCCAGTGAACTCATCATTGATTTTTTTTATCAAGGCAGCATGTTCGTCATAGGTGGGTGTGGCAAACTCATTATCATTAAGCAAATTGTTACTTTTATGATTTGTTATTTGTCTTTATGTCATAATATAATAAAATTTTGTCCTTCTCTGACTATAGAAACAATTGTAAGTTGTTAATTGTTTTTGTGCCAACACAAATCGGTTTTTATTCCCGAAACCAGAAATTATAGATTGTGTTTACGGAAATTGCAATGAACTAAAAGTACAATTTTAATATAAAATATATGCAATAACCGTCGTCTGAAAAAAACTAAAAACTATGACAAGTTGAAAAAAGTAGTTACATAAATAGTCCATATACATTACAATTAGTAAATGGCTAAATTCAAAACTATTTTTTAAAAAATAGTAATAATTAATTTCAGTATGTTGGAAAAAAATACCTAAATAAAAAATAATGTATTAATAAGTACAACTATCGGATTGGTCATCTAAATTAATATCATAATGATCTAGATTTATCAAAAGATATAGGAAAATAAATAAAGACTCCAATATAGATAGAATAGGTATGGAAATGGATAGCATTAGGGTATAATTTAATACCTATTCTGACTAGATTTCGCCATATAGTAACAAAAATCAAGGAAACCATGCTAACATTAATGTGTGTGTGGGGGGGGGGGAGAGGAATTTTGCAAGTTGCACAACAACTATCTAACATGACACCCTTGGTATCCCATAAAAAATCATCAAAGCACTTTGAATCCATATGCTACTTTTTTTCTCTTTCACGTGCTCTACGCCTCACCATCTCACTATGCCCTCTCTTGCCATGGCTCTAAGATCTGCAAATCATTTTTTTCCTATGTTCGCGGCAAGAAAGTTTTGCATCTCCAGTGACGTGGATGAATATGATGAGAACATCACTCATTCGGATACAAGCCATCGAGACGAAGGGAACTAGAGTAACCAGTCGTCTTCGTTGGGAAAGGCCTGAGCATCAGTAAGGAATATTGTTCGCCTTTTCTTAAATGGCTTAACTAAAACATCAAAGAAAAGCCAAAGTAATCTATGCTTGATGGCACTTGAAACTCAAGAAAATCAATAACCCCCCTTCTCTAGGTCTACTCTAATTGATACGTATTCCCTCTATTCCAAATTGTACGTTGTTTTAGGTTTTCTAGGTGCATAGCTTTTGATAATAATATAAGGGCTGATGTGATATTTTGGTGTGCGTCTTCCTCACCACAATTGCGTAAACGGTGTATGCCTAAAATCTGCAATCGAAACAACCTGATCTATCAACACGTGCTAAAAGGTACTTCATCCATTCCAAGTTATAAGACATTTTGACTTTTTTACTTTTGCTACGCACTTAGATATACAATATGTATTGATACGTACTCCCTCTATTCGAAATTGTAAGTTGTTTTGGGTTTTCTAGGTGTTGCTATGCATCTAAATATATACACTTATGTTTAGATACATGGTAAAACTTATGAATCTTGAAAAGTCAAAACTGACTTACAATAATTTGGAATGGAGGCGAGTACTAAGAATAATGTTTCTAGAAAAGCCAAAATGTGGCAGAACCGCCCGAAATAGCATACTTACGGAGGCGCTCGTCTTCCACCAGACACTAAGCATCCCGAAAGCAAGCTACAACGGGCGGTGTCCGTCGGGCACATCCCGAGGGAGAACCCGAAAGATCCACATTTTTCCCAAGGATCCAATAATGAGAACGAGTTACAATACAAGTCCATTTCATACAACAGAGTTTCTTAAAAAGTACATTATTACAATACCAAATACCAGAGTGCGGAATAATGGCTGGCCTGCTGTAGCTTGCTGTAAAGCTACGGCTGAGGTGCGTGGGGTGCTCAGGAGGGTACGACTAAGCTGATGGTGCAATGAATCGCTACTGGGTGCTCGGAATGGCTGACTTGCCGACGACGCGCGTCCGTCCGGTCTTATGGACCCGGCGGAGCGGTGATTCAAAATTGAAGCATAGGACGGAGCTACAAGTAGCGATGTGGGGTCGGTAGGACTACTGGCTACCTAGCGGAGTCAAGGACGTAGTCAATTTGAATCACGACACTACCACCACGGCGAATTTGAAAGAACAGTCCCGGCGGCCATGGCGACAGCGGAGACAGGGGGGGTCTTGGTGCGGCTTGGCTCGGCCCGGCTGCGGATGTCAACGCAACAAACAAGCACAAACAACGATGGGGGACAGCGGGACGTGCTCCAGGCGGCTGTCCGCATGGCCGCGGCTGCAAGCCGACGAGGCTCGGCACGGCGTCGCAGCGGGCAGCGCCAGACAAGGGAAACACAGTGCAAAGTGACGCGGACGTGATGGAGGAGCTAGCTATCGTCCTTCGCGTGAGCAGCCAAGGTGAGTCAATAGAGCAGTGCCATGCGTGGCCGCTGGCGGCGCGTAGCATGGGACCCGGTGCGCCTCCGGCTAGAGCAGAGCAGGGCATGGTGCGGCAATGGGACGCGACCCATGCGCCAGCGAGTGGCAGCAGGAAGCCAAGGCAGTAGCATTAGGGCCCTACGCGCGTCGCATTCACGGTGGCACGAAGACGTGGCCTGTGCTTCGGCGCGCTGGGCGAGCCAGCAGCGGCGGCAGGCGAGCAGCAGCGGTGGTCGCGGCCAGCAGCGGTGGCAGACGGCCTTGGCACGCAGCGCATGGGCCGTGCGCGTGCACAGGCATGGCGGTGGGACACAGCCGGTGTGGCAGCATGCGCTGGCAAGCCAGCAGCGGTGCCAGGCCAGCAGCAGGTGATGACTGTGCCCAGGGCTAGGCCATGTGCCATGCATGCTTTTTAAAGCAGTTCAAAAACTTGTACCCGATGCTCCAAACGCCAAACTAGTTGTTCGATGCGCAAGAGGGTATACCAAGCTATCAACCGAAGTCATGACATCGCGCTACTTCCTAAGCCGATCGCTCTACACAAATGGCCAGAAGCGGCTTCGTCGACCCCTTTTAAAACTTACGCGGAACGATGTCGATTCGAACGATTTCGTGTCGAATCCCAAATCCGACCTACTGGATGTACTAGCTAGCTATCCTTGTCCTCGACCGCACCTATTTCATTGCTGCCTACGAAACATGTACTACCAACTCTATCAAGTTCGCATAAACGTTCTATAACACTTTTGTTCGATAAAAATTCGGTTAGACTACTAAACCATATTTTGTGACATGAAACGTAACATTGGTTTCTTGTTTCGTATAAATGTTTCAAGTGCCGAACATTGATTTATAACTCATGTTATACACATATGCACATAAACATGATGCTCATGCGATGTTTTAACAAAACAGTACAATATAACACCAAGGGTGTTACAAATCTATCCCCCTAAAACAAAATCTCGACCCGAGATTTTGTGTGCCTAGTGTGAGAAAGAGATAGGGAATACATTTTTGGCGCAGCAACTAACTATCCGAGCCAGCGAGAAGGTGAGGGTAACGCTGCAATAGGTAACTCTCTTGTTCCCAAGTGGCTTCAGCCTCTGAATGATTTTGCCATTGCACCTTATAGAATTTTACCACTCTGTTCCTGGTCACTCTCTCCTTCTCATCCAAGATTTTGATAGGGTACATACGTTAAATCTGGCTGGAGAGGAAGCCCTTCCATTTCCACCGCTTCATTAGGAACCCGCAAACACTTCTTCAGTTGTGATACATGGAACACATTGTGTACTGCAGATAGAATATCTAGAAGTTGTAGACGGTAAGCAAATGGACCACATTGCTCCAACACCTGATATGGACCCACATATCGAGGGGCTAGATTGCCATGAATGCCAAACCGATGCACCACTCTCATAGGAGACACCTTGAGATATACATAATCTCCAGCTGCAAACTCCAAGGGCCTTCTCCACTTATCAGCATAAGCTTTCTGTAGGCTTTGAACTGCCTTCAAGTGACTCCGAATAATGCTCACTTGATCCTGAGCCGCTTGGATGAACTCAGGCCCAAAGTATCCGCGGTCTCCCACTTCAACCCAGTTGAGTGGCGTCCTACACTTCCTTCCATATAGAGATTCAAATGGTGCCATGCGGCTGCTTTCCTGATAGCTGTTATTATATGAAAATTCAGCTAACTTCAAACACTTATCCCACTTCTCAGGAAAAGAAATGGTACAAGCCCTCAACATATCCTTGAGCACCTGGTTCACCCTTTCAGTTTGACCATCAGTTTGTGGGTGGTATGCTGAGCTTCTAAGAAGATGAGTACCCAGACAGTGCTGCAGTTGCTCCCAAAAATGAGAGACAAAGACTGACCCTCTATCGGAAACAATAGTAAGGGGAACTCCATGTAGGGTCACAATCTGATTGAAATATATCTCAACATACTTCTTAGCAGTATATCTAGTGTCCACTAGGATAAAGTGAGCGGACTTGGTGAGACGGTCCACAAAGACCCAGATAGAATCATAGCCTGTGGATGTGTGGGGTAAACCTACAATGAAATCCATGGAAATATCCTCCCATTTCCAAACATGAATGGGCAAGGGCTGCAGATATCTAGGAGTACGCATATGATCTGCCTTGACTCTACCGCAAGTGTCACACTCCGCAACATACTGGGTGATGTCTTGCTTCATGTAGGACCACCAGTACAATTGGCGCATATCATGGTACATCTTGTTGCTGCCAGGATGGATAGACAGCTTTGAATGATGGGCCTCCTTCAAAAGCTTCCTTTTTAACTCCTCATTGGCTGGAACCACTAGTCTATTCTTGTATCTCACGATTCCCTGCTCATCAATGCTAAAGTGAGGGCCACGACCTTCGGCCATCAATTTCCTGATGTGAGGAATCTCTTCGGGGTCTCGCTTCTGCTCAAGAATAATCTGCTCTAACAATTCTGAGGTCAATGCAATATGAGCTAACACCTCTATGTGGTTGAGAGACAAAGGTATTTCCTCAACCTGATGTGACTTACGGCTCAAAGCATATGCTACAACATTGGCCTTTCCTGGTTTGATAATGGTCTTCCAAATTATAATCCTTTATCAACTCTAACCATCTCCTTTGCCTCATGTTCAGCTCAGACTGAGTGAAAATATACTTAAGGCTCTTGTGGTCTATAAAGATATGCACTTTGTTGCCCAATAGATAATGCCTCCAAATCTTCAGAGCGTAGACAACAGCAGCCATCTCTAAGTCATGAGTGGGGTAGTTCACCTCGTGCTTCTTGAGTTGGCGCGAAGCATAAGCTATCACATGCCCATCTTGCATAAGCACACACCCCAACCCCGTCTTCGAGGCATCACAATATACATCAAAGGGCCTATCAATATCTGGTTGGGCCAACACAGAGCAGTGGTCAAAAATGTCTTCAGGGTTTGGAAAGCTTCCTCACATGCTGGGCTCCAGTCAAACTTAGCTTCCTTTTGGAGCAATTTGGTCATTGGTTGGGCTACCTTGGAGAAATCTAGGATGAAACACTGATAGTATCCAGCTAGACCAAGGAACTAACGGATCTGGTGCACAGACTTGGGAGACTTTCAATCCAATACATCTTGCACCTTGCTGGGATCCACTAAAACGTTGTCAGGTGTCAACACATGCCCTAAAAACTGCACTTGATCTAACCAAAACTTGCACTTGCTGAATTTAGCATACAACTTATGCTCCCTTAGTCAAGTCAGTACTATCTAAAGGTGCCGGGCATGCTCTTCATCATTCTTGGAATAGATCAGGATGTCATCAATGAAAACCACCACAAACTTACCTAGCTTCGGCATGAAAACTGAATTCATCAGGTACATGAAGAAGGCAGGGGCATTGGTGAGACCAAAAGACATCACTTGGTACTCATACAACCCATACCTAGTAGAGAAAGCTGTCTTTGGTATATCATGTGGCCTGATCTTGATTTGATGATAGCCTGATCGGAGATCAATCTTCGAGAACACCTTGGCACCAGACAGTTGGTCGAACAAAGTATATATGCAGGGCAAAGGATACTTGTTCTTAACTATTACCGCATTAAGGGGGCGGTAATCCACACACATCCGCAAGGTACCATCCTTCTTCTTCATGAAAATAGCCGGGCAACCCCATGGTGAAGAACTAGGACGGATGAAACCTTTGTCCATCAACTCTTCTAGCTGCTTCTTTATTTCTGCTAGTTCCCTTGGAGCCATGCGGTACAGGCGTCTGGAGATAGGGGCAGTACCAGGCTCAAGCTCAATGGAGAATTCTACCTCTTGGTCCGGTGGCAACCCAGGAAGATCTTCAGGGAAAACATCCGGGAACTCACTTACTACCAGAATGGAGGTAAGATTAGGAGAGACTTCAGCATGGGCAGCAATAGGTAAGACTGGTTCTGAGGGTACAATAAGAGACATCCTATCCTCAGAAGAAGGAAGCCGTAACTCCACACTTCTCCTCTGCATATCCAATACTACCCCATACACCCACAACCAGTTCATTCCAAGAATAGCATCAATGCCTTGCCCAAACATGACCATGAACTATAGGCGATAAGTGTGGGTGGCTAATACCAAACTTACCGTATCCATATGGGTATTGATGAACAATTGTGAGCCCACAGTACGGATCTTATAGGCATACAGTATAGCCATAAGGGGTAAGTTGTGCCGCTCTACAAACCCCATGCTCATAAAGGAATGTGATGCACCAGAATCGAACAACACCAAAGCTGGATGGGAGTCGATGGTAAACATACCAGCCATCACCGGCTCCTACTGCAAAACCTACTCAGCATCTGTGAAGTGCACCTGGCTGGACCTGCTGGGCACTTTGTTCTTGATGATGGTCCTCTTGACAAGCCTGGAATTTGCGGACGGTTGAGCTGACTGAGCTGGCTGGTTCTAGGGACTAGCTCGGGCATAGTGGCCATCTTTGCCACACTTGAAGCAAGCACCTGGCTTGTTCCCGAACCCCTGACGAGGTGGGACCTACTGTCCCTGAGACTACTAGGGTTGCACCTGCTGCGGAGGTGCATGGTACTATGTAGAGGAAGCTTGCGAAGTCTGCTGGGGTTGCCGGAACGAAGGCCCACCAGATGGTTGATAGGACCCCCGCTGGACAACATGTATCTTCTATGTGTGTGAGGGTGGCTAGAGGATCCGGTGTCACCCTCTTCCTCTTCCAATCGGCCTATGATTCCCGCTGAAAACCCTCCATGGCAATGGCGGCATTCATCAGAGCCCCAAAGGTCTGATAGTTCGCCGTGTATAGCTTTTCTTGAAGGAGGGGAGCGAGACCACGAAAGAAGCATTCCTTCTTGTTGTCATCAGTATCCACCTGACTACCAGCATACTGAGCCAAGTGATTGAACTTGTTCACATATTCCATCACTGTCCTGTTCCCTTGGCGCAACTCTAGGAACTCAGTCACCTTCTGGTTGATGACACAAGAAGGGATAAAGAACTCTCGGAACGCGGTGGTGAACTCCCGCCATGTTGCCGGATGATCTGGCTATTCTGTGGCATGGAAGGTTTCCCACCATGCACCTGCGGACCCCAAAAGCTGTTGTGCTGCAAAGCGCACCCTCTGCTTCGTCAGTCACGTCGAGCAGCAGAAACTTCTGCTCCAGAGTGTGAAGCTAGTGCTCCGCCTCCAGAGGCTCATCAGATGGGGTGAAGGTGGGTGGGTGAGTCTTGAGAAAGTCCTGGTAAGAGGACGGTCCCCTAGGACGGCGGGCACCACCCTCATTCCCACCGTTGCCCACGTGGCCTCCGCGGGCGAGGCCCGCGATAGCTTGTGCCATAATGTCCATGGCACGGGCTGTCTCTCGGCGAGCAGCCATCAGCTCATCCATCATCTCTGCGGGAGTCATCGGCGGAGGCGGTGGTGGCGGTGGGAAAGGATGAGGAGCTAGAGGTGGAACCTCCTGACCTCCCCCGCTGCGTGCTCAATGGCCCGGCCACTGTCACCCTAGCCCTCGTGAGCCGCCCCAGAACTGGTGCTCCCGCGTCCAGACCTTAGATTCATCTATAAGAGATATGAACCATCCATTAGAACACCTTCTCGGATCAAAAGCAAGGATTCAGAGGGATGACAGCACATTTATTAAAGCACTTCGTTAGTTAGTCCTATCAATTTACTAATTCAATTATACGTGAAGGGGGATTTCAGTTGAAGTAAGATGCTATTATCATGATGCATGCTTCGACCTATACGTTCACTCAAGCCGGAATATAGCGGCATTCGTAAAAATTTTCGGCACATCGCACACTCACTTTCCGCGATACTAAGCGATTTCTTATGTAATGTAAGTCAGTGTACCTGTAGAAAACTGATTAGATAAAACCAGTGCCGCTATCCTAGATAGACCATATTGCTAGGGCTTATACTTATTTACTTAATATAATCGCATCCTACTTTTCGCAAAACTTTTGTTGGTCAAATTTTTAAGTTTTGAAAAAAAGAGTGATGAAACTCGTAACCATTATTGGCTCTGGTACCAACTATGGTAGAATCGCCCAAAATAGCATACTTACGGAGGCGCTCGTCTTCCACCATACACTAAGCACCCCAAAAGCAAGCTACAGCGGGCGGTGTCCGTCGGGCACACCCCGAGGGAGAACCCGAAAGATCCACATTTTTCCCAAGGATCCAATAATGAGAACGAGTTACAATACAAGTCCATTTCATACAATAGAGTTTCTTAAAAAGTACATTATTACAATACCAAATACTAGAGTGCGGAATGATAACAGTGGAATTTAAAAATAACATCTAGCGGTAAGGAGCGAGGATTCCGTCGGAGCCCACCAGAAGGATCCTCCACACAAAGGTACTCTTCATGCATCACCTGCAACAGGGGTAAATAAACCCTGAGTACACAATGTACTCGCAAGACTTATCCGACTAGTGGGAATAATTTCCCGACTCCAAGGAATATGATAGGCTTTATGGTTTGCTGGTTTTCTTTTAGCATAAAGCAATACTAATAGTGAGTCCTTATTTATGTATTATTATTATTAGCCATATTAAGTTATCATCTAGCCAGTCTATATAAGCACCTGTTCTACTTTCAAGCAAGAGTTGAGCAATCGGTTCTATTTCTTCTCCTTTTCTACTTTCAGTTCTTACTATGGTGCTAAACCGCAGACAAGCCGTACCGAATTTCTCGGTGATTCGTGAATCAATGTGCCTAGTTGGGTGCCCCAAAAACACACGCCCTGCTTGTACCCTAGGCACAAGCAGGACTAACCCATCACTGTCCTGTCCCGGGTGTCCAGGTCCCCGTCCAAACTTGGACTCCAAGCCCCCACTCCTGAGTCCCGAACTCAGTGTGGTGCAAGGACCTCCACCATCCCCACCTACAATCAGTCGGTCCGAAAAGAGCTGGATCCGTGATAAGAGAGCAACAAGTCTTCCCTGCGCCCATACCCAAGTATGCGCTCGGGACAATAAATCAGTGACTTGCTTAGAGCCATATGCAACGACCGGTCCTTAATCGACACGGACATGAAAAAAAGTGTAACCAAGTCATGCCCTATTGGCCGCAGGACACAACCCCTTACACCCACCAGTACCCAATCCATATCCCTGCCCGGTCACCATTTTCCTTTCCACCATTTTATCATGAGTGATCATATTTTATTACCTATTTGTGAGTAACGGCAGGTTACTCACGCTACCGGTATCCTAAGCAAAGCAGCTACTTGGCCTGTACTAGTAGGACTCATGGGTAGGTATGTTTATGCAGGTAGTTTCCATAAAATGCCTGTAACTTAAATGCACATCATATATATACATTCAGTGATCATAAAAATATGGGTTATGCTCCGGGGCTTGCCTTGGGCAGGCGCCGGGTCAGCAGGGTCAGCACCAACAGGCTCCTGGGCTCCCTCCTATATGAGGATCTCCTCGTACTCCTCGATCACCTCGTCGTACTCCGGCTCGCCGACGGGCACGAAGTCTACTAGTTTGTGATCTACATGAAATGATGATGCAATGTTTAATAATATGACAATAGCAACTCTTAACCTAAAAGTACATCTATTAAACTACTAAGTGAGGTCTACCCACTAAAGGCTAAGCTATGTACCGTCAGCATTAACAAGTATGAAACATGACATACATTCTTATAGCAACTACATGTATTCTTACTCCTAATACCAATTTAATCTAGATACGATAAAACAAGAGTAATAGCTATTTTATTTAACAACCCATTCTAAGGCTACAAAATTTACAGTCAAGTACATAACAACCTAGTGGACCTACTGTAAAATTTTTGTGGCTATATCTATCACCAATTATCCACAAATATTCCTACAAGTATTAACCTACCTAATATTAGTTCTCTAGTTTTGAATTTATGACCCAATACTCGTCATAGCTAACTGCAATCTAACTATACTATCAAGTAGACGGTATTTTTGGGAACCTAACAAAATTAGTCTCACTATTTTAGGATCACTACACAATTTACTACAAATTCTGAAAGTTTAGCTTGAAACTAATTTGAATAAGCATTTCTATTCTTCTAGAAATTAAGAAACCGAATCCTGGCTCACGACCCAACACGCGTGGCTCGGCCCGCCACGGCGCGGCGTGCTCTCCAGCAAAACACGGCCCACATGGGGCGCAGCCTAGCCGGCCAACGGCCCGCGACGGAAGAGACCCGCTCGCGACGTAAACATGCACAAACACCCCAATCTACTCGGTATTTAGAGTGAGCTCTAAGGCACTATTTCTCTGGTCTATGTTTTTATAGATACACCCTCCCCCTTCTTCTTCTTTACCGCGGCGACGTCCCCCGGCACCCGTGCGCGCACTGGCGCGACGGCGTCACCTGAGCCTCCAAGGCCTAGCTAAGGAGCCGATGATTACCTCCATGACAACGCGCAGTGGCTGGAAGCGATACGGTGAATAGGGGTGTCGTCCCGGGCTCCCTCCCCGGTGGTGGTCCTTGACCTACGATGGCGAGTGCGTTCCCGTGAGCCACAGCGAAAACGGAACAAACCAAATAGCTAGCGAGCTCGAGGCACTACCCACAGAGACCCTGGAGGTGACGGTCTAGCCGAAGAAGGCTTGAGGTGAGTTGGCCGTGTGCGCACCGACGATAGCGACGGCGCCCGGTGATGGCACGGCCACGTAGGTGATGGCTGGCCTCTTTGTAAAGCTATGAATGAGGTGCATGGGGTGCTCGGAGGGTACAACTAAGCTGATAGTGCAATGAATCGCTACTGGGTGCTCGGAATGGCTGACTTGGCGATGGTGCGCGTCGTCCGGTCTTATGGACCCGGCAGAGCGGTGATTCAAAATTGAAGCATAGGACGGAGCTACAGGCAGCGATGTGGGGTCGGTAGGACTGCTGGCTACCTAGCGGAGTCGAGGACGTAGTCAATTTGAATCATGGCACTGCCACCACGGCGAATTTGAAAGAACAGTCCCGGTGGCCTTGGCGACAGCGGAGACAAGGGGGTCCTGGCGTGGCTTGGCTCGGCCCGGCTGCGGATGTCAACACAACAAACAAGCACGCATCAACGATGGGGGACAGCGGGACGTGCTCAGCGGTTGTCCGCCGACGGCCGTGGGCGCAAGCCGCCACGAGGTTTCGCACGGCAGCGGCGCGCGGGCGCTTGAACAAAGGGAAACACGGTGCAAAGTCACGTGGACGTGATGGAGGAGCAGGCTGTCGTCCTTCGCGCGAGCAGCCAAGGTGAGTCAACGGAGCAGTGCAGTGCGTGGCTGCTGGCGGCGCGTAGCTTGGGACCCGATGTGCCTCCGGCCAGAGCAGAGCAGGGCATGGTGCGGCAGTGGGACGCGACCGGCGCGGCAGGACACGATCGGCGTCCCGGACGCAGTGCGTCAGGCATGGCGAGGCGAAAGCGCGCGCACCAGTGGAAAGTGCAAGCGCGGCGCAAAGCGATAGCGCGAGGGCCTGCGCGTTGCATTCACGGCGGCACGAAGACGTGGCTCGCGCGGCGGATGTTGGGAGCCAAGCAGCAGCGGCGGCAGGAGAAGCGAAGAGCGGTGGTCGCGCGCCAGCGGTGGCAGACGGCCTTGGCACGCAGCGCAAGAAGGGCGTCTGGCGCGTGCGCGCGCACAGCGCTGGCGGTGGGACATAGGCGGCGGCGTGGCGGCGTCTTGTTGGCAAGCCAGCAGCGGTGCCAGGCCAGCAGCAGGTGGTGACCGCGCCTAGGGCTAGGCCATGTGCCGTGCACGCTTTTTAAAGCAGTTCAAAAACTTGTACCCGATGCTCCAAACGCCAAACTAGTTGTTCGATGCGCAAGAGGGTACACCAAGCTATCAACCGAAGTCATGACATCGCGCTACTTCCTAAGCCGATCGCTCTACACAAATGGCCAGAAGCGGCTTCGTCGACCTCTTTTAAAACTTACGCGGAACGACGTCGATTTGAACGATTTCGCGTCGAATCCCAAATCCGACCTACTGGATGTACTAGCTAGCTATCCTTGTCCTCGACTGCACCTATTTCATTGCTGCCTACGAAACACGTACTACCAACTCTATCAAGTTCGCATAAACGTTCTATAACACTTTTGTTCGATAAAAATTCGGTTAGACTACTAAACCATATTATGTGACATGAAACGTAACATTGGTTTCTTGTTTCGTATAAATGTTTCAAGTGCCGAACATTGATTTATAACTCATGTTATACACATATGCACATAAATATGATGCTCATGCGATGTTTTAACAAAACAGTACAATGTAACACCGAGGGTGTTACACAAAACAAAACGTCTAATAATTAGAACGGAGTGAGTAATATATACAATAGTGATCGCAATCTATACAAATTCCATACGAGTTGGAAACAAAAAAAACCTAAATACAAATTCCATATAAAACACAATCTATAAAGGCAAAATTTTAATTAAACTATGACAAGTTGAAAAAAGTACTTACATAAATAGTCCATACATATTATAATTAGTAAGTGGCTAAATTCAAAACTAAAATTTTTAGAAAATAGTAATAATTTCAATATGTTGGCAAAAATACCTAAATAAAAAAATAATGTATTAACAAGTACAACTATTGCATTGGTCATATAAATTGATATCATAATGATCTTGATTTATCAAAAGATATAGGAAAAATAAATGAAGACTCCAATATAGGTAGAATAGGTATGGAAATGGATAGCAGTAGTGTATAATTTAATACTTATTTTAACTAGACAAGAAAATAAAGCGCGCTTCGCGCACCCTATCAAATATATTCTCTTCTGATTTTTTTTTCTATAAAGAACATGACGTTTGTGCGTCTCAGCACAAGGACAAGGCATTGCTGTTTTTAAGAAAGTTTCCCAAAGCTCTAAGGTTGACTGCATTTATAGTGCCACTGAAAATTGTGGAGAGGAAAACAAAAGCAACAAAAAAGTTAAACCCTATTAATGGATAGAAAATTACATAGCGTCCATTTCAAGTACAATTTTTATGGTATTGAACCATATCTCTAGGGGCTAAGATCATCAAATGCACCGATTATTTTTGTAGCACACCGTGTCTACGGTGTTGAACCATATCTTCAAGGGTGGAATGGTACATAGTAGTCTGATGCAAAAACAAGAATAAATTGTGCTCACATGTAAGGCTCAATGTTGAACATTCAATCTTAAATAAATGTTGATCAAAAGATAACAATAATGAAACATTTCAATCAAACCAATCATTAAAATTATGAATCTTTATCGCTGTCCAGTAAGAAAACTCATGTTACTTGATTTCACCTTGCATGGTATGGTGCAAAACAGTTCCAAACGTCCTTGTTTAAAGTTTTTAACTTGCGTAATTTCATATCTTCATGGTGACGATTTCACCTTGCATGGTATGGTGCAAAACAGTTCCAAACACCCTTATTTAAAGTTTTTGACTTGCGTAATTTCATATCTTCGTGGTGACATAAGATTAGCTTACATTATGTTTTAAGATTTAAATAAGTCTTAAATTGTTGCAAGATCACATAGTAGTCAGAGGCCTAAACAACAAAAATCAGGCCAAAAGTAAGACCCATATACCCACCAGAATTTCCACTTCCATTGGTTACCAGGTGGCAACTGTTGGACTTCATAACCAATTATCGCTAGTTAAAGAATCCAAGAATTCTAAAAAATATTACTGGAATCTGGAATCTCGATTGTGATCAGTGTTACATCATGTAATAACCCTGTCCACGATGACATCGATGGCTCCCTGCGTTCGCTGCTCCAGATCTCCACTGGCCAAGCCACTTCCATCCGTGGCTCGCCACTTGGTGGCTGCTCACCCTTGCGCCGACACATGGCTGCTCTGCCAAGAGGAGGCTCGCTCCACCTTAGAGGTGACCGTTATCACGTTTGCTGCTCATCCCCACCACACATAGACCCCGTCCTATACTGTCAATGCTGCGTATAGAAGTGTACTGAATTCTACAATGAGGCAATGAGTAAGTACTTAAGAACGCAACTCGCCGTGAGCAATTTCTGATTTTAAGTCTATTTCCTCCACGTGGCTTGTGCTACTTATGATGCAATAAATCAAAGTATAGTATATATGTGATGGCGTGAACAAATACATGTCATAAAAATCTGTATGTAGAAAATTATTGACTATTGACGGATTATCTAATATGTTTCTCCTTAGTAGTCATAAATACCAAGATAAGTTTGTCAATGTCTACTGATTTAGAGCAGTAAAAAATATGTAACCGATGTATTCATAAAACACGTAACCAATGTATATATGTATACTGATTTAGAGTAGTAAAAAATACCAAGATAAGTTTAACAACCTTGCAGCAGTTGTCACCTACTACATCCTTCTTATCTTTAGCAGGAATGGTCGCTTCAGCTGCTACACATAATTGTATGGACTACTCCACATAAGGTTTTGCTGGTTCCTGGAATGCAACGCTAACACTGTTAATGACACTGTACCACCAAACTCAGGCTTAGCAATAGTTTAACAAAACAAGACCAATTTGTCACGAAATGGCAATAATTAAGAACGACAATCAACTTGCCTGGCAGACGTCACTTGCAGCATTGATGTAATCAGGGAACGTTTGTATGTGGCCTCCTAGGAGAGTTGATGGGATGCCATCCATTCACACTTGCATTAGACAGGACAAACAGGGCGAGGACCAAGATCAATACTGTTGGGGTTTAGTCCCACGTCATGTAACGATGGTGGGGAGCACAACATATAAGGCGGGAGAACCCCCGCCTATAAGGCTAGTTTTTTTGGGTTGAGTAAGGCCCAAAGGCCTTATATGTTGTCAGCTCCGGTGGACCTGGGACCTGTGGGAGCGCAAGCTCATGGTAACGAGCCAGGCCGGCTGCAAGCCAGCTCCAAGACCGTGAACTCGGTGGTCACCATCGGTTCCAACAATTGGTATCGGGAGCCCATGATTAAAAAAGCTAAACCCGATAAAAATCTCGAGCGTCACAACGGGGGCACCCGATGCGTAACTAAGGAGAAGATTATTAGGGTTTAGTCACACGTCACCCCGATGTGTGACTAAGGAATAGAAGGCATGCTGACTTCGAATCTGATTGACTTTTCGTTTATCACGTGCCGGAGTTGGTCTGAAAGCAAATTATAGGACCACCACTTTCTTTTTTATAAGATCAAGATCATTTCTTATTTACGTTGCTGCCACTCCAGACTATGGATGAAAACGGTACGGATATTTATTCGACCGTCCGTTCGACCGAACAAATATGAACACTTATTCGGATAGTTACTCGGATATCCGGTTTTTTTTTTCGGATACGGATACTGAAACGGATATCTTAGGCGGATATCAAATACGGATGTAATATCATCGATATCCGGCGGATATCGGATAATCCGGATAAGTATCGGATATATCCGGATATTTAAAAACGGATATTATCCGGATATTTATTCAAAATTTAAAAATCACAAATTTGAACCATCCAAACTATCTCAAATGGAAAGTTGACCAAAACAAAAATTGTAGATCTTGATGAGTTGAACAAACTTGGTATTCAAAACTTTTCAATTTGAAGTCATTTAGAGTTCATAATACTAGAGTCAAAGTGTTATTTTTTCATTTGACCAAATTTGACTTGGTCAAACTTGCTCAAATGAGACACTAAATGACCTCAGATGAAAAAACTCTGAATACCAAGTTTGATCATCTCAGCAAGATATACAATTGTTACATAGCTCATTTTTCCATTTGAGAAATTTTTATCAAACACTAGTCATAAATTTTTGAATCTCATATAGACTTTCTGAAACTATGTCACACACTTGTGAAATTTGAACTATATTTTATTCAAACTTTCTCAAATGAAAACATGGCCTATATAAGGATTGTATATCTTGATGAGATGAACAAATTTGGTATTCAAAACTTTTCAATTTGAGACAATCTAGGGTTCCGAAAACTAGTTTGTACACGTCGAAATTTAAAAATCACAAATTTGAACCATCCAAACTATCTCAAATGGAAAGTTGACCAAAACAAAAATTGTAGATCTTGATGAGTTGAACAAACTTGGTATTCAAAACTTTTCAATTTGAAGTCATTTAGAGTTCATAATACTAGAGTCAAAGTGTTGTTTTTTCATTTGACCAAATTTGACTTGATCAAACTTGCTCAAATGAGACACTAAATGACCTCAGATGAAAAAACTCTGAATACCAAGTTTGATCATCTCAACAAGATATACAATTGTTACATAGCTCATTTTCCCATTTGAGAAAGTTTTATCAAACACTAGTCACAAATTCTTGAATCTCATATAGACTTTCTGAAACTATGTCACACACTTGTGAAATTTGAACTATATTTTATTCAAACTTTCTCAAATGAAAAAATAGCCTATATAAGGATTGTAGATCTTGATGAGCTGAACAAACTTGGTATTCAAAACTTTTCAATTTGAGACAATCTAGGGTTCCGAAAACTAGTTTGTAAGCATCGAAATTTTAAAATCACAAATTTGAACCGTCCAAACTCTCAAATGGAAAGTTGACCAAAACAAGAATTGTAGATCTTGATGAGTTGAACAAACTTGGTATTCAAAACTTTTCAATTTGAAGTCATTTAGAGTTCATAATACTAGAGTCAAAGTGTTATTTTTTCATTTGACCAAATTTGACTTGGTCAAACTTGCTCAAATGAGACACTAAATGACCTCAGATGAAAAAACTCTGAATACCAAGTTTGATCATCTCAGCAAGATCTACAATTTTTACATAGCTCATTTTCCCATTTGAGAAAGTTTTATCAAACACTAGTCACAAATTCTTAAATCTCATACAGACTTTCTAAAACTATGTCACACACTTGTGAAATTTGAACTACATTTTGTTCAAACTTTCTCAAAATGAAAAAATGGCCTATATAAGGATTGTAGATCTTGAATCCATGACCATGACTCCATGAGACCCATGAAGCAATGTGCTTGGCTATTTCTACTCATGCCGCGAAGATTAGTGCTTATATGATGTTTGATGTATGATGTATCTATATCTTTATCTTATTTGTTGCTTTACTCTTTAGTCTTTCGGCTTAATCTAGATGGATTATGGACTCATAGAGTGGTGTAATGGTTTGCGCACGTATGATATATATATATACTGCTTTTACTCAATATCCGAATAGATATTTGTATCCGACCTTCTCCGAATCCGATTCATACCGTATTCGATACTCATTATTCGTATCCGTAACCGAGTCAATCCGTATTCGTATATGTATCCGAACGCTATCCGTGTCCGAATCCGAATCCGAACAGAAATATGAAAACAAATATAATATGAGTGATATCCGTTCGTATCCGATCCGTTTTCATCCCTACTCCAGACCAAAGAGTAGACATCTCTGGTACATCATTTTATATTTACATTTCCATATGAATACTCAGTTATAATAAATTTAATTTCGGGACTGTTGGGTTTGGTTAATAGTTACGTCCAAGCAATTTATCTATTGTTTGTTTTTGTAGCAAACAGCCCCTATAACAAGGCAGACACATCTATATTTATGCATATATGTGATGTGATCATCACATCTCATAATATTTTTCTACTTTAGATTCCCTTGTTAACATAACCAACAGCTGAACAAGGCCCAACAACCCAACTAATCTTCCACCAGCCCAAGGCATCACCACCAGGCACCGGCTCTGGTTCACAACTGTTTTGTCGGACTCCCGTTCCCCAAATGCGAAGGCTACCGGCTGAGCGCGTGGTGCGGTCTGCGGTGGTGCCGGTCTCCTGTCTCCGGCGACCGGCGGGCAAACTGCAGCGCAGGCAGCTGGGAGAAAGCGTGGTCTGCGGTGGTGCTGGTCTCTTTTCCGTCTACCTGCGAGCGCGCCGCAGCGTGGGCAGTGGCGAGACGGCGCAGTCTGCGGTGGTGCCAATCTCCTGTCTCCGTCGACCGGCAGGTAGCGGTAGCCGACCGCGGCAGGCGCGTTGTTAGCGGTGAGACGATGAAGACGGAGAGGGGCCGACGGAGAAGGCGGGTAGGCGTCAGCTCGTGTCTCGTGGATGTGGCATTGAGGTCGAGCGCGCGGGGCTCGTGGCGTCGATCGCGCGGGGCTCACGGTGTCGAGCGCGGGGCCATGGCGCGTCGCCTCCCCTGCCATCTTCAACCTCTGGTCGGCCGCTCTGGTAGTCGCCGCCTTAACCAATACAACTACATAATTTATTAGACAGCAGGCCGAGTCATAGTTCTTTTTTTTTGAAAGATGACGTATCCTATCAGACTAAGACCCTACGTATCCTTTTAGACTAAGATTCCAGAACAAAAATCCAATGACCGAGCCGAAAAAAATAATACAGGTTGCATACGCTAATTTAAAAAGGGAATAGGAGACTCATTACCTGCCAATGAGGTGATTTGTTTATGCATGTAATTGGATAGGTGTACGCTTATGTGATTGGCTAGTTTTGAATAGGACACAGCAACGTACGTCGGTTTGGATATCTGTTTCCCTAGAAACCACGCGCGGCGTTGCCGCACGCTTGCATGTATTGGGTCATTGCCATGCGTGAGTTTATATGGAATATGATGTTGGAGCTCACTTTGCAGAATAAAAACAAAACAGCAACTATATAAATATGAAATATAAACTACCAAATAACTCATATCATAAGCTCAGAAAGGTACTAGTACTAGGTCATAGACGGCTGCCAACAAGACTTTGTAGGTGCAAAGACAAGCATTGTGCAGGTGAGCTTTAGTGTCCTTCGTACTCTCCGATTCATCATCATCTTTGTTTGACCTGTGATGAACGATGGAACGATAGCCTAAAATACAAAATGGCATAGGCAAAAATAATCATTCACATATTATCACACCAAAGAAGCAATCTTTTTAGATGAGTCTACAGTTAAAGAAAATACAAGTTAGCATCAACTGACAGGGAAAGCAAACTTCCAGGAGGTAAGCTAGAAGTTAATCCTGCTACTTAGGTTCTACTTCTACACTTGCTAAACCAAATCACTTTGATAAACCAATCAGCTGTAGATCACAGTATGGTTCTTTGTCAAACTATTCAATAGGTTTAGCATTAGGTAGGAGTGGAAGTAAGAAGTAAAAAAATATACATGTATCAGTATTAAGTGTTGTGGCATTGCTGAATGAAAAAGCTTTAGGATCATGGAAACTCTTTTTGGATGTATCCAGAGTCGGATAGAATTGTACGGACAACAAAGGGAAAAAAAGGACATAAGATGATGGACTTGACTAATCTGATCATTAGAGAATAAGTACGGGTTCCTTATGCACACTTCTATTAATTGCAACTAATCTGGGCATATTTGAGTTCTAATACCTCATTGCTCATCGCAAAATGGAAGGAATGAAGTCCAGCACGCCGCCATACGTGTCCACGGCGCCCAGCTGCAAAGAATGAGCTCGGTGTGCAGCTCTTGGAGAAGAAGGCGCATCGAGTGGAGTAGCAGGCCATCACCACCGATGCTTCCGCAAGAAGCGGCAGAAAGTCGGTCGGCGTACCAGCGTAGTTGTTGATTGTTGCGCAGGCGGTGCCGGCGCCGAAAAAGACAAGCGCGTCAACAAACAAGCAGAGCAGTGCAACCATTAAACCAATAAACAAAGAGACAGAACAGTGCATGTGAGTCTGTTGATACCATCAGGCCAAAAATTGACAAAACAAAGCAGTTCGGCTAAAAAAAAAAATCCAAGCTTTGATGCCTGACTGTTTCCATTCAAAGCAGTAAGGGGTGTTCATTTCCTTTTTCATGTTCTCATTAACAACTAATATGTTCATCAAAAGATAAAATTGTAATTAATGGGGCCATCCGGCCTGCTAATCCTACAGTAGATCGTATAGAGAACAAAAGCACCCTTTGGAACTGAACAATTACGCCATCAAATAAGCAGTTTGATGCAGCAAATTTGGTAGGATGAGCAAATGTCGCCCTAAATCACAACACAGGTATGTTTTCTGAAAGATACCAAGCCACGTTTGTTGAGTTTTGCAAACTGAGCAAATTGAAGCTGAAAACTAAATCACCCTTACTAACAAGGTCGCAACGTGTGAAAGACTGCAACCGCAGCACTACATAGGGTAAACAGGCAGCTGCAGGAAGAACAAGCTTAAGGTATCGAGAACCATTCCCCCCAATAGTCCACAAAATGCCCACCGGGCCACGTAACTGGTTAAGGAATTCAGATAAAGTGAACAATAGCTTAAATTGAAGCATATCCGTGATTCGAAATTGGGGAAAGAGCTAATCTATCCGTCTACCTACCGAGGTCCTCAATTTCCCCAACCTCTGTTTCCTCAAATCAGTCAGGCGACCATCTTGTCTAGCAATCGATTAGCGCAAGAAAAACACCACGCCGCAGAAATCCGAGCAGAGGTTCCATCCAGTGCTCACCTGGAGAGATGGAACAAGGCCGAAGCGCGGTGCAGCCTTTTGGGCGGATTCTGCTACCGCGAGGTGAAGCGGCGTGGCGCTGTCCAAGTCGCTGCAGCGGCGGCGGCGGAGCGCATGAGGGCGCCGGCGCCTCCACCCCTGAGGTCAGCCCCATACCAGCGCATCTGTGCTTGAGGTACTGCTTGGGCGCGCGGCGGAGATCCAGGTGTGCTCGGGTCGCTCCGTAGCCTCGTCTGTGGGCGGCGCCCGATCTTGTGGTGCGCGGTGGTGGCCGTGCTCGGCTCGCCCGCGTGTGCTGCGCCGCCTCGCTGGTGGTTGGTGCGCGGTGGTGGCCGCGCTCGGCTCTCCCGCGTGGGCTGCGCCGCCTCGCTGGTGGCTGGCGCCCGTGTCGCCATTCGCTCGACGGACGAGCCTGCGGGTTGATTTGGAAATAATCTGAGGTGTTTTTTACAAAATATTCTGAGAGGGCCTCTGGAGCGCGGGTTTATTTCCGAAACATAGAAGGGGTTTTTCGTAAAATGACCGCGGATCGACCGATCTGGGCCGTCCGCACGCCCGATCGAACGGCCACGAAAAGCCCGTGACGTGGCACGCTGGCTGGCCGCGGTTTGGACGCACATTTCATATATACAGATTACCATATACGAAGAAAAATAATACAGCCAAATCCAGCGCAACCGAATATTTAGATTAGGATTCCTATATTCAACGTATTTGGAATCGCAGATATATGTTCTAACTATGAGCACGGGTTATTATATACATATGAGTTCGGACGAAAGAATTTCTCTGTTGTGTGGTAGTTGGAGGAAGACGGAAAAAAAATGGCATGACCAAAAAATAGGCTGAAATTTAAGGTATAGAATTTGGTGAATGTACCGAAAATCACTTACACATGTGGTATGAGTCATTAACAAAAGTTTTATTTGCCTTAGTAATGCTTGATCCTTTACAATTTATTTTCATCAGAAGAAAATTTAATTAGCATTTTTTTCGTTTTCTAGCATGCACAGCCACGCCATGTATCTCTTTTAGGGTCTGCTCATTGAAAAGGACGCGAACAGCTAAAAAATCTTAGGAATGACGCGGGGCACTGTGACATATGCTGGAACAGCCCATTTTTACTAGAATTAGGTTTGCATGAAAAAATACTCCCTCACTGTAGGCCTGTTTGACACACCTCCACCAACTTTGGATCCATGAAAAACAAATCCAAATTTACTTTTTGTAGCCAAACGCTTGTAGATCCAACAGCTCCAATGTGGATGTGCTCCACCAAAAGCATAGATCAGCCCCGAGATCCACCAATTTGGTGGAGCATCTCAGGGGGGTTGCCCCAAGTTTGGTGGAGTTAAGAAAAATCACCCACCATGCCACCAATTAGACAGAAAAAAACTTCGTTCTATTATTTCCTGTCCTCTTCCTCGTCGTGCACGTCTACCCGCCCATCCCAACGACCACGCCACCGCTCATCGGTAGCCACGCCGCCCCTCGCCAGTGACGCGTTGATGCCGACCGTCTGTGCACCAAACCCCCCCCCTCGCGGCTCCCCTCGCTAGTAGCCGCGGTCACCCTGGCCAGCCACTGGGCCTGCATTTGGCTGGGGCGTGTCCGCCCCTAGCCGGCCGTGCACCCACCAGTGGCAACGCTCGACCGTGGCCACGAGTCCTGGCAATCATGCGCGCGAGCTCGTCAGGTCAGGAGAAAGATGCCCCATGTTTTTTTTTCATTATGCCCCTGACGTGTGGGCCTAGGTTAGCAGTGAGATAGAGAGAAGTGTGGAGCTGTACTAAACACTTAGATGAATCCCAGATGCATGGTACGGTGGATCTGCGTGGATATGGTGAATCTAGGTGGATCTGCAGCCAGTAGAGATCTGCCAAACATGCTTTATACATTCGCTACCACATACTCCCATGACGCGTGCAGGCCGGCCCCTCCTGCCCCAACATTACATACTACTGTGCTCCTCTCCTATCATGTATTGATGACTCATGAGAATAGCCTCTCTTCAAAAACATTGCGTGCATACGCATTGTTCTTCAGCGTGATATTGGAGTTTTTGGTGCATTCGTCATTAGTGACTGAGAGACGTGTAGCGGAGGATTAGATAAATACTAGATGATGAAACTGTAAACAAAGAACAACCCTACGGTAAACAAAGTCTGTGGATGCCAGCGAGAGAAAGTCGTTATAGGTTGTTGTGTTGTATGTGGTTGCTGTTACAATTATCTTCAGTGATCGAATCTGGAAACCTGGCAGATCTCTGAATCCGGTGACTCCAGTGTGCCTGTAGAATTGAATGATCGAACAGATACAACGCACTTCCGGTATACCAGAAGGTGTACACAGTGTGTGTAGGAGAGCGGGTGTAGAGAGATAGAGCACAGAGAGCAAAAGAAGAGTCCTTATAGCAACTCAGCACAGGCCACAAGCAAGCCATGACACCACTCGTAAGACAACCACCAATCGCCGAAGAATGCCACCAACGAACAACATGCTCTCAAATGCACCACGATTATTGTGCAACCACACCATCCCTCGTTATATTGTCCTTTTAACCACACTAATATTTCATTTTACACGCATTGGACTACGGTAGGTTTGCGTCGACCTAGCTTAACGGACGAAATAAGCACAAACGACTAACTTAAACCAGAAGAGAGAGTAGAAAACAAGAGAGGAAAAGGACACAAGACATGTAAAAGGTACACAAACTAGCGAACGAACGATAGGGACGATGCCCGGCACCAAATAGGCACAACTCCAGATTTGAACATCAGTGCCGGTTCAAAATGCCTATAAGTACCGGTTTTTTCAACCGGCACAACTAAAGCGGCACTAATGAGCCTCCTTGAAATTGAGTTCATTCTAATAATTATAATTTAGGCACAAATTAATTAAGTTAATATGGTTCTATATAGAATATATTTGTATATTATTGCTAGTCATATAAGGGAGATACTTATATGTTTTATTTCTACTGCAGGGAGCTAGATGAAGAACGGGCTATAAGTTGGAGAGTTGAAACGCAGCATGATGATCTAGAGTCAATTTTTGTCTCTCGCCCTATGAATTTGAGATAGTCTTCTACGTGAACTTTGGAAAGTTGTGAAATGTTAAATTCCAAGGCAAATAGCCTAATCCATGAAGTATATTCTAATTTCTCTAAAATGAATTGATCCTAACGGACCCTTGATGGTTTAAATGGGACAAGCACGACACAAGTTGACAAGATCCTTCTTTTTCTAGGGGCATGATTGGTCGGGAGAAAGTTTAAGCCTGGCTCCTACAAGCTAGCCAGGCTCCTACCCACCAGGCTCATCTCATGCATCAACATTCTGTCTGGTTCATGAGCTGGACGGAGACAGGATAGGGAGGGATATTACTACAGACGGCAATTTCTTTTTTTTTTATGTTTGGTTTTATGTTCCCATGTCGTAAGGTTTCTAGGGAAGTGATTGGTTGGGAGAAAGGTTGAGCCTCACGCGTACAAGCTAGCCAGCCACTACGTCCACGGGGTTTGTAGGGACGGTTTGGACAGCCGCTCCTACCAAACCGTTTCTACAAATCATGTATTTGTAGAGGCGGTTCCTAGACCGCTCCTACAAATACAAATCGATTTGTAGGGGCGGCTGTAGTACCAGTCGCCCCTACCGTACATTTTTCCGCCAAAAAAATTTAAATTTACAATTTAAATTCAACTAGAACACACACACACACACGCATATATAATTCAAATTTGACCACAAGCACAAGAGCATTATATAAACTACCATTACAAGTTCAATTCACAAGAATATATATAATCCATCATTAAATGGACATAATTCACAAGTCTAATTTGTTTCACAAGTCCAAACCGCCCCACAAGGCAAGACTAATGTCAAATTCCATACACATTGTTATTAACGGTCTAGAGCTAGCCTTTCAGTCTCACGAAGGTGTTGGTACTTAGGATTTCTACCTAAGTCACAATCTCGGTCATGGTAGGTGCCTTTGACGTGTACAATCTGGTCCAATATAAAGTTGCAAAGGTCGCCGACGAGCTCTAAGAGTTGATCATCCTTATATGGGTCTCTTTTCATTTCTTTCTCTTCTTCCACTACAAGAGAATAAGTTTCGGTTTAGTATTTCATATCATATGCGGAGTTTTTATACTACGGGTGAAGAGGTTCAAACTTACCCTTAAGGGGTGTCTCTTGTAGGCACCGATGTTACTCATCATAGAACATACATAGTATCCACAATGTACACTCTCAGGCTTCTACTTGGAGCACTGTGTATTTTGCATATGAAAATGTTAAGCAATGCTTTTGACAGTCATATAATGGAGTACTAAAGTAAGTTACACTGACCGCACATAGTGTTTTTATAGCCAGCCTTTTCTTTTCTTACTAGATCATGCCTTCTATGATGTCCATTGACATAGAACCTGAATGCCCTATTCAAATTATTTTAGCAAATACAACTTATTAGTATCTAAAAGTGAACGTTACAAGTATGTATACAAACATATAAGCTAATGAGGATTGTCGATATGTATACGTCTTGAGAATCGATATGAAGTCTTTATATGTCACCGGGTCCCTATCTATTGAATCAAAGACCCATGCCATGCTCCTCCCGACATCGACGCCTATACAAATCCAATGGTTGCTGCATGAATTTAATCATAGAACTAGATAAGCTATTTTGCATCGAATAAAATATATCGAACAAAGCTTTAAGTATAGAGTTGAACTTACTCGAAGTTGTATGGTAGCCATATAATAGAGTGTTGTTGGAGATTTTTAAAAGCCAGGGCAATGTATGCCGAAACCTTAAGGGACTCTTGCTTTAGTTTCTTCGCACGGATGCCCTCTTTCTCCCGAAGGGTCTTTCCAGCAGCTAGCTCTTTGGCATCCAGTTTCCACTGTCTAGGGTAATTAAAATTTGTTTGTGCTATAGCTTGAGGGTCTATATACCCGGCTTTCACACTTGGCATTTGTGTTTACAATGTGCACTTGCATTCTACAAATCACGGCGTGGGTTAATTACAACAAAATCCAAAGATTACATTCATATCATATCGGGAGGGCAAGGACTTACAGGCACCATGTGCGAATTAGATTCATTTCTATTGCTCCGAGGTGAAAGCATGTTTGCATGTCATTGAAGTCAAAGCTAATTTTCCCGACTGGGCTTCCAAATGTGCCGGCGGGGAAGCATGCATGTACGAGGTCTATGCTCATTAGGATAACACGCAAGTACCAATCATGGAACCTTCTCATTCCAAGGTTTAGGCGCTGGATGTCCCGGTTTGGTAGTAAGGGCTTGCCTCTTTCATATGTTTTTGGGCAATTCTTTGACCATTTGATGGCATCAACATTTGGATACTTCTTTGCTGTTTGGTGGACTTTGCTAGTGATGGTCTCCTCAGAAGACTATGTTGGGACTTTTTTTAACTTGGTTCTCAGGCTTGAACTAGTCATGGGCATACCACTTGTTCACCGACAAGACGTCTTTCATTGGAACATAAATTGACCTTATGGTGATTGGTTGCTTCTTTTGAAGTTCCCATTCAGACACGTCCTCATCTTCTTGTGCATCACCTTCTTCAGGAGACACTCGTTGTTCATGTATCGACTGCGCTTGTTGAGAAGATTGTGGCATCTCATCATGCACTTGCTCGGTACGAGCTGGAGAAGGTTGTAGCTTATCAGGCACATGCTCACTAGGAGGCGGGGAAGAATGTGGCATCTTAGGAATGTGGTGGTCATGAGACGGTGAAAATATCTCACCGTCCTCAACAACTCACTCCAAATTTGAGAGAGGGAGAGGCGGTGAAGAAGCAGTCAATATAATGTCCTGTTTGTGCCAGAGGATGAACTGCCCCATTACGTCTCCGAGTAACACCAGCCCCTCAGGAGATGTAACACTAGCCTCGTTGTTCATGTATTGACTGTGATTGTCGATATGTCTATCCGCCACTGCATGAACTCGGGCTTCACGGTATGCACCTCAACCCTAGTGTAGTCCGGTAGTATCTTATTATTGTGGTGTAAGCCATCGGGAGGATGTGCCACACCCGTTGCCACCTCCATCACAATGTTCTACCAGCCGCTGAGAAACACCAAGGTGCAACTAGTTGGTTCCTGTATGCGATCGACGGGGGTTGTGGCTGCAGTGGAACCTTGGCTGCTAGGAACTTTCGGAGGGCTGCCAACTAAAGATAGTTCTCCCGGCGGCGCCATTAATGTCCATGGCTCCATAGATAGTCCTTGCTCCCCAACGCCTTCGCAACTAGAGCCTTTACTTGGAGCTCAAGATTTGCCTCCCAGTCTCTGCCATGTTTCTTGTACATGTGCCTGTCCTCTTCGAATCCGTGCTTCTAGGTCATCATTTTCCCTAGCCCCCTGGTGCGGCCTGTGTGCTCGTTGTTTTCCAAGCCAAGGCTAAGCTCGTCTCTCTCTCTGGAAGGATTGAATGAGCCCTTCTCCTTGTCTTCAGCATATTTCAGTATCCTTGATACTGCCTCTTGGGTCTCTGACTTATCAAACTTAAGATTACCGCCGGATGATTCTGTACTCCTCGTATATATCCAATTCCTTAAGCGTACCTTCAAATTCTTCACATCGATATTCCTAGAAGTTGCGGCCTCTTCGTCCATCTTCCTAAACTGCTCTTCCTTGGCATAGTAACCACCGAGGCCTAAATGATGGTGATGTTTGTTCCTCTTCGCCAGCTCGGTGTTACGAGCACTGAGCTCCAATGCCTCTGATGAAGTCTTCTAAGCCACGAGCTCCTCCCATTGATTAGGAGTTATGTTGCCAAACTCGTTGAAGGAGTTAACTCCTTTTGGATATACTTCTTGTTGAGCTTCGACCTCCAACATCGGAATGACTCTCCCATGATCTTGAAAGCATTTTTTTACCAGTTCTTGTTTACCCTCCGAAAATCTAAAATTGAGCTTCAGCTGCTTATCCCATAGTTCATTCTTTTTCTTCTCTGGTACCTCTTTCCAGTTAGGGATTGCTGGGTTCAATTTATCTCTTACTAGGGCCCCGATCGCATTATAGAATCGTCTTCTGAATTCCTTCGGCTCAAGGATCTCCCCTGCTGGCCCGACCTTCGTTATCACATATCATGCCTTATCTGGATATTGGTTTGCTTTTCTATCCCCTCGTTTTTTCTTTGGCTTGGTAGTCGTGTTCGTGGTTGTGTCTTGAGGTTATGGAGCAGAGGCCTCAATGTCCGTCTTTGTGGCTATTGCCTCTGCTCTCTTTTGCTCTACTCTGTCTTGTCCGGCGAAATGTCGCGGACGTCGACGTCGTCTTTTCTGAGTTTTAGGAGGGGCCTATATATACGATAGGTCAAAGTGTTAGCAGAGGTAATACAGCCAAAGCTTTAGCAAAATTTACAAGCTAAGGCTTTATCCCTACCTCCTCGTTCGGGTCAAAATCCTTGTCCAAATCTTCCTCCGTTGGCCTCCTTCTGGCTTCACGTGGGAAAGGATCATCGGGACTTACATATCCCTCTTCTGAGTCATCATCATCATCCTCTTCTTCTTCTTCACCTTTAGCAGCCTCTCCTGCTCTTCCTTCTGCTCCCCCTTCCTCCTCGTCACATTGCTCCTGAGTAAGCATCACTTCTAGATCCTTTTCTAACTCATTATCGAACTGCTCCTGAGTAAGCTGTTCTCTAGTGCTTGCTCCTCATAAGTTGGCTGCTCATCATGCTCGGGGCATCGGGCTGCACTGTCTGGTGTCCGTGACATTATTTCGCGCTTTGTTCTAATAGATGCAAGAAAGTGTGCTTTGGGTACGCGAGAAGGTATAAGAAATAAAAAAGGTCTATAAACCAAAGTAGTCCTATAAAACAACAATATATCAAAAAATGAGTAGTAGAAGTAGTAGAGGCCTCAGAAACATGTCAATCATCATTTAATCATGAACTTGGAGCATCAAGGCATCATAACAGAGAAGAGAGGAGAAGGTAATGTAGGGGCGGCCGATAATGATGTTAATTTCCTCATAAGTTCTTGATCATCAGCTCATATTCCATATAATGTATGGACTTGGACAATTTCATCATCGGCAAAACAAAGGAGAGAGAGGAGAGGAGGGGAGATTTGGTAAAAAAAAACAACAGCTGCTTAGCAAACATAGAGCAGCAGCTGATGGCAAAAATAACCAAAAAACAACTGACTGCTGCCACATGGTTGGAAGACCCCTGCAGATCCACCAAACAACAGCTGTTTAACAAACATATATATGCTCACTGTTAACAAACATAGAGAGAAGAATAGCATAGTACAGAGAATCTAGAAACTATAGGTGCAAGTTGTTTACTTAATTTGTTCAAATCCAAACATAAAAACAAAATGCAGACCATATGTGTCTTAATAAAAACAGGGGTGGAATGGGGATTTGCTTATGACAGGACTCAGAAGGATCTAAGACCGGCGAAGCATGGAAAACACGAGCACCTAAGAGAAGAGAACCAGAACACAGGTAGCACTATGATCAGATAAGAGGATGACACAGAGAAACAATATACTATTTCTTGTGCGGCCGGTCACAGAACGAGGCCCGACCTGAGGACGCTGAACTGTGTCAATAGAAAATCAGAACAACAGCAGCTACCAGGAAGTGTCATTAGGCTTGTAACCAACGTTTTTTTATATGATTGGCCAGAGCCAACAGATTAGAGTGGAATTTCAGTACATGCCAACCACAACACCAAACACAATAACAAAAGCACCAACCATGCCTGCTTTCCATTATGATGTAAGGGCAATCATTTCCAATTTTCTAAAATCAAGAAGTATTCCCCAAACATGAAAAAGAAGCTCAGGTAAAACGTGTGAAGCAAATCATTTCGTTAGGATGAACCAATCAACTGAACTGACTGACTGAGCGTAGTGCCAAACAAGGGTTCAAACGAATTCCTTCCTGCCAATAGCAGCCTTGAACATCTCAAGGAACAATTAAAAAGACTTAATTGTATAGCACGAGTTCAGTAATCTGGAAGCAAGACAGATTTTGAACTAGAACGAATTGCAACCGATGATGGCACAATAATGAATGTCGGAAACTAAAGAACAGCCACACGCATAGTGAATCACGATTATAATGATGGCAACACTCTGCTGCCACTGCAGAAAGACCGGCCACTTTGTTGCATCGAAATGCATTGGGATAGGATTCAGAAGGCGCAGGTCATATATCCCCAATCGGACCACAGTCACAATTCACAACTAGACAAGAAAAAAAGCCTTCGAACAAGGCACACAGCTGACAGCTGGCAGCTAGCTTGAACCAAATACTGAGACTACCTCACGAAACTACAAGCCAAATGCAAACGACTGACAGATCACAGAGGCCACATCTTACCAGTAGGAAAACTCACAGCTCAGAGTATACGAAGGGGAGAGTGCACAGCAGCAAGCTAGGAGCACACCTTGGACGCTTGTACAGAGCCAGCGCCGGCTAGGAGCCACCACCGGCCATGCCACGCGCTGCTAGTTAACTCCTAAGAAAAATGGTGAAAGTTAGCAGGTGCAAGGTTAACACATTTCTATTAAGTTAAAATAGGAGCCCTATGTCGAGTGACAGTGCAAAGAAACATATGCAATAACTGAATCACTCAATTTAGCAAGCATATGAGAAGAAAAGGGCTGCTGGAACTATATACCAGGGCCAAAATTATATAATAGCTAAAAGATCATTGTTTTAAATGGTTGCACATTGTTGTCGGCATCAGCACATTGCTTTAGATGGTTTCAAATGCCTTACCAAGCAGAGCAAGCAGGTTGCATTAACATGGCATTGTTTTTCTCTAGTTGGACACTGAGTTCACCATCAAACTCGCCAAATCAGCTTATTTCTGAATTTTATTTGAATGAACTCTAATCTGAATTTTCTTTAAGCAAGGCAACAATTACGAATTTATTTATGTTGGTGATTAATTTCTGCAGATTTGTATGGTCAATACATGAAGAATATGACTTCTAATATCAATGCACGCTGCCAAAAGAAGATTGTAAATACTCAACAATAAATTAATAAGCATTCATAGTGGACAGTGATCAAATTTGATTACTTGTTAGCAAGAGCAAATTTTATAGTATTAGATTGACTTTTCTCAAATCTTTAGGTCTGAGGACAAAGACAATACCTGGTGCTAGGTTGGAGTCGACTTGCGTCATGCACAACAGCCGGACTGCAGGAGTCACACAGGAGTCAAGTCGCTCCTGGCCACTCGTCTAGCGTCGAGTAGCGGAGGTCAGTTGCGACTTGGGGTGAGCAGCAGTGCACCTCCCCTCTCCTTTACAGCGCCCCGGCAGTGTCTCGGACCACCTCCCTCTCCTCTAGGCTCCTAGGACGGGACTTGGACTGCAGAGGCAAGGTCGTAGCATCATATTGGGGAGGGAGCCGTGGATCAAGTACAGGAGGTCCAAGATGCGGACGGCGAGGCAGACTCGCGAGCTGCCGGACAGCGCTCCAAGTGGCAGTGATTGGGCGGGATGAGTGGCCAAGATGGAGGCAGCCGGGACGGCTGAGGGAGGCGCCCAGGCGGTGCAGAGTGCGACCTCCGTGCGGCGCGTAGGGAGTCTAGGTGGGGGAGGGCAGTGGGGCTGGCGGCGCGGAGCGAGGCACTCGGGCTTTGTTGTCGCACCTGTGGGCCGGGTCGTGGAGGAGGCGACGGGTCGACCGGCCGGGGGCTCTAAAACCCTAGCCGCCATGGAGATTAGGGCACTGACGGTGTTGGGAGGAAGAAGAGAGCGCCCAACACTTAGGAAATTTCGACCTCCGAGCGTCCGTGCTTATATACCCAGGACAATTTGTAGGGGCGGTTCCTGATCTAGACGCCCCTATAAATATTTTCTATTTTATTAAATTATTAATTCTATATTTTTTATATCATAAAAACACAAAGTAAATGTATATAATATTTTGTATTATTCTATATATGCACAAATATATATAAAAACAATTTGATGATATTCAAAGCAATATAGAAAACAAAAAAAATTCAAAAATTAAAAATTGGAATTTTAAAACTTCGACTATAATTTTAGGACATTAAATGACCTAAAATGAAAATGTTGTAAACATAAAAGTTGTATAACTCATCAACATGTACAACTTTTATTTTGGTCATCTTGTCATGTGACTTTGTTTGAACAATTCAAAATTTAAAATTCAAACAATTACAACTTAAAACAACATTTTAAAAGAGTAAATGACTTTAGCTGAAAAACTCATGAATACCAAAGTTGTAGAACTCATCAAGATGTACAACTTATATTTTGATCATATTTTCATTTGACCAAATTTGAACAGTTCAAATTTTGAATTTCAATAAATGTCAACTTCAAATAAGATTTTGAAACCTTAAATGATTTCAAATAAGAAAGTCATAAGCATAAAAGTTGTTGAAAACATCACTATCTACAACTTTTATTTGGGTCATCTTTTCATTTGACAAAATTTAAACAATTGAAATTTTGCATTTCAATAAATAGCAACTTCAAACAAAATTTTGAAACCTTAAATGATTTCAACTATAAAAGTCGTGAACACAAAAGTTGTTGAACTCATCACTATCTATAACTTTTATTTTGTCACTTCTTCATTTGACAAAGTAATAGTAAACATTGTTCATAAATTCACATATCACTCATAGTTTCATGAACTATACGAGAAAGATGTTGATTTGTCAACAATGTTTACTATCAATTTGTCAGATAAAGAAATGACCAAAATAAAAGTTGTAGATCTTGATGAGTTATACAACTTTGGTATTCATCACTTTTTAGCCCAAATTATTTGGTATTTCAAAATCTTGTTAGAACTTGTTATTTTTTAAAATTTGAAAATTTGAATTGCTCAAACTTTATCAAATGAAAAGAATGACCAAATCAACACAGTACTTGATAGGGCATGATTTTAGAAAATTTTGGGAAAAAAATCATCACATTTGGAGTTAGTATGAGGGAGAAAGACTAGTTACAAATTTTATCCAAAGATTAAAAAGAAAAATCACACTGTTCATGATGATCAATGATGAACAAGTGTGATTTCTCTTTTTAATCTGTGGCTCAAACTTGTAACTAGTTTTTCTCCCTCATACTAACTCCAAATGTGATAGTTTTTTCCTAAAATTTTCTAAAATCATGCTCTATCATTTTAGTCTGGTCATCTATCTTTGTCACTAATTTTGTACAATTCAAAATTTGAATTTCAGAAAATGACAACTTTAAACCTGATTTTCAACCATTAAATGATTTCAGCTCTAAAGGTGATGAATATAAAAGTTGTATAACTCGTCAAGATCTCCAACTTTTATTTTGGTCATTTCTTCATTTTATAAAGTGTTAAGTGCTTGTTTTAAGTGTTTCAATATTAGTCCGAACATGTTGCAGTAGTAATAAGTGCTTGTTTCAAGTGTCTATGTGTTACAGCTGTTTTAGTAGTAATAGAGTGGATGTTGCAATAGATTTATCTGGATGTTGCAAAGGGTAGTCTCACACACATGCATAAATATAGTCTCACAAACATACATAAATCTATAGTCTTACACACATACATAAATACATAGTCTCACACATATGCATAAATGAAGTCTTACAAACACACACACTTACACAAACACTCCACGTTTAACAACTAGCTATCCCGCTATAACGACTTTTCCCTTGACACCTTTTCGTTCCCATGGCAATATGTATTTGGGCAGGTTCTTTTCCACAACACTGATCTTCTTAGGAAAGTCTGTGAATAGCGGCATCTCATCGTAGTTATAGTAAGCTTCAACATCATCCACGCCATCAACTCCGATAATGTGTTGTTTCCCGGAGGCAACCACGTGCTTTGTCTTCTTCTTCGGGGGTAGGTTACTTTGTGGGTCAGGCATATAGAAAACTTGTGCGACACGTGAAGCGAGCACCCAAGGGTCATCTTGGTAGCCTAGATTCTCGAGGTCCAGGACTCTCAATCCGATCTCATTAAATTGGTGTTATTTGATCCAACGGCATCGAAATATGGCCACTATTATATCCCTTCCATAGTCAAGTTCCCATATCTCTTTAATGATGCCAAAGTATTGGATCTTTTGCCCCACTCCATCGAGAGCTTTTATTCGAACACCGCTGTTTTGGTTCACATATTTACTATCCTTTACGTGGGTATAGTACGTGTACCCATTGATGTCATAAGCTTTCCAAGATGTCACTTGTCTCGATGGCTCCTCCGCCAACCTACTGATGGTAATAGAGTCTATGGTTTCTCCAGGCAGTATGTTTTGGTCCTTCAACCATGTAGTTAGTCATTGCTTGTGCTATTTCATGAGCCAATCATCTGAACGACCATTTCTCTCCGCCATAATGATAGCCAAGTGTTCATCAATGTACGGTTGCATCAGTTGTGTACTCTGCAAGACACTGTAATGCGCCCGACTCACTTCTTTGTAATCATGGTCGATGAACACTTTTCTACCACTGGTGCCCTTCCCAGCCAGCCTACCCTTGTGATGAGAATCGGGTTTACCAATCCCTTTCTATACTTTTAGGTACTCTTGATAGCACTCGACAACTTCTTCAGTACTGTAACCCTCTATCATGGAGCCCTCTAGGTATGCTCGATTATGCATGTATTGTCTTAGAACCGACATGAACCGCTCGTAGGACCACATTTCATGCAAGTAGCAAGGGCCCAGCGCCTGTATTTGATAAACCACGTGAATCATGAGATGTGGCATTATATCAAAAAAAGCAAGAGGTAAATACATCTCTAGTTGGTTTTGTGTGTCCACCACAAATTCATGTAGGTCACCCAGCTCTTTCTTGCCAATCGTCTTCTGTGAGATCTTCGAAAAGAAGTAGCACATGCGGGTCATGGCCATTTTCAAGAACTCTGGCTTTATAGCCCTAATTGCAATAGGTAGAAACATTGTCAGCATCACATGACAATCATGAGCCTTGCAGTGTGTTATTGACAAGTCCTTCATCGACACTAGCTTCTTCACATTCGCTGAAAACCCAGTCGGAACTTTGACCCCCCTTAGGAAAGTACATATAGCTCTCTTCTCTTCTGGTGTTAGGTTGAAGCACGCCACGGGCAGAGTGTATTTTCCATTAGCCTCAGGTACCGGGTGAAGTTGTGGCATCATGTTTAGCTGCACCATATCTTTCTGTGATTTCAGACCATCCTTTGACTTGCCTGTGTCCATCAAGGTAGCAATGAGACTCTCAAAGACATTCTTCTGCATATGCATAGCATCAATGGCATGGGGGACCTCTAAGTCTTGCCAATAAGGCAGATACTGAAAGAAGATCGATTGTTTCTTGAAAGGTATGCCTTCGATAGGAGGTGTGCTTATATCTCTGTTCGTCCCATCTGGATTCTTCTTTCCATAGACGACGCGTATGTTTTTCTCCATTTTGTACACGTGTTCTCCGTTATGATGTCTCTCTAGAGGGGGTTCAATCTTTGGGGTGTTGTCATAAAATCTAAAGAACAATTTGCTGTGGTACTTATGACTTATCTTTAAGAAGCGTCGGTTTCTTAGGTAAACTATCTTCTTGGATGCATCCAGGAACACCCATGTAGTACCATCCAAGCAAACTAGGCATCCCGTCTTCCCTTTGATCTGTCTAGACAAAGCAAACAACGTGGGGTAATCATTGGCAGTAACAAATATTATTGCTCTACATATGAAGTCCTCCTTTTGGAACACATCATACATCGGCTCCCAATGCCTCCATAGCCTCTCCATTTCTTGCATCAAAGGCTCGAGGAACATGTCTATATCAATGCCTGGTTGTTTAGGGCCAGAAATAAGAATAGTGAGGAGAAGGTACTTTCTCTTCTGACACAACCATGTTGGGATATTATACATGGTCAAGATCACTGGCCAAGTGTTGTGGTCACTCATCCTCTCATTGAAGGGATTCATTCCATCGATGCTCAAGCCAAACCGTACATTCCTTGGGTCATCGCTGAATTCTTTGTGCTTCTCATCGATCCTTTGCCACTGACTACAATTAGCCGGGTGTGCAATCTTATCATCATCCACCTTGCGCTCATCATCCCATCATGTCATGAGTGCAGCTTCTTTAGTTTTTAGGAAGATACGTCTCAAGCGGTCGGTCACTGGCAGGTACCACATTACCAAGGCAAAAAAATCTTCTCTGATTTCCATTGTTGCCTAATGGAGTGTTCTCTGGGGGCTGAGATTCTTGTACCACCTTTTTCGTACCCTTCTTATTCCTCTTTTTCCCTATGGAGGCTTCGTCCCCACAGTAATGGTCATTGTTCTTGTATCGGCTGGCCCCACACCGAGGATATTTATCTAGTGACTTGAACGTTTCACCACAAAAAAGGATACAATGGTTGGAGCATGCATGGATTTTTTTAACCCCCATTGTTAATGGACTTACGACCTTCTTCGCTTGGTATGTGTTGGTGGGAACTGAGTTTGGTTGTGGCAGCACCCATGACAGGAGACATAATAGATCATTGAAACTATAGTCTGACTAGCTGTACTTAGCCTTCAGGGTGAGTAGCTCAAGCACAAAATGTAGCAATGTCCAATATGTCAGACAACCCTTTTCAACACCATACACAGTCTTCTTCGATGCTTTTATCACCCTTTCCAAAATTTCTAGACCTTTCGGGCTCTTTAGTAAAATCTCTGGTCCAATGGCTCGAATCATGTCCTCCAAATCATCTTCATCCCCGACATGTGCTCCACCATCATTATTGGCACCACCTTCGTCGTTACCATCCCAACTACCAGCATCACCACCTTGTTCATTGCCAAACTCAGGATCCATTCATGCATCAAGCTCTGCTGAATATTGGGACAGGGATTCTAGGGTTTCGTCGTCGTATTCCTCCTCATCCTCGTTGTTAATAATAACCGTTTCACCATGATGAATCAACACTATGTAGTCCTCAAGAAATCCTCGCATAATCAAATGTGATCTGATGATAGTCACATCTGTCCATGCCATACAGTTCTTGCCATCTTTACAGGGACAAATAATTGTATCCTTATTCTCTGTCAACGTCGCTGCATGCTTTTCTGCGGCTTCAATAAATTTATCCATCTCTTCACGAAAACCTGCCTTGAACCTTAACGAACTATACATCCAAGAGTTCTTGTACTCCATCTTTTACAACAACAACAACAACAAAACAAACATTAAAGGACTACTTATTCAGATATATATAAAAATTAATCAAATTAATAATTACTTGAGAATAATTGTATATACTTCAGATATATATGAATATAAATCAAATATAATTACATGAAGCATGCAAACACACCATGCTAGAGGAAAATTAATTAATGGCCTATTTATCCATAAATAATTAAAATACATATTTGTTGATTACAATAAACAATTTTAAAGACAATAATTAGCAACAATTATATTTTACCCAATATCTTTCATGCAAACCCTAGTCTAATTTTATCAAACATAAATTTACAAAAATGAAATTAATAAAAAAACCAAACCCTAGATTTAGATCTAGATCTACATGCACATGAAACATCCATAAAACTAACTAATTATTCACTAAAATCAAGAAACATAGACCAAATAAGGGTATGATCTTGTTCCCCTACCTAATTTACCCTAGCACATTCAAAACTTGGGTCCAATTTGCTTCATAAGTAGCCCAAGCACCATAGAAGAGAGAGAAAAGCAAAACTCTAATTACTCACTAACCAACCATTAAAACTTCAAAAAAAAGTGTGGAATAACATTTTCTTACCTTCTACAACCTCTCCATCAAAGGATTTGAGACCAAAATCTTCCCCCCCTTAGTAGAGCAATTTTTGGAAGGTGCCCAAGGCCTCCCTACCTTTTTTCACAGGTTGGAGTGAGTGATCCGAGGAGGAAGAAGGGGCTGCAGGTTTTTATACATGGGGCATTTGTAAGGGCGGCTGGTGATTGAGCCGCCCCTACAAATCGCAACACCGGGGGCGGCTGGTGAGTGATCCGCCCCTACAAATCGACCCATTTGTAGGGGCGGCTCGTATCACCAGCCACCCCTACTATGCCATTTGTAGGGGTGGCTAGTCTCGTGGGTCTCGAGCATGCCCACTTTAGGGGCGACTTCATCACCAGCCGCCCCTACAAAAAATTGTTCCGTTGCTACAAACATTTTTTTGTAGTAGCGAGGCCCCTACCCACCTGGCTCATCTCATGCAACAACATTTTGTTTCGTTCATGAGCTAGACGGAGACAGGATAGAGAGGGATATTGTTTGGTTGAACTAGCTTTTACAGAGACAAAAGTGCCAGCAGGAACATGCGCTGCGCACCCCGCGAGCTAGGCTCGCCGGAAACGAAATTTGATTTCATCTTTACAGAGACAAAAGTGGCTGCAGGAACGTGCGCTGCGCACCCCATGAGCCAGACTCGCTAGAAACAAAATCTAACTCTCGGCAGCCAGGCTGAGTGTGCTGGTTTGCACCTGCTAGACTAGGCTAAAGACTCCGTCTAGCCAACCAATCAGTGCACGCATGCATTGGAGGGGCCAGGTTCTGGTTCCTTCCCGAATCCAATCACGCCCTAGAAATATATTTGTAGATCTTAATATAGCTAGTAATACATTTTTTTATGGGTAAAGTTCATGGCCGATCGTCCAATTTATAGGGTGTGTCATCCCGCTCTCCCAACTCAAAAAGTGTGTCGTTTCAGTCCTTAAAGTCTGTTTGGGTCTCATATTCATCAAACAAAGTCTGATCCCACATGTCAGCTATATCTCCCATTTCTCACCTCTCTCATGGCCATGGTCAGCTCACCGGCGAGCCACTGTTCGGCTCATGCTACTGCGGTAGCGGTGCTTGCCTACGCGCCAACAACAGCCTCCATGGCCACCCTGGCCTTGGCCTTCTCCTGTTTGATGAGCACCATGGCTGACTCCTCCGTCAGCCACATCTCATGCGACTGCTGCTCCTCGTCCATCTTCCATCACTGCAGCTCCATCGCATTCAGCACCAGGGGGAGGTGCTGGTCTCGGAGCATCAGCACAGAACAGCGTGCATGGCAAACTCGATGATCAACCTGGCCATGTTGAGGTCATCCAACACCGCGTCCTTGCGCAGCCTTGGCATGAGCTGCTCGCCCGTGCCTCTACGGGCGATGCCTGCTCGACCGTGCGTCTATGAGTGGCGGTAGCGGCGGGCGCTCGCCTATGCGTGGCAAGGACGAGGATGACGCGGAGGACATCGGCAAGTTCCTCAAGCCATGCTCCTCGCGGTGCTCAGCACGCCTGCTGGCCAGCTGCTCGCCTGACGCAGTCGCCACGACGCATGCGGCCCTTGGCCTCGACAGTGCGCCAGTACACCGGCACACGCAGCCTTGTTGGCCCCACCGTGGGCGCGTGTAGGCTGTCGCGTCCACCGCCCGACGCGACCCTAGCCCACACGCCCATCGACCGCGCCCGGCCGAGCCACCGCCGCCCACGCCTGTAGTTGAGGCCGCCGCTTCCCCAGCACACCTCCGCCACCGCCGATGGCTCCCCCATCCGAGATCGGCGCAGCCCCGACCGACCGGTGCTCTGCTCGGCCTCGCGCCACTGGTTGGTCGCCGCGGCGGGATGAGAGGAAGAAGACGACTCTTTTTCAATACAAGCCCTCATGAAGTTTATAAATATTTGTGTAATTTTTGTCTCGGCAATTTTATATATAACCCTGTTAATCTTCTATTTTAAGCAATCAAGTCTTATCACGATACGCGGGTATCGATCCATACCCGTTTGGATGAATATGAGACCCAAACAGAGTTTAAGGACCGAAATGACACACTTTCTGAGTTTAAGGACCGGGATGACACACACTCACAAGTTCGAGGACCGGCCATGAACTTTACACTTTTTTACAAAGAGGTAGTATTATATTCTAGTGGGATTAGGACATGTGTTGTGATGGAAGAAATATTCTGTTATGCTCTTCCTTAGTAATGTCCCTAAGTGAACACTAGAATACAAGTCTATCTTAAGTCCTCTCTGTACTCCTGTTTATCTTTAACCTTGTTGCTATCCTTGGTTAGATTAGTCTATTGTTAATCTCACACGTTTCCCTATGGATACGATACCTCAAATACTCCTAGTGAATTGCTACAGCGGTATTCTGTGCGCTTGTGGATTTATGTGTGAACGTAAGAAATACCAATAGCGGCCATATCATAAACACGGTTGGTGTAGTCTCGCAAGACTATAAGCCATCTGATGTACAACAATGGTGCGTGCAAGCACCTAGTGGTAAGAGGTATAAAAACCTCACTAAACACTAGGCCTGAACCTAGAGCAAGCGCATAAGCGGTGGTCTAAGCACTTCACAAAGCATCTATACAAATCATCTAATATTTTCTTAATCACTTTTGGTAGCTAGAGCATAAATGGATGAGCCCAAACTCTCAACAAACTTCCCTCGGCTGTAGCACACCTTTCTTGACCGAATGGAGGGGTATAAATAGCCCCAACTCCAAAAACTAGTCATTACTAGCCGTTACAACCTTTTCTATGAGCATCAGACCAATAGGTGTGTAGCATCGGACAAAACAGTGCCACTGTTCATTTCAGTTCAGTGAGCATCAGACCAAAGGTGTGAGCGTCGGACAAATAGCATCGGATGTCCGCTGCTCAATTTTCAGCATGTCGCGCTTTCGTATTTTGGAAATAACTTTTGGTTTCGAACTTTGATTTTAATGATCTTGGACTTTTTGAAAAGCTAATAAAAAGCTCTAAGACTTTGAACTGAATTTATGTCAATTTTAGGAGATCCAAATCATGAGATAACTCCAATTCATCCATCTCTTTGTCTCGGCTCTAGTGGCTTCAGTTTTTGAAAGGACCTAGGATGCCGTCTAGAGGGGGTGAATAGGCGTTTCTGAAAATTAACACCTTTAAAAGCAGAAACGATTTAGTAATGGGAGTTTCCGAGTGAAACTCCAAATCAGAGTAATACAACCCCTCACAAGTTAGCCAACGAGTAAATAAACAATATTAAATAATCCTAGGAGCCTAGAACCTGCAACACAAGAGTTAGAACACGGATCAAATAAATTCAGCACTGAGCTCTAATACCGGACGTGTCTGGTAGGTATACCGGACGTGTCTGGTATACACGTGTTCTGCAGAACAGCCCCAAACTTGCTCCTTCTGATTTCTATCTTCAGACCAACATGTAGGCACCCACTAAAGATAGTGCCACACACAGGTAACCTGTATAAGATCTAGAGCAACACAAATATCAAATCAAATACGAATTGATACACGATATTTGTTTTATCGAAGTTTGGACTCCGTTGAGTCCTACTCTCCGTTGAGGGGGCTACGGGCGACCCAGCGAAGTTCAGCCCTAGAGGGTACCACGAAGGTCACTCTTACCGGAGTCTTTTCCAACTCCTTTTCCTCCTTCCAGTAGATGATTCCTTCCCTTGCGGCGGCGGAATCGACCGTTACAGCCTTTCTGAGGCAACCACAATCTCTTAGGTGCTCTCCAGTGATGCCTAGCCGTCTAGGACCGAAGAGTCCTAGAGTAACAAATGCGAATCATGAAATAGACAATATGGACAAGTGCTCAAGTAGTGACTTGCTCTCTTTTTTGAATTCTCTCTCAACCCACAAATGGATTTTGTGATTTGGACCACACACTCACTAAGAGAGGGTTGGGAGAGTTGGCAAGGCTCAAAAACATGTATTGCAAGGTGGAGGCTAAGGGGTATTTATAGCCCCTTTGAAAAAACTAGTCGTTATGTAGCCGTTGCCATACCGGACACGCATACCGAACACCTTCGATATGACTTGCACTGCGCCTACAGTCACTAAGTTAAAGTATGCGAGGTGTCGGAACTCCCGACACTTTTTGGGAATTCTGACTGTCGGAACTCCCGACCCCCGGCTCGTTTGAAAACTAGCCATTGGGCTCTGGCCTACTATACTGGACATGTCCGGTATCAATACCGGACACATTCGGTGTGACCAGGCAGTTAACTCTCCAAGTCAATTAGGTGTAGGAACCACTGACACTCGGAACTCCCGAGCCACTTGTCGGGACTTCCGACAAACCTAGTTAGAGAAACACCTGAGTGACCCTACCATACCGGTCCGGTATGCACTGGTATGTTCGGTCACAGAACAAAGCTAGTTTCTCTCTTCTCTCTTTCACTCAAACCTCACATAGGTTGGCTTGAGTACTTATGAATAATCATCTATCAACATGATGCATCCCTCTTAATAGAACGACGTTCATATAAACTCAAGATCAAAGGAAAAACGAATTTAAACCTCTTGAGTTGATCTTCTCTGAACCAATGCCGTGTCTTTCAATCTTCATCAAGTGAGGGTGCCAACATGTCGATATTGATCTTTTCACTTGAGCATGTGACTTGATTCCATTCATCAAATATGAATAACTCCAAAAGCATCAAGTCACTTCCAACACTTTGTCCAATATAGATTTGATCCTCCACATCAATATAACCATCATAACTTGTTTAGTACCTCAACTAAATGCAAGTACTTCCTTCTTCACCCTAGCTAGGTTCTTCGGCCACCAAGCCATCGCTTGCCCTTCACCCTTGCTTAGTACCTCGAAGCCTTTCCCTGCTATCTTCACCATCTCAAGCCATCAAGTCACACCTTGTGTTGAATCATACAATGAATTCCATAGAACACCATCAATCATTGATATCCCACCATAATTAAGCCTTTGCATGAATTACATTTGCATTGTTGTATTGTGCTTGAACTAGATTGCTTATACAACAATACATCATTTTGGCTTTATTAAGCATCTGTGAGATAACCAATTTCCTGTTTCACACTTAGGAAACATGTTAGTCCTTTAATCGTGTTGTTATTCAATCAACCAAAACGCACTAAAGGGCTAGATGCATTTTCAATCTCCCCCTTTTTGGTGATTGATGACAACCCAATTAAAGCTTATAAAATGATATAAACAATTAGGGTTTTGGGTTCAATGGTTTATGGAAGGCTCCCCTTTAATATGTGCAATATGAATTGAATCCACAAATGACCTCAAATGTCAATTTGCACATACTAAAACACATAGGAGACTCCCCCTAAATCATTGCATCCGTGGGGTGCAAGTGTGTGTGACAAAATAAAGACCGTGATGCATATGACATGATATATCACACAAGAATGAATAGAAAGCATCACACCATACATTTTCAATCTAAAACATGCATGGTCCTTGTGAAAGAAAATACATCATATATATCACACACATATCACTCATCACAAAGATTTCTCAAGTCCACAAACCAGTAATTAAATCATGTATCACAAGATACATAGATAAAGCTCAAAGTCTCAACTCTCACAAAATATAACAATGAAGCTTTCTCATACTCAAAACACTACAGTTGCAATACAAATCTTCAGATAAAAAGATAAGCTAAACATATGAAGCACTCTGAAGCTTTAACTCTCCCCCTGAAGCTTTAATCATGTCTCATGACATACATAGATAAAGCTCAAAGTCTCAACTCTCACAAAATATAACAATGAAGCTTTCTCATACTCAAAACACTACAACTGCAGTACAAATCTCTAGATAGAAAGATAAGCTGAACATATGAAGCACTCTGAAGCTTTAACTCTCCCCCTGAAGCTTTAATCACTTATTCTCCCCTTTGTCATCCATCACCATAAAAGGTCTGACAAAAAGAACTAAGCACAAAGAGGGGCTACAAGCTGTATCTGATCACTAAGATCACTCATCACCATCGCCATCGCCCTCATCATCTAAATGTGGAGCACCAGGTGGGCGAGAAGAACTCTAACCAGGGGCACCAAGACCTCCATAGAAACCCTAACCACCAAAGCCGTAGTCACTGGTCGAGTACCTGGGGCCACTACCAAAGATATCCCCCCACCAAACAGAACAAAAATCCTCTTCTGCACTAGGACATGGCTGCTGCTGTGCCTACTCTAGAGCCTGCTGCTAAGCCTGGTGCTAGGCCTGCTGACGCTGAAGGAACTTGGTAAACTCTCTATCATATCTGATCTGCTGCTACTCCTCAGTCTCTGGCTCACTCAGTGGAGACCTAGGAGGGTCAAGCTCAAGTCTAGTAGCTATCTGCTTAAGAGTCTGTGTATCCTTCTTCTGCCTAATCTGAATGTCCCTGCATATCCCAAAGATAGAACTGAAGAATCTGCGGATGGGCGAGGGAGGACTACCATGACGTGAAGTAGAACAAGAGTGAGAATCACATGGTGGAGGGGAAGCTCCTCCTACTGCTGCACCACCTATAGGTGCATCGGCCTCTGCTGCTACTGCTGCTCCCCCTAGACCTACTAGAGGTATTCCAATCTCAGGCAGATCTGCAACTATCTTCAGGGCCTTATGAATCTTATCATACTCAAAGGTATGCCCTGTGACCTGCTCAATCATGTGCATAAATGTACGAAGCAAAACCACAGCCCTTGAGAGGCCTCTCTCCAACACTCCTGATCTCACACCAGATGAAGTCGAATACACTAAAGGGCCATGCATCTGGTGCCATCCTGTGGAGCAGGTTCCTTGAATAGTCTGCAATGTTTCCCTTATCTTCACCCTTGCAGTCAATGGTCTTCCTGAACATCCTGTCTAGGTATCTGTAGGTGGGGTGAAGACCAAGAACCTTCCCCACTGCTCCTCTCCCACCTCCTGGTGGATACATGTAGACGAGCTACTCTGGAGGCAACACCTGCTCAGTGTGAATCCTATCTCTCTGAAGATCCTCCTCTGAGAAGCCAAGTAGAGCTGCAAAGGAATCGTAATCCACACTGTACCACTGGCCCTCAAGCATCCAGTGCATATGCCTCTCATTCTCCTCAACATACAAGGTGGCATAGAACTGAGCTATCACCTCTGTGTTCTAGTCATGCTGGAGCTCCATGATCTCATACACCCCTGTATGCTCATAAATGGCAATAGCATGATTGATGGAGGACTTCTGCAATTTTCTAACATACTACCAGTCAATCCACTGAGATCTAGCAATCACTGGGTTTCTAGTGAGGATCACACTAGTGTAGAAGTCCATATGAAACATAGTGTGAAAGTGGTGATCGTACTGAATCCTCTACAAACCTCTAGGATCTATCCTCCTCTGATCCCTGGCCCTTTTGGTCATACCCTTACCACGATAATCAACTCTAGCAACATAGTTGGGTAAGACTGGAGCATGTACCTCAAGAAGTCCAAAGTGCATACCCTGGCCTGGCTAATATGAGTGCTGAACTGGAGGTACTGGCTGCTCCTCCTCAATCTCCTACTCTCCATCTGAGCTCTCATCATCTGATCCTCTATTTGTGCTCTTTCTCTTTCGGTCTCTAGGCTCCATTTTGTATTCATCTATGTCTGTGTTAGAGGAAGAACTACTACCTCCCTCTCTATACTATAGAGCAGTACTGGTAGCTGCTCTAGTAGACCTCCTACTGGTCTGCTGCTCACTAAATCTAGGATGCATGTCCTGCCTTGCTTTCTTGTATCTGTCCAAAGCTGGATCATGACTGAACTTTGATCTGGGTTCCCATTTTCCACTCATGGCTGCTGCCCTGTATCCAAAGATTTGTAAGGAATTTTAGATACATGCCCAAGAGATAGCTTATTTCGGTTGAAATATAGAAATAAGAGTAATTATCCTATGCTTTGCAATCACCTCAACCAAACTAGGTCACAAGGTTCACAAAAACACAATAGACAATCAAACTTAGTCCTAAGAATCAACCGCTGAGAAGATTGAAACAAGAGAGCAAAGCCTGCTCTGCTGCCTCATACCGGACATGTTCGGTGGGAATACCAGACACATTCGGTATGAGTGGACAACAACCCTAACTAGGGCCCTTGGCTCAATCTTCAACAAATCCAATCCAAAGTCTGGGCATTGCTTCTAGACAGGTAATGTAGCATCTCTACCAAAGGGATTTCAAAAACAAGCCCTAACCACTTAGAACGGACGAGGTCCGGGATTAGGGTACCTTGATAGTGAGGATGAAGATGAGATTCGAAATCCAAGTCCCGGAGCCTTTAATCTAGATGCAAGCCTCTTCTAATCCAATCTCTACTCTCCTCTTTGCACGGTTGAATCAATGGATCGCCAATATGGGGAGAAGAAAGGGCGGCTATGTGTTTTTTTTGGGAGAAAGAAGGATAGGGCAAACGGTGGCCGAAGGGGTACGTTTGGTTTTATTACCCTATGCATACCGGACACGTTCGGTAGCAATACCGGACACGTCCGGTATTTGCAGGCTGGTTGTCTTTCTTCCAAAATTCATTCTCTTGATTCCAAAACCCCTTCTAGGTCAAAAACTCAGTCCAAAAGATATACAATCTTGATCCAAACTGAGTATAGTTATTTTCCTTATCCAATGCCATGATTTGATATTCTCTTTTCCAAATATTTGGCATATTTATGATTTTGAATATTTGAGAGAGACTTAGTGAGACATTGAGATATGATAAAGAGATACATATGAGTTTATGGACTTGAGAGAGTCATTCCATTTGTGATTAGTCAAGCAAGCAAGCAATGGGAGCAATAATCACAAATGGCATGACTTAGGTCACAAAGACCAAGAACCAAATAGGTTTTCCAAAATCACACCACCTATGCATTCTAGTTAGGAATTTTGAAAAACATCTATCCTATGTCACACAAATGCACATTCTAACATATAAAGGGCCTTAGATGCACTTACAATGCATGTATGTAAATACATACCTTTGCCTTGAGCCCACAATATCACCATTGAGATACATAGCATGATAATCATTATGTTGACCTCATTTGCCAAGTAGTCATGCCATATATGAAATCAGTTTTCATCCAAAGGACTACAAAGAGTGCTAGATAAATTTGTTAGTCCACAGTGGTGCAAAATAGAAACTGAGCTCCCCTTAAATAAGCGCCTCAAGTAATTTGAATGACTTTCAACAAGCACTTTATTCTATTAGGAATTGTGGGAGTCAATTTTCTATTTTGACCAACACGAAGTAATAATGCCATATTTAGAAGTTAGTTCAAGAGATGCTCACAATCCACGTAGATTTGATAAATCACAAGCTTCTGCGTAAATTAAGGATATATGAAAATATATGGATCAAAGACTCAGTTGCAATCCAATCAATGTTCTGGTTCCTGCAATACCGGACACGTCCGGTAGACATACCGGACACGTCCGGCATTTGCAGAACAGAAACACTTCTCTTTCTGTCCCTAGCCATACCAGACATGTCCGGTAGGTACAGACAGAAACAATTAAAGCACTACTTGTGATTCTTTGTTTTATATCTAGTATTTCTTGTATGCCCTGCATCTCAACAAATGAATTGCTCTACTAGAGAGCCATTAAAAGCATCATATGGCAAAATAAAATACTTTTCAATTGAATCTAATTAGCCACTTTCAATATTTCACAAATAGACCAATTTGTGAGCTATTGAGCACAAAACACACAAAGTGCTATCCTAAAAGGTTTAGGCACTTGTTACCAATGGTGAGGATGAAGTATATGATTTGTTCAATAATTTATCTTTGGGTCAACCATATAAGAGATTATGATAAGAATTGGTTGATAGATTGAGTGAATATTTTCAATTTGCTTGCTCAACCACCTCGAAGCCTTCATCTCATCACCAAGTACCTACATCATTAACCTAAGCACACTTTAGTACCCAACTCTTGTTGGGTCCTTTTGGGTTAGTCAATAAGTGCTTAGGTACCCAAATGGCTTTAGTACTAGTTTGTGGTGAACACATCACCTTGCTAGTGCTAACTCCATTTGTGGTCTTCCTAAGCATATCATTATAAACAAATGTGTTCGGCTTAGGAGTGTTACCATTTGGGCATTCATAGCTTAGATGCCCTTTCTTCTACAAGCATAGCATATGCGGCCTTTGTTTGCTCTATGCTTGTTTTGCTTGTATGGACATCTATCAACCTTGTGGCCCATCTCATTGCATCCATAACATCTTCTTGTTGCAACTTGGGCTTCCTTTCTTGCCTCTTTGTACATTGGGCATTTCTTGGTAGGATGCCCCAATTTCTTGCACATGAGACAAGCGCTTTGTCCATCACTTTTATTTTGTTTGGCCAACTTGTTTGAGGCCTTTTGTTCGGCCGCTTCACACTTGTCAGCCCAACTCTTATGTGGACACATAGCCCACTCATGTCCATATAATCCACAACCATAGCATAACCTTTTTCCATGTTTCTTGCTCTTGGTTGTGTTGGCCTTGCTTGAAATGTGATTCTTTTGTTGGGCTTTGGAGGAAGCAAGGTTTGAACCCTTCTCAAGCTTCTTCACCATGTTATCACAGTTATCTTGAGAAGGTTGTGCTTTCTCCTTACCCTTCAATCCAATCACATCTTTCTTTAATCTTTCCACCTCTTCTTTGAGCTCTATGTTTTCTATGAGATTTAGCTCAATCGAAGATTGGCTTGCTTGAGGAGTACACTCATTAGTATAAGAAATATTTAATTGAGATGGTGTACTAGTGAGTGAATGTGTGAGAGGTTGATAAAAATTTACCGATCTGATCACAACCTCATGAGCCACCTCAAGCATGATGCTTGATTCTACTACTTCCTCATGAGAGCACTTTAGATGAACATAGTTTGCTTGTAGCACATTATACTTGCTTGATAGTTCATCTAGCCTTGCCTTGAGCTCAAAGTTTTCCTTCTCTAGTTGTGAAACACTAGAAGAGGAGTTAGTAACTAAAGCATGCTCAATTGACAATTTTTCATTCCTCTCATTGATTTCCTTTAGTTCTTCTAACTTGGAGATGAGAAACATTTCTTGCCGTTGAAGTGATTGCTCTTGCTTCTCATTCTCTTCCTCTAGCTCATCATGCTTCTCAACTAGCTTCATGAGGATGAGCTTGTCTTTGCTACTTAGATGATCAAGAGTGTAACTATCTTCAATTTTAATATCACTCTCCACTTGATCATCTATTTGTGCTATCTCCTTGGCTTGTTCTTTCTTGTTAGTCTTCTTCTTGCTTTTCTTGGCCATGAGACACAAGTGATGAGAATCATGAGATACTGAGGTTGACTCATCACTTGGCCACCACCGGTCTTGAGCATCCTTGCAAACAGCTGCTTGCTGCTCTGCTACCTTGGCCATACCGGACACGTTCGGTAGGCATACCGGACACATCCGGTATGTGCAGGCAGACAGCAGGTCATGCGCTGCTTGCACTTCTTGCTCCGGCTCAGCGCTCTTGAGGTCTTGTGAGTCTTCTTCGCTGCATGAAGACACAATGGACATACTTTCCATTGAATTGCACTCAATAGCATCATCACATTTGGATTTTCCATATAATTCAACAAGTCTAGTCCAAATGAGATGAGCACTCTCCGAAGGTGGTTGTCTATTAAAGATTGCCTCATCTTGAACCTCTGCACTCAATGTACTCAAAATGACATTAATAGCTTGTGCATTGAGTTGCACACATATCTCTTCCTCTTTTGACAAATTTTTGTAGTTGCTCCAATCAACTATAGGAAGAGGTATGCTTGCATCCACAATATGCTCAACAAGAGGACTAATATCCCTAAAGGCATTGAGTACATGAATTGACCAAGGTAGAAAGTTTGAACCATCATTTTAGAGAAGCACCAGCTCCAACTCGATAGGCGTCGACATCCTTTTCTCACAGCGGTGAAGCTTTAGGTGAGTTTTGGCTCTGATACCACTTGAAAGAACCTAAGATGCCGCCTAAAGAGGGGTGAATAGGCGTTTCTGAAAATTAACACCTTTAAAAGCGAAAACAATTTAGTAATGGGAGTTTCCGAGTGGAAACTCCAAATCAGAGTAATACAACCCCTCACAAGTTAGCCAACGAGTAAATAAACAATATTAAATAATCCTAGGAGCCTAGAACCTACAACACAAGAGTTAGAACATGGATCAAATAAATTCAGCACTGAGCTCTAATACCAAACGTGTCTGGTAGGTACGTGTTCTACAGAATAGCCCCAAACTTGCTCCTTTTGATTTCAATCTTTAGACCAACCTGTAGGCACCCACTAAAGATAGTGCCACACACAGGTAACTTGCACAAGAGCTAGAGCAACACAAATATCAAATCAAATGCGAATTGAGACACAATATTTGTTTTACCGAAGTTCGAACTCGGTTGAGTCCTACTCTCCGTTGAGGGGGCTACGGGCGACCCAACGAAGGTCAGCCCTAGAGGGTACCACGAAGGTCACTCTAGCCGGAGTCTTTTCCAACTCATTTTCCTCCTTCCACTAGATGATTCCTTCCCTTGCGGTGGTAGAATCAACCATTACAGACTTTCCGAGGCAACCACAATCTCTCGGGTGCTCTCCGGCGACGCCTAGCCATCTAGGACCGAAGAGTCCAAGAGTAACAAATGTGAATCATGAAATAGACAATATGCAAAAATGCTCAAGTGGTGGCTGCTCTCTTTTTCGAATTCTCTCTCAACCCACAAATGGATTTTGCGATTTGGATCACACACTCACTAAGAGAGGGTTGGGAGAGTTAGCAAGGCTCAAAAACGTGTATTGCAACCAGCAAAATCAGCAGCCTCCAAAGGTGGAGGCTTAGGGGTATTTATAGCCCCTTTGAAAAAACTAGCCATTATGTAGCCGTTGCTATACCGGACACGCATACCGGACACATCCGGTATGACTTGCACTACGCCAACGGTCACTAAGTTAAAGTATGCGAGGTATCAGAACTCCCGACGCTATTTGGGACTTCTGACTGTCGGAACTCCCGACCAACTCAAGTCGAAACTCTTGACCCTTGGCTTGTTTGAAAACTAGCCATTGGGCTCTGGCCTACTATACCGGACACGTCCGGTAGCAATATCGAACACGTCCGGTGTGACCAGGCAGTTAACTCTCCAAGTCAGTTAGCTGTCAGGACTCCCGACGCTTGTCGGAACCACTGACCCCCGGAACTCTCGATCCACTTATCGGGACTTTCGACAAACCCAGTTAGAGAAACACCTGAGTGACCCTACCATACCAGACACGTCCGATATGCATACTAGGCCCGGTATGCTCGGTCACAGAACAAAGTTAGTTTCTCTCTTCTCTCTTTCACTCAAACCTCACATAGGTTGGCTTGAGCACTTATGAATAATCATCTATCAACATGATGTATCCCTCTTAATAGTACGACGTTCCTATAAACTCAAGATCAAAGGAAAAATGAATTTAAACCTCTTGAGTTGATCTTCTCTGAACCGATGTCGTGTCTTTCAATCTTCATCAAGTGAGGGTGCCAACATGTCGATATTGATCTTTTCACTTGAGCATAGCCATCTTGAGCATGTGACTTGATTCCATTCATCAAATATGAATAACTACAAAAGCATCAAGTCACTTCCAACACTTTGTCCAATATAGATTTGATCCTCCACATCAATATGACCATCATAGCTTGATTAGTACCTCAACCAAATACAAGTACTTCCTTCTTCACCCTAGCTAGGTTCTTCGGCCGCCAAGCCGTCGCTTGCCCTTTACCCTTGCTTAGTACCTCAAAGCCTTTCCCTGCTATCTTCACCATCTCAAGCCATCAAGTCACACCTTGTGTTGAATCATACAATGAATTCCATAGAACACCGTAAATCATTGATATTCCACCATAATTAAGCCTTTGCATGAATTACATTTGTATTGTTATCTTGTGCTTGAACTAGATTGCTTATACAATAATACATCATTTTGGCTTTATTAAGCATCTATGAGATAACCAATTTCTTGTTTCACACTTAGTAAACATGTTAGTCCTTTAATCGCGTTGTCATTTAATCAACCAAAACCCACTAAAGGGCTAGATGCACTTTCAGCTTTGTTTGTGTCTTTGCATCCGGGCTTCTACTTCTTGGTGGCTTAGACTTGTAGAATGTCTTGCAGGTCTTCAACATGGCTTCCAATATCTTGCTTGAAGTGTTGATCATTTGGATCACCACTTTGTCTAAGTCCAAGTCCACCTTGCATCCATTTGAACTATACCTTGTGTACTAGCAAACAACATTAGTCCAATTGGTCATGTTGTTCCTCAAACACCAGAATCCAAACTTAATGGACCATAGGTTCCATTTTCCTTACAATCAGTAGTGGCTAAAGCTTTCATGCAACACATATATCGGCTTGATGGGTTACCTTCAGTGATCATTGCTGATCAAGACCGCATCTTCATAAGTACCTCTTGGAAGGAGTTGTTTTGTTTGGCTAAGGTGTCTCTGCATAAGAGTTCCAATTATCACCTCTAATTAATTGGATAGTCAGATTAAGCAGCTGAACTAAACTATGGAGACCTTCCTTCGTTGTTTTGCTAATCCTTGTCCTACCAAATTGCTGAATTGGCTCGCACTCGCGGAATTTTGGTATAACACTTGCCCACACTTCACAATTAGTCGTTCTCCATCTGAAGCACTCTATGGCTATGTGCTTAAGAACTATGCCCAGGTCAGCAACGCCAGTGGTTGGATCTTGGATGATGGAAATTGGAACAACGGAGTAGACAGTTGCATCTAGATGGGGATGAAGGGGAGGAGAGGATCTGAATGGGATGACTTTCTTGAGGTGCAGTCACCGAAGATGAAGAAGACCCCCTAAGCTGCCACCACCGATGTGAACAACAATGGTGGAAGCCACGAACCAACCATGATGGCGGGGAAAGGACCATGTGAGCCAAATTCTTAACTAAAAACTAACCTTAGATGTCTGAAGAGGCAAATCCCCTCTCCTCCTTGCAATCGACAACGTTGCCAAAACAACAGAAAGAGGGGGACCTAGGGTAGCGACGATGGCTAAGAACCCGATCGGGAGGCGTGCAGGGGTGTTGTTTGGCGGGCATCACTAGTATGCCACAAACTTTTTTGCTTCAAAAACTAATATATGTTTGATTTCATATGCTTGTGACTTTTTATGTAGATGGTTTTAAAATTTTCTTGACCATACTTGGAGGATCAATGGCCTATTTGTTTGAGCTACCACTTTTGCTTTTTGGATCAAAAGCTAGCTTTCTAGATTTTATCTTTTGGCTGATGGCTTTTTGCTAGTTTTTTTAATAAAATTTTAGCTTTTCTCATACCAAAAGTTATAAAAGTATGCCCATAGTGTGCCTTTTAGCTTTTAGTTTATTTCCTCTTAAGCTATTTTCTAGGTTTTTAAAAGCCAATTCAACAATTGGGTTGTTTGATTCACCTTCTGGCTTCTGTCGGATAGAAACCAGCAAAAACCTGAAAACAAACCTGCCCTAAAAGTTGGGATGAGTGAATTTCTTTTTCATCTTTAAGCAGGCGTGAACTTTGGCATGTTTCCTAGAGCTAGGATGGGCAAAATTTCACCTTTTAACCAAAAAAGTTGGTTAACTAAAATTTTCGTAATCTTTTTGTTGAAGATTTTGGCTCTATTTGGTTAATAAATTTATTTGGTTTCGTATGACTTTATATTAAACATTAAAAATATATCCATTTATATTTTTAAATGTATTTCTATGATATTTTATTTGCTAGAAGCATTCTTTGTTGTTGTTTTTTCTTTTCTTTTGTTATAATATGATGTGTTTTTCTTAGGTGCTTTTCAATACCATTATATTATTGAATTATCTTCATGTATAAAGTACCAAAACTGATTTTGTTCAGCTATTAGGTACTTATTAACAATAAATTCAGTTTATATTTGGTTAAAATCGAAATTTTTGATAACCGATGGAACGATTTAACTAACTGAATTAAGCGAATGGCCCAGGCGTAGCCACAGGGAGAGCAAGTGCTGTGCTGCCTTCCGCCCTCACGGTGCACGGCTCAGTTGGCCACTGCCACGCCCACGCCACCCAAAAACTCATGGCCAGCGCTGTCTGCGGCGTCACCGCGCGCCCGCACCTGCCTTCCGCCGTCCCTGCAGCCGCAAGAAAGCTCTTCTTCCGCTGCAGGGCGGCCTCCACCATGAACGAGGCATCTGCGAGCTCGCCGGACGCCGAGGAGAAGAAGACGACGACCGTCTTCGTGGCCGGCTCGACGGGGCGCACCGGCAAGCGCGTTGTGGAGAAGCTGCTGGCCAAGGGATTCGGCGTCGTCGCCGGCACGACGGACGTGAGCAGGGCCCGTGGCAGCCTGCCCCAGGACCCCAACCTTCAGCTGGTGAGTTTAAGCTGACGTGCTTCTTGTTGTTGCCCTCGTTAAATTGGTGGGGTGGTGTTGTGAATTTGGGCCTTTGACTCTTTGAGTGACTGAAGGTCAGGGCTGACGTTACGGAGGGCGTCGACAAGCTGGTGGAGGCGGTGCGCGGCGTCGATGCTGTCGTCTGCGCGACGGGATTCCGGCGGTCCTTTGACCCTTTTGCTCCGTGGAAGGTTTGTATCTGGTTAATTTGTACAGAGTGACTGATGCTTCTTTCTTGTTCATTGCTTTGATTAGATCTTTCTGGTGCTATTATAGGGCTAAAATTATGAAATAGTGTAGGGAATGTTCTTGCCAGAATGCCCCGATTTAAATGTTTGTACCTGTCAAAAGTGTTCAGATTCTGTAGAAACTTTGGTAAATGTAGGTTGGTCAGCATTCTTGGCAGCAAGTTATTCTGAACCAATTAGTTTGAAGTTGCTATTCACACGTTCAGGCTATGCTGCCATCTCTTAATTCAAAGAAGCTGTAACCTTACTACTACTGATTACGACTACAGATAACTTATATATTGAGTAACTGGTGGAGCAAGGTCTCGAGTCGCCGGCACCGCCGCGCTCGCCGCCGCCGTCACCCTCTGGGTACGGTTCAGGTAGATGACCAAGTTCGAGTTCTCCTCTCCTCACTCAGCCGTTACATAGAGGGGCCTTGTTGGGGCTGCCTCTCGTTCTGGGCCACGTAGGCCCGATACTCCTACTTTGCCTATTCTGGGCCGATCATACGCGGGTTGGGCCTCCTGCTTCTTGCCACCCGGTCCAGCATACCAGGTACACGGTCGCCCTTCTGAAGTACGCCTCCCGTCACCGTTTCATCATCTTCAGATTCTTCAGGCTCTTCTCCAGCTGTAGTCACCGGAGTCGTCGATGGAGCATCGACGGTGACAGAAGCATAGGGCAGTTTCCCTCTTAATAAAATACACGCGATCCAAGCGTGCTCATGAAAAAAGAAGAAGAAGAATAGGGTAGTTAGTATGGGATTATTACTTTGCAAATTGTATGCATCAAATTCTCAATTCTGAAAAGAATTCGCTTCAAAAAATCCGAAAAGAATGCTATATTCGAGGGTTGCCACATCACCATTCTGCTGTTCCTGGTGGGATTTGGTCAATATCTGGACAGTTAATTTGGACCCCTGAATTCCTAAAACCAGGCCAGTGGGCCATTGAGAATTCAATTAAAGTTTGAATTCACGCAGCATACAACTCTCAGTATTCTTTTGTGGGGCAATTTTAACATGTTTCATGTTTGGTACTTATAAGATGATCTAAGTTCACTTGTGCCCACTAATTTTGCCTCAGTGCTAGTTTTCTAGACCTTGGTTCTTGCATTGAGTACTATTCATAGTGTAGACATCCCTAATCCGTCTTTTCATCCACGGTTGTCTATATGGTGACTGGCTTAAAGTAATACTGGTAATCCAACAATGTTTTGTGTAACTGAGCTGATTTGGTCCACTGGTTCAGTTTTCTATTTGTTTAAGCAAGTTTAAAAAAGATGTGGCGTAGAGGGTCTGTCAAATTATATTAATTACTCAGTGTTTGGTAACTCTTGATGTTTGTATATATTTGGTATATTTAACGAACAATCAGTCCATGGCCTTGCAAATAAGAGCTTTAAGGATCCAATCATATCACTGGCAAATGGTTGAATGCAGATAGATACTCCTTTTGTTTCACAAATAACAGCAGTGATAAATTTTGGTATTGCAGGTAGACAACTTTGGCACAGTGAACCTGGTTGAAGCATGCCGAAAGGCAGGCGTAACAAGATTTGTACTCATCAGCTCCATTTTAGTAAATGGGGCTGCTATGGGTCAACTTCTGAATCCAGCCTACATTGTGCTCAATCTACTTGGCTTAACACTGGTTGCAAAGCTACAGGCAGAGAATCACATCAGGAAATCAGGAATAAATTACACTATTGTAAGGCCTGGAGGGCTGACAGATCAACCCCCAACAGGGAATATAGTCATGGAACCTGAGGTAAAAACCTTAAACTTATTGCTTGATGCTATTACCAATAATAGTTTTTAAGTTAGGTGGATTAGAGGGTGGATTTGCATAATTTAGCAACGGTGATCCCCATTTGGTTGCAAGAATTGTTTCCGATTCTTTCTGGAATCAGGAGAATCTGAACCAAACGTTGTTTTTGGTGAAGTGATTCTCCGGGGAACACCTCGTAACGTTTCTTCGTTTTGAGCTAGGAAGGAGAATCACCCAAATAGGTGTTTGGCAGTGATTCTAGTTCATTTTAGGGTGAATCTGGATTGATAGCCAAATTGTTTCACCAATTCTTACTAAGCGATTTGATTCAGCTGAGAAACATCTATAAGGAGAATCTGAATCCCTATCAAATGCCCCTGCAAAAGAAGAGACAGTGGAATTTAAGTTGTGGCTTCACGCTACATTCCACTAACACAATATGCAAAACCTGTAACATATGTGGCTTTAAGGTGAGGTCTGCAAAACCATGTAACTAGGATATGCTATTCCATAGAACTTTTTACTGTTGGAAGTCAATAGGATGTCATTTCATTTTATGGAAGTAGTATAATTGGTGTTAATCGATATCGTTTTTATATGTACAATCCACGTTGTCAAAACACTAACATTGGTCAAATTTCTACAGTTGGACTGAATGCATTTTTCCCTTTTACAGGAGGGAGCTCTTCTATAAGAAAAATGCTCATCTTGTATGCATATTAGAAATAATGGATTGTACAATAAAACTAATCCGATCCAGATTAAGGAATACTAATATGTTTAGAGGCCTCCAGTGTGTTTTAGTGTTTTCTCATCTTGTCATTACTGGAAAGTACTCTTTGTCCACCAATAGTTTATGCATAGCATTTTTGTTATTGAAAATTTTCAGGACACTCTTTACTCGGGATCCATATCTCGGAGCCAGGTTGCTGAAGTAGCTGTAGAAGCATTGTTGTGTCCAGAGTCTTCCTACAAAGTTGTTGAGATTATCGCCCGAGCTGATGCTCCAAATCGCCCTCTGAAGGATATGTACGCTGCAATTAAGCAAAATTGACTGGTCTGTCACATCAGTTACACAGAAGGATTGATTAGTTATGTACAAGGCAAATCTATGCTTCATAGAATGACAGGATGGTTAATTTGTTATACAGTACAGCCATGAACCAATGAACACTAAGGAGTTCTCAAAGTATAGTCTATGTATTTGGCATGCTATATTATACTTATAAATATATATAAGTCCACCAAAGATTCTTCTAAGTCAAATCTTTTTTAACTCTAACCAGCAATATATATATATATATATATATATATATATATATATATATATATATAATAAAAGTATATTATCTTGAATTAAAAAATTATGCATAACAAAATTATTTTTCATACTGATATAAACTCTGGGGTCAGTCTATAACTTTTTATATTGATGGCCAAAGGTAGAACAAAAAACTTAACTCATGACAAACCTAAATGGGCACGTTGAAAGAGAAACAATAAATAAAGAATAAACTAAGTATAAAAGGGAAAATAAATTGAAGAATCGGAAAGCAATAAAGAAAAAGAACTTAAAAAAATAAAAGGAATCATAAAGCAAGAGAACGGAAACAAATAAATCTTTTTTCTAGCATCAAGATACGACGACTGCCGGGCGTGGGCGGACGCTTCGGTCCGGATTGGTTCGCTCGTAATGTTTGTGAATTGAATCATTACGCGGATTGGTCGGGATCGGATGGCTCCTGTTACGACAATCGGACGGCCCCGAGGTGCGTCTGGACACGTGCTCGAGTCGGACGTCCGGGCGCTAGGTGCGTCGTACTCCCTTTGTCCATAAAAACATGCGACTATGGGTTGCGTGCCAGAAAAATTAGTTCACGTTTGACTAAGTTTCTAGTGAATAGTGTTCATATTTATGGCTCCAAATCAATTTAATATGAAAATATATTTTATAATTAATATAATAATATTTATTTCATATCATAAATATTGATATTTTTTTATCTATAATTGGTCAAACTTAAGATACTAAAACGTAACACTGTGATAGAATTGCATGTTTTCTTGGACGGAGAGAGTAATAGCAAACCTGGGCTATCCGTGCGAGTAGGGGTGTGTTTGGTTTGAGGACAAGGGTGAATGGGATATGGCCATCCATGGATTTCGGGATATAGATATCTATGTTGTCTGTTTGGTTGGATGGATGGGGCGAGCCATTTTTCTGGTTGGATGGATAAGATTGCATGGGATGAGAATACTTGACTAATTATATCTATTATTTAAAAATAATAACAACTAATTATACCCTAATAAATATGCACTAACACTAATCTTGTCATTATAATCACTAATTAAAAATAAAACATGTTAATTAACACTATACTACTCTAATTGTCACACAAAACATGTGCTAATCAATGTGGATATCCTCATCCGTCAGATTTTTTAGGGCCAGCATATCGAGCATCTACCCAGAATATTCCCTGTTATGGATATCAGATTCAGCTTGTCGATCCAACCAAATATCCTGTATCTATAGATATCCATGAAACTAAACACACCCTAGATGGATTGCCCAATCTAGGGCTTTGGGGATCTTTTGAGGGAATCCTGCAGCTGCCTACTCCCTCTCGTCTGACGCTTATGAATTGGCAGGTAGTTGAGGGAGTCCTGCACCTGCCTACTCCCTCTCGTCTGATGCTTACGAATGGGCAAGTAGATGGATTGCCCAATCCAGGACTTTGAGGATCTTTCGAGGGAATCTTGCTCATGCCTACTTCCTCTCGTCTGACGCATAATGGGCAGGTAGATGGATTGCCCAATCCAGGGCTTTGGGGATCTTTTGAGGCTATCCTGTTCCTGCCTACTCCTTGTTTGTTGTGTTCTATGAGCTAATTTTTTTTTATTTTTTAGCCCTTTTTTGACATTTTTTCATAAATATGCCTCAGGAGGTATGATTTCAAAATATGGATCCTTAGCTCGGCGCCTTTGTTGCTGGCGCCGAGCTTAAACTTCTCGGCGCCATCGTTGTTGGCGCTGAGGTCTTGGGCTCGACACAGACGTGGCGGTGACTTGGCAGGCAGCTCGGCGCCGTAGATCTTGACACCGAGCTTGGCGCCGTGGTTATTGGCACCAAACCTGTCTTACGTATGGGCCATTCCTTCCTTTCTCTCTTCCTCTCTCTCTCGCGCCGAAACGGCCAGAGACCGCCGCGCCGCCACGCTCACCCCTCACCCGCCTCGGCGCCATGCGCGCGCGCATGGCCGCGGCGCACGCCGTGCCGCCCGCGGGCGCCGTGCCGTGTCGCCCGCGCCTAGTCTCGCCCGCCGTACCGCCCTCGCCTCGCAGCCGTTGGCCTCATGAGCATGGAGCCGGCCATCCAGCGTCCGCGCCGCCGCTTATCGCTGCCCGCCCAAGCGCCACCACCGCACCCTGCCCCTACGGGCGCCGGCGCATCATCGCCGGCTCGGCTCGTCAGCCTCACCCACGCCCGACGTCCGCTGCGACTCTGTCCTAGGGCCATCGATCCCGGCATCCGCTGCGACTCCGTCGACGTCCGCGACTTCGTCATCGGACAGGTAAAAATTATGAATATGCAATGTATGTACTTAGTTAGCTTTGATTGTAGTGTACTAGTTTTGGCATCTGTTATTTACTAGTTAATGTGATGACTCAGGTAGTTGATTTAGTTAGTGATCTAGTGAGATAGATATGTAGATAGATAGAAACATAGATACATAGGTACATAGATATAGTTAGATAGCTACTTAGATAGGTTGTTATATATTTAGTTAACTAAATAGGATCTAGCTATTTAGTGAGTACATTGTATCTATGTACGTAGTTATTATCTTATTTACTTAGTTTGTAGTTAGAAAGTACTTGTTAGGTACTATCTATCGTCTAATTTGGACTAAAGGACATGTGTTTCGTTACGTGTTTGAACTAGATGGACAATCTAGTGAGCATATATCATGGTGGCACCGTGGAAAGAGATCGCTATGGATATGTTGAGTTTGTTGAGATGCAAAGCGTGCCTATGTTATTCAATGAGAAGCCATCGTTTAGTGAGTTGGTTGCAAGGGCTCCGGAGGAGCTACATTGCCATAGAGCTGATGATGATGATGGCATCGCAGTGGAGGGTGTACTTCACCTATGTTCCCCTCCCAACATCCTTAGAAAGATGATCCCAATTGGGTGTGTAGATCAGTGGGAGAACTATGTGAGATCGGCTATGAAGTGTCAGTTCCAAAGTTTGGACGTGGTTGTGCGTCGGGTGTTAGTTGATCCCATCCCTCATGGGCCAATGGGTTAGCAGGCACACTTCGACCCTCCCATCCCAAAACTTGATATGGATGCGGAGGTTGCACCTACGGTTCCCGATGCTCAATCTGCCCCCAATATGCTAGTTGGAGATGCTTGTTAGACTCATGATGTTATGGCAGATCCTCCTCATGAGATCCCTTTGACACAGAATCATCCGAGTAAGTGTCTTATCCGCATGGTTATTGGGAGCTTACCCCATTCCTTACATCCAATTTTTCATTCTTTCCTCATTTTTCTACTTATATTGCAGTAGATATTGCTGACAATGTGGATGTGCCCACTGTTGCTGCGTAAGTGCTCTGTGGAGATGGATTCTATGGCTCCAATAGTGTTGAAATTATGAATGATTCAGAGCCATATGAGATGGCAAGGGCTCTTGATTTTGAAGATGATCGTCCTGTTGGAGAGCTGACAGAGAGTGATGTTGAGATGCTGAGGCGTATCTTTCCCGACCGCCGTGATCCAAGAGTTCATGAGTTTAGTGATCTTGCTCATTCCGATCAGGCGTGTGCAGAAGGACGTGATGATGAGCTCCTAGAAGCTCCTGAGGCTAGCCCTAACATGGTAATTGAGAATGGGAGGGTATTCAAGGACTTCCTTGCATTGAAGAGGTGGTTGCAGGCGTTTGCAATGATACGAAAGAGACCTTACAAGGTCTTGCATTCATATGTGGAGCACCATTACATAGTTGTGTGTGACAAGGAACGCTGCCCATGGAGGGTTTGTGCAAGGAAGCAAAAGGTCACCGGAAAGTGAAAGATCACAAAAGTTGTCAGGTCACACAGTTATGCTGACCATGTGCTGACACTGAAGCATCGCCAGTTGACATCTACCCTCATTGCCAAGCGGTTGATGAGAATATCACAGGGAGAACCCAACATGAAGGTTAGGACAATTATCAGGACCGTTGAGGCGTTGTATGGAGGTTATGTGATAACTTATGGTAAAGCTTGGAGGGCTAAGCAGCGAGCGTGGAAGATGATATATGGGGACTGGGAGGATGGGTATGAGCAGCTGCCAGTACTTTTCAATGCAATCAAAGCGGTGAATCCAGACATGCATTATGAGTACATCCCAAAATCAAATGCAATGAAGGATGTGAGGCAGATATTCTTTCGTGCTTTCTGGTGCTTCCCTCAGTGTGTCGAGGCCTTTAGGCACTATTGTCCTGTCTTCTTCATTGATGGTATGTTCTTGATTGGCAAATACCAGGGCACACTTCTTATAGCCATATCCTGTGACACGAACAACAAGTTGGTTCCTTTGGCATTTGCTTTGAATGAGAAGGAGAACAATGACAATTGGGGATGGTTCTTGAGGCTAGTCCAGATACATGTGGTTGGGCCTGGCAGGGAGGTTGGCGTCATATCTGATAGGCACCAGGGCATACTTAATGTCGTGCGAGAGTAGATAGAGGGGTATGCACCTTTGCACCATTGTTGGTGTACTCGGCACCTTGCCGAGAATCTACTCCGGAAAGATGGTGTGAAGGATAACTTTGATATATTTCAGGAGGCTACTCGACAGCTTAAGGACAAGTACTTTCAAAAAAAGTTGGAGTAGGTTAGAACTACATCAAATGCAGAAGGTAGACAATGGCTCACATGTTTGATGAGGGATTTGGAGAAATGGACAAGAGCTCACGACGCTGGTGGATGGAGGTATGAATTTCAGTGCAGCAACATGGTGGAGTCATTCAATAAGTTGCTACTAAGGATACGTGGTATGCCCGTTAATGCAATCGTTCAATTCACCTTCTATAAGCTTGTTGCCTGGTTCAACGATAGACACGCCCATGCATTGAAGTTGCGGAGTGATGGAGAGATATGGGCTCTGAAACCAAAGGCACACCTAGAGAAGGCAAATGAAAGGGCTGGCACACATGAGGTTACATGCTTTGACCGTGCCACAGGGACTTATCAGGTCGAGCATAGGGGCGGTACAACGTCTGACGGTGAGGTCCAAGAGTCGAGGATGCATGTGGTTATCCTCCAAGATTTCACATGCACTTGTGGTAAACCAAGGCAGTACCACTTTCTATGTTCCTATTTGGTGGCAGCAGCTAAGCATCGCAACTATAATATCGAGAGCAGGATACCTCATGTGTTCACTGTCGACACACTTGTGCACACATGGAGCCCCCACTTAGTGCCTTTCCGGGACCTTGGAGAGTGGCCTCCATATGATGGGCCAAAGTACATTGTGGATCTAGCTTACCGTTGGAACAGGCGTGGATCAAGAAAGAGGACGAGGCATAGGATGGTTATGGATCAGATACCTGGAAGAACGAGGTGTGGGAGAGGAACCCCATTTCTTACTAACCCCGAGCAGTACGAGTGCGGCAAGTGTGGTAGACTGGGCCACAATTCACGCACTTGCCATTGGCAGATTAGTGAGGTGCGACTATTGGTTGTTTTCATTATTTCATATTTGTCGTATTCATTTAATTAATTATGCATGTCTCAATTTATGCATGTAATTGTGTCAATTACTTGTACATTTCTAAGTTCATGTTTCATTGTATATTGAATTTCTATTTCATTGACTTTTTTTGTAGGATGGCACAATTCCACCTGCTCGACCCGATGTACGAGGCGACCCACCGAGGACATCTCATAGCGGAGGGGCAGGTAATAATCTATACGTTTTGTTCAAATTTTTGTGAGCGTACATGTATTCAATAAGTAACGAGAGACTATGTTTTATTCCATGCAGGACCTTCCGCTCCTTCATCCTAGAACCCACAATGGGTTCTTAGACATGCAGTACGACAACAGGTACACTCCTTTCTTGCAAAGAGCTGGCCTGGATGTCACCTCTTTTTAGGTTCGTCATGGGTTGCCCAAGTTCAACTCAGCGGCCATAACTGCATTGGTTGACAGGTATTATGTTCAATCATTGCCTCCATTCATGGCCATTTGTTCATGTGCTTACCTTTTTGACATGTAATCTTGATTTGTCTAAAATGTAGGTGGCGGCTGGAGACTCACAGCTTCCACTTACCTTTCAGAGAGATGACAGTCACGCTTCAGGACTTTCAGAAGATGCTAGGCCTGAGGATTCACGGCAACACAGTGACTGGGCAGTGCAGGTCAAAAGGTTGGAGAGCACGAGTAGAGGCCTTCCTTGGGCGTGAGGTTGGCGAGCAAGGGGCTCGCACTTCTAGAGTTCTAATCTCCTGGCTCCGGCAAGAGTTCGCACAGTGCCCCGAGGAGGCAGATGAGGAGACAGTTGGGTACTACTGCAGGGTATGGATCCTACACCTATTTGCCTACGTTCTCATCCCCAAAGCCATGGGTGACACTGCGTCATGGATGTGGGTCCACTGCCTCAATGACTGGGACCAGGCGGGTCAGTATAGCTGGGGCTCTATAGTCTTGGGTTTTCTTTACTGGCAGCTTTGCGAGGTGTGTCGTCGGACTTCATCCACAGTGTCACTTGGTGGATGCGTGTACCTGCTCTAGTTGTGGATGTGGGCTCGTCTACTAGTTGGTCGTCCTGAGGTTCTGGCTCATCGTGAGTAGTTCCCCGGTCAGCCTCCACGTCGGTAGCCAACGTGGCGTACCTTTGGGACCAGGTTAGGGTTCCACACGCGAGGTTATAGTGGGCATACATTGAGTTCACAAACGAGCTAGACACGCTCACGGCGTCTAGTGTAAGTAAATTTTATTTCCCATGCTGGTTTGAAATGGTTTAGTATAGCATCTAACTTCTTGTTTGGACATGTTGCAAGTGTCGTGGGAGTCGTACGATGGAGAGGGGGCACTTCCTTTTCAGTTGAGCAACATGTGTGGGTGCGACGACGACTTCTATAGGATGAGGTGCCCACTAATCTATTTCTATGCTGTCGAGTTCCACTTGCCAGATAGAGTGGCACGCCAATTTGGAGTGAGACAGCTTTGGCCAACGGCTCCATTCTCGACTGGCGTTGACTTACACAAGTAAGTGTTTTGCTATTTCAATTGTCTCGTGATGGTCCGTTTCCATTAATATAGTGACATGTACATGGATTGAAGTAATGATGACATACGTGCAGGTTGGATCGTCAGAAGAATAGAAAGATTTTTGATTGGGAGAAGCACCACCAGTACTACATTGAACAATGGGAGCTGTTGCATGACAACGTGGATGAGAACAACGAGCCGCACACGAACCGTGAGTTCAGGCGCTACCAAGCTTGGTACCAACGTGCAACACGTTGTAGGCTGAGGCTACAATGGACAGAAGATGACTACGCCGACATCGAGTCCTCTAACGATGAAGGTAGCTGGAGGCAGGACCAATCTTGGATAGAGTGGTAAGTCAATTGCCTTATTTTTCTATGTTAAGTTTCATACCAATACATTATGCATTAGAGGTATCTATTTTTGTTAGTGGAACCTTCGAGTCGTAGCATCCTTATAATTATTTAATTATGTAACATAATCATGCCTTCAGAAGATGACTGGATGGAGTTTGATGCATGACTAAATGGATATTGTGATGACATGTAGGTGATGGTACAAATTCAGATGGGTTTAGTCCTAGTAGTTGTTTAGTGATTTTTTCTTCTACAAAAGAAAACAAAACTTGTTGCTATCTATTAAGTATTATTACTTAGAACTTTGTTGCAGGGCAATACCCTCAAATGCTCCATTGAAGACATTGAGCGCTTTCGTCCAAGAGTCACGGACGACGACGCGCGTAGCTTCCTAGATGTAAGATTCAAAATATTCTTTCAAACATATTATTAATACGTTAAATTCTTTCAGTTAACATAATTTTGTACAACAGCGGTTGTCATGTCGGCTACGTCGTGCGGCAGCTTGTTGTGGTTGTAGGACAGCCACGACGCAAGATGTGCACGTTCCTTCCGCAGGCAAAGCACGCTTAGGTTCCTCTAGCCAAGCACCTACAGGGTCCATAGGCATTGCGTACGAGGACGAGGGCGAGGACGAGGACGATGACGAGGTGGACCAAAGGCACGAGGAGCTTGGCCTGTCTCAACTCCAGGACGCTCCCTCGACTCAGCCTACCTAGCCTTCAGGCACTAGGCGACGCTGTCCACCTGACCCTTACACTCCAGGCACCAGCGCTCTTGGTCATAAGGGTAAGGGTAAGACTAGGAGGCAGTGAGGGTTTGTGGTAGATGTTATTATCTACTATTATGGACTTTGTAGTTACTTTCCTATAACTATTTGGGATTGTATGGACATTGTGGACTATTTGGACTATGCAGGACATGTTATGTTGATTGTGATGTTCGATGTTGTTGTATTGTGCTCTTTGGACGATTAAATGTTTGGATTATATAATGATGTCTCTGTTTGTAACCGTGGATGCTCCTGAAACAAGGGAAACTCTTGCAAATTTTTTCCATGAATCATTAATTATACTACACTGCTAAAAAGGCATAAATATAGTACATAGATTAAATGTAAATTCATTAGAACGTGTATAGTACAATCGTATCGTACAGACGCTTTGTAGATGAATCTAGGCTTTTCAGTAACAGTGGACGAATCTAGACTTTTCAGATAATAAAAATAGACTTTTCAGTTATAAGGACGAGGAGTACGATGACAGCAACGATTTATCACTTCACTTACATAGTACACTTATAGCATCTAGACTTTTCAATGATTTATCATGTCAACGACGAATAGACTTTTCAGGAAACAAATCTAGGCTTTTCAGTGTCCATTGAAATAGGCTCTTTAGTGAAACTAATTAGGCTTCTTGTGACCAGTTATAACACATTGAAACGGCAACTAAACCTGCCTCTGCCTATATATACGCAATGTTGGATGCATTGCTACTTACTTCCCAACTAGTATTTTCTTTCGTTGCAGTACCAATGTCTGGAGGGTCGTCCAGAGGGAGAGGAAAGGGGAAGGGAACTACCATTGTGTGGGAGGGTTCTCTTGGTCCTGATTTCTTTGAGGAAGCTCTTTATGAGAAGTTCCCAGTTGAGAGCAAAAGTGATTTCACTAAAGAGACACCACTGAGTGGATACGATGAACGGAAAGAAGAGTGGCCAAAATGCATGCATGGTGAGGACTGCCTAGTACAGATGTTCACCGAAGGAATAGATGGAGGTCGTCGTTTCTTCAAATGCCCTCGAGCATGGGTAATTGCTATTACTATTTGTTTCTTCAATATGTTCCTCTTCTATACAATTTACATGACATACTTATTGTAGTCTTCCTTGGCCGAAGAAAACTGTGGGTTCACTAGGTGGGTCGATCCTTGACCTATTTATCCGCATGCGGAGTACATCTATTACCTGCAGGACCGTATCTTCGATCTAGAAAGGGAAGTTAGCAACGGTTACAAGGACGACGAACTGGACGACAACAACAATGGTGTCGGTTCACAGGAGACACTCTGCAATGATCCATATTGCACCTGCCCTAATCACAAGAACAAGGGGCCTCCGTCGTCACCTCCGCCACCACCACCACCACCACCAATGGGAGACTACTGTGGAGAAGGTGCAACACAATTTGCTATGTGGCCACACTACTAGGACGACCCTATCTTATTCACATGACACATTCATGTGTTTGTTGTTTGGTTTAATTACCTAAGGCATGTTAGGTTTAGTCGAAGGAACTATGTACCCTTGTTTGGTACATGTTCTCACATGCCATTTCTTGTGCTTGTTGTTTGCTTCAATTACCTAAGGCATGTTAGGTTTAGTTCAGGACATCTGTACCCTAGTTCGATACATGTTCTCATATGTCATTTCATGTGTTTTGTGTGTTGAATTATATAATGCCCTACTTCGTTAGGTTTTGTTTGAAGCACGTGATCATATTTCACTACGTCCGCAATATTAAACTGAATATTATAACCACAAATAATGAAGACAACTATGTAATGAAAAGTCCAATACTATGACACATTAAACAACACAATAATACTAGAAGTACGTGCCGACAAACTAAATAGCGCAGTACATGACCTAAGCATGCCTATACTTAAAGTGCATTACATGATAACACAATGAAAAGTTCAACAGTAGACAACATTGTTCATGAATAAACTATAGAACTAGCAAGTAATGGAGACTACTGAGTGCAACGAGGCCACTTTCCCTTTCTCAGGGCATCGAGATTCTCCTCTATCGCTGCTTTCGCTCGGCATGCACGCTCAAGCTTCTTTTCCCTCTCCTCCCTGTACGCAGCAACACGCCTCCTTTCCTTCTCTTCCTTGTGCTCCTTTTTTGCAGCCTCCTCTCCACGTCTCTTTTCCATCATCTCTTTGTCCTCTGCCTTCCACCGCAACAGTTTCTGCATCCATTCCTTGTCTTCAGGCTTGATCTCAGTGTCGATCCACTGCTCAAAATCACAGAGCGGTGGAGGGGTCTACAAAAAATGCAATTGTTACAAAACAAAAAAATCATGCAAAATGTCGTATGACACAAACATCAATTCCTCACCATCTTGTTAATGCAGCGCTGATGAAGTGTAGGCTCAAACGCAAAATTGGAACACATCCAATACCTTTGCCTATATGTGTCTTCTTCATCGGACTTGGCTACCTTGCATGGATCACCGCAAAAGCACATGGGCACTGGAACACCACTAGGCAGAGGCAATGGGTCGAAGGTATTTTCGGTCATCTGGCCATAACTACAATTTAGCCATTTTTGTTCTAAGAACCAAAATCAATTAACATTAAACCCTACACCTAGGGTTTCCTATTTGATCGGACAACAATGAACTCATAACATAACAACGTACGATGAGGTTACCTTGGTTTGCTAGCTTTTCCACGCCTTGGCATCCTACGACTGTATAATATAAATATTAAAATTGCATGAAACCCTAAGTAATGACGATTCTTAAGTTGAAAAATCCGACTAATATATACCGAATCGATGTGAAAAAAAACTAGGAGGGAGCGAGGATACCTTGCTCTCGAAGATCTATGGATCAAATCAAAGTTTCCAAGGTCTAATATGCCAATTCGTGAGGTAGGGTGAAGTGGGGAGAGAAAAAACCCGAGACGGAGGAGAAAGAAGAGGAAGAAGGCTCGGGCAGGAAGGTTGGGGGCCGGGTTAAAACACCACCTCGGCGCCATAGATCTTGGCGCCGTTCTCGACACCAATAACCACAGCGCCAAGCTCGACGCCAAGATCTATGGCGCCAAGCTCAGCGCCAAGATCTACGGCGCCAAGCTGGCTGCCAAGTCACCGCCATGTCCGCGTCGAGCCCAATACCTAGGTGTCAAAATCTATGGCGGCGAGATGTGTAAGCTCGGCGCCAACAACGATGGTGCCGAGCTAAGGGTCCAGATTTTGAAATCATACCTCTAGGGGCATATTTGTGAAATTTTTTCAAAAAAGGGCTAAAAACAAAAAATTTGGAAAGTGAGATGAGTGAGGGCCACGGTTTTTTATCTAATATTTTATATGAGCTCAGGATGAATCGTAGCCATCGGTTTAAGATCGACGGTTGAGATCGTTTGGCATTAGGGTTTTCCTTTTTTGGCTGCTATTGGGCTTTTAAGTGAAGAACCGCATGGGCCGCCTCGGCCATGAGCAAGTGTGGCCTGGCGCTGTGCTTTTGGGTTGTTCCGTGCTGAGTTGATTAAAGGCTGAATTGAGTTTTATGATTCCCATATAATCAAGTTCATCGTATTAGTAATTTACTTTTAAATTGAGTTTTTCAATTGTTGCTCAGAGGCATGTCGCACGATAAGTTTGGCCAACTATGCACTATTTCTGCTGCAAGAGTTGGCTATAAGTTTCTATCTGTCTGCAGTGGGCTATATTCTGATCCCAATTATGCTTTTCATTCAGATTTAAGTTTGCTTTACCATTAGCATCAGTGAATTAATTAGTGCCTTATTGCAAAGAAGTTTACGGCCCACATAATGGTGCATATTCCCATTTCATATAAAGTTTAATTTGTCTTTTTTTTGTGATATAAGTTACTTTTTTAAGTATGTTTGGGAATATTTTTGCTAAGGATATTTAAGTTTTAGTAAAATTTTTTAGTGCGATTTCCTTAGTTATCTTTATGCACTGTTTAAACAAGTTTTAAGTTTGAGATCTAACTTTTTAGTTCCAGCATTAAATTTATGCTTTCATGAGCATTTTATGTTCTAATTGATGCTCTAAGATTAAGTTTTGCATGAATTTGCATTTAATTATAATTCTTTATACTTACACATATATCCACCACTGTATAATAACATGGTCTCTAGTTAAATGGAACCAACGAGAAGTTTAACCGGAGATTGCTCATAATTAATTTCCGACCAACGTTGACTTTAATTATGAGTTATTAAGATGGATTTTATTTGTTTTCTTCCCAACGGTGATGCAAATTAAAGTCCTTAAACATGTTCTTAATTCCGACCAACGTTGATTTAATTGCATGCTTTAAGTACATCTTATATACAACTTACTAATTGAGACATTATTTTGCTTCAAATTTTTCAGTAAATTTTACAGACTATATAAGTACCATAGAACCCCTAAGTTGCACTGAGGAAATATATCACCAAAAGCATGCACGTTAACCAATCTGTATTTTGTTGGCCAAACACCAAATCGATCGGTGAAGATGGCCAAAGAATTAAAGGAGGAAGCTTTATTTTCTAAGCCAAAGTTTGATTTATCTAAACTTAAAAAGCTGTATACTTGGCATGGTTTTCACCTTTCCTGGGCACCTCAGACCGCATGAGTTGAATCTCACACACGGCCTAGTTGCAAAGCTGACCCCAGGAGGCCGTGAAAACGCCGCTGCTTGCTCATGGGCTAAGGCCGTTCCAAAGGTGGGCTCAATTAAAACCTCGTCCATCTAGGCAGATGCGTGCGTGTTTCGTCATCGTATATGGAACACTCCAGAAAATGCCTCCTTTGTACTCTATGGAGTATCGATTAGCGCCAACGCAGTGGTCCGTCTGGAGCTATCCGTTCGTCGTGTTCTATGACGTTTCCAAAAGGATTGCCCATCCAAGGACCTTGGTCCTTGGGGATCTTTTGAGGGAATCCTGCTGCTGGCTGTTTCGATATTTTGTTCTGGTCTTCTGGATACCCATCACTCTTGGATAGTTGGACGGCTGCTCAGTAGTTTCCTGCTGCGGCACGGCGCTTCCAAATGCTGTACATTTTTCTTTCTCGCGAGGATTCCAAATGATGCACATGCTTGTACCGTTGTACGTATTGCAGAGTGTATACTGATGCGGGTGGTAGAAACTAGGAAGGAATTCAGTATCGGAGTTTGCTAGCGCCCGGACTTCCGATCCGGACGCTTAGCGTCGGACAGTGCAAATTCCCACTGAAACGTTAATATACAAATAAAAAAATCCCCTACCTCACCATGCTTATCTGCACACTCGCCCGCACGCTTGACACGCCCGTTCCAACTCCTGACCCGCCCCATCCATGCACCGCCGCCCCCATCCCCATCCCTTCGCCCCACCCCCGTAGGCGCACTCCCGCCCCATCGTGCCCCCGACCGCCGGCCCCAGCGCCCCGCGCACCACGTCTGTCAGCCACTGGCTCGCCGCGCCCCATTCCCGGCGCCTCCTGATTCTACGAACAACATGAAACACGTGCAACATCAAACACTTGAATGCAACATACGTCTAAAACAGATGAAACATCTAGAACATACAGTTGCAACATATGTGTGAAACCATATGCAATATCCAGATAGAACACTTGTAACTTGCAACATGAAAACACTTGCTGCAACAGAAGACTGAAACAAATAAAACATTTTGGAACATACTATTGCAACATATCCAAATCAAAACGATTGCAACATACGCCTAGAAATAGATGAAACATTTTGAACAAATGCTTGCAACATCCCAACGAAACACTTGCAACATCCATATAAAACAATTGCAACATATATCTAAAACGTCTGAAACACTTGAAACATACATGTGCAACATAGGAGAGGGAAGGCTAGATCGGTCGATTTTGGTTGTCGGGGTCGGAGACGGCGGCGAGTAGCTACGCGCCAGCACCACTACCACCGGCGCCACCAATGCCGGGCTTGGCTCGGCGGCGACGGTGGGGGATGGGGGGCGAGGAGCGCCATGGCTGCCGGGGTGGGGGGAGCTCGGTTGTCGGGATGAGAGAGGGCATCGCCAGGGGTGGGGAGGGCACTGCGCTGGTGTAGGGTCAAAATGGCGGACTAGAGGAGGGGTAAATAATCTTTTCTAAAATTAATCACGCCGGCTAACCGAGATAAATGCGAAATTAAAACTATCGGTCTAGCCAAGACTACACCCCTCTATCTAAGTTCTCAAGCACCTAATAAAAGATCCTAATTAGGCAACAAAGGTGCCGGGCTAGCTAGAGCTCACCTAACCAATTCTAGAAGAAAGGTCACGCAAACCTATGCAACTAGTACTTCAAGCACCGGGGGAGCTCCTACACAAACTAGTAAGCAAAAACAAAAAGCCCCTAAGCTCACTAGCAATGCTTAATAACAAGGCTACACAAGCCAAATTAGAGAGCGCAAATTACTTTGCTACACAAAGTAAGCAATGTGACTAACAAGGCTACTCAATCCAATTAGTCATGTAAGACAGCCACTTCTATACTACATGAGCAAGGAGGTAACTAGCAAGCTACACAAGCTAACTAATTACAAGAGCAACAACACAAGCATAATATGTATGAAAGTAAATACAAGCTTGTGTATGAGGAATGCAAACCAACGAGAAGAATAATGTTGACACGGTGATTTTTTTCCCAAGGTTCACATGTTTGCCAACACGCTAGTCCCCATTGTGTCGACCGCTTACGTGGTTGTTCGATGGCTAATAGGTACTTCACAAACCTAGCCCACACATTGGGTGCCGCAAGAACCTACCCCAAAAGTGAGGGTAGCTCAATGACACGCTCTACTAGAGTTTCTCTTCGTGGCTCCTGTGGGGTGAGCACAATACCCCTCACAACAAAGCACTTCTCTAGAGCACCACACAGGCTTCTTGCGGGCTTCAAGAACGGAGAACTCGCCACCAAGCCATCTTGGAGGTGGGAGTAACAAGAAATCCCCCAATCACAAAGATTTCCTAGTGCCATCAAATGCAATCCTCAAATGCACACACACTATGCTCTCAATCCCTCAAATTAGCACCAAGCTTGAGAGGGAGAGAAAGGGGAGGAGGTGGATCTTCAATCTCTCATCCACACCCACAAAGGGATCTCAATTTCTCCTACAAATCTTGGCTCAAACCATGGGAGAGAGAGGAGAGGATGAACCCTAGCCCATAAGATGCAACAATGGGGAATGGCTATAGAAGGAAGAAGAGAGGAGGGGAGCCAGCCTTATCCCCTCACATAGGTTCTCTCCCCACTCAGCACCCGCACTGGAATTTTCAGTTGGCACAGCCTAGAATTTCTCAGTCGGACTCTCCTCTTCCGACCGTTGGCGATGAGGACTCCCCACTGGAAATTCCAGCTCAGGCCAACTAAAATTCCAGTTAATTCCGACCAACCAATAGAGGACCCCTTCCTGGAATAATAAGCCTAGTGAGCAAGAAATTCTTGTTCATAATTCTTGTTCTCCAAAACAAGTGCTATCTCTTCCCAAAAAGCACCAAACCAATTTTAGCATTTAAAATAGCTTTTCACAAAGAATTTTCCTGGGCTTTCTCATGCATCTCACCACATCACTAAGCGCAATGCATATGCAAATTAAACTCACACTTAGTGGCACTAGATAACCATTGTAATTAAAGATTTCTCCTCTTTATAATACGGCTATCTATCCTAAACCCGGTCATAAACTTCTCTACACACCTATGACCGGTGAAATGAAATACCCTAGGTTATACCTTCGCCTTGCGCATTCCATTCCATCTCCTCCAATGTTGATGCAACACATGCACCAACCTTGATCAACAAATGATATGATCCACTTTATATCATCACGTGACCTTATTGGTTCATCGATCTTGACCTCACTTGCTCTTCACCGTTGCTTCGGTCCATCGGCGCCAAGTCTTGCTCAAGCTTTCCCGCCACGCGGTTTATCGCTTCAAAGCCTCCGACTTGCCTTTCACTCTTGCAACCGGTCCACCAAGCCAAGCCTCATCTTGATCTTCTCCACCTTAGTCACATGACTCCATGTCATGTCTCATGCAATGAGCTCCTTCATCATATGTGTGAGCCTTGCAAGATATTCAAGCCTTTTTCACCTTAATGGCATGTGTTGCTCACACAAGTATACCTGTGGACTAATTACCTTTGTATCTCACATAAACACTTATTAGTCCACCTAGGTTGTCACTCAATTACCAAAACCAAACAAGGACCTTTCAATCTCTCCCTTTTTAGTAATTGATGACAACTCTACAAAGATATGGAAAATAAGCTCAAATGGATTTGAGTTGCTTGCCCAAGCAATTTTACCTTGTGTAAATGATTTTGGACAAGTACCACAAACCCGAATTGGTAGTATTAGCTCCCCCTACATATGTGCGAGAGTGTTTGGTTTGAAGCTCACACATATGCATAGATTGGAATTGTGGGTGAGTAATTACTACCAAATGGTGCTAAGGTGTATAGAATAAACCACACAAGCATGCATATTTAATTTAAAACTTATGCAAATGCAAGCAAGCACATGAATATGCACATCTCCATTGCAATCAATCAAAGTTCATGAGCTTGCTCTCCCTACTTGTGTGCTTCTCTTGTTCAAGAATTTTGATCCTTCTCCATTCTTCAATGTTGCTCCCTCTTTGTCCATGTCCAACTTCCACTTCTCCCCCATGATGCATTTACATATATTTGTTCTAACTTCTCCCCCTTTGTCATCAATTTCTATAAAAGGTGTGCATCTTATTGATACAAAGGATTGCATTGGAGTAGATGGTTGATACTTGAATCTTGTATTTTTATGGACAATTCTAAATATGTTGGAATGACACCAACTTATAGCCCTTGAGATACCTCATGTAGGATCTTTGACCTTGATACCAATTGGTAGGGCACCTCCCCCTATGTCATAGCATAGGTCATCCACTTGATAAACTTGAGCTCTTGTATGTGAGGGAACTTTCTTTATTTGATGATCACTTAAAGTTGAGGATCACTTGTGGAACCACCATTGGATGTGCTAGATGCCACTTGTAACAAAGTGATAATCTAGATATACTACGTGTAGCAATTATCATGGAACCACTTGTAGGATTTGTCAATCATAATCATTTCTTGAACACTTGCTATCTTTATGAGTACCACTTGTAGGATATGACTTGTAAGTTGATCTAGACATGACTTGTAAATACCACTTGAAGAATAAATTGAATCTAGATACCACTTGAAATAAACTAGATATCCATTTGCATTGTTGTCTTTTTTTTGAACTATTATTTGAACACTTGTCATCTTCATGAGCTTCTATGTTTGACTTGAACTAGATTGATTTGCCTAAGCTTCTAAGTCGGTTTGAACCCTCTCTAAGCTTCTTCACATATATTAAGCAATTATCTTATCGAGATTGTACTTGTCACTTGTTGGCAATCCAAAATAAATCAAGTACTTGGGTTCACTAGCTCATGAACAAACTCATATACTACCACTAGATCAATTAACCATTCAAGCAATAGTGGTAGGTTATGAATTTTAAAATTTTATTTGTTATGCATGATCCTAATAGACATGTACTATATGCACTAACCGCATACTAGTAAGGGATAAAAATGATCATGCACATTACAATGGTACCTTTTGCTATCTTGGAGTAGAGGATAGTCATTAGTTTCCAATTCAGCTCCGAAATAGCAACATGAAGTCAATTATAAGCTTGGTGAAGACCGATCATCAATAATGAAATCTATTCTTCACCCATATAAAATAAGAACCACTTATATGATCAAGTGCACGAACTCTTGTTGTGGTTGGCTTGCTTCTTCATTTCTTCTTTGCTTGCTTGAGAGCACCAAATGTGAGAATACCACTTGAAATTCCATGACTTCCTCTCTTTTAGGTGTTGCTTGCTCTCTAGATCAACCGTTTTGATTTCTCCAACTAAGTATCTCAAATGTTCCTTAGATCACCACTTCCATTTTAGCCTTTCAAGCACCACGCTTGGTTTACCTAAAAAGTGCAAGTCCCTACACTAGGAGAAGTGACCTCTCTTAAAAGAACCATCCCTGATACCCAATTGAAATAGCTTTGTTTGATTCATCCAAATGATGGACTTAACTTGATGTATAATCTTGAATCCTTCTTTAAGTCTTTTTCTTTCTACTTGTTTAAGTCATTTTCTTTCTACCAAAAGATCTTCAATATGTCACTAGAACTTAAACTTCATCTTCATCTTGAATTTGATCTTGATCTCTAATCTTGAGTACCAAATATGTGCCAAGTACACTCCACAATCAAATGGCCTTGTACTCTTAGCTTGTCATGCTTCTAGATCAATCCAAAACCAAACTTAGGTGCCTCAATCACTTATAAATATGTTTCCAACTTGAGAACCAATCGAAGTGACTCTTGACCAATCCAATAATTGTCAATTTTTTGACAGATTCTGTATCCTTCTAAGATAAATCCATAACTCCCAATGTATAGATTCAAATACCACAAAATTTAGTGGAGATGTGCTTAACTAAGTCATCTAGCAGCTGTAAAAATTTAGACTTCATTTGACTTCTAGATTGCTACCAGATTTCACATCTTCCAACACTGCTACATGCTGAAAACTGCTGCACTATAGCTGACAAGATCCACTTCAAAACTAAAGCATTTCTTATCCAATTCTCATGAAATTTATACAGCAACTAATATTATAAGTCCATAGAATTCATACCAAATTTCATGCCAATCCAATAAGATTTGGTCACTGAATTCAGACTTGACCTCAGCTAGCTCAGATTTTCAATAAATAACAGATTTCAACACATTGAGCTATCTATCTTCCATTTGAACCAAACTTGAAATAGATTTGTTTAAATACTTTCACAAGACATATATCCATTCAATCCACTTACTAAAAGTGATCCTATGAACTTATCCATTCAAATCAACTCAAATTTGATTACTAATCATTAAATCCATTCAATCATCTTATAGCAAAGCAACGATATGCATAGGGTGAGATGACCCCATGTGAAATAGATCAACAAAGAATATACCTTGGTTAGGTCATGATCATCCATAACATGCTTCAACTTAAATATTTGCAAGCCACCAAATAATTCCAATAAAACACCAACAACATGAATATTGCACTTATATGTTATAGCACATTTGGACTTCACTCCTTTTGACTTGGCATTAGGATTGTTTTTCCACTAAGCTTCATAACTTGAATCAGCATATAATGAACAATAAGAATTCCAATGAATCAAGCCTCCAATGCCATGGTACCTACAATCAATCATCTACTCTTTAATGGTACCCAAACTAGTTTGGGTCCTCTCAAGTTAGGTGCAACATACTTAGGCATAGCCTTAGTATGAGTAGCGGGATGTTTTGCAATAGCAACCAAAGAGGTACCACTACCATCCTTTCTAAGCACATTAATATCAACAATTGAAATAGGCTTAGAATTGTTACCTAGGGGACATGAATTAGCCATGTGTCCCCTCACTACTACACAGAACTTTACCGAGGCTGGCGAAAATGATTAACCGATGCGAGCATCGCAACCGCCTCGGTCCAAAGGTCACGGTAAATGTGATCTTTTCCGAGATGGTTGGATGCCCGCCTCGGTAAATCGAATCAAAACAAAAAATGAAAAACTCATGGATAGGCCCGGTGAGACCATCCATGGGCCCGCCCAGCCCATCCACGCGTCGTCACTCGCTGGATCTGGCCTCCCTACCGTTGGATCCGACCACAACGGCCGCAGATCAAGCAACCACGGGCGGATCCGGCCACCCTGCCCGTGGATCCAGAAACCACGGGCGGATCAGGCCACCACGCCTGTGGATCCAGCCATCACCAGCGTAGATCGGCCTAGAGAAGACGCCGCTGTCCAACCCACCGGGGTAGGGGTGCCGCTGGAAGGAGCTGTCCCGCCCGTCGAGAGGAGCCGCCACTAGGAGGTGGTGCCACGTCCGCGCGCCGCCGTGGTAGGGAAGAAGGGGCACCTCTAGAAGGAGTTGTCCCGCCCGTCGAGAGGAGCCACCACCGGGAGGTGGTGCCGCACCCGCACGCCGCCGTGGTAGGGAAGAACGGGCGCCGCCATGGTAGGGAAGAAAGGAGGGATAGGGGCGCTGGCGGGAGGGATGCTCGGGGTGGAGGGAGAGGGGCGTGCTCGTGAGGGAGAAGGGCGCTGGCTATGGGGAAGGGCACCGGTGGGAGGAAGTCTCAGGAGGGAGGGAGAGTTGTAGAATCGGGAGGGAGGAGGGGCGTCGTGACTCAGAGAGGGAGTCGCGCCATCGGTATGGTGAGGCTCGAGAGCGAGGGATGAAGTGAGAAACCGGAGTGGCTGCGAGTTGTCCAAAACCCTAGTTCACTGTATATATACTCAGGGGTGATATCGGGCTAGTTTGGGATTTTATGATTGCTAGTGGGCTTGGCCACTATTAACCTAGGCGGGCCTTGTAAGAGGTGCGCCTCCGAAAATAGAGGTATTTTTGGAGGCGGGCCTGACCCGCCTCGGTTAATAGATTTCAGGAGGCGGTTATTTTTAAGCGCCTGGTTAATCAGGCAACGTGCTGAGGCGGTTTAAAAGCCCACCCACCTCCGAGACCTATTTACAAACCACAGTATAAAAGATTTTGTGTAGTAGTGCCTTTTCCAGCATGAGTAGCACTTCCTCTTTGATTGAGCCTTTTATTCCTTGCTCATGTGGTGCTTGTCGTTGCCTTGCTTCTCCTTGTTTGCTTGAGCCTTCTTCTCAAGCTTGTTTGGACAACCCGAAGCTAGGTGGCCCAATTCATCACAACTATGGCACTTGATGTGAGCAACTTCCTTCACCTTCTCTTCTTTGTTCTTGCTTATTTTCTTTGTGTCTTGATTCATCCTTGGACACATTGCTCTTTCTCTTCCCTTTTCACCCCTTCTTGTTTTCTTCTTCATCATCATCAAATCACCACAATCTTTATGGTTGATCTTGATTTGAATTTGGGGCTTCTTTTCTTTCTCATCTTGTGGCTTTAGTTGAGGCTTCACTTGTTGCTTCACCAATTGCTTGGTGGGGCACATAGAGGTGAGATGACCCCATGTGCGGCACTTGAAGCACTTGACATGCTTTAGCCTTTCTTCTTCCTTCTTCAACTTGAGATTCTCTATGTTGGGGCATGAATCATGAAGATGTCCCACTTCATGGCACCGGTAGCACATGAAATGAGAGTTTTTCACGAGCTTGCTTCTTTATCTTTCCTTTTCTTTTTCTCTCCCCTTTAGTCATGCTCTTGTTGAAACCAAGACCACACTTGTCACCGTAGCTTCTTTGATTCTTCAGCATATGCTCAAAGGTGACTTTGGAGTTGTAGCACCTCTCTAACTTGTTGCTCAATTTCTTCACTTCTCCTTTGAGCTCATTGTTCTCCTTCAAAAGGTTAGTCTCACATGACATAGAAGTAGAATAAGCATCTAAATGTGAAGAGCGTGGCATATCTAATAAATCATCACACGAGGTGAATACATGCTTCTTCCCTACATCACAAGAGTTAGTCACATGTTGCGATTCATCACTTGAGTCATGTGATGAGCTCTTATTCTTTTACGTTTCTTTGAAAGCACTTCAATGAGAGAAGCATGTTATTGTAATAATTCTTCATGAGATACAAGAAGTTCCTCATGAGTCAATTTTAGCTCATCATGTGAAGTTCTAAGAACATCAAGTGCTTATGTTCTTCACATGAATCCTTTAGAAAAGAGTTTTCTTTTTCCAATTTCACTATTTTAGCTTTCTTGTTTTCTAAAGACATGGTCATGCTAGCAAGTCTACTAACAAGCTCATCATATGAATCAATATGATCAACCACATTAGCATTTTGTACCTTTGTGTCACCTTGTGACATAAAGCAATGTGGTGATGTTGGTGAGCTTGTAGAGACATCACTCTCATATCCATCATCTTCATCAACAATAGGTGTGCATGGAGTAGCATCATCATTTGCATCACTTGTTGCATCATCATCGATCTTGTGCTAGAATCATCATCATCACTTGACCATGAGGTGGAGCAATCTTGCACAATCACCGAGTTATGGCTATGCTCAACATCCTTATGTGCCTTCTCTTTGGACTCCTCATCATCATCATCGGAGACCATCCCATATTTTCCATTGAGATAAATCCAAATCTTATGGGTGGATTCCATATCCATGATCTCGCCAAATATGCTATCTTCCATAGATTGATAGAAAATGTTAGTAACTTGGCAATCGAGATGTAGGCATTTTTTTGTGCTTGAGTTGCATTATTTTATCCAATGCATGAAAAGCCCACATCTACGATCCACCACATTTGAGGGCAAATGAACTTAAAATTATTTATCATCCAATTTTTCCATCGTCCAAAGTGTGTTCCATAAAAATGGGCACTCAACATGTAGCCTATAGTTTGCCATCCTCTCGTGGTCGGTGAAGACCACAAATGAGAGTCCTCAGCTCTGATACCACTTATAGGGTCGAGATGGCGGACTAGAGGCACGGGTGAATAGTCCTTTCTAAAATTAATCGTGCCGGCTAACCGAGATAAATGCGGAATTAAAACTATCGGTCTAACCAAGACTACACCTCTCTATCTAAGTTCTCAAGCACCTTATAAAAGATCCTAATTAGGTAACAAAGGTGCCGGACTAGCTAGAGCTCACTTAACCAATTCTAGAAGCAAGGTCACACAAACCTATGCAACAAGTACTTCAAGCAATCGGGAGCTCCTACACAAACTAGTAAGCAAAAGCACAAAGCCCTAAGCTCACTAGCAATACTCAATAACAAGGCTACACAAGCCAAATTAGAGGCGCAAATTATTTAGCTACACAAACTAAGCCATGTGACTAACAAGGCTACTCAAGCCAATTAGTCACGCAAGAGAGCTACTTCTATACTACACGAGGAAGAAGGTAACTAGCAAGCTACACAAGCTAACTAATTACAAGAGCAACAACACAAGCACAATATGTATGAAAAGTAAATACAAGCTTGTGTATGGGGAATGCAAACCAACGGAAGAACAATGTTGACATGGTTATTTTTCTCCCGAGGTTCACGTGTTTGCCAACACACTAGTCCCCGTTGTCGACCACTCACTTGGTGGCACTACAACAAATCTAGCCTTTTGTATGCTTGGTTTTCTTGTGACAAAAGAAGAATTCATCGTTGATTTACAACGTTTTTCTCTAGAAATTGTCGCAACATGTTGTGACCTACATTTTATGATGATAAAAGAATTGTCAAAGAAAATGTCACAAAAAGTCATGAAACCATGAGAACGACATTAAATATTGTCGTAAGTGGTACATAGAATTGTTTTGTGAATTAGATTTGTCGAGAGAGTTCATTTGTTGTCGACGATGAACTTTCTATTGCCATTGAGATTTATGTATTAGCATATGACAATTTTCTATCGTTATAAATTCATT